>LR738710.1:735826331-735929328 GCA_902687465.1 Secale cereale | reverse complement strand
CCCCCCCCCCCCCCCAAGAAGATTTGCAAGACAACACATGCATAGACGCTCAATGTAGATGTGTTGATGATGAGCACGTCTCCCCTAGTGCACCATCACAGGTGCTCCCTCTAACTTGGCACTGTAATATTTAGTTGCATGTTATGTATGATGTCTAGCTTGTATTGCTTCTAATTTTGTTGAATTCCATCTGCTTACTTTGCACATTATACTTGTGAATAAGACACGTGTTCATGTTTCTAGAACATACAATATCTATCTATCACACCATGTTCTTACATCAAAGTACTACTATTATGTAACCTACAACAATCACTTATCACAAGACACGTTTGACTTGGGAGTGTGATATAGGTTACATCTCGCATTCTTTTCTAGCTTGTACTACTTCTAATTTGTTGAAACGA
The DNA here is from genome assembly GCA_902687465.1 of Secale cereale. NCBI lineage: Eukaryota > Viridiplantae > Streptophyta > Magnoliopsida > Poales > Poaceae > Secale > Secale cereale. The sequence goes on along the minus strand of LR738710.1, from coordinate 735,928,921 downwards.
CACTTATGACGAGACATTTAACACTTGGTAGAGTGATATTCGTTGCATCTTTCATATGCTGTCTAGCTTTCATTGCTTCTAATTTATTGAAATGTCTTCTGCTTAGTTTACACATCATAGCTGTAAATATGCAATGTTGTCCTTTTTTCTTACACATTCAATCGTACTATCATGCGGTCGCCTTACATTAAAGTAGTGCTCGTCAGCATCCTGCATCATTGAGTTCTGAAAAGCGAATTTTGATTCATTTTTCTTGTGGGTTTGACCTGACAAGGCAAGACAATTAAGAAATAGGAATGAAAAAAATAAGGCAAGGGATGATGGTAGCCTTCCGGCGAAACCGACATCCCACGTGCTTTCTCTAGCTTGGCAGTGTGATATTGTCTTGCATGTTGCATATGTTGTCTCATTTGTATTGCTTGTAATTTGATTAAATTACTTCTAGTTAGTTTACACAAATAGTTGTGAATATGCCATGCCTTCCTGTTTTTCGTACATATTCCACCCTCGTATCATGTGTTTGCCTTACATCAAGGTAGTGATTGTCAGTATCATGCATTAATGAGTTCTAAAAACTAAATTTTATTGCTTTTTCTTGTCGGTTTTACTTGAAATGCAAAATCAATAAAGCATAAGGAAATTGGCAAGGCAGTGGATATTACACATCATAGTTATGATTATCTCATGCCGTCATATTTTTCGTACATATTACATCCTCCTATCATGTGGTTCTCTAACATCAAAGTTCAGTTCGTCTGTATCACACATCAATTTGTTCTAAAGAACTAATTTTTTATTCCTTTTTCTTGTCGACTTGACTTAACATGGCACAGAGAAAGATGAAGGAACACAGAAAGACATGGGATGGTGTTAGTACTAAGGTCACACGGAAATGGAAGCGGAACAATTGTGCACATTCTACTGGTACTGATGGTGCAATAGAAGGTCAAAGTCCAGAGGATAATTGTACAAAGACAGTACCCCGTGCTACACGAGCTGCAAAACAAGCCAAACAGAAACTAATAGCTGCCACCAAACAAGCAGTGACAGCCCTAGTTGTTGCAACACCTTCCACAGTACCACTGATACGTCTCCAACATATCTATAATTTTTTATTGTTCCATGCTATTATATTATCCTTCTAAGATTTTTTATGGGCTTTTACATACACTTTTATATGATTTTTGGGACTAACCTATTAACCCAGAGCCCAGTGCCAGTTTCTGTTTTTCTCCTGTTTTAGGGTTTCGCGGAAAAGGAATATCAAACGGAGCCCAATTGACCTGAAATTCAACGAAGATCATTTTTGGACCAGAAGAAGCCCATAGAGTGCCAGAGGGGGACGAGAAGACCCACGGGCTGCCCACAAGGGTGGGCCCCCCCTACTGGGCGCGCCCCCTGCCTCGTGGACAGCCCGTAGACCCCCTTTACGTGTCCCCGACTCCAACACCTCCTATATATACTGAAACCTCCGGAAAATAACCTAGATCGGGAATTCCACCGCCGAAAGCCTCTGTAGCCACCGAAAACCAATCTAGACCCGTTCTGGCACCCTGCCAAAGGGGGGAATCCATCTCTAGTGGCTATCTTCATCATCCCGGTGCTCTCCATGACGAGGAGGGAGTAGTCCACCCTCGGGGCTGAGGGTATGTACCAGTAGCTATGTGTTTGATCTCTCTCTCTCTCTCGTGTTCTTGAGATGACACGATCTTGATGTATCGCGAGCTTTGCTATTATAGTTGGATCTTATGATGCTTCTCCCCCTCTACTCTCTTGTGATGAATTGAGTTTTCCCTTTGAAGTTATCTTATCGGATTGAGTCTTTAAGGATTTGAGAACACTTGATGTATGTCTTGCATGTGCTTATATGTGGTGACAATGGGATATCACGTGATCCACTTGATGTATGTTTTGGTGATCAACTTGCGGGTTCCGTGACCTTGGGAATCTATGCATAGGGGCTGGCACACGTTTTCGTCTTGACTCTCCGGTAAAAACTTTGGGGCACTCTTTGAAGTTCTATGTGTTGGTTGAATAGATGTTTCTGACATTGTGTGATGCATATCGTATAATCATGCCCATGGATACTTGAGGTGACAATGGAGTATCTAGGTGACATTAGGGTTTTGATTGATTTGTGTCTTAAGGTGTTATTCTAGTACGAACTCTATGATAGATTGAACATTACTACGGACTCTTGAATAGATCGATCAGAAAGAATAACTTTGAGGTGGTTTCGTACCCTACCATGATCTCTTCATTTGTTCTCCGCTATTAGTGACTTTGGAGTGACTCTTTGTTGCATGTTGAGGGCTAGTAATATGATCCAATTATGTTATCCTTGTTGAGAGAACTTGCACTAGTGAAAGTATGAACCCTAGGCCTTGTTTCCTATCATTGCCATACCGTTTATGCTCACTTTTATCTTTAGTTACCTTGCTGTTTTTATATTTTCAGTTTACAAAAACCTATATCTACCATTCATATTGCACTTGTATCACCATCTCTTCGCTGAACTAGTGCACCTATACAATTTACCATTGTATTGGGTGTGTTGGGACACAAGAGACTCTTTGTTATTTGGTTGCAGGGTTGTTTGAGAGAGACCATCTTCATCCTACGCCTCCCACGGATTGATAAACCTTAGGTCATCCACTTGAGGGAAATTTGCTACTGTCCTACAAACCTCTGCACTTGGAGGCCCAACAACGTCTACAAGAAGAAGGTTGTGTAGTAGACATCAAGCTCTTTTCTAGCGCCATTGCCGGGGAGGTTAGTGCTTTAAGGTATATCTTTAGATCTTGCAATCGAATCTTTTAGTTTCTTGTTTTATCACTAGTTTATTTTATAAAAGAAAACTACAAAAAAATGGAATTAAGGTTACCTCATATGCTTCATCTTTTTAATATCTTTCGTGAAAATGATGGAAAGGAAAATTGTGCTCAAGTACTAGAAGAAGAATTACATAGAATGCTTGGCATAAAATATGTGAATGATGAGCATGATTGCAATGTTGTTAGTATGAATTCTTTGAATACCCATGATGATAATGATATGCAAAGCCACAAGCTTGGGGATGCTATGTTTGATGAAGATGATATGTTTAGTCCCCCAAGTTTTTATGAGCAAATTTATTGTGATGAAAGCATGCCTCCTATTTATGATGATTATATTTATGAAAGTGGATTTGGAGAGGTCATGACTTTATTTAGTGATGAATCCACTATTATGGAAAAGGTTCCAATTGATTATGAGAACAAAGTTGCTATCTATGATGATTATTGTGATGACACGTATGCTATAAAGAATAAAGATAACCATGAAACTTGTCATCATGATTTTAGTTTTCAATTGGATTATGCTTCACATGATAGTTATTTTGTTAAGTTTGCTCCCACTACTATTGATGAGAATAAATTTGCTTATGATGGGAGTAGTAAAATTTCTATGTAAGTAGATCATGAAAAGAATGCTTATGTGCTGGTTATATGGTTGAATTCATTCATGATGCTACTGAAAATTATTATGAGAGAGGATCATATGCTTCTACTTATTGCAATAATATAAAGTTTCCTCTCTATGTGCTTAAAATCTTGAAGTTAGGCTCGTTTTCCCTTCCTATGCTAGTTGATTATCATTCCCATAAGTTGTTTGCTTACAAAATCCATATGCATAGGAAGTGTGTTAGACTTAAATGTGCTATTCATATGCTTCATGATGCTCCCGTTATGTTTCAATTCTTATCTTTTATGTGAGCATCATTATGCCTAGCTATGGGCGTTAAACGATAGCGCTTGTTGGGAGGCAAACCAACTTTATTTTATTTTCTTTGCTTTTTGGTTCTGTTTAGGAATAAATATTGCATCTAGCTTCTGTTTAGATGTGGTTTTGTGTTTTAATTAGTGTTTTTGCCAAGTAGGACCTTTGGGAAGACTTGTGTGAAGTTTATATGATCTTGTTGTGAAAAACAGAATCGTTAGCGCTCGCTAGAATAGTCACCATATTTTTTTGGAGTGTGCTATTTAGTTGATTCTTTTTGCAGATGATTAATAGACAAATTCCTCACGTTTACCAATTTATTTCAAGTTTTTTGGAGTTACAGAAGTATGCGAAAGTTACAGATTACTACAGATTGTTCTGTTTTTCGTGTGTTGTGTGCATATTTTGATGAATCTATGAGTAGTATTGGAGGATATGAATCATAGAGAAGTTGGAATACAGTAGGTTTAACACCAATAAAAACAAATAATGAGTTCATTACAGTACCTTTGAGTGGTGGTTTGTTTTCTTATACTAACGGAGTTCACGAGATTTTTGTCTAAGTTTTGTGTTGTGAAGTTTTCAAGTTTTGAGTATTGCTTTGATGGACTATGGAACAAAGAGTGGCAAGAGCCTAAGCTTGGGGATGCCCAAGGAACCCCTAGGTAAAATTCAAGGACAACCAAAAGCCTAAGCTTGGGGATGCCCTGGGAAGGCATCCCCTCTTTCGTCTTCATCTATCGGTAACTATACTCGGAGCTATATTTTTATTCACCACATGATATGTGTTTTGCTTGGAGCGTCAAGTTATTTTATTTTGTTTTGCTTGTTGTTTGAATAATATCCCAAGATCTGAAATTCCTAAATATTAGAGAGTCTTCACATAGTTACACAATTATACAACTACTCGTTGTTCTTCACTTGTATCTTTTGGAGTAGTTTGTCATTTGCTCTAGTGCTTCACTTATATCTTTTAGAGCACCGCGGTGGTTTTATTTTTAAGAAATAGATGATCTCTCATGCTTCACTTATATCCTTTTGAGAGTCTGTTAAAACAGCATGGTAATGTGCTTTGTCTATGAAACTAGCCTTCACATGATAGGCATCCAAGATGAATGTAGTAAAAACTTTCATACTAAGTGCATAGAATATGATGAGAAGTTGGATGCTTGATAATTGTTTTGAGATATGAGGATAGTGATATTAGAGTCATGCTAGTGGAGTTATTATGAAATTGAGAAATACTTGTGTTAAGGTTAGTGATTCCCGTAGCATGCATGTATGGTGAACCGCTATGTGACGTAGAGCTTGAGGTATTTGTAAAGTGTCAACCTTTGTGTGGAGGTCGGGGGCGCGCGATGGTTAACTCCTACCAACCTCCCCCCTAGGAGCATGCGTTGATTGCTTTGTTTTGATGACTTGTAAATTTTTGCAATAAGTATTTGAGTTCTTATGACTAATGTTGAGTCCATGGATATTACGCACTCTCACCCTTCCACCATTGCTAGCTTTTCTTGTACCACGCAACTTTTGCCGTTACCATACACCCACTATATATCCTTCCACAAAACAGCCACTATATATCCTTCCTCAAAACAGCCACAATACCTACCTATCATGGCATTTCCATAGCAATTACGAGATATATTGCCATGCAACTTTCCATCGTTCCGTTCATATGACACGCTTCATATTGTCATATTGCCATGCATGATCATGTAGTTGACATCTTATTTGTGGCAAAGCCACCATGCATAATTTTTCATACATGTCACTCTTGATTCATTGCACATCCCGGTACACCGCCGGAGGCATTCATATAGAGTCATACTTTTTCTAGTATCGAGTTGTAATATCGAGTTGTAATTCAATATAAGTGTGATGATCATCATTATTAGAGCATTGTCCCATGTGAGGAAAGGCTAAAAAAAGAAAGCCCCTAAAAAAGGCCAAAAAAAAGGAAAAAAGGAAAGGCCCAAAAAAAGAAAAGGGACAATTGCTACTATCCTTTTCCACACTTGTGCTTCAAAATAGCACCATGTTCTTCATGATTGAGAGTTTCATGTTTAGTCACTTTCATATAATAGTGGGAATTTTCATTATAGAACTTGGCTTGTATATTCCAACGATGGGTTTCCTCAAATGCCCTAGGTCTTCATGAGCAAGCAAGTTGGATGCACACCCACTTAGTTTCTTTTGTTGAGCTTTCATACCTATTTAGCTCTAGTGCATCCGTTGCATGGCAATCCCTACTCACTCACATTGATATCTATTGATGGACATCTCCATAGCCCGTTGATACACCTAGTCGATGTGAGACTATCTTCCTCCTTTTTGTCTTCTCCACAACCACCACTCTATTCCACCTATAGTGTTATGTCCATGGCTCACGCTCATGTATTGCGTGAAAGTTGAAAGGTTTGAAAGAATAGAGTATGAAAACAAGTGCTTGGCTGAAATCGGGGTTGTGCATGATATGAATATTTTGTGTGATGAAGAGGGAGCATAGCGAGACTATATGATTTTGTAGGGATAAGTTTCTTTAGCCATAGTATTTTGAGAAGACATGATTGCTTTGTTAGTATGCTTGAAATATTATTATTCTTGTGTCAATATAGACTTTTGTCTTGAATCTTTCGGATCTGAACATTCATGCCACAATAAGGAAAACTACATTGAAAATTATGTTGGTTAGCATTCCACATCAAAAATTCTGTTCTTATCATTTACCTACTCGAGGACGAACAAGAATTAAGCTTGGGGATGCTGATACGTCTCCAACGTATCTATAATTTTTGATTGTTCCATGCTATTATATTATCCTTTTAGGATGTTTTATGGGCTTTTATATACACTTTTATATGATTTTTGGGACTAACCTATTAACCCAGAGCCCAGTGCCAGTTTCTGTTTTTCTCCTGTTTTAGGGTTTCGCAGAAAAGGAATATCAACCGGAGCCCAATTGACCTGAAATTCAACGGAGATCATTTTTGGACCAGAAGAAGCCCACAGAGTGCTGGAGGGGGACGCGAACACCCACGGGCTGCCCACGAGGGTGGGGGCGCCCGCCCCTACTGGGCACGCCCCCTGCCTCGTGGACAGCCCATAGACCCCCTTTACGTGTCCCCGAGTCCAACACCTCCTATATATACTGAAACCTATGGAAAATAACCTAGATCGGGAGTTCCACCGCCGAAAGCCTCTGTAGCCACAGAAAACCAATCTAGACCCCTTCTGGCACCCTGCCGGAGGGGGGAATCCCTCTCTGGTGGCTATCTTCATCATCCCGGCGCTCTCCATGATGAGGAGGGAGTAGTCCACCCTCGGGGCTGAGGGTATGTACCAGTAGCTATGTGTTTGATCTCTCTCTCGTGTTCTTGAGACGACACGATCTTGATGTATCGTGGGCTTTGCTATTATAGTTGGATCTTATGATGCTTCTCCCCCCTCTACTCTCTTGTGATGAATTGAGTTTTCCCTTTGAAGTTATCTTATCGGATTGAGTCTTTAAGGATTTGATAACACTTGATGTATGTCTTGCATGTGCTTATCTATGGTGACAATGGGATATCACGTGATCCACTTGATGTATGTTTTGGTGATCAACTTGCGGGTTCCGTGACCTTGGGAATCTATGCATAGGGGTTGGCACACGTTTTCGTCTTGACTCTCCGGTAGAAACTTTGGGGCACTCTTTGAAGTTCTATGTGTTGGTTGAATAGATGTTTCTGAGATTGTGTGATGCATATCATATAATCATGCCCACATATACTTGAGGTGACAATGGAGTATCTAGGTGACATTAGGGTTTTTATTGATTTGTGTCTTAAGGTGTTATTCTAGTATGAACTCTATGATAGATTGAACGTTACTACGGACTCTTGAATAGATTGATCAGAAAGAATAACTTTGAGGTGGTTTCGTACCCTACCATAATCTCTTTGTTTGTTCTCCGCTATTAGTGACTTTGGAGTGACTCTTTGTTGCATGTTGAGGGCTAGTAATACGATCCAATTATGTTATCCTTGTTGAGAGAACTTGCACTAGTGAAAGTATGAACCCTAGGCCTTGTTTCCTATCATTGCCATACCATTTATGCTCACTTTTATCTTTAGTTACCTTGCTGTTTTTAAATTTTCAGTTTACAAAAACCTATATCTACCATTCATATTGCACTTGTATCACCATCTCTTCGCCGAACTAGTGCACCTATACAATTTACCATTGTATTGGGTGTGTTGGGGACACAAGAGACTCTTTGTTATTTGGTTGCAGGGTTGTTTGAGAGAGGCCATCTTCATCCTACGCCTCCCACGGATTGATAAACCTTAGGTCATCCACTTGAGGGAAATTTGCTACTGTCCTACAAACCTCTGCACTTGGAGGCCCAACAACGTCTACAAGAAGAAGGTTGTGTAGTAGACATCAACCACCAGCTCCACGAGTTACTCGTTTGGTAGCTCTGTTAGCGACAAGTTCCCAAGCTCCCTTGCCACCTGACACTACTTCCGAAGCACTCTTGACACAAGACGAGTTGGCAAGATCAGATGAATCTTGTGAGCTTCAACAGCAAGAACGTAGTTGCTGGAGTCAAGTTACAGTTGCATGCTTTTTATATGTAGTCTCATAGTTTGATGTACACTAACACTTCCTATATTCGTTGTTGGACTAGCACCTAGGCGCAAGAGGAAACAAACATCAGGGATAATGCTCGATAGGTTAACTAAATCTAGAGGAGGAAGAATGGAGATCCGTTTCGAGGCAGGTTTAAAAAGGCCACTGTCAGGACCCCGATCCTAAGTCACACCGATCTAGCTGTAACACGTCATATCACTTTGCGGCCTCACGCACGGTAACCCCACGGGTGCCACCTTACCTGGCCCGGGACCGTTTGCGCATTTTGGCACACGTATATGACAATGTCGCTAGCATCCATATGACAGAGAACCCGGGCCGACATGGCTAGTTATAATCCAAAAGTGGCACTAAATTACAGAGACAGGCATCCATGACCCAGCAACGAACGTGTCGGTCATCAACGTATGAACCCAAGTCGTAGCAAGCTACATGGACTTAAAGGAACAACGCGTGACATTTCCCCTAAGGGACAGACACAGGAACGAAGAAGGACACATGCCGGCCAGCCTACGTGTTCCGAGCAGTAGCAAGCTACCAAGGCTCATTGGAATCACTAGGAGGCATTTCCCTGTAAGATAGGCTACCAAAGGAAAACAACTAGGTGTCGGATCCCACACATACCAAGCATTTCAATCATACACACAATATGCTCAATATGTGCAAATACAACATTGCATCACAACAGAACTCTATGACTCAAAGTACTTTATTTAAAAGGCTCCAAGAGCCATACATAACATAGTCATACAGGTAGGGGTCACATGACCCAACACTCAAGTCATACAGTCATACAAGCACAAGCGGAAGCTACATGTCTGAGTACAGACAACTTAGAAAATAAAATAGGCTTGGTGTAGCCTGACTATCTACAAGGCCCTTCACAAGCTCCAGATCACCGTCTGGGTGTCAAGCTACTCGTCGACGTCAACGTCTATGTAGAACCCATCAGCAGGGGCAGGGTTCTCCTCTGCAACAGTTATTAGGCAAACATGAGTACAAAGGTACTCAGCAAGTCTTACCACAGAACCTATCATACATGCAACATTATCAAAGGGGGTAGTGGAGTTTATAGCAGAATGCCAGCTTTGACCTTGGCTAACCTATACTACAACTTCCAACAGATTGCAAGATGTTATCACGAACACGAGTCCTCTAATCACCACATCAATACACTACCGAGGATCCTCTTCCGTCATCCTACGGAAGGGCCATCCACGGCACTCACGCTTATCTTGAGGCTTTTAGTAGTATCCATCAACTTGTCTATGAACTGTAAGAGTAACCAAGTAGTTCGTACCGCGAACAACGGCTATTCGAATAGTTTGATAACCCTGCAGGGGTGTACTTCTTCACACACGCTTCCACCGCTTATCGCCGTTTACTCGGCGTGTACTCGGCAACCTTCAAGCGGAAGCCCAGCGAGGGTGTCGGCCACGACCTGACTAACTACACAAGTCTCTCGTCCAGGTTTATCGCCTATTTGGGTTCCATCCGTGGGGAGATCCGGCCGGGGTGTCGCTCACGGCCCCAAACGATGTGTATAGGGTTCCCGAGTCACCAAACGGGCAACCGGTACACCGTGCCACGTACCTGTCGCATCACAACCCACCCCGAGGGTCAGCGCTGTGCACGACCTCCGGTAAGCTATAAACACCAGAAACTAGTTGCAACTCCTGGACAGAGATCAAGGATAGCTAATAAGTCGAGAGGGTCCATTGGTTTCGGGCCCAATGCATGGTAGTAACTGCAACTTGAACCACACATACAGATCTCGGGTCCTATGTACGGTTCCAATGAAACAACCCACCATGTACTCCTACATGGCCTTCCATTGATACCTTTACCAAGCGTATTCCACACTTCCTTCTCTTTATCGAAAGATTGTTTCACTCTGATTCATCACCCAGATGAATCAGACCAGACACAACTCTAAGCATAGCAGGCAACATAAACAAATAGCATGGTGGATCACACATCACATGGCTCAATCAACTCCTACACATGCTAGTGGGTTTCAACTATTTACTGTGGCAATGACAGGTCATGCAAGGGAATAGGGTTCAACTACCGCAGCAAGTAGCAGTTCACACGCTGTTGCCTTAATGCAGTAAAAGAGAGCAGGAGCGAGAAGATTGGGTTGTATCGGAATGATCAATGATTGCTTGCCTGACAAGGTAGCTGTCGGGTACTGCTCTTCAACTGGATACGCGGCAGTATCCTCGGGAGCAGGACCTAACACAGGAAAAACCGACGATACAATCATTAACAAACAAATGCAACAATATGATGCATGTTTATGACATGGCAAGATGCATGTGTGTTGGCTAATGCAACTAAGACCAGAGGGGTTTGAACCTATTTGAATCAAGGATTCAAATTGAAGTTCAAACTAGTATTTAAACAAGTGCATTATCATGTTTTTGATATATACAGCAAGTTAACTTGTTCAAACATGCATGAAACCAGTGCCATTAGATAGCTTGGATTTTTCTGATCATTTTTCATATATAAATCTTTTCCATCTGAGCTATGGTTGATTTTATATGATTTTTAGAAGTTTTGGGTATTTTCTGGAATTTCCTGAATTATTTTAAATCTAAAAATCCCAGAAAAACCTTTACTGCGTCAGCATGACATCATGCTGACGTCAGCCAGTCAACAGGGTCAGTCCAGGTCAAACCTGACCAGTGGGTCCCTCATGTCAGTGTCACAGCTAATTAACTGAGTTAATTAGAGTTAAACTAAATCTAATTAGATGTCAGTGGGGCCAGGGCCCACATGTCAGTGACTAAACTAATTAACTAATTAATATTAAATTAACACCTAAACTGAGTTTGACTTGCGGGTAGGGCCCACATGTCATTGACCCAGGGGGTCAAACCCGTGGTCAAAACAGGTCAAACTCGCCGGCGTTTAGCCGCCGGCGAGGCCAAACGCGGCGGCGTGCCTCGGAAAACGTCTGTGGTGCACGGTTCGAGCTGTGGTTGGGTGCGTTGGAGAGCCCTTGCTCTTCCGCATCGGATGGAGGTGGTCGCCGGACCTGGGGTGGCCGGAGACGACGGCAACAAGCTCGACGGCGGCGACCGGCGTCGGGCGTGTGTGGGGATGCGGCTGCAGGTGCCTAGGCGATGCGTGCGTAGCACCGTTCGCATCTACGGACTGCGGTAAGTGCGATGGACGGGTGCCCGTGACCAAATGGTCACCGGAGCATCGTCGGCGGCGAGCACGGCGGCGGTGCGTTTCGGTGATCAACAGAACGGCGGCTACACGGTGCAAAAGGAACGGAGGAAGGAGGGGTTCGACGTAGAAGCTCACTGCGGTGCTAATGAGCTCGACGGCGGTGTCGGGGACGCGATGTAGCTTCGTAACGGCGGCGAGGTACTCCGGCGATCCGAGGAAGGGGACGACGGCGTGGGGTCGTTGCAGGGCTTCCGGTGGCTCGTGGCTCAGCGAGGAGGAAGAGGACGACGCGGCGGATCCTCTGGACACACTCACGGGGCGAGGGGGTGGCTCTGAGTGCGGTTACGGCGAGCGGCGGCGACGGCGGCTCGGTGATGGAGAAGAAAGAGCCAGGGGAGGGCGAAGGAGACGAGGGGGAGAAGTGAGAGCGGTCGGGGCAGCTGCGTGTCGACTCGTGGAGTCATCCAGGCCATCGGGGAGGCAGGCAAGCAGCCTGGAGGTGGCCGGGCGCGTGCCGGCGCGCGGCGGCCACGCGCGCGTCCTTCTGGCGCGAGGAGGAAGACGACAGGAGGAGGGCTGGTGGGCTGGGCCGGCTTGCTACAGGGCTGGGCCGAGGTAAGTACTTCTTCCTATTTTCCTTTTCCTATTTTCTATTCTGTTACATTTCTTTTGCAGCTTTGTTCAATTAATAAAAATGCCTAAACATTTTTATAACTCATGACACTTGTCATACCTACTGTATATAATATGAACAGCAGGAAACATTATAGTTCATGATTATTTGAGCATTTAAAATATTTAAAAGTATTTAAATGCCCAAATTCAATTACCATATGAATTAATCCAAAGCCCTAGATTGTCCTAGAAAATTGTGCACCATTTTTGGCAGAGGTTTAAGACCAAGGCAGAAATGATGAACATTTTGAAGGGCATTTTGGGTACATTGGAAATTATTTTAGCAAACCCTAGTTGTTAGGGGAGGGGGTGTTGGGGTTTCTGTTAATCCCATTTCAAGTTTCTTTGAAAGTAAACATGATGCACACTCTAGTCAGGTCCTAATGCAAGTGTTAGCTAGGGATGTGACAACTCACCCCCACTTAAAAGAATCGCGTCCCGAGATTCGGGTTCCTCCGGAAAGAGGGTGGGGTACTCAAGTCGAAGACGATCCTCCCTTTCCCAAGTGGCTTCACTCTCGGAATGATGTGACCATTGAACCTTGAGAAACTTGATATTGTGGCGTCGAGTGGTGCGCTCAGTTTGATCAAGAATACGAATGGGGTATTCTCGATATGTGAGATTGTCTTGGAGATCAAGCGTTTCGTGGTCCACTCCACGGATAGGATCCGAGAAGCAACGCCTGAGTTGGGAAACGTGGAAAACATCATGAACTCTGGAGAGGTGCGGAGGTAGTTCCAATTGGTAGGCAACTTCTCCTCGTTTGGCAAGAATGCGAAAAGGACCGATGAAACGAGGGGCCAATTTGCCTTTGATACCGAAGCGATGGGTTCCCTTAAGAGGAGTAACCCGAAGGTAAGCCTTATCGCCGACTTCAAAAGTCACAGCCTTATGATGACTATCATATTGGCTCTTTTGGCGAGACTGGGCTATTTTCAATCTCTCACGAACGATGCGAACTTGTTCCTCTGCTTCCTGAATCATATTCGGGCCAAAGAATTGTCTTTCGCCGGTTTCCGACCAGTTAAGAGGTGTTCGACACCTTCGTCCATATAGAACTTCGAAGGGAGCTTTACCCAGGCTGGCTTGATAACTATTGTTATAAGCGAATTCGGCAAATGGAAGACATTTTTCCCATTCCATACCGAAAGATATGACAGAGGCTCGAAGCATGTCCTCCAGAATTTGATTGACTCGTTCCACTTGACCACTTGACTGCGGATGGAAGGCAGTACTGAAAGAGAGATGAGTTCCCATAGCATTCTGGAAACTTTCCCAAAATCGTGAAGTGAAAAGACTTCCACGGTCTGAGTTAATCTCCAACGGTACACCATGTAGTGATACTATTCGAGAGATATATAAGTCTGCTAGCTGGCTAGCGGTAATACTCTCCCGAACAGGCAGGAAGTGAGCTACTTTAGAGAGGCGGTCGATAACGACGAAGATAGCATTATTCCCTTTCCTGGACCTGGGAAACCCGGTAATGAAGTCCATACCGACTTTATCCCATTTCCATTCAGGAATAGCTAGAGGTTGAAGGGTGCCAGCAGGCCGTTGATGCTCTGCTTTAACTCGACGACAAACGTCGCAGTTAGCGATGAACTGAGCGATTTCTCTCTTCATCCTAGTCCACCAGAATCTTTGACGTAGGTCTTGATACATTTTGGTACTACCGGGATGAATCGTGAGAGGAGATTCATGAGCCTCCTTGAGGATCAAACGTCTTAGGTTTCGCACTTTAGGAACCACTAAGCGGTTGCTAAAGAATACGACTCCTTGATCATCAATTGAAAAACATCCTGCAACTCCTTTCTTGATGTTCCTCTTAATACGGGAAATTCCAGGATCAACCTTCTGTGCTTTGATGACTTGATCCAAAAGGGTAGGTTTTGCCACCAAGGTGGAAAGGAATCCTCGAGGAACAATGTGAAGGTTAAGCTTACGAAATTCCTCGTGGAGAAGTGGTTGACTTTGTTGTAACATTAAATTGTTACAATAAGACTTACGACTTAGTGCATCAGCCATGACATTGGCCTTGCCAGGAGTATAAGTGATTCCTAAATCGTAGTCGGTGAGCAACTCAACCCAACGTATTTGTCTGAGATTCAAATCCGGTTGGGTGAAGATATACTTCAAGCTTTGGTGATCGGTGAAGATTTCACAGCGATTACCAAGGAGGTAATGCCGCCATGTTTTGAGTGCATGGACTACAGCTGCAAGCTCTAAATCATGAGTAGGATAGTTATCCTCATGTGGACACAACTGTCGGGATGCGTATGCAATCACTTGACGATCTTGCATGAGAATGCAACCCAGTCCTTGTCGCGAGGCGTCGCAATAGATTATAAAATCCTTGGAAAAATCTGGTGGTACCAGTACAGGTGCAGATGTCAGGCGTCTTTTCAATTCCTGAAAACTGGACTCGCACTGTGGGGTCCACTCAAACTTTTTATCTTTCTTGAGGAGTTCGGTTAGAGGTTTAGCAACCTTGGAGAAGTTCTCGACGAAACGTCGGCAATAGCTCGCTAAGCTAAGAAAACTCCTAACTTGCTTGACCGATTCAGGGGGAGTCCAATCAAGGACGGCTTGAACTCGCTCGGGATTGACAGCAATACCCTTGCCAGAGATTACATGACCTAGATAGGTTACTTCTGGCAACCAAAATTCACATTTAGAGAATTTGGCATAAAGACGGTGCTCTCGAAGTTTCGTCAATACCAGCCTTAAATGCTCGGCATGATCTTCCTTGTTCTTGGAGAAAATGAGTATATCATCGAGGTATACCACGACGAATTTATCCAGGTACTCCATGAATATAGAATTCATTAACCGAGAAAAAGTAGCTGGGGCATTGGTTAATCCGAAGGACATGACGGTGTACTCGTATTGGCCATAACGAGTAACGAAAGCCGTTTTAGGAATGTCCCCGTTCTTGATTTTGATTTGATGGTAGCCCAACCTCAAATCCATCTTAGAGAAGACTGAGGATCCAGCGAGCTGATCATACAGATCGTTGATCCTGGGAAGCGGATACTTATTCTTTATGGTGACCAGATTGACAGGTCGGTAATCTACAACCATCCGCTCCGTTCCATCCTTCTTCTTAACGAAGAGGACGGGGCAAGCCCAAGGGGAAGAACTAGGACGGATGAAACCCTTTTGCAAGGACTCATCGAGTTGTTTCTTTAGCTCAGCTAATTCTAGTGGTGCCATCTTATAAGGTCTCCTAGAGATTGGGACAGTTCCAGGAATAAGATCTATCACGAACTCGACATCTCTGTCAGGTGGAACTCCTGGCAGTTCTTCTGGAAAAACATCCGGAAAGTCACGGACTACCGGGATATCTTCGAGTTCTGGTAGAGGGTTGGCATTAAGAGAGTAGAGCTGACGTTCAGCCATTCGAGTCAAGACATTGACTATCTTGCCGGATGGGTGTGTAAGTTGAACGGTCCTAGTAAAACAGTCAATTTTGGCGTAATGGGTTGTCATCCAATCCATACCCAAAATGATATTTATGTCCGAGGACTTGAGAGCGATTAAGGATGCAAGGAAAACAAGTCTATCGACAAGAATTTCATTTCCATGGCTTACCCTAGAGGTCTGCCACTTTGAACCAGGAGTTTGAATAACCATGGAAGTAGGCATGTCACAAAAAGTCATGTTGTGCAATCGAGCATAGCTTTCAGATATGAACGAATGGGATGCTCCAGTATCGAAAAGAACAGATGCCGGATGGCAGTTTACGAGAAGCGTACCAAGGACGACGTTAGGATCCTCATAGGCTTCTTCAGCAGAAACATAGTTGACATGACCACGTGCAGTGGGGATTGGCTTAACATAGTTCACCTGGCCGGTTGGCTTACCACGGCCAACGGGTTTTCCTGGCTGGTTCTGGGGACAATCACGCATGTAGTGTCCCGGTTCTCCACATTTGAAACATGTCACAGTGGTGGTGCGTGGAGCAAAGTTGGAGGGTGGACCTCCATAGGTCTTAGCAGGTACAAACTGTTGAGTTGGACGAGGCGCCTCATAGGATGGCCTCGGTGTATACTTGGGTGGCAGAGCAGTGTTAGGAACCCATACACGGCGCTTGTGAGAACCAGAGCCGGATGAGGAACCAAGGTCTCGAGTATGCTTGCGGGTGGCCTCGAAGTCGGTCTGGCCTGTCTCAGCACTGATAGCCTTGTTAACCAACTTCTGGAAAGAGGCGCACTCGTGCAGACGTAGATCACGACGAAGTTCAGGGCTGAGTCCCTTGCGGAACCTCGCCTGTTTCTTGGCATCGGTGGATACTTCCTCAGGTGCATAGCGTGCCAGATTACCAAACTCACGACTGTAGCCATCCACAGTCAGACGGCCCTGGGTGAAATTGCAGAATTCCTCCCGCTTGCGATCCATGAGACCTTCCGGAATGTGATGTTCACGGAATGCCTCACTGAACTCAACCCAGGTAGTGACTTGGCCAGCAGGACGCATAGCTTCAAAGTTTTCCCACCAAAGACTGGCAGGGCCCTCAAGATGGTAGGCGGCGTAGATAACCTTGTCAGCTTCGGCCACACGGGTAGAGTGTAGCTTGTGGGTGATACTACGTAGCCAGTCATCAGCATCCAGAGGTTCAGTGGAGTGATGGAACTTCGGTGGACACATCTTGATAAAATCGTGGATTGACACCACGTCATTCCTCTGACGGAACCCAGTGTTTTGCTCTATGCGTTCCAGCAGACGGTTGGTCTCTCTCTTGTTCCGTTCTTCTTCAAGCATAACTTCCGCCAAGGAGGGTGGCTGGGGCAGATTTCCATCTCTAGCCCCACTAGCCTCACCCTGCTCCTGAGCAGCAGGAGTGTTGCGAGTGTTGACCATCCTAGGAAAAACAAAACAACGGTTTAGACAAGGATGGCAAAATTTGACATAGAAGTGCAGAATGTAATGGATGACACAGAATGCAGAGATGTTCATCCGTACGACATGGTAATATAGGAACTGCTATATATACACCAGTGGTCATACACACCATACAAAGTTTAGTACAAGCCAAGGCTAAAGTACAAACTGCGGTGAAAGACGATACATCCCATCAGAGGCATTCCAGGCTCCTATACATTATTTAACTACACCTCCGGAATTCAGTACACACTAGTCATATTCCACAAGACACGCAGGACTGTGGAAATACAACTATTACAATACTACTACTACCACGGACTAGCTCAGACATTCGCGTAGTAATCCTCATAAAGATTACCACCGTAGCCTGGAAGTGGTACAGACGGATCTTGGAACTCGCGAGCACTCGAAGGTTGTGGACCATAAGGGCATGGGTGTGGTCTCGGTCCCGATGCTGGTGGTAACCGACGCCCACGTGGAGGTGTAATACCCCCAACGTCACGCCAATCCATGCGATCAGGCAGACGAGTCCGCACAGGATACAAATCCCGCATGTCCAGATATCCGGCGTGCACAGCAGGTGCAAGCCGTGTCAAAGTAGTCCAGTGAGCGGCTCGGGTGTTATACAGCTCCATTCGGAGGGCACGGACCTCACGGTCCCTATCCTCCAACATCTGAACAGTAGTCTGAAGCAGTGGCTCTTCATGAGCAGCATCAGTATACAGACCAGTGTAGTAGCCTTCTTCTCCGGGGAGTGAAGCTGGCATGTAACAGAACTCAGTGTTCAGCAACAGGGCATGCCTAGCACGGAGAATGGTCATCATCGAGTAAGCGGCATCCTGCACTGCCATCTCGATGGTAATCCCGAGTCCATAAGACCAATGGATGGGATCATTTGCTCCGGGATATGAGGGGTATATCCGGACTGTGCATAAATACTGACTTTGATTGAAATCCCGATACTGTTCCTCCACAGTGTATTCAGGATACCAGCGATAACCGGTCTCAGTCATCACACGGACTAGCATGGCCGTGTGACCGGGCACATTAATGCACCGAGTCAAACGAACCACTTGGTGAGGAATGCGGCCAGACATCTGAAACACGAAATAAAGCAAAGCATTAGTGTTTCTGGAAGAAATCGGGCAGCATAACAACTGTAAATGCTCAAACAGAGATTTGAGACATCATACAAATGATAGCATAGCCACTCAACAATTCCATATCAAGGTTCCGGTTCAATAATCATCATACTCAAAAGGATAGAAACTGAACTGAGGCTTGAAACCAAAAATCCTAAGAGTCTACGGATTAGTAACACGTGAACCTAGTAAGGATAAGAGGCCTAGTCCTAAATCCCCGTAGAAAGAATAGACAGACTCAGATCAGAAGGGCATAAGGTAAAGGAGTAAAAAGAGCCTTACGTTCCCTTCCACAATCAATTCCCCTACATATAACTAAGAAATTTTCTAGACTCAACATCGACCAGTTTGGCTTGAGGAACCTACAGGCAGTCCAGCTCTGATGCCAACGCTGTCAGGACCCCGATCCTAAGTCACACCGATCTAGCTGTAGCACGTCATATCACTTTGCGGCCTCACGCACGGTAACCCCACGGGTGCCACCTTACCTGGCCCGGGACCGTTTGCGCATTTTGGCACACGTATATGACAATGTCGCTAGCATCCATATGACAGAGAACCCGGGCCGACATGGCTAGTTATAATCCAAAAGTGGCACTAAATTACAGAGACAGGCATCCATGACCCAGCAACGAACGTGTCGGTCATCAACGTATGAACCCAAGTCGTAGCAAGCTACATGGACTTAAAGGAACAACGCGTGACATTTCCCCTAAGGGACAGACACAGGAACGAAGAAGGACACATGCCGGCCAGCCTACGTGTTCCGAGCAGTAGCAAGCTACCAAGGCTCATTGGAATCACTAGGAGGCATTTCCCTGTAAGATAGGCTACCAAAGGAAAACAACTAGGTGTCGGATCCCACACATACCAAGCATTTCAATCATACACGCAATATGCTCAATATGTGCAAATACAACATTGCATCACAACAGAACTCTATGACTCAAAGTACTTTATTTAAAAGGCTCCAAGAGCCATACATAACATAGTCATACAGGTAGGGGTCACATGACCCAACACTCAAGTCATACAGTCATACAAGCACAAGCGGAAGCTACATGTCTGAGTACAGACAACTTAGAAAATAAAACAGGCTTGGTGTAGCCTGACTATCTACAAGGCCCTTCACAAGCTCCAGATCACCGTCTAGGTGTCAAGCTACTCGTCGACGTCAACGTCTATGTAGAACCCATCAGCAGGGGCAGGGTTCTCCTCTGCAACAGTTATTAGGCAAACATGAGTACAAAGGTACTCAGCAAGTCTTACCACAGAACCTATCATACATGCAACATTATCAAAGGGGGTAGTGGAGTTTATAGCAGAATGCCAGCTTTGACCTTGGCTAACCTATACTACAACTTCCAACAGATTGCAAGATGTTATCACGAACACGAGTCCTCTAATCACCACATCAATACACTACCGAGGATCCTCTTCCGTCATCCTACGGAAGGGCCATCCACGGCACTCATGCTTATCTTGAGGCTTTTAGTAGTATCCATCAACTTGTCTATGAACTGTAAGAGTAACCAAGTAGTTCGTACCGCGAACAACGGCTATTCGAATAGTTTGATAACCCTGCAGGGGTGTACTTCTTCACACACGCTTCCACCGCTTATCGCCGTTTACTCGGCGTGTACTCGGCAACCTTCAAGCGGAAGCCCAGCGAGGGTGTCGGCCACGACCTGACTAACTACACAAGTCTCTCGTCCAGGTTTATCGCCTATTTGGGTTCCATCCGTGGGGAGATCCGGCCGGGGTGTCGCTCACGGCCCCAAACGATGTGTACAGGGTTCCCGAGTCACCAAACGGGCAACCGGTACACCGTGCCACGTACCTGTCGCATCACAACCCACCCCGAGGGTCAGCGCTGTGCACGACCTCCAGTAAGCTATAAACACCAGAAACTAGTTGCAACTCCTGGACAGAGATCAAGGATAGCTAATAAGTCGAGAGGGTCCATTGGTTTCGGGCCCAATGCATGGTAGTAACTGCAACTTGAACCACACATACAGATCTCGGGTCCTATGTACGGTTCCAATGAAACAACCCACCATGTACTCCTACATGGCCTTCCATCGATACCTTTACCAAGCGTATTCCACACTTCCTTCTCTTTATCGAAAGATTGTTTCACTCTGATTCATCACCCAGATGAATCAGACCAGACACAACTCTAAGCATAGCAGGCAACATAAACAAATAGCATGGTGGATCACACATCACATGGCTCAATCAACTCCTACACATGCTAGTGGGTTTCAACTATTTACTGTGGCAATGACAGGTCATGCAAGGGAATAGGGTTCAACTACCGCAGCAAGTAGCAGTTCACACGCTGTTGCCTTAATGCAGTAAAAGAGAGCAGGAGCGAGAAGATTGGGTTGTATCGGAATGATCAATGATTGCTTGCCTGACAAGGTAGCTGTCGGGTACTGCTCTTCAACTGGATACGCGGCAGTATCCTCGGGAGCAGGACCTAACACAGGAAAAACCGATGATACAATCATTAACAAACAAATGCAACAATATGATGCATGTTTATGACATGGCAAGATGCATGTGTGTTGGCTAATGCAACTAAGACCAGAGGGGTTTGAACCTATTTGAATCAAGGATTCAAATTGAAGTTCAAACTAGTATTTAAACAAGTGCATTATCATGTTTTTGATATATACAGCAAGTTAACTTGTTCAAACATGCATGAAACCAGTGCCATTAGATAGCTTCGATTTTTCTGATCATTTTTCATATATAAATCTTTTCCATCTGAGCTATGGTTGATTTTATATGATTTTTAGAAGTTTTGGGTATTTTCTGGAATTTCCTGAATTATTATAAATCTAAAAATCCCAGAAAAACCTTTACTGCGTCAGCATGACATCATGCTGACGTCAGCCAGTCAACAGGGTCAGTCCAGGTCAAACCTGACCAGTGGGTCCCTCATGTCAGTGTCACAGCTAATTAACTGAGTTAATTAGAGTTAAACTAAATCTAATTAGATGTCAGTGGGGCCAGGGCCCACATGTCAGTGACTAAACTAATTAACTAATTAATATTAAATTAACACCTAAACTGAGTTTGACTTGCGGGCAGGGCCCACATGTCATTGACCCAGGGGGTCAAACTCGTGGTCAAAACAGGTCAAACTCGCCGGCGTTTAGCCGCCGGCGAGGCCAAACGCGACGGCGTGCCTCGGAAAACGTCTGTGGTGCACGGTTCGAGCTGTGGTTGGGTGCGTTGGAGAGCCCTTGCTCTTCCGCATCGGATGGAGGTGGTCGCCGGACCTGGGGTGGCCGGAGACGACGGCAACAAGCTCGACGGCGGCGACCGGCGTCGGGCGTGTGTGGGGATGCGGCTGCAGGTGCCTAGGCGATGCGTGCGTAGCACCGTTCGCATCTATGGGCTGCGGTGAGTGCGATGGACGGGTGCCCGTGACCAAATGGTCACCGGAGCATCGTCGGCGGCGAGCACGGCGGCGGTGCGTTTCGGTGATCAACAGAACGGCGGCTACACGGTGCAAAAGGAACGGAGGAAGGAGGGGTTCGACGTAGAAGCTCACTGCGGTGCTAATGAGCTCGACGGCGGTGTCGGGGACGCGCTGTAGCTTCGTAACGGCGGCGAGGTACTCCAGCGATCCGAGGAAGGGGACGACGGCGTGGGGTCGTTGCAGGGCTTCCGGTGGCTCGTGGCTCAGCGAGGAGGAAGAGGACGACGCGGCGGATCCTCTGGACACACTCACGGGGCGAGGGGGTGGCTCTGAGTGCGGTTACGGCGAGCGGCGGCGACGGCGGCTCGGTGATGGAGAAGAAAGAGCCAGGGGAGGGCGAAGGAGACGAGGGGGAGAAGTGAGAGCGGTCGGGGCAGCTGCGTGTCGACTCGTGGAGTCATCCAGGCCATCGGGGAGGCAGGCAAGCAGCCTGGAGGTGGCCGGGCGCGTGCCGGCGCGCGGCGGCCACGCGCGCGTCCTTCTGGCGCGAGGAGGAAGACGACAGGAGGAGGGCTGGTGGGCTGGGCCGGCTTGCTACAGGGCTGGGCCGAGGTAAGTACTTCTTCCTATTTTCCTTTTCCTATTTTCTATTCTGTTACATTTCTTTTGCAGCTTTGTTTAATTAATAAAAATGCCTAAACATTTTTATAACTCATGACACTTGTCATACCTACTGTATATAATATGAACAGCAGGAAACATTATAGTTCATGATTATTTGAGCATTTAAAATATTTAAAAGTATTTAAATGCCCAAATTCAATTACCATATGAATTAATCCAAAGCCCTAGATTGTCCTAGAAAATTGTGCACCATTTTTGGCAGAGGTTTAAGACCAAGGCAGAAATGATGAACATTTTGAAGGGCATTTTTGGGTACATTGGAAATTATTTTAGCAAACCCTAGTTGTTAGGGGAGGGGGTGCTGGGGTTTCTGTTAATCCCATTTCAAGTTTCTTTGGAAGTAAACATGATGCACACTCTAGTGAGGTCATAATGCAAGTGTTAGCTAGGGATGTGACAGCCACGTGATGCTACAGAGTCATCCAAGTTAGTATCGGAGGCAGCGGATGCCATTAGTTGTCATGCACGTATCCTCCCAACATGGATTCAGTACAGGAATGACAAAGACGAAACCCAGTTCAACACCTTCCTCGACCATTTATCTGTAAGTGTGGTTATGTATGGAAACTAGTAATATCGTCTTGCTATGTCCCATACTTTCTAGGTTGCTGATAATGAGACTCCCATAATTTTAAACAGATGAGGTTCAAGTTGGATAGCCAAGATGATGCAACCAGACAAGCTTGCACCCATGTTTTCAAGTCCGCTCTGCGAGTATCGGTATAACTTGAGGAAATCTCACTTTGAAGGCAAGGCTAATAGTGAACTTGCCCAAACATCTCCAGTGGAAAATATATCGGATGAAGACTGGAGAGGTCCGTTAAACACTGGTGAGATCCAAAGTATCAAGTACGTTATATGTATGTGATCAGATCACATGCTGAACTCCTATTTATACATGTGCCTCATAAATCTATCTTCTTGTTGGTGAACTGTTCAAAGAACAAGGCCAACCGTATGAAAGTGAAATTCCAACAAACGATAGGATCTCGTAGCTATATTGCACACTGCGAGGCTCTTGTAATTAGCTATTGTTTTACTCTTTTCGCTATGCCATATTATCAGATCTATATTGACTTGTTCCAAATGCAGAGGAAAGCCCGCAAGGACCAAAAAATACCTGAACCAAATGTTGTGGAAATCTTCAAGGACTATCACACCAGCAAGACGAAGGGCATGACTACACAGCCAAAACCGTTGTTGTAAGTCTTTAATCCTCATGCCTTTTAACTACTACTTACTCCGACTCGTGCATTGAACTGCATGGTTTGCAGCCAATGTCTATTACTCTTTTCAATTTTATACACAATTGTCTTAGCACATCATTGCACCTTACAAGGTTTAAAAGAGAGGAGTGATGTTCCTTTCATCTTGATCTGTAATCTAGTTCTGTGTTGGACTTGCCCACACAACGTTACAATTGCTTGTTTGTCTGTTCTCTGTTTTTTGTGATATGAATGATGTCATACTATGCCTACCGTATTATAAACTTTGTCTCTTTATCCTTAGTTGTCAATACAATGTGAAGAAATAGACAATACATTAGCCATGGTACATGGTCATATGTTTGAAACCTGGTTTTATTATGTACTTTGCAGTAAAATACAACTAATATTTTACACGGGTTCACCTGAATAAGTTCTGTATATAGCCAAAGTTATTTTGTTTGGTTTTTCTTCCTCCTTAATATCTTCTGTTCTGGTACTCACTGGTATGCGTCAGTGCTATACAAACAGTTTTAAACCCATTTCCTCGATGACATTTGGAACCATCGCCTAGTGAGTGACGGCGATAGGGGGGTCCTTCCCACACGACCCAGAAACCGTCGGGGATATGCCCACCTAGCACACACGCTCGGCAAAATGAGGTCGTGTGTGACCGGCGAGCGCTCAAATACGAAAATATGTATAGTAGAGCTAAAAAATACAATTATACAGGCAAAATTATTTCCAGTCGCAAGTACATCCCACACAGTCAGTCCCCGCTAAACGTTTCCGTTCGTATGTACATTCCACACAGTCTCTCTAAGGAAAACATTTCCGTTCACAGGTACATCACACACAATTTTTCTCGTTAAATCATTTGTGATAGCGTTGCCATTGCACACGATATTAACAATTTTATCGTTTGCGTTATTGAATGCATCACACACAGTGCGTAGAAGAAACTGTGTGGCAAAGGTTGTCCATTACACAGCTTTTATGTGGTAAACGTTTGCGCAAGGTGGCCTAACGCAAACAGTTTTCAAGAGGATGACGTGTGTGCAGTGGAGATTGATCGCACACGTAGTAAATCTTGCACGCGTAGTGAATCCTAGAAACGTTTCTGATCTCCACGTCTATTGCAGACGTTTCGTTTTCGCAAACAGTATGCAGTGTAATCCCTAATTAATCCCTAATTTAAAAATCACATGTTCTGAATTTGAAAGTAGGCAATCACTTATTTCATAGCCAACCATGTTTATTACAAATATAGGTTCAACCATGAATGCATAATTCGATGCGCAGGTACATATACTGAAGAACTACAAAAGCACCAAGTAAAGAATGATGAACCACAGTTGTACAAAAGACTGTAAAGAGAGAGGCGAAAGACATTCTAGTTGCTGGAGAAGGTGAAGCGGAATGCCCATATTGTGCCCTCCTCCATGTGTAATGCACGCACGACTCTAGGCCAACCCCTTGTGATGGTTGCCCGTCCATCCTTCACTGTCTTCATTACGACTTCTTGATGCTCATAGTAGTATAGATGAAATACTTTAACCTTCATTGTGTGTCCACCAATCATGTACTTTGCTAGGTAATCTTGAGTGAACTGCTTTGGGAACCACTGGTAACGAAAAAGATTCAGACATTGTTGTCTAACAACTCATTATGGGTAGTAAAAAGAGAAGTCTGCAGAGTTTGTAGTTACCATCCTACAGCTCACTGTTGTGTTGGATCACCTAATAGCCAAATACAGATAAGCAAGGCATCTACTCACTATAAACAACCAAATATAGCCATTCGTGAAACTGAAGTGGACAATTCATACTTAAACATCACATAGCCCTATTGAAAATACATTTTTGCATAACTGAAATAATTAAACACGGCACTAATAAAGCACCGCACGACAAATGCTACTACAACAAATGGTACGGGTTGGCAAGCTAGAAAAGGTAAGATTTGCTGATAGAATGTTGCCTCACATTTCATGGACGGGGTCCTTCCAGTTGGAAGAGCACAGACCCATGGTGCGCTCTCTAATGTCACAGATGCGTGGTTTCACCTTGGAAGAACCTTCATGGGTGCCCCCCTCGTGGTCGTGATCGTGGTCGATGAGATTTGACTTGGCAATTGAGGATCCCAAGCTTCCGCCGTAGAACGTGTCCTTCAGAAATGACAAAATGGGCTCGATGCGTATAAATCTCGCAAATCCTTGACCGCTTGGCGGAGGAGATCAGCAGCAGGGCCGTCCAAGAGATCGACGGAGTTTAACCAGAGGGGTTGGGGCTGGACCACTTAACCTATGACATGGCCCGCGTGAAGCCGTCGCTGTGGATGAGCTTGATGTCGTAGCGAGCTTTCCTGAGATACAGTAATACACTAGCCCGCTGACATGAAGCCTTCGACATGACAACTTAGTCAATGTCTTCGCCGGCTTCCGCGGTGACGTGTTGCTTCGAGATCGACATTCAGGGCGAACGACGGTACCTCGCCAACGTCCGTCGGAGAGGCCATGATAAACCTCTTCTTGACCGAACGCTCGTCGGGCTCCCCGGGATACGTGGTCGAGCTTAGGATGTGACATTATGGAGCAGGGGATGTGGATCTGGCGGGGAGGGACACCACAGGCCTCATCTAAAAACTCAGGGGAGTGGGTCAACGGTATGGGAATCACTGGGTAACCTGAACTTTATTATCTAAGCTAGGAGGAACGGGCAGACCGGTAGGGGTTGGCGGCGGCGTCGGCGACAGACGCGAGCTAGGGATTGAGGGGGAGGGGTGGGGGACTGTGAGGGGGGTGGTGTTTGAGGATACGCCGCGACTACTGAAATTTTTAGTAATGGTGGGTGGAGATGGTGGTGGACGAGGGAGGGCGACGGTTCAAATGCCTTGGCTACTGCAATTTTTCTATAAGGTCGGTGCTGAAGGAGTGTGGGTGATGGTTGAAGTACGACGGCTAGTAAAATTTGGGTAAAGGAATTGATGCGGGGCGGG
The DNA here is from genome assembly GCA_902687465.1 of Secale cereale. Classification (NCBI taxonomy): domain Eukaryota; kingdom Viridiplantae; phylum Streptophyta; class Magnoliopsida; order Poales; family Poaceae; genus Secale; species Secale cereale. The sequence goes on along the minus strand of LR738710.1, from coordinate 735,902,324 downwards.
AGTGTCGGAGTGCCCAAGATCGCGCACGATCCAATAACAATATGCGTGTATGATAATAAGGAAAAGTGGCGTGGAACCACCGATTTTTGCAACGCTCAAGGAGGTGGTTTGTTTTTATATTTCTAGCTAGCTGGTCTATCGCACACGGTTCGTCCTAATTTCTGAATAAACTTACCCACCTTTAGCTTGCACAGGTGGTGGTTTTACAGCGCACTTGCATCACACACGGTTAAGCCAGTACCTCCACCCTTTGCTCGCGCTTGTGCGGTCATGGTGATTTTACAGCGCACTTACATCGCACACGGTTGAGCCAGTACCTCCACATTTACACGCGCTTGCGCAGGCGTTGTGATTCACAGCGCACTTGTATCACACACGGTTAAGATATTATACCCGTGTCTGTTGAGCGTCATCAGAGTCTTTGCGGCAAAAAATAACGTTAGAGAGGGTCAGAAGACAGCCACACCAGCATGTGTCCCAAATATATATGAGTGAAAAGGGTGGTATGTGATGTTCAAAATTCCAATGCACAACTTTGATCGCGCGGGGCCATGGTTGGGCGTGTTGTCGAAGATCTATGAGAGGGGCCAGAAGTCAAGAACCACCTGGAAGTGGCCAAATATATGTAGGAATATTGGGGATGTTTAAAACTTTAAATACACAATGCATAACTTTGGTGACATAATGTCGTACCTAGCTAGGATGCTTGGCCCACCACCTTCCACTTCGTGTCAGCTGGTCGGATGCACGTAATGATCGATACTTTGGTCATACATGCATGTCGCCATGACCTACCATAAGACGGACCAATGAATCTATCGTTTGGTCAAACGACAGTTGTTGTTGTCGATAAAGCGCTTGGGCCAATAGATTGAACCATCATAAAAATCACACGAGAGGGACCACAAAACCAGCACCTCTTGCATGCGGCCGAAAAAATGATGTACGTTGTGGAAGGGGTGATGTGTGTTTTCAATATAGAATAATGTACAATTTAGATGTGGTGCCCACCTCTCGATACAGACAATAACCATGAAGGCAAGGTAGTTAAGGACGAGATACGCAGGGTTTGATGTAGGTCGAACCCAGCAATCCGAGCATGTGGGAGGGAATCCTGACAACACATGAGCTCGAGCTTTGGTTGAGCGGCATGTGACGATGACCGGCCCTAACACGAACTAGGAGGAATCCATTCATGGCCAACACATACCTCTCATTATCGGTCAAAGGGTGATATATATACACTCCTAGAGCCTGCAGATATGCGTGTCGTCACAAAAAACCGCACAAGGGAGACATGGTCGATCAGAAGACCCCGTATACACTGCATGCGGCCCGAAAATATGTATGGGTATGGTGGTGTGTGATGTGTTTAAATCCCAAATGCACAACTTCGATGGGCCACCAACTACATTACAAACTGAACACCGTACCCGACTCCAAGCTTGGTTCAATATGTACGATGTTAGTTTCCCAACTTCGAGGCGGCGGGGGGGGGGTCCCACGCATGCGCTCAAACTTTATTTGGTCTAGCATGGGACACATCTATATATATTTATACATCTATACACCTATATAGTGTGCGAATAACTTTGAAAGTTGGTCGTTGGATGAAGCCAATCCGACGGTATAGAGATGGCAAATCCGAGCACTACTAGCCATCGGGTATCATCTACATTCCACCAGATTCTGCCACATGTACAATCTAGAAGACTCAATGGTTGAACTTAAGCATAAAGCACAAACCTCAAAACACAAGCACTTCTCCTTTGTTCTCAAGAATCTTCCATATCTTAATTGCCCAAACTTTTTTTCTAAATGAATTGTCTCCTTTTGTTTTTTACTTTATGCTTTACAATGCACAATTCCATGAATCTTAATTAATTTTTTATAAAACTAATTGATTTTGGATGGGATGGACTATAAGATTAAACGAACATCTACATCATGCATATATGACTCAAAGCTTACATACTATAGTGTGGTATTTATTCATAATTTGGTTACCAAATCTCATGCATGCAATGCACGTGTACCTTACTAGTATCAATAGGAAACCATCATGGTCAAACCCTTCTCATTGTTGGGTCAAAGGGATAGATTGTGTGGGGCCCCCTAATTGTTAGTAAAGGATAGTATATATACCTCAGGGAGCGCACACATAAGTGTCGCGTCTATAAGCCGCACAAGGAAGACATGCGCGAGAAGAACACCCTGCCCCCTATACCATGCATGCAACCTGAAAAAGTTATATATATATATATATATATATATATATATATATATATATATATATATATATATATATATATAGGGTGGGTCTATTCTCATAACACCCCTTAATACCTTATTCTCATAACACTAGCCTTATTCTCATAACACCCCACTTAACCCAGGTTTCTAGCGCGGCAGCGCCCCGGGACAGCAACCCGCTTCCTCGCCGCCTTCTAGCGCTGCAGCGCCCGCAGACAACGGCCCCCTCCCCACACCACCTGCCTCCGCACCGTTCCCCGCAGGCCGTCCCACCCATCCCCACCGGCCACATACAAATCCCACCCGACTACCACCGATTGGGGAGCGCCAGATCGTCGACACCCCGTCGCGCTACTTCGCCGCGTCCTGGGGCGGGCTGCACTGGGAGCGCCAGATCCGCGCGTCGGCGTCGCCCCGCCGGCCGCCCGGGTCGGCGGAGGGGGCCGGGCTGTCCGTGCTGGTGACCGGCGCCGCCGGGTTCGTGGGCACGCACTGCTCGCTGGCCCTCCGGAAGCGCGGCGACGGCGTGGTCGGCATCGACAACATCGCGGGGCTGGTGTCCCTCCTGGAGGCGTGCAAGGAGGCGGGCCCGCAGCCGGCGGTGTGGTGGGCGTCCTCCTCCTCGGTCTACGGGCTCAACGACGCGGTGCCCTTCTCGGAGGCGCACCGCACGGACCGGCCGACGTCGCTCTACGCGGCCACCAAGAAGGCCGGCGAGGAGATCACCCACACATACAACCACATCTACGGCCTGTCCGTGACCGGCCTCCGCTTCTTCACCGTGTACGGGCCCTGGGGGCGGCCGGACATGGCCTACTTCTCCTTCACCCGGAACATCCTCCAGGGGAAGCCGATCACCGTCTACTGGGGCCGCGACCACGTGGACCTCGCCCGGGACTTCACCTACATCGACGACATCGTGCGGGGGTGCCTGGCCTCGCTGGACACGGCGGGGCGGACAGAGATGTGCTGCATCAGAGTATACTTCTCTGTAGATTGGTGTGCTGGAAATGTTCAACGATCTATGATTGACTGCATTGATCAAAAAGAAGAGAAAAATGACCAGTTTTGGGCATAAACAGAAGCATGTCTGCCTGTCGTTGAAGAAACCATGTGTACTACAACGACCAACCTGCCTTTTGTTTGAAGTACACTGCTGTTTGTTTGAAGTACACTGCTGCATGCATTAGTCTTTTGCATGGGCCATAAACCAGATGCCTCGTACTCGTTGTTTCTAACACAAGCATGCCGTAGCTGTAACTATCTGACTTGTGTGATATTGTTTCAAAGTTCAGAGAACCTAGCTCTTGATCTTCGGCTGCAATGCAATGCAGCCGGCTGTTCCTGTAGCTGCAGTCAGTCCTGATGATGCTTTCATCCCTTGCACACAGCTTTGCAAGCGCAAAATCCAAAATATACTGATTGGAAGAATTATAGCAAAGCTCTCTAGCTGTCAAATGAACAAAAAAAGGCTTCATTTGTTTAGCATTTTACATTTGGTTGTCAACAGAAAAAAAAATATCGTATTTATTTAGCTTTTGAAATTTTAATAATGGTTTGCAAGCCATATTGTTCAATCTTTTGAGGGAGAAATAAAATTGAGTTATTCATCTGCTGTAGGGGCTCAGCAGCTGCTTGGAATCTGCTCAAGTCCTGGACATTTTACTGACCGAAATGTCTTGGTCACCATGGTTCTGTGGTTCCCGCAACAGAGAAGGGTGGCCAGAGCCTCGTTAATATCTCTGGAGTACTGAAGCAGCAGCATTGACTCTACAATTGACTCTGGATATCGAAATGCCCTGAAATTGCCCGGAGTTCTTCTATAATATAGACGCAAAAAAGTAATGCGGTTCACTTGGTGACCAAAAACAAAACACACATCGGAAAGCAGCTCACTTCTCAAACATGAAAATGCAAAAAAAAAATAGCGGAATCTCAAAAAAAAATTGTTACCAAAACAACACAAAAAAGTAATGCGGTTCACTTGGTGATCAAAAAACAAAACACACATCGGAAAGCAGCTCACTTCTCAAACATGAAAATGCAAAAAAAAAAGCAGAATCTCAAAAAAAAATGTTACCAAAACAACACAAAAAAGTAATGCGGTTCACTTGGTGATCAAAAAACAAAACGCACATCGGAAAGCAGCTCACTTCTCAAACACTTCTCAACGCGCGCAAAAAATTAATGAGGTTCACTTTTGGTAGTGTTCCGCTTCACTTTCGGGAGTATTGCGGTCCACTTTCCTTCGAAAAAAAAAGTTGGAAAAAAGATAACAAAACTTCTCTGAGAAAAATCTACGTCCAACAAAGTAAATCATGAGGTTCGGTTAACTGTCTGATGCAGTGCGTTCTTCAGTTTGAAGCAGTGCGCTTTTCGCGTTTTTGTAATTTCAAAACTGCTCTTAAACCGTAATGAATTAGAGGGCGTATTCTACATGAGAAAGTAGCGTCTCGACGATATCTTTCCAACGGTGTATCATTTGGATCATTTATGCCAACGTTTTGTAAAAAAATCACGAAAAAACGGCTGCTGCCGTTCGTAGTCAGCCGCACGATTTTCAAATTTAACTAAAAACCGTAAGGAATCTCAAAAATATTTCAACATATGAAAGTTGCGCCTCGTTCGTAGCTTTCCAACGGTATATTACACGCCTTGTTTCGACAAACGGTTAGAAAACTGGAGTGCAAACAGTACCGAAAAATTTGAAAAAATTCGAAAAACACAATTCCGCGATTTAGTAAATTCAAAACTGCTCTTAAACCGTAGCGAATTAGAAAAAATAATAGATATGAAAAAGATGTGCGCCGACGATACCTTTCCAACGGTGTATCATATGTTTCGTTCCGACGAGCGGTTTAGAAACAAACGCCAAAAAACGCTCGCTGCCATTCGTTGTGAGCCGCACGATTTTCAAAATTGCTCTTAAACCGTGCGGAATTTTGAAAAGTGTTCGACATGGCAAAGTTGCGTCTACTCCATAGCTTTTCAACGGTATATTACACGCATAATTCCGATAAACGGTTAAAAAACTAGAGCAAAAAAGGTACAGAAAAAACAACACGTACAGTTTTCTCAACATGAAGTTCGCTGTTCTCTGTGGTGCGGTGCGTTTAGCTCTCCAATGCAATTTTGCAATGTAGTTCGGAAGTGGTATGAGAATATTATTCTCATAATGTTATGAGAATAGACCGGCTGTATATATATATATATATATATATATATATATATATATATATATATATATATATATATATATATATATATAATCGCCATGATAGGTCAAGTCAATCATTCTTTAATTTTTAGAGGAAAAAATAACCCATAAAAACATAGTAGGTTTATATAATCGCCATGACAGGTCAAGTCAATCATTCTTTAATTTTTTAGAGCAAAAAATAAGCCATAAAACGTAGTATACAAATTAGCAAAACAAGGATCCCAAGGTTTATATAATTTCCATGATAGGTCACTATAGACATATAATATATCTGAAAAAGGTTTATATAATCGCCATGACACGTCAAGTCAATCATTCTTTAATTTTTTTAGAGGGAAAAATAACCCATAAAAACATAGTAGGTTTATATAATCGCCATGATTGGTCAAGTCAATCATTCTTTAGTTTTTTAGAGCAAAAAATAACCCACAAAAACATAGTATACAAATTAGCAAAACAAGGATCCTAAGGTCTATATAATTGCTACTTCCCACCGGGTTACCCATCCTTGGACTACTCCAGCCCGAGCACGCTTAACTTATGCGTTCTATTCGACTAGGCTAGCGGATGGGAAGCCGGCCCTTGCTCATAAGAACTGCCTCCTTGCCATTAAGGCGTTTCACGTTGGTCACCCTATGGGACCTACTCCCTCCTATCACACACATTTGTGCTTTTAGAAACTGTGTGGGATATTTTACATGGACGGTGTGTTGCCGCTAGCCTTCAATGAGCACTGACACTAGTAGCGGGAAAATGATGGGAGAAGAGGCGGGAAACCGATGAGAGGAGTGGCGAGAAGCGGTAACCTTTTTTGAAAACCTAGTATAGAAGGAAGCTCTGCACGTGTTGTCGAAAGGGCTCAGGGTTGCCGCTCGATCTGGGAGCATCCAACGGTGCACACATACGATCCGTGGGGTTTGGGTTTTGGCCAATCAGAACGCATGACTCAGATCGCGCGCGCAACAGGGGGGAGAATATCGTACGGAAACCAACATTCGGTGAAAACCGGTGAAAACCACGAGAAAATGATGTTTTGAAGTTTCAATTTTTTTTGAAAAAAAGCGGGATGTTAAGAGGATGATATTTTATTGCCACACAAAATTTCAAGTTGAAACACATTACAAGATGTGAGCTATGAAAAAAGACAAAATCAGCGTTGAATAGTGCTGAATAGTAGTGTCACTATTCAGGGATGAATTTGTCTTTTTCATAGCTCACATCTCGTAATGTTTTTCAACTTGAAATTTTGTGTCACGATAAAACATCACCTTCTTAACATCCCACTTTTTTTTCAGATTTTTATGAAACTTTGAAATATGGTTTCCACGAAGTTTTCATTGAATATCAGCTCTCGTGAGTGAACCGTGTGCTATTTGAAAACATTTCGTGAGAAGAATCTCGGTTTTTAAATCCCCGTAAATCCAAAACTAAGCCGAAAATCATGAAACCTGGCATTGTGTCACGACATGGCACTTATATGTCGAGGAATTTTTTCGTCCATTGTGGCACAACTTTTATTACAAGCCTCTTACAAACCAGAGCTTCTCTCAAAGAAGCCTCGCGGTTCCGATAGGGAAACATGTCCCCCTTGTGGGTGAAACGTAATCATTTCCTCTTTTCGCCTTGTATTTTCTTCTACGTGCAACATGGAACGACAGGATATCCGTGCTGAAATTTAAACTTATTCAGGGTCCGTTTGGTATTTTTAAACACTAATTGAGTTTCCTAGGCATTTAATGTCTATAATTCAAATCTGAACTTCAAATACATGCTCCAGTTCACCAAAATGGCTAGAAAAATATTACAAGTGTCCTTAGGTGCATGTTTAAGTCCCATGCCAGGAATGGGAACGAATTACAACCGTACCCGCGTCCTGGCTCGTCCTCAAACATTTCAAAACTTGATTTTTTAAGTCCCCATAAATCCAAAACTCACCAGAAAGTCATCAAAGGTGGTACGGTGTCACGTCATGGCACATATATGTCGTGGTAAAAACATTGTCCAATTTGGGTCAAGCTTTATTACAAACCTCTTACAAAAACCGGAGCTTCTCTTAAAGAAGCCCCGTGGTTCCGATAGAGAAACGTGTTCTCCTTGTGGGCGAAACATAATCACTTCCTCTTTTCGCCTTGTATTTTCTTCCACGGGCAACATGGAACGACATGATATTCGTGCTGTAATTTAAACTTATTCAGGTTTTTTTGGCCATTTTATACACTAATTGAGTTTCCTAGGCATTTAATGTCCATAATTCAAATCTGAACTACAAATACATGCTCCAGTTCACAAAAATGGCTAGAAAAATTATACATGTGTCCTTGGGTGCATGTTTAGGTCCCATGCCAGGAATGGGAATGAATTACAACCGTACCGGTGTCCTGGCTCGTCCTCAGACATTTCGAATCTCGGTTTTTAAGTTCCCATAAATCCAAAACTCACTAGAAAGTCATCAAAGGTGGCATGGTGTCACGTCATGGCACATATATGTCATGGTAAAAACATTGCCAATTTGGGCCAAGCTTTACTACAAACCTCTTACAAACTGGAGCCTGTCGCAAGAACCCTCGTGGTTTCGATAGGGAAACGTGTCCCCTTGTGGGCCAAACGATAATCACTCCCTCTTCTAGCCTCTTATTTTCTTCTACACGCGACACGGAACAACGGGAGATTCGCGCTGAACTTTGAAATTATTCAGGGTTCGTTTGACGTTTTTTATTCATTAATTGAGTTTTCTAGGCATTTAATGTCCATAATTCAAATCCGAACTACAAATACATGCTCCAGTGCACCAAAATGGCTAGAAAAAACGTACATGTTTCCTTGGGGTGCATGTTTAGGTCCCATGGAACGAATGTGAACGAATTCAACCGTCTCGCCGTCCTGGCTTGGCCACAAACATTGTGAATCTCGGTTTTTAAATCTCTGTAAATCCAAAACTCACTAGGAAATCATGAAACTTGGCATGGTCACTACATGGTACATATAATTGTCCAATTTGGGTGAAGCTATATTACAAGCCTCTTACAAACCAGAGCATGTCGCAACCCTCGTGGTTCTGATAGGGAAACATGCCCCTCTTGTGGGCGAAACAATAATCGTTGTGTCTTCTCGCCTTGAACTTTGTTTTCTACAGGCAACATAGAATAACAGGAGTGTCGGGCTGAAATTTGAAACTGTCCAGGGTTCGTTTGGCCATTGTATATATATGACTAATTACTAAGTTTTCTACGCATTTAATGTAGTCCATAATTCAAATTTGAACTACGAGCACATGCTCCAGTGAAGCAAAATGGGTGGGAAATCATACATGTGTCATTGGGTGCATGTTTAGGTCAGTCATTGGGTGCATGTTTAGGTCTCATTTAAGGAACGGGAATGAATTACAAACTTGCCGTCATCCTGAAACATTGAGAATCTCGGTTTTTAAATCCCATTAAATCAAAAAATCACCCAAAAAACATGAGACTTGGCATGGTTTCATGACATGGCACATATATGTCGTGGTAAAAAATGTCCAGTTTGAGAAGAGGCGCACACATTAGTAAAAAAATGATCCAATCTGGGGCTGCCACCACCCCTAGGGGGGAACCCTAGATGGGGGCGCAGCCCCTCCCCTCCCCCTATATATAGTGGGGGTTTGGGGGCTGCCAGACACACGAGTCTCCCTCTCTCTTGGCGCAACCCTATCTCTTTCCCTCCTCGTCTCTTGCAGTGCTTGGCGAAGCCCTGCTAGAGTGCCACGCTCCTCCATCACCACCACGCCATCGTGCTGCTGCTGAACAGAGTCTTCCCCAACCTCTCCCACTCTCCTTGCTGGATCAAGGCGCGGGAGACGTCACCGGGCTACACGTGTGTTGAATGCGGAGGCACCGTTGTTCGGTGCTTAGATCGGATTCGCCGTGATCTGAATAGCTTCGTGTATGATTCCACCGACCGCGTTCTTGCAACACTTCCGCATCGCAATCTTCAAAGGTATGAAGATGCACTCCCCTCCCGTTGCTAGTAATCTCCATACATATATCTTGGTGATGCGTAGGAAATTTTTTGATTTTCTGCAATGATCCCCAACAGTAGTATCAGAGCTAGGTCTATGCATAGTTACTATGCACGAGTAGAACACAAGTTGTTGTGGGCGTATATCATGTCAATTTACTTGCCACTACTAGTCTTATCTTGATTCGGCGGCATCGTGGGATGAAGCGGTCCGGACCAACCTTACACGTACGCTTACGTGAGACAGGTTCCACCAACTGACATGCACTAGTTGCATAAGGTGGCTAGTGGGTGTCTGTCTCTCCCACTTTAGTCGGATCAGATTCGATGAAAAGGGTCCTTATGAAGGGTAAATAGAAATTGGCATATCACGTTGTGGTTTTGGCGTAGGTAAGAAACATGCTTGCTAGAAACCTATAGCAACCACGTAAAAACTTGCAACAACAATTAGAGGACGTCTAACTTGTTCTTGCAGCATGTGCCATGTGATGTGATATGGCCAAAAGGATGTGATGAATGATATATATGTGATGTATGGGATTCATCATGTTCTTGTAATAGGAATCACGACTTGCATGTCGATGAGTATGACAACCGGTAGGAGCCATAGGAGTTGTCTTATTTTATTGTATGACCTGCGTGTCATTGAAAACGCCATGTAATTACTTTACTTTATTGCTAACCGTTAGCCATAGTAGTAGAAGTAATGTTTGGCGAGACAACTTCATGAAGACACGATGATGGAAATCATGATGATGGAGATCATGGTGTCATGCCGGTGACGATGATGATCATGGAGCCCCAAAGATGAAGATCAAAAGGAGCAAAATGATATTGGCCATATCATGTCACTATTTGATTGCATGTGATGTTTATCATGTTTTACATCTTATTTGCTTAGAACGACGGTAGTAAATAAGATGATCTCTCACTAAAAATTTCAAGAATTGTGTTCCCCCTAACTGTGCACCGTTGCTAAGGTTCGTTGTTCCGAAGCACCACGTGATGATCGGGTGTGATAGGTCCTAACGTTCGCATACAATAGGTGTAAGCCAGATTTACACACTCAATACACTTAGGGTTGACTCGACGAGCCTAGCATGTACAGGCATGGCCTCGGAACACGGAAGACCGAAAGGTCGAACATGAGTCGTATAGAAGATACGATCAACATGAAGATGTTCACCGTTGATGACTAGTCCGTCTCACGTGATGATCGGACACGGCCTAGTCGATTCGGGTCATGTATCACTTAGATGACTAGAGAGATGTCTATCTAAGTGGGAGTTCATTAAATTTGTTTAGATGAACTTAATTGTCATGAACATAGTCTAAAATATTTGCAATATGTCTTGTAGATCAAATGGCCCACGCTAATATTTCCCTCAACTTCAACGCGTTCCTAGAGAAAACCAAGTTGAAAGACGATGGTAGCAACTATACGGATTGGGTCCGTAACTTGAGGGTCATCCTCATAGCTGCCAAGAAAGCATATGTCCTTGAAGCACCGCTAGGTGATGCACCTGTTTTCCCAGCGACTCAAGACGTTATGAACGCCTGGCAGTCGCGTAGTAATGATTACTCCCTGGTTCAGTGAGGCATGCTTTACAGCTTAGAATCGGGGCTCCAAAAGCATTTTGAGCAGCACGGAGCATATGAGATGTTCCAAGAGCTGAAAATAGTTTTCCAAGCTCATGCCCGAGTCGAGAGATATGAAGTCTCCGACAAGTTCTACAGTTGTAAGATGGAGGAGAATAGTTATGTCAGCGAGCATATACTCAAAATGTCTGGGTTACATAACCGCTTGTCTCAGCTGGGAGTTAATCTCCCGGATGACGCGGTCGTTGACAGAATCCTTCAGTCGCTCCCACCTAGCTACAAGAGCTTTGTGATGAATTTCAATATGCAAGGGATGGAGAAGTCCATTCCCGTAGTATATTCAATGCTGAAATCAACGGAGGTGGAGATCAAAAAGGAACATCAAGTGTTGATGGTGAATAAAACCACTAAGTTCAAGAAAGGCAAGGGTAAGAAGAACTTCAAGAAGGACGGCAAAGGAGTTGCCGCGCCCGGTAAGCCAGTTGTCGGGAAGAAGCCAAAGAATGGACCCAAGCCTGAGACTGAGTGCTTTTATTGTAAGGGAACGGGTCACTGGAAGCGGAATTGCCCCAAATACTTAGCAGATAAGAAGGCCGGCAACGTCAAAGGTATATGTGATATACATTTTATTGATGTGTACCTTACCAGCGCTCGTAGTAGCTCCTGGGTATTTGATACCGGTGCAGTTGCTCACATTTGTAACTCAAAGCAGGAGATGCGGAATAAGCGGAGACTGGCGAAGGACGAGGTGACGATGCGCGCCGGGAATGGTTCCAAGGTCGATGTGATCTCCGTCGGCACGCTACCTCTGCATCTACCTTCGGGATTAGTGTTAAACCTCAATAATTGTTATCTAGTACCAGCTTTGAGCATGAACATTGTATCTAGATCTCGTTTAGAGCGAGATGGCTACTCATTTAAATATGAGAATAATGGTTGTTCTATTTATATAAGAGAAATGTTTTATGGTCATGCCCCGCTGGTCAATGGTTTATTCTTAATGAATCTCGAACGTGTTGTTACACATATTCATAGTGTGGTTGCCAAAAGATGTAAGGTTGATAATGATAGTCCCACATACTTGTGGCACAGCCGCCTTGGTCATATTGGTGTCAAATGTATAAAGAAGCTCCATGCAGATGGACTTTTGGAGTCTCTTGATTCTGAATCATTTGACACGTGCGAACCATGCCTCTTGGGCAAGATGGCCAAGACTCCGTTCTCCGGAACAATGGAGCGAGCAACCAACTTATTGGAAATCATACATACTGATGTGTGCGGTCCAATGAGTGTTGAAGCTCGCGGTGGCTATCGTTATGTTCTCACCCTCACTGATGACTTAAGTAGATATGGGTATGTCTACTTAATGAAACACAAGTTTGAGATCTTTAAAAAGTTCAAGGAATTTTAGAATGAGGTTGAGAATCAACGTGACAGAAAAATAAAGTTCTTACGATCAAATCGTGGAGGAAAATATTTAAGTCACGAATTTGGCATGGGACCTAAGGAAATGTGGATTTGTTTCACAATTGACGCCGCCTGGAACACCTCAGTGTAACGGTGTGTCCGAGCGTCGTAATCGTACTCTGTTGGACATGGTGCGATCTATGATGTTTCTTACCGACTTACTGCTATCATTTTGGGGTTATGCTTTAGAGACTGCCACATTCACTTTAAATAGGGCACCGTCTAAATCCGTTGAGACGACACCATATGAACTATGGTTTGGGAAAAAACCTAAATTGTCGTTTCTAAAAGTTTGGGGATGCGATGCTTACGTCAAGAAACTTCAACCTGAAAAGCTCGAACCCAAATCGGAAAAATGTGTCTTCATAGGATACCCTAAGGAAACTATTGGGTATACCTTCTACCTCAGGTCCGAAGGCAAGGTCTTTGTTGCCAAGAATGGATCCTTTCTGGAGAAAGAGTTTCTCTCGAAAGAAGTAAGTGGGAGGAAAGTGGAACTTGATGAGGTGATTGTCACCCCTCTCGAACCGGAAAGTAGCGCAGCGCAGGAAGATGTTCCTGTGGTGCCTGCACTGACTAGAGAGGAAGTTATTGATGATGATCATGAAACTTCGGATCAAGTCACTACTGAACTTCGTAGGTCCACAAGGACACGTTCCGCACCAGAATGGTATGGCAACCCTGTCCTGGAAATCATGTTGTTAGACAATGGTGAACCTTCGAACTATGAAGAAGCGATGGCGGGCCCAGATTCCAACAAATGGCTTGAAGCCATGAAATCCGAGATAGGATCCATGTATGATAACAAAGTATGGACTTTGGTTGACTTGACCGATGATCTGCGAGCCATAGAAAATAAATGGATCTTTAAGAAGACTGACGTGGATGGAAATGTGACCATCTATAAGGCTCGGCTTATTGCTAAAGGTTATCGAAAAGTTCAAGGAATTGACCACGACGAGACTTTCTCTCCCGAAGCGATGCTGAAGTCTGTCTGAATCATATTAGCAATTGCCGCATTCTATGATTATGAGATATGGCAAATGGACGTCAAAACGACATTCCTTAACGGCTTCCTTAAGGAAGAATTGTATATGATGCAGCCGGAAGGTTTTGTCGATCCTAAGAATGCTAACAAGGTATGCAAGCTCCAGCGCTCCATCTATGGGCTGATGTAAGCATCTCGGAGTTGGAACATTCACTTTGATGAGGTGATCAAAGTGTTTGGGTTTATACAGACTTATGGAGAAGTCTGTATTTACAAGAAAGTGAGTGGGAGCTCTTTAGCATTTCTAATATTATATGTGGATGACATATTACTGATGGGAAATGATGTAGAACTCTTGGAAAGCATAAAGGCCTACTTGAATAAGTGTTTTTCAATGAAGGACCTTGGAGAAGTTGCTTACATATTAGGCATCAAGATCTATAGAGATAGATCGAGACGCCTCATTGGTCTTTCACAAAGCACATACCTTGACAAGATATTGAAGAAGTTCAATATGGATTAGTACAAGAAAGGGTTCTTACCTGTATTGCAAGGTATGAAATTGAGCGCAACTCAATGCCCGACCTCGGCAGAAGATAGAGAAAAGATGAGTGTCATCCCCTATGCCTCAGCCATAGGTTCTATTATGTATGCCATGCTGTGTACCAGACCTGATGTGAACCTTGCCATAAGTTTGGTGGGGAGGTACCAAAGTGATCCCGGTATGGAACACTGGACAACGGTCAAGAACATCCTGAAATACCTGAAAAGGACTAAGGATATGTTTCTCGTTTATGGAGGTGACGAAGAGCTCGTCGTAAAGGGTTGCGTCGATGCTAGCGTCGACACAGATCTGGATGACTCTAAGTCACAAACCGGATACGTGTATATTTTGAATGGTGGGGCAATCAGCCGGTGCAGTTGCAAGCAAAGCGTTGTAGCGGGATCTACATGTGAAGCGGAGTACATAACTGCTTCCGAAGCAGCACAGGAAGGAGTCTGGATGAAGGAGTTCATCACCGACCTAGGAGTTATTCCAAGCGTGTCGGGCCCAATGACTCTCTTCTGTGACAACACTGGAGCTATCGCCATTGCCAAGGAGCCCAGGTTTCACAAGAAGACCAAGCACATCAAGCGTCGTTTCAACTCCATCCGAAATTATATTCAAGATGGAGACATAAGTATTTGTAAAGTGCATACGGATCTGGATTTCGCAGATCCGTTGACTAAACCTCTTCCACGAGCAAAACATGATCAACACCAGAACTATATGGGTGTTCGATTCATCACAATGTGTGGGAGACTGTTGGAAATATGCCCTAGAGGCAATATTAAAATGGTTATTATTATATTTCCTTGTTCATGATAATTGTCTAGTGTTCATGCTATAGTTGTATTATTCGGAAATAATGCATGTGTGAATACATAGACCACAACATGTCCCTAGTGAGCCTCTAGTTGACTAGCTCATTGATCAATAGATGGTTACGGTTTCCTGACCATGGACATTGGATGTCATTGATAACAGGATCACATCATTAGGAGAATGATGTGATGGACAAGACCCGATCCTAAGCCTAGCACAAGATCATGTAGTTCGTATGCTAAAGCTTTTCCAATGTCAAGTATCCTTTCCTTATACCATGAGATTGTGCAACTCCCGTATACCGTAGGAGTACTTTGGGTGTGCCAAGCGTCACAACGTAACTGGGTGGCTATAAAGGTACACTATGGGTATCCCTGAAAGTATCTGTTGGGTTGGCACGAATCGAGACTGGGATTTGTCACTCCGTATGATGGAGAGGTATCTCTGGGCCCACTCGATAAGACATCATCGTAATGAGCTCAATGTGACTAAGGGGTTGGTCACGGGATGATGTGTTGCGGAACAAGTAAAGAGACTTGCCATAACGAGATTGAACAAGGTATCGGTATACCAACGATTGAATCTCGGGCAAGTACTATACCGGTAGACAAAGGGAATCATATACGGGATTGATTGAATCCTTGACATCGTGGTTCATCCGATGAGATCGTCGTGGAACATGTGGGAGCCAACATGGATATCCAGATCCCGTTGTTGGTTATTGGCCGGAGATATGCCTCGGTCATGTCTGCATGATTCCCGAACCCGTAGGGTCTACACACTTAAGGTTCGATGACGCTAGGGTTATAGGGAATAGATGTACATGGTTAACGAATGTTGTTCGGAGTCCCGGATGAGATCCCGAACGTCACGAGGAGTTCCGGAATAGTCTGGAGGTAAAGATTTATATATGGGAAGTCTCGTTTTGGACACCGGAAGTGTTCTGTGCGTTATCGGTAACGTACCAGGACCACCGGAAGGGTTCCGGGGGTCCACCGGGAGGGGCCACCAGCCCCGGAGGCCTGCGTGGGCCAAGTGTGGGAAGGGACCAGCCCCTAGGTGGGCTGGTGCGCCTCCCACCAAGGCCCAAGGCGCAGGGGAGAGGAGAGGGGGCAAACCCTAGGTGCAGATGGGCCTTGAAGCCCACCCTAGGCGCCCCCCCCTCTCCCCCCCCTCTGGCCGCCCCTCAGATCCGATCTGGGGCTGCCGCCAGCCCTAGGGGGGTACCCTAGATGGGGGCGCAACCCCTCCCCTCCCCCTATATATAGTGGGGGTTTTGGGGCTGCCAGACACACGAGTCTCCATCTCTATTGGCGTAGCTCTACCCCTCTCTCTCCTCGTCTCTCGCAGTGCTTGGCGAAGCCTTGCTAGAGTGCCACGCTCCTCCATCACCACCACGTCGTCGTGCTGCTGCTGGATGGAGTCTTCCCCAACCTCTCCCTCTCTCCTTGCTGGATCAAGGCGCGAGAGACGTCATCGGGCTGCACGTGTGTTGAACGCGGAGGCACCGTTGTTCGGTGCTTAGATCGGATTCGGCCGCGATCTCAATCGCTTCGTGTACAACTCCACCGACCGCGTTCTTGCAACGCTTCCGCATCGCGGTCTTCAAAGGTATGAAGATGCACTCCCCTCCCGTTGCTAGTAATCTCCATAGATAGATCTTGATGATGCGCAGATTTTTTTGATTTTCTGCAACGATCCCCAACAATTGTTATTCGTGCGGTCTGGTTCTGGCCAAATCCTATTCGACGCCTTAGGCGCCGAATACATGCCATTTGGTAGTGGGCGCACACCCACCTTGACACTTAGTTTTATAGCGGGCCGGCCCATCCTGCTTTCCCGTTTCTTATAAAAACCTCATAAAAACAGTGTCCACCGCAATTCGAACCCAGCTCGTTTGTTCTACTAACGACTGCACGAACGAGTAGGACTAGCTGACCACATGTGCATTACTTTTTTTTATTTTCTTTATATAACGCGAAAAAGGCAATTGTTTCATGTTTCCTTTTTCCTTTTTATCTCCTTTTCTCTTTCTTAAAATGTGTGAATTTTTCAAAGGCCAAATTTTCGCAAAGTCAGTGATTTTTTTCAAATTCGATGAACTTTTTTGAAATTTAAAAAACTGATGAACGTTTTTTCAATTTGATGAATTTTTTTTTCCAAAGTTGATGAACTTTTTTCAAACAAGATGAACATTTTTCAAAATCGACAAGTTTCTTTTCAAAATGGATGAACTCTTTTCAGATCGATGATCTTTTCTTTCAAATTCAATTCACTTTTTTCATTGTTGTGATTTTTCTTCAAAATTGATATACTTTTTATAGGGATTTCGCAAAAAAAAAAAATTTTTTGAGGGAGTTCGATCCCGAGCGAATAAGGATGGCAATGGGTAGGGTATGGGGCGCGTAGAGCAATACCATACCCATACCCGTGTTGTCAATGGGTACAAAATTCTACCCATACCCGTACCCATGGGTATGAAACTTTACCCGTACCCATACCCGATGGGTATCCATACCCATTGGGTACCCAATGGATAGATCAAATAGTACACAAGTTATTCACAATTTTACGTTCATCCACAGTACATTTGACAAAAAAAACATTTATCTAAACTCAATAACGAATAGATGAGTACCAGAACATCTCAATTCAAATTGACAATTGATGACAACTTTAACATAGGTTCACGAAATGACCAAATAACATCCGACACGTAACATGTCACTATAAATGGGTAGGGTATGGGTATATCCATGGATACAAGCCTATACCCGTGCCCTACCCATGACTTAATGGGTATGGTATGGGTACTACCCATGGGTATAAATTTCTGTCGATACCCTGCCCATGCGGGTACGGTATCCGCGGGTACCCGTACCCATGGATAAAATTGCCATCCTTACGAGCGAACATACCTGTGTGTTGCGAATCAAGGGATCGATGCTGTGCTTTTCAATGGGCTGGCCCAATTGCTCGTGCGTGCGGCGCCAGGAACAGGAGGATCGGGCGCATAGAGCGCTGACGAGGAGGTCTCCTGTGCCGCTGTGCGTGCGATGCGTCGTGCTGTTGGCATTGGCACAACCATTTGTGGCCCGAGCAACTATCTCAATGGCCCATGAACCAGTCCAGAATGGGCCTCTTTTCTTCATGTGTCTATGTTAGCTAGCGACAAGAACTGTTTCTCAAAAAAAAGAAAAAAAAAACTAGCGACAAGAACTAGAATTAGCTTAGCGAGCGATCCGAGATGAATACGTATAACATTTTTGCAACCAATTAAGGTATGACAGCCAGGGCCGTACCCCGGAAATTGAGGCCGCGGAGCGAAATCACAATTTAGGACCCATGTATAGAAAAATCAAGTAGGCAATTAAAATAATATTTCTATTAGTCACTTTGGTAGTATAGATTTCTCAAGGCATTTCATACTATAAGAAAAAATCTTAGAATTTTGAGCTACAAGTCCATCTTAATTCGCCAGCCACCGGCGAGGAGTCCGCGAGTTAATTGCGAGCGATTTAATTTGCCAGCCGCTGCCTTGTTGTTGTCTCGAGGAACAGGTGAATTTGATCTATCTTCAGTCTTCTGGAATTCTCCGTGAGAGATACGAGTTAGGCTATGGGCCTGTTGGTCCGTTGGGACTTGGTGGATTAACTGCATTTTTTTTCTTTTGGCAGTTTAATGGTTCAGTCTTTGCTTTTTATTAAACTTCATATATACCCCTCTACAAAATAGTACTTGCACAAAAATTAGGGGCCCCGGATTTTTGGGGGCCCTGTGCAACGGCTCCACTTGCACCTGTGCATGTACGGGTCTGATGACAGCCAACAGACCTTGCCCACCGAAGAGCTCCGCCGGTGCCATCTCACTACCCATGGTACCTAACAGAATAGTTTCTTTCACGAGAGCAGATGGCTCTGCTTGTGCTACGGATACAGAAGTGAAAGAGGAAATTTTAGCCTTTTATCAAGCTCTATACTCGTCGCAAGGCGTCCATGATGCTAATGCGTTGTTATCACATGTTCCTCCCCAGGTTACAGCGGCTATGAATGACCTCCTATGTAAACCGTTCGAGCCGCCCGAAGTTCGCCGTGCTCTTTTCCAAATGGCCCCATCCAAGGCGCCGGGAGTCGACGGTTTCACGGCGGGTTTCTTCCAGCGCCACTGGGAGCTACTGGGAGAAGATGTAACCAAGGCAGTGTTGGATTTTCTCAATGGTGGTGAACTACCTACGGGCATAAATGATACATCTATCACCTTGATCCCAAAGGTACGTCACCCTCAAAATATTTCACAATTTCGTCCTATTGCACTCTGCCCCGTTTTATACAAAGTGGCCGTCAAGGTGATCGCCAACCGATTGCGTCAGTGCATGGATGATATAATTAGTGAAGAACAAAGTGCTTTCGTCCCTGGCCGTTTGTTCACCGACAACGTCCTAGTTGCATTTGAAAGTGTTCATACGATGAAGAGAAGAAAGAAAGGGAAAATTTTCACCTGTGCAGTCAAACTTGACATGATGAAAACCTATGACAGGATGGAATTGCATTTCTTGGAGCTAATCCTTTTGAAACTTGGTTTCGCGGTCAAACTGGTGAGATTGATCGTGAAATGTGTCACTTCAGTTCGCTTTGCAGTCCGGGTGAACGGAGAGCTGCTACCTTATTTTTCCCCATCCAGAGGGCTTCGGCAAGGGTGCCCAATATCACCCTACTTGTTCCTCCTTTGTGCCGAGGGTTTCTCATCCCTCTTGAAGAACTATGACAACTATGTTGACAGAGGTATACGAGTAAACTTCAGAGCCCCATGGGTGAGTCATCTATTGTTCGCTGACGATAGCCTTATCTTCATCAAGGCGAATAGGGAAAGTGCCACAAGGCTTAATCAGATTCTTGAGATCTACGGTGATGCCTCCGGACAGAGTGTAAACAGAAGTAAAAGCGTGATCTATTTCAGTCCGAACACCCCCACAGGCCTCAGGCAAACTTTGAAGCAACTGTTGGGTGTCCAAGTCGAAGCGTTCTCAGAGCGATACCTTGGCCTGCCTACCGCCGTTGGCAAGATTACTAGTGGAACGTTTGAACACTTAGGCTATCGAGCAAGAGGAAAAATGCAAGGCTGGTCCGAACGTATTTTTACGTGCGCCGGCCGGGAAGCACTCATCAAGTCCATTGTCCAGGCGATTCCTACTTACAGCATGAGCTGCTTTCTTTTGACAAAGAAGGTGTGCAAGGGACTAACTTCCAGCATGGCGAAATACTGGTGGGGGAGCTCCCTAGACAAAAGATCCCTTCACTGGATCGCCTGGGATGAGCTGGCTACACCCAAATGTAAGGGCGGAATGGGTTTCCGCGATCTTCGAACGTTTAACCTGGCCTTACTAGGAAAGCATGGGTGGCGCTTTATGACGAACCCTAACTCCCTATGCGCCAAGGTGATGAAAGGGCGATATTTCCCGGACACAGATTTCCTACACGCTTCAGTCCCCAAATCCTCATCTGCCACTTGGAGAGCAATAGTGGCGGGCCGTGAAGCATTGCAGGCTGGTCTGGTGAAGCAAGTGGGCGACGGATCGTCCATATCAATATGGGAGGACAAATGGATTCCTTCCACTATCAAGATGTCTCCTATGCTACGTCCAGCTAATACCATGGTGCAAACCGTGAACCAACTAATTGATCCATCGAACTGGACATGGAGGCTGGAGCTAGTTTGGGAGATCTTCATCGCGCGGGATGGTGCAGCCATACTGAACATTCCATTGCGGCATGGCGGGGGCGAAGATATCTATGCATGGGCCTTTGAGAAATCGGGTATTTACTCTGTAAAATCGGCGTATCGTGCTCTCGTGAATCAAAAAGAGCGTCAGGCTCTAGATGAGGGGCAGGGTACCGGCACTTCAGTGGATCAACAACATATGTGGAATGCCATCTAGAAACTCAAAGTAGTCCCTAAAGTCAAGGTGTTTTGGTGGCGTGTGATGAGAGGGATCTTACCGGACGAGTGCACCCTCAAACGTCGCCATCTGAAGCAGGTTAGCATCTGCAAGGTTTGTTTGGAAAGGGAAGAAGATCTGGAGCATGCACTTATGCATTGCTCACATGCCCGCTGGTTTTGGGAGGAAACTCGGCTGCTCTTCGACATCAACCTGCCAAGGCTTCATCCCCATACGTGGACCAAGGACATTTTATGTGATCAACGCTTTTCGGATAAGGAACGAGCGATCCTTGTTACGGTGATGTGGGCAATATGGACATCCCGAAATCGACTTACACATGACCGGGATGGCATAGACCCTGTCTTTCCAGTGAGACGGATCCGCGAGGATCTTGCTCTACTTGAGTTACCAAAGCAGCAAGTCTCCATGTTGCCTGGTTTTGGTTGGCGACCTCCCGACGATGGATACATGAAAATCAACACTGATGCAGCCACTCATCTAGATGATGGCAACGCAGGGGCGGGTGGCATCGCTCGTTCGGCATCGGGCTTCAAGGGTGCATGGTGCAAGTGATACGTCCAAAACGTATCTATAATTTCTGCTTGCTCCATGCCTCTTTTGGGTGATATTGCTATGATATTTATACACTTCCATACACTTTTGATCATATTTGGACTAACCTATTAACTCAGTGCACCCCAGTGCCAGTTTCCTTTTTCGGCTGTTTTTGTATTTCAGGTTTTCACATTACGAGAACTGCCAGGAAAAACCAGAAAAATTATATAAAAAATCAGGGTTCCAGAAACTACCGTGCGCCCGAAGGACAGCCGGGGGGGGGGCACCAGGGCTCCAGGCGCCCGGGCGGCGCGCCCCCCCCTGGGCCGCACCGGGGGGGCGCATTGGCCCCCCGAGGCTCCTCCGATGCCCTCCTTTGGCATATATTTAAAGCATCTCGAGAAACCCTCGAAACAGGAACTCTTTTTCGCGATTTCATCTCTGTTCCGCCGCCGCCGCCGCTTCCAAGATCGGGAGCACCAGGAGAACTCTTCCCGGCACCCTGTCGGAGGGGAGGATCACCACCGGGAGCCTCTCCATCACCATGGACGCCTCCCGGATGAGTTGTGAGTAGTCTCCCTTGGACCATGAGTCCATGACCAGTAGCTATGTGATGTTCTCCTCCCGTTCTTGTGCTTCACTAATTAGTCCTCGTGAGCTGCCCTACATGATCGAGGCACATATGTAATCCTTATGCTGTTGCTATGATGAGTTTGTTGGGATCCGATGGATTATGAGATTATGTTCAGATTGTGCTTGAGTAATATATTTGATCTACCTCTTTTATATTTATGTTCATAAGTAATTCTTGCATGTTCTCCGTTGTTATTTATTGCTTTGGCCAAGTAATAGGTAGTGACTCCAAGAGGGAACGTTATGCTCGATTGTGGGTTCATGCCCCTCGATGACTAGCTTGAGTGACAGAAACATGAGTCTAGGGGATGTGCTATTGCCACAAGGGGGAAAACAACGGTGCTTGTGCCCGCGGGTGCAAGGATTGTTTACTTTACGCAAAGTTCTTTTAATGCAGTTGTCTGTTGCTTTGAGTTTACACTATGGGTGGGGCTCGCAACTTAATACCAGCGAGATGTTCTGGATAGATATCTCAAGGTGGATGATTAGTAGTAGATATTGATGGATTTCGGTCTACTTACTTTGGCGTACCGCCCATGCTTTGAACCTCAACCTTTCTTGCAATGTAGTCAGCATTGGTTTGCGTTCGTGGTCCTGTCAATTGCCCAGCTGTAATTCGTTTACCTCACATAGCTGTTTTATCGTCTTTTGGGAGAGAGACATCACTAGTGAACATCATGAGACTTCGGTCCATATTACCATCATTGATCACATCCACTATTTACTTTTCGCTTTTATTTACTATTGCAAACATTATCTATCACTACTATCATCTGCTTTTAATCCTTTGTAAACTTCAAGGCCGGAGGGATTGACAACCTCTCTGTACTCGTTGGGAGCAAAGTTATTTGTATCTGTGTGCAGGTCCACGTTAATTGCTAATATCTGGCGTCGTTAGCAGTTGACACCTACTTGTTGAACCTAGGAGTCTCTGGGGATTCGATCCTTGGCATCTTTGCTAAGGGAAAAACTTCCACAACACTGCATCTCACACCTTCCACTTGGGGTAACCAACGAGGGGTTAGAGGCCCATCAAGGAGTTTTTCTGGCGCCGTTGCCGGGGACTCCACTCTTCAGGATAGGGGAGTTGCACGCTATCTTTTACCTTTGCTTTTTAGTCTTGTTAGTTTACCTTTCAGTTTTTGCTTTAGTACCTTTTTATCAAAAATCACAAAAATAGTTATCTTGCTTGCTTGCTGATACGTCCAAAACGTATCTATAATTTCTGCTTGCTCCATGCCACTTTTGGGTGATATTGCTATGATATTCATACACTTCCATACACTTTTGATCATATTTGGACTAACTTACTAATCCAGTGCACCCCAGTGCCAGTTTCTGTTTTCGGCTGTTTTTGTATTTCAGGTTTTCACGTTTCGAGAACTGCCCAGAAAAATCCAGAAAAATTATATAAAAAATCAGCGTTCCGGAAACAACACTGCGTCCGAAGGGCAGCCTGGGGGGGCCACCAGGGCTCCAGGCTCCCTGGCGGCGCCCCCCCCCCCCCTGGGCCGCGCCGGGGGGGGCGCCTGGGCCCCCCGAAGCTCCCCCGATGCCCTACTTTGGCATATATTTAAAGGGTCCTCCGAAACCCTCAGAACAGGAACTCTTTTCGCGATCCCATCTCTATTCCGCCGCCGCCGCCGCTTCCAAGATCGGGAGCACCAGGAGAACTCTTCCCGGCACCCTGCCGGAGGGGAGGATCACCACCGGGAGCTTCTCCACCACCATGGACGCCTCCCGGATGACTCGTGAGTAGTCTCCCTTGGACCATGAGTCCATGACCAGTAGCTATGTGATGTTCTCCTCCCGTTCTTGTGCTTCACTAATTAGTCCTCGTGAGCTGCCCTACATGATCGAGGCACCTATGTAATCCTTATGTTGTTGCTATGTTGAGTTTGCTGGGATCCGATGGATTATGAGATTATGTTCAGATTGATCTTGAGTAATATATTTGATTCACCTCTTTTATATTTTAGTTCATAAGTAATTCTTGCATGTTCTCCGTTGTTACTTATTGCTTTGGCCGAGTAGTAGGTAGTAACTCCAAGAGGGAACGTTATGCTCGATTGTGGGTTCATGCCCCTCGATGACTAGCTTGAGTGACAGAAACATGAGTCTAGGGGATGTGCTGTTGCCACAAGGGGGAAAACAACGGTGCTTGTGCCCGCGGGTGCAAGGATTGTTTACTTTACGCAAAGTTCTTTTAATGCAGTTGTCTGTTGCTTTGAGTTTACACTATGGGTGGGGCTCGCAACTTAATACCAGCGAGATGTTCTGGATAGATATCTCAAGGTGGATGATTAGTAGTAGATATTGATGGATTTCGGTCTACTTACTTTGGCGTACCGCCCATGCTTTGAACCTCAACCTTTCTTGCAATGTAGTCAGCATTGGTTTGCGCACATGGTCCTGTCAATTGCCCAGTTGTAATTCGTTTACCTCACATAGCTGTTTTATCGTCTTTTGGGAGAGAGACATCACTAGTGAACATCATGAGACTCCGGTCCATATTACCATCATTGACCACATCCGCTATTTACTTTTTGCTTTTATTTACTATTGCAAACATTATCTATCACTACTATCATTTGTGTTTAATCCTTTGTAAACGACAAGGCCGGAGGGATTGACAACCTCTCTGTACTCGTTGGGAGCAAAGTTATTTGTATCTGTGTGCAGGTCCACATTGATTGCTAATATCTAGCGCCATTAGCAGTTGACACCTTCTTGTTGAACCTAGGAGTCTCTGGGGATTCGATCCTTGGTATCTTTGCCAAGGGAAAAACTTCCGCAACACTACATCTCACACTTTCCACTTGGGGTAACCAACGAGGGGCGAGAAGCCTAGCAAGAGTTTTTCTGGCGCCGTTGCCGGGGACTCCACTCTTCAGGATAGGGGAGTTGCATGCTATCTTTTACCTTTGCTTTTTAGTCTTGTTAGTTTACCTTTCAGTTTTTTGCTTTAGTACCTTTTTATCGAAAATCACAAAAATAGTTATCTCGTTCTTTAGTTGTCATTATGTCGGGTCCTTTTGTCTTTGACGAGGCAGAAGTTCTCACCTTTAAACAAAGAGGTGGGGAAAGTTTGAAAGATGCTTGGTATAGAATTAATGATTCACAAAAAAGAGCCACCAAGAAGCAACCTACTACTATCCTGCTTAGAAATTTTTATGTTGGAATTACTTCTTGGAATAGGTTTATTCTAGATACTGCTATCAATGGGAATTCCCTAGAGGCCCCAGTTTGGGAGTCTCTTAGTATTATTGAAAATCTTGTTGGGAATCTCCCCGTTGTTAGCATTCGAGAGGACATCACCCTAGCTCACATTATATGAAAAAAAAGTTGAAAAGATAGAGCTAGAGATGCCAAGCATTAATAAGATGAATGAGTTGGATCGTAAAGTCCAAGGGAATTTGAATAGGCTTGATAGCTCCATGCATAAAATTTTCAAAATTTTGGAGACTGTCAAATCCCATGACTTGGACTCTTCTAGGATAGACAAGATTGAGGATATCTTTGATACTCTAGGAACCACCTTCTCCTCAATCAAAACCAAAAAGGTAGAAACTCCGGCAAAGAAGGAGCCTAAGTTCGTTCACGTCCCAAAGGCTCCCCGTTCTAAAAGTAATCCATCTATTGCCAAAGGGGTTGAAACTGTAAAGACTTTGGAAGAAACACCTCTCTGTGATGAATTTATAAATGAATCTTCCCTTGACTTTTATCCTTTTGGTCTTCTACCTAGAAGTATCTCTATGAGGTCTTTGTTTGAAAGTCCTCTTAAGACTAGTTGTATTATTGAAGAGCTTTTTGATGATCTTGATGATGGTTCAATTGATACAACTTGATCTCTATGCATTATGCCTAGCTTAAAGGCATAAAAGAAAGCGCTTTTGGGAGGCAGCCCACATGAATAAAAAATTTATTTTGCTTTTGTTGTGTCTTGATGTTGTTTACTACAGTAGCATCATCATTGTATCTTTGCTTTTCAATTTTGTGCCAAGTATAGCCTCTGATTGCTAGAAAGTTCAAAAGTTGTGAGGTGCTGTCCAGGAAACAGATTCTGTCCTTGGATAGAAAAATTTGTATAAAATCACCAGATCATCTTTTTGGTCTGAATTTTTTCTACAGCGTGCTCTATATAATTGTCTTTCGTGCATCTGTTCTGAGTTTTTTGATTAGAGTTGCAGAAGTGCCCCGAACAAATCATTTACTACCTGCTGTTCTGTTTTTCACAGATTCTGTCCTGTTTTGCCTTTCCTTCATTTTGCAAACCTAGAGCTTGCTTTTTCTTTGCAAAAACCTTTTGTCAATCTTGAGAAACAGTAGACCTTCAAGAATATCTTTATTTCCAGCAAGGTACAATTATTTCATTATGGGTACTAACCTCGCTAATCAGATTATGATGAGTTATGTATGAAGGGAGTTTTCAAGTGTGCGAGGGAAGATGATAAAAAGATTCAGGAGTGTCAAGCGCTCAAGCTTGGGGATGCCCCCGTGCACCCCCAAGAAATATTCAAGGAGACTCAAGCGTCTAAGCTTGGGGATGCCCCCGTGCATCCCCTTCTCCATCAACATTATCAGTTCGTCTTTCGTTCCACTATATTTTAATCACTTCATGTGTTATGTGCTATGCTTGGAGCGTCTTGCTTTTAGTTTCCTTTTTAGTTTTTCATAACGAGGTCGGAACTCAGCTTTCTTTATGTGGGAGAGAAACACGCTCCACTTCTACCTAGAACATAACATAGAATTTTCATGACTATCTTTGCTGTGTGTGTTCTTTGTCTTTTAATAGCTACTATCATGCTCTGCTCTTAGTATTCATACTTATCTTTTTAAAGAGCTTGTGTTTAGTTGGTTGCTTGAACTCTCTTTAATTATCATGCTTATCTTATTAAGAGAGTTTGCTTCCGTTGCATTGGTTGATATGTCTATGATAAAGATGCTACGTGCATGATGGCGCTTAGTAGTTCAGGTTTTCTTATGGTTAATCTCAAATAGCTGGGGGATTCCCAATGTGTTATTGGAGTACCAACATGATTTGTTTGCCAATGATGTGGTATGGTTTAGTAATATCTTCCCTCAAGAATTTATTTTGATTGACTTGGCGTATGCTCACGCATATTTAAGACCGTAAAGAAAGTCTGTCAAGCCTTGATGATCTTTTATTTCTGAGTAGCGATATAACTTCCATGCCTGATTCAATGTTGCTTTGTCGCTCTGCATGATTATGACCGTCATTGCTCTCTTAGTCGGTCGCTCCCAGTCTTTTGCTAACCTCCACCTGTACTAAGCGGACTGACTGCTTGTGCATCCACATCCTTTTAAACCAGTTATGCCATATGAGTCCGTCATACCTACCTATATGTGGTATTTCACCGCCACTCCAAGTAAATTTACATGTGCTACCTTTAAAACCTTCAGTTTTTGCTATACATAGCTCATGGGAAAGTAGCTTAAAAACTATTGTGGTAAAGAATATGTCGCTTATGTATCTTATTTCTTATAAGTTGCTTGCTGAGCGGTATCCATGTTTCTGGGGACGCCATCAACTGTTACACTTTTGTTGAATATCATGTGAGTTGCTATGCATGTTCGTCTTGTCTGAAGTAAGGGTGATTTGCCATGGGTTGAATGGTTTGAGTATGCATATTGTTAGAGAAGAACATTGGGCCGCCAACCAAAGCCATGTATCATGGTGGAAGTTTTAGCTTGGACATTAATCCTCAATCTCTTATGAGAATATGCTTAAGCATTAAAGAGGAGTCCATTATCTATTTTCTATGTTGTCCCGGTATGGATGTCCTCAAGTTGAGATCTATCAAAAACGAGAAATCAAATGCGATCTATCTCCTTGGACCTTTGTACGGGTGACATAGAGGTACCCCTTTGTGACACTTGGTTGAAACATATGTAATGCAATGACAATCCATGGAAATCCGAGCTAATTAGGACAAGGTGCGAGCACTATTGGTATTCGATGCATGAGGCTTGCAACTTATAGGATGTCTTATGCATAACACATATGAAGTACTACTACCGTTGACAAAATTGTTTCTATGTTTTCAAAATAAAAAGCTCTAGCACATGAGTAATCCCTGCTTCCCTCTGCGAAGGGCCATTCTTTTACTTTTATGTTGAGTCTCCACCTTCTTTCTTCAAAGCACCAACTACTGAGAGCATGATTGTCATTCTGAGTGTAATGTGCATTGTCCCAAAGTAGCATTGTCTTTTGCATGATTGTGATATCGTTTATTTTGAAATCATTGTATCTAGTCATCACTTAAACCTTGGAGGTGCCCCTGCATTTATGTTTTGCATCACTAAAGGGGGCAAGCTAGATATCACTTTATCATATTTGCACACCATGTTCATTACAAATCTATTTGATGTTTCAATGTCATGTTGTAAAACTTTCAGTCCTTTGTGATTTTCTCATGAGGCAACTTAATTACTACAGATTCATTGTCTCAGTAAGCTTTTGTCATATGACTATGAAAAAGTCCTATATGGTTAATAGCATGTCACCACAGAAATTATTCTTGTTATCATTTACCTACTCGAGGACGAGCAGGAATTAAGCTTGGGGATGTTGATACGTCCAAAACGTATCTATAATTTCTGCTTGCTCCATGCCTCTTTTGGGTGATATTGCTATGATATTTATACTCTTCCATACACTTTTGATCATATTTGGACTAACCTATTAACTCAGTGCACCCCAGTGCCAGTTTCTGTTTTTGGCTGTTTTTGTATTTCAGGTTTTCACATTACGAGAACTGCCAGGAAAAATCCAGAAAAATTATATAAAAAATCAGCGTTCCAGAAACTACCGTGCGCCCGAAGGACAGCCCGGGGGGGGGGGGGCACCAGGGCTCCAGGCGCCCTGGCAGTGCCCCCCTGGGCCGCGCCGGGGGGCGCCTGGGCCCCCCAAGGCTCCTCCGATGCCCCCCTTTGGCATATATTTAAAGCGTCTCGAGAAACCCTCGATACAGGAACTCTTTTTCGCGATCTCATCTCTGTTCCGCCGCCGCCGCCGCTTCCAAGATCGGGAGCACCAGGAGAACTCTTTTCGGCACCCTGCCGGAGGGGAGGATCACCACCGAGAGCCTCTCCACCACCATGGACGCCTCCCGGATGAGTTGTGAGTAGTCTCCCTTGGACCATGAGTCCATGACCAGTAGCTATGTGATGTTCTCCTCCCGTTCTTGTGCTTCACTAATTAGTCCTCGTGAGCTGCCCTACATGATCGAGGCACATATGTAATCCTTATGCTGTTGCTATGATGAGTTTGCTGGGATCCGATGGATTATGAGATTATGTTCAGATTGTGCTTGAGTAATATATTTGATCTACCTCTTTTATATTTATGTTCATAAGTAATTCTTGCATGTTCTCCGTTGTTATTTATTGCTTTGGCCAAGTAATAGGTAGTGACTCCAAGAGGGAACGTTATGCTCGATTGTGGGTTCATGCCCCTCGATGACTAGTTTGAGTGACAGAAACATGAGTCTAGGGGATGTGCTGTTGCCACAAGGGGGAAAACAACGGTGCTTGTGCCCGCGGGTGCAAGGATTGTTTACTTTACGCAAAGTTCTTTTAACGCAGTTGTCTGTTGCTTTGAGTTTACACTATGGGTGGGGCTCGCAACTTAATACCAGCGAGATGTTCTGGATAGATATCTCAAGGTGGATGATAAGTAGTAGATATTGATGGATTTCGGTCTACTTACTTTGGCGTATCGCCCATGCTTTGAACCTCAACCTTTCTTGCAATGTAGTCAGCATTGGTTTGCGCCATGGTCCTGTCAATTGCCCAGCTGTAATTCGTTTACCTCACATAGCTGTTTTATCGTTTTTTGGGAGAGAGACATCACTAGTGAACATCATGAGACTCCGGTCCATATTACCATCATTGACCACATCCGCTATTTACTTTTCGCTTTTATTTACTATTGCAAACATTATCTATCACTACTATCATTTGCGTTTAATCCTTTGTAAACGATAAGGCCGGAGGGATTGACAACCTCTCTGTACTCGTTGGGAGCAAAGTTATTTGTATCTGTGTGCATGTCCACGTTGATTGCTAATATCTGGCGCCGTTAGCAGTTGACACCTTCTTGTTGAACCTAGGAGTCTCTTGGGATTCGATCCTTGGTATCTTGCCAAGGGAAAAACTTCCGCAACACTACATCTCACACCTTCCACTTGGGGTAACCAACGAGGGGTGAGAAGCCTAGCAGCAAGCCGATCCCGGGGGTGACAGATCCTTTAATTGCAGAGGCTCTAGCGCTCAAGGAAGGAGTATTACTTGCGACACTTCGAGGATACACACATGTGATCATGGAGACCGACTGTCTAGAGGCAGTAAACCTCTGGAACTCTCGCTACACTGACAGCTCGGTGATAGCACATATCCTAGATGAAATAGGAGAGCTAGCTTTTAGCTTTACTTATTTTACTGTTCAACATGTAATGAGATCAGCAAACGGTCCAACACATCTATGTGCGAAGCGTGCGTGCACGCTTTCTGTGACTGAGAGCTGGTTAGACTCTACCCCCGTTCCTGATCAGCAGCCTGATGGCTGTCTGTTCAGCGAGCACGTTTGTTGAATAAAGCTCTCTAAGGTTTCCCTGCAAAAAAAAAAAATCACTACCCATGGTACCTCATGAAAGGCCCACCTCAACATGAATGTAAAAACCTTCCTATAATATGATGTCACTTACATTCAATAAAAAAGAATTCAGCTACACAATAATCAAATTAATACAATCGATAATATGTAGTCTTAGGTTTATTCACATATTGTTAATTCAAATGTTTAGGCTTTATACAAACAAATTCATTGGAATATATTGCAACCGATATCCGCAACAACGACTGTGTATCATCTATTTGTAAAAGCACATATGTGATAACACATACTCCCTCTGGATGGGAATATAATCCGGACACATGAATTTAGCTCGTCAGTTTAATTATAAATATATCATTAGAAAGTTTATTCAACTATGAATCTAAAGATGTAACTTTTATGCGGACAATACATGTTTCACTAGTCAAACGAGGACCTAAAATGAATCTAAAGATGTAACTTTTATGCGGACAATACATGTTTCACTAGTCAAACGAGGACCTAAAAGCCGGTGGCCGATTTATATTCCAATTTGAAGAGCGTAGACAACCTTGTTTTGAGAAAAGAGACTACCGTAGGCAAGTAGGTAGGCATGCACATTCATATTATTCGAAATTAAGTTAAGATGATGTAGGTTGTCAGATAAAAAGTCCCAAAAAAGGTAGTCATGCATATATGTTTCTTTTCTATAAAAGGTGTACAAGTGTTGAAGAATGTAAATTCAAATACTAGGACAACAATGATCAAAATTTTAATTACTTCCCCTAATATATCAGTGCACACTACTGTAGACACATTTTCGCCACAGTTTTCTCGCATTAACAAATTATTAGGAAGGCATTTATCAAAATCAACACAAATGTCGCGGTTCATCTCGACGATGGCAATGCAGGAGCGGGAGGTGTCGCCCGCTCGTCTACAGGCTTCAAGGGTGCTTGGTGCAAGCTGGTTCCGGGTGTTACAGATCCTCTCATTGCGGAGGCTCTAGCGCTGAAGGAAGGAGTTCTTCTAGCTACACTTCGAGGCTTCACGCATGTGATCATGGAGACTGACTGTCTAGAGGCAGTTCACCTCTGAAACTCTCGCTACACCGACCGGTCGGTGATAGCACCTATCTTGTATGAAATTGGAGAGCTAACCCTTGGTTTCACCTCTTTTAGTATTCAACATGTAATAAGAACATCTAATGGTCCTGCACACGTGTGTGCTAAGCGTACCTGTATGCTTAACGTGACCGAGAGCTGGTTAGATACCACTCCCAGCTTTCTGATTAGCAACCTCCTGGCTGACTGCTCAGCGAATACTTTTGTTGAATAAAGCTCTCTAAAGTTTCCTGCAAAAAAGGATTATTAGGAAGGCGTTTATGAAAAGTTGCTTTCGGATTAAGAAAGCGTATCCCAATGGTACGCTTGTAAGTTGGACAGGCGTGTTCTCCGGCAGATAGGTCTCCCTACTCTTTTGTAGCCGCGGGGCCCGCGTGTCATCGTAACGACGGTCTCCGAGGCACTATCCGCAAAGTCAAGCCATTCGCCTCCGCCACCGCCGGCTGCACACTCGCCGAGCAGCCGCGCACCGATCGAGAGCATGCAGCCGCCGTGCCTGGGCGCGTGCGGGGGCAGCCTCGCCGTCCTGGGTCCCAGCGTCCAACGCCACCGCCCTTCCACCTCCAGGGCCACCGTCCGGTGCGCCGCCCGGGGCGGGAAGGCGTCGTCGAGGGGGAAGGAGAACGTCTGGAGCGTAGACAACGAACGCGCCGCCGAGCAGAAGGGTCGGTCCCAAAAGAACCACCGCGGGCGGAGGCGCCCGGGCGGCCGCAGCAGGGCGCCCCCGCCGCCGGGGAGGGGGAAGGAGAATGACGCGGGCTCGAGGGTTCTGGTCTCCGGAGCCATGCTGGTGGAGGTCGAGACCGTGCTCCAGACCCAGGTACGCTGATACTACCACTATCTAATGGTTGTTATTCGGACTGTCTTTGTGCCATGGACACGCGTGTCTAGAACTTTGGCCAGCGAATCAATTTTGCGATTTGATGAGGAGTATAAGTTCAGTTTATCCATTTAACCAACGACAAGTAGTCTGTAGTCCATTATGCAGTGTGCACTTCGCAAAGCATTTCACTTCTGACTTGCAATGGGCTAGCTTCAGAAGTTCAGATAGTGGGGAACTATGGAGAATGAACTGTAATGAAGCATACTTGCAATCAAACAGCAGTTACCAGACCTGTAAATCCTATCCAATTGATGGAATTTCTGATATACTGAGTATTGTCTTCTTTTATCTTAGGAATCTGTTTTAAGGCCTTCCTGGGATACATTTGCGAGTAGCTTAAGTGGCGTATGGAAGGGTGTCGGAGCTGTGTTCTCACCAATCACAGCAGAGATGGAACCTGTTGGACTAGGAAGCAAAGAGGAGTATCTTTATGATTGCTACACCCTTTCTCGCATTGAGAAGTCGTATGATAGTGCTCATGGGACTGAGATCCGAAGGAAGACAAATTGGGTGCAGCTCAATCCTGATGGGGAAGCTGAGAAGCAGAGTGCCAGCGATGATGAATGGAATCATGGTAGCTCAAGTGGGACTGTTGATTTACCTGCCCATGAATCTTTTGATCTTAAAAAGAGCGATGTACTTGATGAAGATATCATGATTGAAGAACCAGGGATTGTATTTTTCGAGGTGAGATTCTTTTCTCTTCACCCCCCTTTTCTGCCCTTTTCAAATACTTCCAATGCTGTTCGAAACATCTTTTCTCGTTCAGCTCTTGAAAGTTGCAATATGATGATTGACCTTACCTACACTGTACCCCCTCTGTAAACAAAAATATGATCTAAAACGGCTTATATGTGTTTACAGAGGGAGTAAATCATATTTAGCCATACTAACTGAACAAAAAATATGATTGCATTCATCTCTACTGTCGTAATTTAGAAGTCATAACTTATAACTACAGCCTATTTCCTGATGCTGAACATAGAACGCTTAGACAGTGTTTTAGAAAAGGCAGTTAGTTGTGATGTTAAACCTTGAACCTCTCAGCAGGTTTTCTTCAGTAGCAGCGCCTTATTAAGATGCTCATAGTGTGCCTGCTCACTTTTCAGACACTGGGGAAATCATGAACCACGGGGAACTTTTTTGGATAGTTTGCATAGCTTAAGCTCTGTCCTTTTCTAAAGACGAGTTTAACTTGAACAGCTAGTTGTATTCAAGCAAACTTTCTTAGCTCAAATGAGCCACACAAGAAAAACTGAAACAGATCTAAGGAGCTTCCAGACTATCTGTAGAATTATCTCCTTGGTCTTACCCTACAAATATAAGGCGGATAATATAGCTCAGAAAATACTGTTAGAAGGGATAGAAAGGGATTGGTGGAATCGATTGATATATTGCTTGAGCCTCGTGTGCATATATAATACTCCCTCCGTCCCAAAATAAGTGACTCAAAAGTGACTCAACTTTGTATACAAAGTTGAGTCACTTATTTTGGGACGGAGGGAGTACTATATAGGAGTACATGATCATCTTGGAGTACAAGACAAGGTGGAATAAATCCTACGCTATCCTATGTTTCCTAAATAAACATTATACTCAACAAATACGTTTCCCTTATGTCAAACTAGCCATGCAGCTCCTGACCTTTCGTTTCTCCCCATGTAAGTTAAATATACTGTTGACGTTAAGTATGTCCATTACTGTTCAATCACATTTGTTCGCTGTGGGACTGGACTATCATCTCGCCTAATTAAGTTCGGTAATGTTACACATTTCCTGTTTTGTGAATTTGAATTATCGACTTATTCCTTTGGCCACTGCATTTTTCGTTTTCAGGATGGATCATACTCTAGAGGTCCGCTTGATATAGAAATCGGCGAATATGATGAATCTAAGTACTTTCTTTCACCAACGTATCAGTTTGAGCAAGTATGTTTACTCTACTGAACTTTACTCATCTGCCCCCAAAACTGAATTTCTGTTCAGTGCAATATTGCAGTGTTGACTGAGAATAGTCTTTTGCCTGATGCTTTCCTTCGAGATCTGTTTTTGGCTTTTTTACAAGAGGAACGAAAGTAGACTTCTGTGATTCATATAGACATGTGAATTGCTCTTATGAATCATATAGACGCCTAAATAGCAAAATCAACAGTGATGCTGGCGTACATGCTTCTTATGATGTGCTAGGCACTTCTCCTCTTTCTTTATTTTGTAACAACAATCTGTGTCAGCTAGTATCATGGAATCATTTTGCAGAGGTAGCTACTAATCAAGTACTCCCTCTGTATCAAAATATAAGACGTTTTTTGACACTATCATGTTCAAGAATATGATTATCATGTTGCCTTTTGCTGGAGAGGCTGCTCCAACTGTTATGGGAATGAATTATTGATGATCATGTATATGTATAAATATAATACATTTCATGTGTAGATGCCTTTAACTTTCTCCTCTCTACACTTTGTGTTGTCTATGGGTTTGGATTTGCCAATCCATAACTGACAATGACATTGAGCTTTGTTTTAGAGTCTGGTCAAAGGATGCCACAAAAGACTGCGTATTGTGCATACCATTGAATTCAATGAAGGAGGAGCGAATATACAAACCGTAAGGGTTGCTGTGTATGAAGAAAAATGGGCTAGCCCAGCAAATATCCATGTTGAAGAGTATGATTCCTGTTATCCACTACTACAAGTTTATCTGCTTTTCTGCTCATGACATATATCTTTATTGCTATTCAGCAATCATGACTCAGGAGGAAACTGTACAGATTGAACAACAATGAATTGATTTACTAATAGTGTCAGACTGGTGCCACCAATCTAGAAAGGACACAGAAAAGCATAACACAGACTGTAGTTTGTTTGCAACGAATTAAAACGAGGCTAACTGTAAACTTGGTTTACTGCTGCTTGATTTCATCCTTCAATGATGCTTTCTACCTATACAGCATTGAAGACATTCTCATCTACAGCTTGTGCATGCTTGTTCCTCATGATCTGAATTATCTTACATATCGGTCTCCTTATAGTTTAGCAACATAACTTTCATGTCTCAGCAGCTATTCTTTCACGCACAAGAACCACAGACTTTTTGTAGATTAATGAACTTATAATGCTTGGTCTTCCTGAATAGCATGTTTTTCTTTTGCAGTATTACCCCTGTTGACGTCAGACCTTTCTCTCAAAGAACGCGGACGAAACCATCAGAACTGACAGGCCCATGGAAAGTATATGAAGTCAGTGCAACACCAATTTTCAGTGAGAAAGTGAAAGAAATAGAGGGTGGAGCTGCCTTTGTATACCTGTGCATGGAGACCATGAAGAAGAGAAGCTTGCCAGAGAGCTCTGTTTTCTTCGGGGAGGAGGAGATGCTCGATATGCAAGACGTGACTATACTTTGGTTGCCTGGAGGCGTCACCGCCTATGTTGATGTAGATAAAGACGGTATACTCTGCATCGGAGTTAGTTGGTACTCGGATGAAGGGATTAATCTGGTGATGGAGAGGGACTATGGAACTGATGGGAAGCTCAGAGAGGTTCGGACAAAAACTGAAATCAAGCGCAGGTGGAATCAACCAGTGCCACCATAGTTCAAAGAATCCTTTACTTTTTTCCTTTAAGCTTTCTGTTTGTATTGACATCTGTTTCTGGATAGTAACAGAGGTAGTACTAGTATTTAGGAGCAATAATGTCTATGGATGTGTGAGTTCCAATAAAATAGTGCTCCAGTTGATGTACATCATAGATCAGTTGTAAAACCTTTTGCCTCTGTTGAATGCGCAGGCCTCGGTTTCATCAGCAAGAAAATGGGCTGAAAAAGAGCCCAGGAAGGAGACCCAGGTATCTGCTTGCCATGTGCATGGCCATATTTTATGCCATAGAATGGCTCAATTTAGAATGGTTAATTTAGGCCACTTGCTCCACATTGTACTTTATCTAGATCTTGGCTTCTCGGGGGACAAGATTTATGACCATGGTCAGTGTCCGTGAGTTAAAAATAACCTGAACTACTGTGATTGACAGATAAAGGTATAACCGTATACAAAAATGTTAGCCATCAGGCACTATCATGTGCAAGGTAACCCCTCTGATCACATCTGACTTCTTTTTTCCGAATTACTTCAGATTGTCGATATAATGTTTGCTTAGCTTGATCCTTGGAGAACAGGGGTGGACCTGGACCATGGTCATGACTCGTGGAGCAGATGTAGGAAGTCCAGCTTTGGAAGATGCAGCCAAGGTACTTAAACCTTGAGAAAGACGATGAAGAACATTGCTACTTTCCGTATAAAATTTGAAACCGTCGTATCAATTTGATAAAGAAGAGGTGCATATGGTTTTGGTGATTAAAGATTGATGATAGAACGGTGGACTATAACAAAGGAGCAGTACCTTGCATTGCTTTATTTAGCCGAATATCGTTAATGGGGAATCTAGTGCTTGCAGCAAAGAACACATGCTAAAAAGGACAATGCACGGTCCAAGTACTCCATGAACAGGCTGTTTGGTAGTAGTACAAGCTACTAGATGTTCAAAGTTCGCACAGTAGGTGGGAATTATCGTGTTGATGTGCAATCACGCTTTATGTGCGCTCTACCCCATTCTAACTGGTTATTATGCTCGCCGCCTAAAGCAAGCTTCAAGCTCAAGGTAAGCATTCTCGACCACGGGATGATCGGTGGCACCTTTTAATTTCTTGCCGTTACCTTTGCAAGTAGCTTAGCTTTTTTTTTTTCTCCCGTTACTTTTGCTAACTAGCTTTTGTTTAGGATAATTTTTGCTAACTAGCTTTTGGTTTCCCTCTGAAGACATGGCGCTCCAGCTGTTTAACAGGCCAACAAACCAGCAAGCTCGACTGAAAAAAAGAAAAGAAAAGAGCAAGCTAATGCGATTTCAATTTTCTGCAAACACACGGCCAATGCACGGAGCGAAAATGTAGCAGAAATTTGGGGTGTTTTGCGATCTTTGCGCTCTGTTTTCTTCTTCCTGTGGGCATGCGGGTTGTTTGTAAGAAACACACGAGGAAATTAATTTTGGTAACGGGAATCATGGACTAATTGCAGGGGGTTAACGGGTGGTCAGATCTGGCTAAAAAGGGAAAGCAACAGGACACGAGCGCAACTATCCATCCCCAGCCGAGCGGACAAGGCGAGGCAGGCAGGGGCAGGCCGCCACCCCCGTCGGCATCCGCCAAGCCACAAGCGCCAAAGCTGCCAACCCAGGCCAACGCCAACGCGACGGGAGATAAAAGAGAAGGAGAGAAGAGGCCGCCGCGGCGCCGAGCCCTCGTGTCGTCGTGCAGCCCCGCCCCCCGCTTTCCCCCCCGTGATCCGCCCGTGGGATCTCGCGCCCTCCCGCCCGCCCGCCCGCCAGGATCAAGCCGCGGCCCAGGATAGCTATGGGGATCCCTCGCTGATCGCGGCGCGTAGGCAGTCAGGCAGGCACCGCAGGAGGAGGAGGGAGGGGGATTTGGGAGGGCAGCGCCCGCGCGCCGCATGGAGCAGAATGGCGGCTCCTTCCTCGCCGTGCGCCGGCTCTCCGGCCACCACCACCCATCGCCGGGTACGTGGGTCACGTGGGTGCGTGCGTGCGTGCGTGAGTCCGCTCCGATCCCCCTTTGCTTGTTCAGGAAAGAGGCTGACGTCCGTGGGTTCCTTTTTTTTCCCTTTTCCAGCGGATGTTGTGTCGGGATCGACGGCGTGGATCGGGAGGGGATTCTCCTGCGTCTGCGTGCAGAGGAGGGACAGCGACGCGCGCATTTCCTTCGATCTGACCCCGATTCAGGTAAACAGTGCTCGGTTATTTGGTGATGCCATCACACGGTTGCTTTTCAAGCATGAAATGCATAGGATAACTGAAATCACAGCGAGTGCAACTGTCGTGTTTCATAATTTCATTATACTTTTGCTTAGATTACGACATGGTACGTCCATCCCTGGATGAACTGTTTCTGATTGATAGATGGCCCAACAAATACTGCTCTCTGGAATTGACATGTCATTTGGTAGTCCTTAGGGCTTTGTACTGAGAAGCTACCATTCTAAAGAAAACTGTAGAAATGAAATTGATGTATTTTGTATTGCAGGAAGAGTGCCTACAAAGATTACAGAACCGGATAGAGGTGCCTTATGATAGTCAAAATAGAGAACATCAGGTATGCGCTGTGGATGGTACCTCCACCAATGTGTTCGATTGTCGGATGTAGTGTGCTATTTCTGTATTTCAGACACCCCATATTGCTCTATGTAAGATAAACACAGGGTATTCCTGTTAAAATCTCGTGACAAGCTTTGTTCTCTAACTATAAGGCTGGTCAGTGAATGTCTGACGTTGTAGTGTGATACCACAAAATGGCAGTGTTCTCACGTTTGCTTTTAGTAGAACAGATTAATATGATGTTCCCCGGGTATTATTCCCTCTGTTCCTAAATATAAGTCTTTTTAGAGATTTCAATAAGGGTGTATATAGATATATTTTAGAGTGTAGATTCAGTCATTTTGCTCCGTATGTAGTCCGCATTGGAATCTCTAAAAATACTTATATTTAGCAATGGTCCGACCACTATGTGTAACTCAGTAAATCAGTTTAGTTGGACTCACTGTGCCCGTAGATTGTTCAAACTAGGGCAGCCTGGTGCACGTACTCCCGCTTGCGCAGGGTCCGGGAACGGTCCGACCACTTTGTGTGGATTGTTCAAACTAGGGGAAGTGTTTTTGGCATGAGTAAATTGGCCAAAAAATTGTTCTCTGGTACTACTAATAGTTTATATTGATCTAGAGAACCTGAACATAAATTTCGATGCTACATTTGATAACCCATTCATCATACCTTTTGTTCATTAGGAAGCACTCAAAGCCCTCTGGCATGCTTCTTTTCCTGGGACTGAACTTCTAGGACTAGTATCAGATCAATGGAAGGAGATGGGATGGCAAGGGAAAGATCCATCTACAGATTTCAGGTATTGTTTCGTTCTCTCATTCCAACACATGCCTTTAGGAAATAATCGCTCCGTCCCATAATATAAGATTGTTTTGCAAGCTAAAACAGCTTGCAAAACACTCTTATTTTATGGGATGGAGGGAGTAATTTCTTAGTTAAATTTTGGATCTGGAATCATATATTGTGCTGGAATTACAGGGGTGGTGGCTTTATCTCTTTGGAGAATTTACTTTACTTCGCTAAGAACTATCCAGTGAGTACAAATCCCTTTAGTTAAATGCTGGTTCAGATTCATCGCTGTTTCTCCCCAATTGCTAGGCTTCAATGGTTTTCTTTTAGCTAGACAGGGAAGAATCTAAGGTGTCATGCGATATACAGTTATACAAATCTATTCAGCTAGCAATGGAAGCCTGCCTGCTTTGAAAATTGAACAGCTAACGATCCTTTATATAATAACTGCAATGTATAATATTTATTATCAAACTAGATAGATATTTATAATTTTATATGTTTGGCCTTTCATTCATCTCAATGAGGCACTTTTTGTGCAGAAATCCTTCGAGGAACTCCTTTGTAAGCAAAATGGTGACAGGGCATTGTGGGAATATCCATTTGCTGTAGCTGGAGTAAATATTACATTTATGCTCATTCAGATGCTTGATCTTCAAGCAGGTTTGTTCATTAAACTTTTCTCTGCTTCTTGATTAGTTGATAGATTTACTTGTATGTAACGTTTCCCTCGGGCAAATTTTCTAAACCATGAAACTGGTTTTGCAATTGCAAATATCAACGTAGATTGATGGTACAGTGACTAATACTGATTTCTTTTGCAGCTAAGCCGAGGTCTTTGATTGGAGCAGTGTTCCTAAATCTACTAATAGGTGCAGTCTGTCATAACATTTGTGCAGTATTGAAATCTTACATAGCTACTGTATGGACCTTTTGTCCCAAAATAATTGTACTTCACAGTAGTTTTATGTGGTAATCTACATTAAATCGTAGGTAATTTATGACTGTAACTAAAGGGTTCAGTGCTTGTTAACACGGCAATATCCTTACAGCTGATCTTGTGGGCTCAGTTGAATGGTCTAACTTTGACTGTTGTCCATGCTTCAATGCACAGCGAGTACAAGGGCAGTTGAAGATTTGACCATAAATAGGTTTAATTTAATTCCATAGCATGGAAATTAATATCCTTAATATTGGATGGCATGATAGGTGTAATAAATAGCACATCATCTTATTACAGGCAGGGCTGCTCCTACTGTAATTGTAGTGTACCCCTAGCTATTAACATCTAAACCATTGTTCTCTTCTGCAGAAAACGATCGAGCTTTTGACATTCTTTACTGCATAACTTTTAAGCTGATGGATCAGAAATGGCTTGAAATGCACGCCACATATATGGATTTCAATGTATGCCTTTCTTCAGTAACCACTCTCCTTGTCACATTCTTCGTAGAGAGTCCCTTCTTTCCTGACCAAATTGCTATACTCTCACTGCAGACTGTTATTAAATCCACACGACGCCAGCTTGAGAGAGAGCTATTACTTGAAGATATTCAGCAAATTGAGGACATGCCGTCATACAGTTTTCTCGCCCGTTAGCAACTGAAGTCTTGCCTAACCTCGCCACGTGTAGTAAAGTTCTTGATACATGCTTCTAAAGAGTGGAATGTAGGAATCAGCGACTCGTGCTTGTGTGGCTTTTGCTATTGTGTTTAGGTACTCCGATATCCTGAGCTCCTGGATCTGCATGTTTGGGCCTTCTTGGATCTGACCTCTAGAGTAACTGGCTGCCTGAACAGCAGTTGGGCCATGCTAGTGCCGGTAGATGTACTTTCGGAAACAACTTGTCCTGGCGCGGAGTTTTCGTGCTACGAAATAGCAAGTTCTGAATTTCCTCAGTATTCAAGACAGCTTTGTAGCCAAGTGCATAAATGGTATTGGTGCATTCTTGTTTTGCACTAAATACACACGTTCTGTGTGATTTATCCATGGATTGTACTGACGTTGTCGAGTTGGTTCAGCCAATAATAAGAGAGGTCGGGTAGACGGTAGACCAAACTTTTTATAATAAGAGAGGTCAGGTAGACCAAACCTGACGTGTTTGGGAGGAATTATGGTAAGGTCTGTGTGCGCATACACAATAAAAGCGAAGCAGTCATGATCCAATAAAAGGTAGCCGGCACTTTTTGAATGCAGACTTTGCAGATTACTAAGCCTCATTTTTTTTTTGAAAGGACACCGAAAAGTTCTTCAGAAGCATCCCTCCTGGTTTATTGGTCCCCATTGTATTCGGTGCCAAAATTTGACCATAAATAAAAAAATTATATCATTGAAAACTATGTCAAATACGAATCCAACGCTATAATTTTTGTTCACATGCACTAGCATTTTATCAGTTAAATCTTTGATTAAAATATAACACAAATTACAAAGGGGACTAATAAACCAAGACGGAGATAGTATAAAAGACCTCAAGCAACAAACATAACAAAATTTCATTGAGCACCAAACGATCCATAAGGACTAGCACCATGGAGCCGCATTCGTCATTCTTAAACCTTTAAGTAGATCTGAAACATGAGACACTAAATTTTGGTAGACGACGAGAAATCCTAACATCATCGTCCCAAGGAGACGACATGAGTCTACCCTGAAGCTCCGTCTACTACATCTAGATGAATGAACTCGAGGATGATTGGAGCCCCGAAGACAATCTCGAAGAAGAAGCGCCGCTATTCGCCCGAGCGCCGCACCTATGTGACAAAAAAAAATCACTAACCTGAACTACTAGCTGAAGCGGAGGCAATAGGATTCCTCTCCCGTCACCAGTCGATGGAGTGGCAGGCAGAGGAGAGGTAAATCCTGGAGGGAAGAGTTTCAGAGCCGCTTTGATACAAAGGATTTTCGTACGAATTTTGAATAATTGAATTATATGATTTTCTTTCATATGTAAGTTAGTTGACTTGTACTTAGGATTGAATACACAAACAATTACAACAAAGTTTTTAGTCACAAACAAGTTGGGGTTGGCTAGAGTTTGTTTCAGAGTCCCAAATAAGTTGGTGTAGGCTAGAGTTGAAATGCATAAGATGTCGAAACCTAGTCATGATTTGGGCACGTGGATAGCTAACTACCACACACCAATGTGGTTAGTTTTTGCTGATATTCATCTATTTCAGTTTTCTCCTTACAGACTCCTCTCATGTCAAATTTGGTCTATCCCGACCTCTCTTGATATTATCAACACACTTTGTCCTTCACTATGCATTGCTGCTTCTAGAGGATTTCGTTGGGGCTATCTCCACAACTTAATTGGAGGCTCTCAATGAAACCACGAAGCTTCACCACAATGGAATATGGCTTCGAGGTGACCTCAACCGTCTAGGGTGCTCAAACACTCAAGAGTAACAAGATCCGCTAGGGATTAGTGGGGGGAATAAAATTTCTCTTGGCGGAAGTGTAGATTTGGGCCTTCTCAACCAATCCCTAGAAAATCAACAAGTTTGATTGGCTAGGGAGAGAGATCGGACGAAAATAAGCTTTTGGAGCAATAATGGAGCTTGAGGGAGAAGAGGTAGGTCTTCTTGAGGAAGAAGACCTCTTTACATAGTGGTGGGGATAAGTGAACCGTTATCCCCATATCTGCCCGCACAGAGCGGTACTACCGCTGGGTGGAGCGGTACTACTGCAGATCGCAGCGGTACTACCGCGGCCCCTAGTGGTACTACCGCGCAGTCAAAAAATGAGGCTTAGAAGAGGGGAGCGGTAGTAGCCGCGGTGGTGGCAGCGGTACTACCGCTGCTACTACCGTAAAATCCGACACGAGAAAAAGCCCTCTCGAATCGACACGGCAGTGGAGCCAGACTGGAGCAGTACTGCCGCATATGCCCCAAGCGGTACTACGTCG
Organism: Secale cereale; assembly: GCA_902687465.1. Classification (NCBI taxonomy): domain Eukaryota; kingdom Viridiplantae; phylum Streptophyta; class Magnoliopsida; order Poales; family Poaceae; genus Secale; species Secale cereale. The sequence goes on along the minus strand of LR738710.1, from coordinate 735,858,831 downwards.
CTACAGCGGTACTACCGCTTGGTGGTCATATGCGGTACTACCGCTCCCATCAACAAAACCTCCACTTGGAAGATGCGGAGAGCTCCAAGACAAGAAATGAGCCGAGGGTGCCGAAAAGAAGTGTACGTGATGATTCCACCCTAGCCTTTCCAATGCGGACCCCCTCTTGATAGTACGATGTCTCCTATGACTCAAGTCCACCAAACAATAACCGAGGAAGACGACACGTCTTCTGCTTAAAGCTTCGAGGGGAGAGAATTGTCTCGTGCCAATGGATAATCTCTGAAATACTTAGCACACACGATTAGTCCGCAAACGCATTGTCATCAATCACCAAAACCACATAGGAAGGGACATGCCCTTACAATCTCCCCCTTTTTGGTGGATTGATGACAACACGGGATTTGCATATAATATTAACAATAAGAGTAAGCAAACCCCAAAGACTACAAAATATAGATGGGCTCCCCCTAGATGTGCGCATTTAAACGAGTTGCCTTTGGAATGCAAAGGACATACTCTAGGATCAACACTCCCCCTATATTTTATAGTCCGATAACATCTAACAGTGAGGAGACATAAGCAGGTAAAGTAGTAGGTGAGTAAAGATAGAATAGGAAATAAGCTCACAACCTACTAAAGTACTTGACATACATAAGGTAGCATAGGTCTCGCACAAAGTTACGGTAATCGGGTCTCACGAACATAAACCAAACCAGACAAAGAGAGTTTGCGAGAAGGAAAGACAAGGCACACATCACACAATAAACACACACTCGCAACATGCAAATCCGTAAAACCTCCCCCCCCTTTGGCATCGAGACATCGAAAAGGGAACAGAGAGAAGCAACAGGCTCAGGTGATAGCAGGACATGCACACTCCATCATCACATTGCTGCGTGATCATCTGCACCTTCGTCATCGGCTGGGGGCTGCTCGGGGTCAGAGTCAGTCCAATGGCAGTGCTGCTGAACCCATTCCTCCTCATCAGTGATCCGGCCTTCAGAGTCGCTGACAACTGTCGCACCAACCTGACGCATGAGCTCCTTATGACGGCTCCTGGCCTTCTTCTCACACACATGGGCCAAGTACTGACCATGAGACTCCATGCAGAACAACTTCTTCATCTTACTCTTGAGCTTCTTTGCCCCAGAGGGCTCCGCTCCAGAGGGCATATAATCCTCATCATCATCATGATCAACCTCTGCCTCAGCATCATCGGCACCAGACGGAATATCAGAACGAGTGACCGGAGTGTTCCAGAGATCCTTCCTCCTAAGCCTCTTGACCTTGTGAGAGACCAACTCAATAGTCTCCACCGGATATCCAGTATAGGTGTGCTCCCAAGCCTTCTCAATCAGTAGCATGATAAAAGGAGCATAGATAGGACACTTGCGCTCAGAGATGGCAGACAACAGCTCAGACCACATGACATGAGAGATATCCAGGGTTTCTTCAGTGTTTGTTTCCTTTTGATGCTGGAAGAATAGAAGCATGTCCACAAGATATGAGTGAACCATATCCAAGTTCCCAATACGAGGAAAGAGAGTCTCCCTAAAGATGCGATGAAGGATGTCCAGAAAAACAGGAAGCTCATATGTCTCCTTCAGTGTCTCGGGATTAACCTTCACAGTATAATACGTCCAGAGAGATTGCTTGTGGGTGGAGGTGGCATTGTGATGAGGTCGAAAACCTACCGGATTCTCAAGTCCTTGATCTTCAACACCAAGAAGCTCCATGAATGCTTTCCATTTGAATGCAAGACGTCCGCCATTGGTCATCGATGTCAAAGTTCTTTCTGCATCGGTGCCAACATGGACTGTGGCATAAAACTGAGCCACCAAATCTGCATCAAAGTCCTTGTTGAATGACATGATGCCGAGAATATTCAACTGAGTACACATCTCCATAGCTTCGCCAAAGTAAGTAATGTCCTTTTCCAAATGAGCAATGTCGATGGAGCGAACATCAACAAAGAGATTCTTGGCCTTGAGCACATCAAAGTAGGTTGCATACTGAAAGCGGTTCCAGAAACGACGGTTGACAAAGGTGGGCTCTTGCTCATGCTCATAGGGATTGCGCCGACGCCTCTCCCAAAACTCCTTGTTTGACATCTCAGTGACGGTCTTGGCCTTCTTTGCTGGCTTCTATGCAGTATTCTTGGACGGTTGCTGAGACTGAGTTGGCAGAGCACTTGAGGAAGGAATACTAGTAGAGCCACTTGCAGAACCGCCTGCTGCCTCAGAGGTGCGATAGCGCTTTGAACTAGTGCGCCCGGGATTGATATGACGGGCAGGATGTTCCGGAGGGCCGTCACCTGGAGCCAAACACGAAAAAACAGCACGAAAGAGCGAGCATAAGTCAAGAGAAAAAGGAACATAGATCAACATTTGGTAGGGTTATTATGGATGTTGGCATCCAGTGGTAGTACCACAGAGGATAGGCGGTAGTACCGCTCCAGGCGGGGGAACAACGGTTCCCAGGCTGCCAAGCCCACTCTGGTACTACCGGGAGACCAAAGTCAAAAACAGTCCTACCAAACATCAATCCTAGCAGTTTAGAGGTCTTCACCATCCTACTCAAGCCTTGATTTGGCCAAAAGTCACGGAATGCACACCTATTACCCCTAAAACCTAGGTATGAAAACTAGAAGCAACAATAAAGAAACAGGGGGCAATACCGGCATCCATGGCTTGAGGAAGGGGTGGGGATCGATCCCACCGAAGGAAAAGGTGAAGCACGGCCCGGAGAAGGCAGCCCATTGGCGTCCTCGTGCGGGAAGTTCATCGTTGGAGAGCGAGAGGGAGATAGGGGCGAATGGGTATGGGGAGAGAAACTCCCCGACCCCCCACTTAACCCCGCAGTCTCGCTCCGCAGCGGTAGTACCGCTTGAGTTAACAAGCGGTAGTACCGCGCGCTCCCAGCGGTAGTACCGCGCGCTCCCAGCGGTAGTACCGCCCGACCAAGAAAATGAACTCTAAACTGTCCTTTTATCAATATTTTTTTAGAAAGAAAATGTAAGGGCATATTTAGCCCGATGGTGTTTTGGTGATTGATGACAATGCTTTTGCGGACTAATCATGTGTTCTAAGCTCTTTGAGATATATCTCACCTAGGCACAAGACGATTATATGCCCCTCGGAATCTATGGAAGACGGTGTTTCCTTTTGCTTATTTTTCGGTGGATCTGAGTAATAGGAAAGCCGTACTATTAAGAGGGGATCCGCTTTGGTAAGGTTTGGGTGGAATCAACACGTACACTTCCTTATCGCACCCACCATACCTTCACGCCTCAATGGAGTGCAACATTCCCCCTTCTCTGGTTTTCCTGGCCCCAGCGGTAGTACCGCGGGCCTCAGCGGTAGTACCGCCTGAGTGCCTTAAGCGGTAGTACCGCTCCACTAAGAGGTAGTACCGCTTGTTGCACTCTGCGGCAGTACCGCTGCTGCTCCGTTTTACTGCCGCCTCGACTCGAGAGCGCTTTTTCTCGTGTCAGGTTTTGCGGCACTAGGAGCGGTGGTAGTGGCGGTAGTACCGCTCCTAGCGGTAGGACCGCCCTGCAACCGCGGTAGTACCGCTCTGGGTGCCAGCCCCCCCTGGCGCAGAAGTACCGCTTGAAGGGAAACGGTAGTACCGCTTGATAAGCGGTAGTACCGCTCGCTCAAGCGGTAGTACCGCTCTCTGCGGGGCTGAGTGGGGGGATAACGGTTGGATTGTTCCCCCCACTATATAAAGGCATATTCTTCCTCCTTGTTGACTCACCTCTTCCCCCACATACTCCATTGTTGCTCCAAGCTCCATTTTCGCCCGATCTCTCTCCCTAGCCAATCAAACTTGTTGATTTGCTCGGGATTGCTTGAGAAGGCATCGATCTATACTTCCACCAAGAGATATTTGATTCCCCCCACTAATCCCTAGCGGATCTTGTTACTCTTGGGTGTTTGAGCACCCTAGACGGTTGAGGTCACCTCGAAGCCATATTCCATTGTGGTGAAGCTTCGTGGTATCGTTGGGAGCCTCCAATTCGGTTGTGGAGATAGCCCCAACCTTGTTTGTAAAGGTTCGGTTGCCGCCTTCAAGGGCACCACTAGTGGAATCAGGGCACCTTGCATCGTGCGAGGGCGTGAGGAGAATACGGTGGCCCTAGTGGCTTCTTGGGGAGCATTGTGCCTCCACACCGCTCCAACGGAGACGTACATCCCCTCAAAAGGAAGGAACTTCGGCAACACATCCTCGTCTTCCTATTAGTTGTCATCTTAGTAGCATATCTAGACAACTTACTTTGAAGCTTATTTTAAATTGGTTAGGAAAAGCTAAAAATTGTTAGTTGCCTATTCACCCCCCCTCTAGTCAACCATATCGATCCTTTCAATTGGTATCAGAGCCTCGTCTCTTTTTAAGGACTTTACCGTCCAAAGAGTATGGGTGACAACGTAGTCGAGAAAGAGGGACATTCCAGTGGAACTCCGTCCTTGCCTACGTCCGATGGGGGAGCCTCGGTCTATCGTGAGGAGTTCAATGTGGCTATGACCACATTGAAAGAATCACTAGCGACCGAGGTCAAAGGCATGTTTAAAGATTTGATTGAGGGGCTTAAATTATCCACCACACCGTTGGAAGTGGTTCGTCCCGCTACCAACGTGTCGGAGGCTACTCCCGACAAGGGAGAAGCTAGTAGTGAACAAGCCCCGGTTACTAAGAGAATGGGAGTGGGATCTTTGCCCACTCCTCTCCTCCTACTCACTATGGAGGACACGTTCCCACACCGCATTTAAATTCCGTTGGGCCCCCTCCTAAGTTTATAAAAAATTCAGATTTTGCTACTTGGATGTTTCGCTTCAAACGTCATTTAAATCATTGCTCTACTAATCTTTGGAGAATCATTGAGCAAGGTTTTTATCCACGTGATCCCGACAACATGACTCCGAGAGAAACTGCGGATCATCAATTCAACGAGTCCGTTCTTTGCATACTTCAAGATGCTATCCCTCCCGAAGACATTGCACATCTTTGACCCTTCACTGTGGCCAAGGAAGCTTGGGAGCATGTTGGCACTATGTACAAGGGGAGCGCTAGCATTCAACGCTCTAACTATGAAGTTGTACAAGATGAAGCCGATGAGTTTGCTATGATCGAAGAAGAAGATCCACGTGAACTTTATCGGAGACTAACCACTCTTGCGGTCTCTCTTCGAGATCATGGGAGTAAGGACACGGATGATAATTGGATCAAGCGCAAGTTTCTCAAGGCCATGATGCCCTACCATAAGGCCATGTCCTCTGTCATCCGTAAAAGACCGGACTTCCACCACTTGTCATCAAATGAAGTGTTGGATGAGTTCGTTGCCATGAGGATCTTGGACAAGACCGCCGACAATGCGGTTTTAAGAGCTCAACGATCAAAGAAGCCTAACCTTGCATTGAAGGCCAAGGCTTGTGTGGAAGAAGAGGAGGAGGATGATGATGATGAGTGTTGCCCCGAGGACACCAAATATGCCTATCATGAGCACATGGCTCTTGCTTCACGACAATTTTGGGGCAACAAGAAGAACACGAGGCCCAACTTCAACAAGAACAACTCAAGTGGGAACAAGGGCAAGCAACGAGTGAGGACATGCTTCAACTGTGGAAATGTAAGCCACTTCGTTGCGGATTGCCCATATGAGAAAAGAGAAGACTTTGGAGGCAAGCTTATCCGGAAGGACAAGGCCAAGTCTTATCCCAACAAGAACAACTTCAACAAGAAGACTCCTCCTAAAGGGTTGGTGGCCCAAGAAGAATATGTTGAGGATGATGATAATGATGAAGATGATGAGATGGTCACCATGGCCACAATTGCTATTGCTACTACTCCGCACTCATCTCTCTTCGACTCACCAAATGAGAACATCACCGCCAAGTGTCTAATGGCCAAGGCCACCAACAAGGTAACCCCAAACATCAATACTACCATCACTTCTAATCCTTCATTGACGGATTGTATTGATGAGAGTGAGGGAACTAAGGAGGGAGAGAATGAATTTGAGTTGTTCATGAGCAAACTCAAGGGCAAACCCAAGAAGCATTTTGTTGCTCTCTTGGAACAACTCGGTGAGGCCAATGACATGATCGAGGCTCACGAGGAGACCATTGCTAAAATGGAAGGTCATAGTCGAGACTATGCCGATGAAATATCGGATCTCTCTAATGCTCTAGAGGAAGAGCGTGGTCTTCGTTTGGCTCTTGAGGAGTCACACAACGATGATCATGCTAAATTAAAGAAAGATCTTGATCATGCTTTAGTTGTCTCTCGCATGCTTAACTCCGAGAAGGCAAAACTTGGGGTTGACCACGATAGACTCAAGGAGGAGTTTGTTACACTTGACAAGGCTCACAAGGCCTTGAAAGGTATGCATGCTTCTCTCAAGGAGTCTCATGATCAACTCCAAGTTTCGCTAACCAAGGAAAAGGCCATACTTCCTCGCATGGTGTTGATTGATAATGCAAATGCTACTAACCCATGTTGCGAGCATGTGCATCTTGCTGAAGAAAATGCCAAGTTGAAGAAGCAACTTGAGAAAGGCCTTGTGACATGCATACAAGGTGAGAAGAACCTCAACAACCTTTTGAGCAATCAAAAAGAGGTTGTGGCAAAGGAAGGAATTGGGTTTGCTCCTAAGCCCAAGAAGAAGAATGACAAGACCAAGCTACCTCCCCCTCTCCGACAAACCTTTGTGAAAGAGGGAGAGGGCGACTCTAAGAAAATGAACGATGCGAAGGGTGGTGGTGTCAAGAAAAACCCCACCATACCATCAAACATGGCCGACGACTTTAATCCTTCATATGTTTTATGTCGTGCTAGTGATGGTCATGTATTCGCTAAATTTGTTGGTTCTTCTTATCAGTACATTGAATGGTCTATTTGGGTTCCTAAGACCCTTGTTACTAACCTCAAAGGACCCATTACCAAATGGGTACCTGAATCCAAGCATTGATCTCTTGTAGGGGTTTGCTTCCGGTGGGGGATCATGGTTGCTCGATAGTGGAGCCACAAATCATATGACCGGAAGCAAAGACTTGGTGGTGGACGTGCATCTAGGTTCATCTATGGCCACCAACGTCGAACGGGGTGATGCTTCATCTTCTAAGGTATTGGGGCTTGGCAAGGTTGTTGTTTCTCATGATCTCACGATCGAGAAAGTCATGCTTGTTGAGTCCCTTGCATACAATTTACTTTCTGTTCACCAACTTGCACTCATGGGCTTTGCTACATTCTTTGATATTGATACCATGGCCCTCTTGTGGAGCAAGACTCTTAAAGTAGCCTATGTTGGACATGTCGAGAACGGTCTTTATGTGGTTAACTTCTCGAAGCAACCCACTAAGATCGCGACATGTCTAATGGCTAAAGTTGACGTGGGATGGCTTTGGCATCGCCGGTCAGCCCATGTCAATATGAGATCTTTGCAAAGTCTTCTCAAGGGGGACCATGTCCGTGGACTAACAAATGTTAGCTTTGCCAAAGATCGTGCTTGTAGGGCTTGCATTGAAGGAAAGTTACATGAGACGGCTCACCCTCCCACGACTATCATCTACTCAAAAAGACCCCTAGAGCTCCTTCACATGGATCTCTTCGGGCCTCCATCTTTTGATAGTATTGGGGGTAGAAAGTATTGCTTGGTGATAGTGGATGATTATTCAAGATACACTTGGGTATACTTATTCAAGAAGAAGAGTGAGACCCAACAAACCATCATCAACTTTGCAAATGAAGCTCAACGACAACATGAAGCAAAGATTTTGATGATCCAAAGTGACAACGACACCGAGTTCAAGAATTACACCTTGGATGAGTTTCTTAGTGATGAGGGGATCAAGCATCAATATGAAGCACCCTATACCCCTCAACAAAACGGTGTAGCGGAGAGAAAGAACCGGACTCTGATGGACGCGGCAAGGACCATGATGGCGGAATTCAAATCTCCATACAACTTTTGGGCCGAAGCCATCAACACCGCTTGTCATGCATCCAATCGGCTCTATCTCCGCAAAGGCTTGAACAAAACTCCATATGAGATACTTACCGGTAACAAGCCCAACCTCAAGTACTTCCGGGTGTTCGGGTGTAAGTGTTTCATCCTCAAGAAAGGTGTTCATTTGTCTAAATTTGAATCTAGAGCTCATGAGGGCATATTTGTTGGTTATGCTACAAACTCTCATGCTTACCGTGTCCTCAACAAGTCCAATGGACTCATTGAGGAAACAAGTAACGTAGAGTTTGATGAAAATAACAGCTCCCAAGTGGAGCAAAGTGGTACTTGTGATGTAGGTGATGAAATTTCTCCTCAAGCCATAAGAAGAATGGGTGTTGGATATATCCTACCCATTGAGGAACCCCTTGTGGCCGAAGGAGAAGGACAATGTTCCACTCAAGTGGAACCATCACCAACCCAAGACCCACACGCTTCCGAAGAACAAAGTGAAGGCCCTCAACCGGACGAACAAGGCCAAGTGCAAGATCAATCACAAGAAGGTGCGGAGCCACCAAATGATACACAAGGCCAAGTTCAACCCTCTGAGCAAGATCAAGATCAAGAGGAAGCTCAAGATCAAGATCTAGCTCCTGACGTCGCTCAAGATGATCAACTCAGTGCTCCTCAATTATCTCTTGAGGAGCAATTGGAGCGTCGTGTTGCAAAAGTTGCCTCCAGGCTTGCTTCCATAGAACATCACATGGAGAATATTCTTGGAAGCATCAAAAGGGGGGTAAGCACTCGTAGACAATTAGCAAACTATTGTGCTCACCAAGCTTTTGTCTCCTGTGTTGAACCTCAGAAAGTCTATGAGGCGCTCGAAGACCCTGATTGGCTTAATGCCATGCATGAAGAACTCCATAACTTCAAGCGCAACAAAGTGTGGCGTCTGGTGCCGAGGCCAAAGGAGAACCATAATGTCATTGGAACCAAGTGGATCTTTAAGAACAAGCAAGATGCTCATGGCATCGTCATCCGCAACAAGGCGCGTCTGGTGGCTCAAGGCTACTCCCAAGTCGAGGGTATCGACTACGGTGAAACCTTTGCCCCCGTTGCTCGCCTTGAATCTATTCGTTTGTTGCTTGCCTATGCTTCTCATCATAACTTTAAGTTGCAACAAATGGATGTGAAAAGTGCATTTCTTAATGGTCCTGTTAATGAGTTGGTGTATGTTAAACAACCCCCGGGGTTTGAGGATCCCAAGCTCCCCAATCACGTGTACCAACTCGATAAGGCACTCTATGGCCTTAAACAAGCCCCACGTGCGTGGTATGAGCATCTTACCGAGTTGTTACAAGATCGTGGGTTTGAAATTGGGAAAATCGACCCCACTCTTTTTACTAAGAAGGTCAAAGGGGAGTTGTTTGTCTGCCAACTATATGTTGATGATATCATCTTTGGTTCTCCTAACAAAGCTTTCAATGATGAGTTCGCCGCACTCATGACCACACATTTTGAGATGTCTATGATGGGAGAGTTGAAGTACTTCCTTGGGTTTGAGATCAAGCAAAGAAGAGAAGGGATCTTTATCAAACAATCCAAGTATACTCAAGACATTCTCAAGAGGTTCAATCTAAGTGATGTCAAGCCGGCTACTACTCCAATGCCAACCAAGTGCCAACTTGACATTGATCCCAATGGTAAAGCGGTGGATCAAAAGGTATATCGCTCTATGATCGGACCCTTGATTTACCTTTGTGCATCTAGACCGGATATTATGTTGAGTGTGGGAATCTGTGCACGGTTTCAAGCCCCACCTAAGGAAAGTCACTTTGTGGCAGTCAAGCGAATCTTTCGATATTTGGCTCATACCCCAAACTTTGGCTTATGGTACCCAAGAGGAGCAAACTTCAACCTTGTAGGTTTCTCTGATTCAGACTGGGCGGGAGACAAAGTGGATAGCAAGTCCACTTCCGGAGGGTGCCAATTTCTTGGTTGCTCTCTGGTAAGTTGGTCATCCAAAAAGCAAAGTTGTGTGTCTCTCTCGTCCACCGAAGCAGAGTATGTGGCAGCTGGCAGTTGTTGTGCTCAACTCCTATGGATGAGGCAAACTTTAAAGGATTACGGTGTCACTTGTGACAAAGTGCCTCTTTGGTGTGACAATGAAAGTGCCATCAAGATTTCTCTCAACCCGGTGCAACACTTCAAGATGAAGCATATAGAGATTCAGTATCACTTAACCGGGATCATATATGGCAAGGAGAGATCGAGCTTCACTATGTCAACACTCATGATAACCTTACAGATATCTTCACAAAGCCTTTGGATGAAGCAAGATTTCGCGAGTTAAGGCATGAGCTAAATATCATTGATTCAAGCAATGTGGCTTGAGCACGTGCACACCCCACCATACTCTTCATATTGTCTAATCTAGATGTAGGCATGGACATAGGGGGAGTGTTGTTCTCTCAATGAACTCTCTCTCCCCCATTATGCATAAATTGATCAAGTCTTTCACATTAACCATCTTTGATGGTACTTGTGCTTCAAGGACGAGTTTTGGTCATGGGCCCAAGGTTAAAATCTTCGCGGCACCATACCTCTTGACTCAAACATAGGTGGCTTCGGCCACCGCCCTCTCTTGAAGAGGTTTTTCTTGTCTCTTGCTGGTGTGCGTTTGTTTTGTCTTGGTCTTCCTTGCTTTGGTGTTTTTTTCTTCTTTCTTGAGCTAAGCCTTGAAGTATGGTTGCCGTGGCATGCTGGGCGGTACTACCGCTGGTGGTGCGCGGTACTACCGCTTATAAGTGGTACTACCGCCCTCCAGCGCGGTACTACTGCTGCGAGGCGGTACGAGGGGGTTATATCGGGGCAGGGGGAGGTTTCTCTCCCCCATACCCATTCACTCACCCCTTTCATTCCTCGTCCTCTCTCCAGCACTTCGTCGCCGCGGGAGGGCTCCGACGGATCTCCTCCTCCGGGGCGTTCCTCTCCATTTCCTTCGGTGGAGTCGATCCCCACCTAGTCCTCTTGCCATGGATGCCGGTATTGCCCCCGTTCCTTTTCTCCTCTTGTCTCTTTTTCAGATCTTGTGTTTTAGGGGCAATAGTGGTTGCATCTCTAGATTTTTGGCTAAATCTAGGCTTGAGTAGGTTGGAGAAGGCAACTAGACTGTCTAGATTGGAGTATGGTAGGAATATTTTTGAATTTGACAGGCCGGTAGTGCCGGATCTGACCACGGTAGTAGGGAATTGCTATTCCCCCACCACGAGCGGTACTACCGCTCCCTGGAGTGGTACTACCGCTTACAGGTCATGGTACTACCGCTACCTGCCCAGTTCAACCATGTTTTTCCCTTTCTCTGATCTTCTTTTGTTGTGTTCGTTGGCTTATGCTCGTTCTTTCTGGTTGGTTTGCTTGTGTTTGTGTTTGGTTCCAGGTGATGAACATCCTGAGCATCAAGCTCGCCGTATCAACCCCAATCATGCAACCTCGAAGCGCTACCGCACATCTGAGTCTGCAGGAGTTTCCTCTAGTGCTACACCTCCACCTCAACAGAAGAAGAAGTCCATGGCGAAGCCAAAGGGAAAAACTGTGACCCAAATGAGTGGCAAGGAGTTCTGGGCAAGGCGTCGCCGCAATCCCTATGAAGTGGATCAAGAACCCAATTTGGTCAATCGTCCGTTCTGGAACCGCTTTCAGTTTGCCATCTACTTTGATGTAATCAAGGCGAAAAAGAATCTCTTTGTCAGTGTTCGCTCCATCGACAAGGAGTACCTGGAGAAGGATCCTGAGTATTTTGGCAATGCTCTTCAGATGTGCTCGCAGCTTAACATTCTCCAGATCATTCAGTTCAACAAGGATTTTGATGCAGATCTTGTGGCTCAATTCTATGCCACTGTCCATCTAGGGACGGATGAGGACAGAACTCTGACATGGATGACCAATGGCAAATTGCTTTCTGTCAAGTGGAAGGCCTTCATGGAGTTACTTGGGGTGGAAGACCAGGGGCTTGAGACTCCGGTTGGCTTTCGTCCTCATCAGAACACTACCTCTACTCACAAGCAAGCTCTCTGGCCCTACTGCACTGGGAAGGTCCACCCTGAAACTAATAAGGTAACATATGAGTTGTGTGCCTATCTGGATATCCTTCACCGCATCTTCCGTGAGACTCTCTTCCCTCGAGTTGGGAATCATGATATGGTTCACTCCTATCTTGTGGACATGCTTCTCTTTTGCCAACATCAGCTAGAAAGGAACACTGGTGAGACCCTGGATATTTCTCATGTGATGTGGTCTGAGCTCCTGTCTGCTATCTCTGAACGCAAGTGCCTGATCTATGGACCATTCATCATGCTGGTTATTGAGAAGGCTTGGGATCATGTCTATCCCAACGTTTTGCTTGAAACTGGAGAGTTGGTGTCTCATGAGATCAAGCGTCTGAGGAGGAAGGACAACTGGGGCACTCATGCTCCCAAATCTAGAGGTTGATCCTCTGCTGCTGCTATGGAGACCGAGGAGGCTGAGGCTGAGGCGGATGATGATGATGACTATGAGCCATCCGGTGCAGAGCCCTCGTGGGCAAAGAAGCTCAAGCGGAAGATGAAGAAGCTGTTTTGCATGGAGTCTCATGGTCAGTACATGACTCATGTGGCAGAGAAGATGGCCAGGGGATGTCACAAGGAGCTCATGCGTCAGTTGGGTGCGACTGTGGTCAGTGGCTCTGAGGAACAGGTAACCGAGGAGGAAGAGTGGATTCAGCAGCACTGCCTGTGGATAGATTCCGACGCCGAGCAGTTTCAGGTCGACGACGACGATGCAGATGACCCCGCTGGGATTTGATGTTCGAGACCTTCACCTGCTCTCACCTGGAGCCGTAGCTTAGTTCTCTGCCCTTTTGGTGTCTCGATGCCAAAGGGGGAGAGAGTTTAGGGATTTGTGTCGTTGTCTTTGTGTTCCTATCGTTTGTGCTTTCTCGTCTTTTGCTTTGGTTGGTTTTCGTGAGACCTAAGTTCCCGCCATATGGTGTGAGACATATGCTACCTATGCTATCTTATTTATGTACCTTGGTACTCTATAGCATGCATGCTTATCTTGTTATTTACTATGTTCTCATATATCATGCTTAGGTTGTTGGTCTCTAAAGTATAGGGGGAGTGTTGATCCTAGTATGTGTGCCGTGCAGTCCAAAGCACTTATCTAGATAGCACACATCTAGGGGGAGCCCGTCTATATTTTAGGGGTGTGGGTTTTTGCGCTTACTCTATGTCATTATTCCTTTTTGTGCAAATCCCGTATTGTCATCATTCCACCAAAAAGGGGGAGATTGTAAGGGCATATTTAGCCCGATGGTGTTTTGGTAATTGATGACAATGCTTTTGCGGACTAATCATGTGTTCTAAGCTCTTTCAGATATATCTCACCTAGGCACAAGACGATTATATGCCCCTCGGAATCTATGGAAGACGGTGTTTCCTTTTGCTTATTTTTCGGTGGATCTGAGTAATAGGAAAGCCGTACTATTAAGAGGGGATCCGCTTTGGTAAGGTTTGGGTGGAATCAACACATACACTTCCTTATCGCACCCACCATACCTTCCCGCCTCAATGGAGTACAACATTCCCCCTTCTCTGGTTTTCCTGGCCCCAGCGGTAGTACCGCGGGCCTCAGCGGTAGTACCGCCTGAGTGCCTTAAGCGGTAGTACCGCTCCACTAAGCGGTAGTACCGCTTGTTGCACTCTGCGGCAGTACCGCTGCTGCTCTGTTTTACTGCCGCCTCGACTCGAGAGCGCTTTTTCTCGTGTCGGGTTTTGCGGCACTAGGAGCGGTGGTAGTGGCGGTAGTACCGCCCTGCAACCGCGGTAGTACCGCTCTGGGTCCCAGCCCCCCTGGCGCGGCAGTACCGCTTGAAGGGAAACGGTAGTACCGCTTGATAAGCGGTAGTACCGCTCGCTCAAGCGATAGTACCGCTCTCTGCGGGGCTGAGTGGGGGGGGGATAACGGTTGGATTGTTCCCCCCACTATATAAAGGCATCTTCTTCCTCCTTGTTGACTCACCTCTTCCCCCACATACTCCATTGTTGCTCCAAGCTCCATTTTCACCCGATCTCTCTCCCTAGCCAATCAAACTTGTTGATTTGCTCGGGATTGCTTGAGAAGGCATCGATCTACACTTCCACCAAGAGATATTTGATTCCCCCCACTAATCCCTAGTGGATATTATTACTCTTGGGTGTTTGAGCACCCTAGACGGTTGAGGTCACCTCGAAGCCATATTCCATTGTGGTGAAGCTTCGTGGTATCGTTGGGAGCCTCCAATTCGGTTGTGGAGATAGCCCCAACCTTGTTTGTAAAGGTTCGGTTGCCGCCTTCAAGGGCACCACTAGTGGAATCATGGCACCTTGCATCATGCGAGGGCGTGAGGAGAATACGGTGGCCCTAGTGGCTTCTTGGGGAGCATTGTGCCTCCACACCGCTCCAACAGAGACGTACTTCCCCTCAAAGGGAAGGAACTTCGGCAACACATCCTCATCTTCACCGGTTCCACTTGTGGTTATTTCTTTCCTTTACTTGTGCAAGCTTTACTTGTCTATCTCTTATAGCTTGCTTGCGAGGTTGTTATCTTTACTTCCTATTAGTTGTCATCTTAGTAGCATATCTAGACAACTTACTCTGAAGCTTATTTTAAATTGGTTAAGAAAAGCTAAAAATTGTTAGTTGCCTATTCACCCCCCTCTAGTCAACCATATCGATCCTTTCAAATGACTTGACTCGGAAAAAGACGACCACAAGAGAACAGAGAGAACACCACAACCACAAGCACAAAAACCGGAGAGAACACAAGACAACAAACACACACCTCTCGAGGGAGAGGGCGGTGGCCGAGGCCACCTATGTTTGAGTGAAATGGTATGGCACCGCGAAGATTTTAACCTTGGGCCCATGACCACTACTCATCTTTGAAGCACATACATACCATCAATAAAGGTGAATGTGAAAGATTTGATCGATTTATGCATAATGGGGGAGAGAAAGTTCATTGAGAGAACAACACTCCCCTATGTCCATGCCTACACCTAAACAAGATAGGATGATGAGTATGGGGAGGTGTGCTAAGTTTCAATCCACATTGCTCAAATCTATGATATTAAGCTCATGCCTTAACTCGCGAAATCTTGCTTCATCCAAAGGCTTAGTGAAAATATCTGCTAGGTTATCATGAGTGTTGACATAATGAAGATCAATCTCTCCTCGTCGAATATGCTCCCGGATGAAGTGATACCGAATCTCAATATGCTTCGTCTTGACGTGTTGCACCGGGTTGAGAGAAATCTTGATGTCACTTTCATTATCACACCAAAGAGGCACTTTGTCACAAATGACACCGTAATCCTTTAAAGTTTGCCTCATCCATAAAAGTTGAGCACAACAACTGCCGACCGCCACATACTCGGCTTCGGTGGAGGAGAGAGATACACAACTTTGCTTCTTGGAAGACCAACTCACCAAAGAGAAACAAAGAAATTGGCACCCTTCGGAAGTTGACTTCCTATCCACTTTGTCTCCCGCCCAATCCGAATTCGAGAACCCTACAAGATTGAGTTTGCTCCTCTTGGGTACCATAAGACAAAGTTTGGGGTATGAGCCAAATATCTAAAGATCCGCTTGACCGCCACCAAGTGACTTTCCTTAGGTGAGGCTTGAAACCGTGCAAAAATTCCCACACTCAACATGATATCCGGTCTAGATGCACAAAGATAAAGCAAGGATCCAATCATAGAACGATATACCTTTTGATCCACCGCTTTACCATTGGCATCAATGTCAAGTTGGCACTTGGTAGGAATTGGAGTAGTAGCCGGCTTGACATCACTTAGATTGAATCTCTTGAGCATGTCTTGAGTGTATTTGGCTTGTTTGATGAAGATTCCTTATCGTCTTTGTTTGATTTCGACCCCCGAGGAAGAACTTCAACTCTCCCATCGTGGACATCTCAATCTCCGCGGTCATGAGTGCGGCAAACTCATCATTGAAAGCTTTGTTAGGTGAACCAAAGATAATATCATCAACATATAGTTGGCATGCAAACAACTCCCCTTTGACCTTCTTAGTAAAAAGAGTGGGGTCGATTTTCCTAATTTCAAACCCACGATCTTGCAACAACTCAGTAAGATGCTCATACCACGCACGTGGGGCTTGTTTAAGGTCATAGAGTGCCTTATCGAGTTGATACACATGATTGGGGAACTTAGGATCCTCATACCCCAGGGGTTGTTTGACATACACCAACTCATTAAGAGGACCATTAAGAAAAGCACTCTTCACATCCATTTGCTGCAATATAAAGTTATGATGAGAAGCATAGGCAAGCAATAAACGAATAGATTCAAGACGAGCGACGGGGGCAAAGGTTTGACCTTAGTCGATACCCTCGACTTGGGAGTAGCCTTGTGCCACCAAACGAGCCTTGTTGCGAATGACAATCCCGTGAGCATCTTGTTTGTTCTTAAATATCCATTTGGTTCCAATGACATTATGGCTCTCCTTTGGCCTTGGCAGCAATCGCCACACCTTGTTTCGCTCGAAGTTATGGAGTTCTTCATGCATGGCATTGAGCCAATCCAGGTTTTCGAGTGCCTTATAGACCTTTTGGGGTTCAACACAACAGACAAACGCATGATGAGCACAATAGTTTGCTAATTGTCTATGAGTGCTTACCCCCTTTGTTATGCTCCCAAGGATATTCTCCATGTGATGCTCTCTAGAAGCAAGCCTGGAAGCAACTTTGGTGGCACGACGCTCCAATTGCTCTTCAAGTGAGAGTTGGGGTGCGATAATTTGATCATCATGAGCGTCACTTTGAGCTTGTTCTTGATCTCGAGCTTGATCTTGATCTTGAACTTGCTGAGGAGAGGGAACTTGGCCTCGTGTATCACTTGGTGGATCAACACCATCTTGAGGTTGATCTTGCACTTGGACTTGTTCACCTGGTTGAGGGCCTTCACTTTGTTCTTCGGAAACGTGTGGGTCTTGGGTTGGTGATGGTTCCACTTGAGTGGAACATTGTCATTCTCCTTCGGCCACAAAGGCTTCCTCAATGGGTAGGATACGACCAACTCCCATTCTTCTTATGGCTCGAGGAGGAATTTCATCACCTACATAACAAGTACCACTTTGCTCCACTTGGGAGCCGTTATTCTCATCAAACTCCATGTTACACGTCTCCTCAATTAGTCCGGTGGACTTGTTTAGGACATGTTAAGCATGAGAGTTTGTAGCATAACCAACAAATATGCTCTCATGAGCTCTAGCCTCAAATTTAGACAAGCGAACACCTTTCTTGAGAATTAAAAACTTACCCCAAACACTCGGAAGTACTTGAGATTGGGCTTGTTATCGGTAAGTATCTCATATGGAGTTTTGTTCAAGCCTTTGCGGAGATAGGGCCGATTGGATGCATGACAAGCGGTATTGATGGCTTCAGCCCAAAAGTTGTACGGGGACTTCAATTCCACCATCATGGTCCTTGCTGCGTCCATCAATGCCCGGTTCTTCCTCTCCGCCACACCATTTTTTGAGGGGTATACAGTGTGACATATTGATGCTTGATCCCCTCATCACTAAGGAACTCATCCAAGGTGTAGTTCTTGAACTCGGTGACGTTGTCACTTCGAATCATCAAGATCTTTGCATCATGTTGACGTTGAGCTTCATTTGCAAAGTTGATGATGGTTTGTTGGGTCTCACTCTTCCTCTTGAATAAGTATACCCAAGTGTATCTTGAATAATCATCCACAATTACCAGGCAATACTTTCTACCCCCAAGACTATCAAAGTATGGGGGCCCAAAGAGATCCATGTGAAGGAGCTCCAAAGGCCTCGTCGAGTAGATGATAATTGTGGGAGGGTGTGCCTTCTCATGTAGCTTTCGTTCGATACAAGCACTGCAAGCATGATCTTTGGCAAAAATAACATTTGTTAGTCCATGGACATGTTCCCCCTTGAGAAGACTTTGCAAAGATCTCATATTGACGTGGGCTAAACGGTGATGCCAAAGCCATCCCACATCAACTTTAGCCATTAGGCATGTCGCGATCTTAGTGGGTCGCTCCGAGAAGTTGACCACATAGAGTCCGTTCTCAACATGCCCAACAAAGGCCACTTTAAGAGTCTTGCTCCACAAGAGGGCCATGGAATTGATCTCACAAGATTCAACATCGGTAATAGGAGCAATCGAAGTGCTAATAAAATCATTGTTGTTGGTATTGGAAAAGTCACACAATTTGGTATTGTTCTGAGCCATAGTGACAAGCAAGCAATCCAACACACACAAGCGAACAAGAAGCAAGCGAACGAAAAACACACAGCGGAAGAAGGGCGAATAAAACGGCAAAGGTGAAGTGGGGGAGAGGAAAACGAGAGGCAAATAAATGTAATGCGAAGGATAAGGGTTTGTGATAGGTACTTGGTATATGACTTTTGCGTAAGCCTCTGATGTCTACACACGCTTCTACTCTTGTAGACTATGTTGGGCCTCCAAGCGCAGAGGTTTGTAGGACAGTAGCAATTTCCCTCAAGTGGATGACCTAAGGTTTATCGAACTCAGGGAAGTAGAGGTTGAAGATGGTCTCTCTCAAGCAACCCTGCAACTAAGATACAAGAAGTCTCTTGTGTCCCCAACACACCTAATACACTTGTTAGATGTATAGGTGCACTAGTTCGGCGAAGAGATGTTAAATGGCAAGTAATATGGATGGCAAAACAAAGTAATATAATTCTGTAATAAAAAGTGCAGCAAGCAAACAAGTGGTAAACGTGAGCACAAATGGTATTGCAATGGTGGAAACAAGGCCTAGGGTTCATACTTTCACTAGTGGCAACTCCCAACAACATTAACATAATCGAATCACATGATATTTCCCATAAAACATGCAAAGGGGGACACACTCGAAGGTCATTCCTTCGTGGTCAAGAGAGGACGAGAATTATGTAGGGCTACAAAAGCACACCTCAAAGTTCGTAGTTCTCAATCTAAGGATTTCCCAATGTCACCGCGGCCATCCAAAGAGAGTCCCACAATCACCACAACATATCTAAAGGATAGTCAAACACAAGCACCAAGAGACTCTCAATCTTCAATCAACACACAAGAGAGGAAATCACTCATGAAAATACTTTTCTAATCCATGTCCAATAGACCGCTGTCACCTTGGTCTCGGGGATTATACTAGATAAAGACAAGTGAGTACATCAATCCAATACATAGAGAAGGGAAAACGCCCTAGATTAACATAGCCTATGATCACAACGAAGATCACATCATGGGAGAGAGAATTGACCACATAGCTACTGGTAAGAACCTCAGCCCCGAGGAGGAACTACTCCCGCATCATGGAGGGAGGAAGCAACGTCGATGGAGATGAATCCGGGGGCACTTCCCCGTCCCGGCAGGGTGCCGGCGCAGGAATTCTGGTCCCCCGAAGCTTGATGGCGATGGCGGCGGAGATCGGAATCGCTTCTGGAGAAAAGGGGTCCAGAATCAGGGTTTCCTCGACGGACCTTAAATATATGCCAAAGGGGGTCACCAGAGGAGGTCAGGGGTGCCCAGGCGCCCCCCCGGCGCGGCCCAGGGGGGGGGGGGCGTGGGCAGGCCGCCTGGAGCCCCTGTGGGTCCCCCACGGCTGTACTTTGGCCGCACGGTAGCTCCTGGAACGCTGAGTTTTTATATATTTTTTCTGGATTTTTCCTGGCAGTTCTCGTAACGTGAAAACCTGAAATACAAAAACAGCCGAAAACAGAAACTGGCACTGGGGTGCACTGAGTTAATAGGTTAGTCCAAATATGATCAAAAGTGTATGGAAGTGTATAAATATCATAGCAATATCACCCAAAAGAGGCATGGAGCAAGCAGAAATTATAGATATGTTTTGGACGTATCAACATCCCCAAGCTTAATTCCTGCTCGTCCTCGAGTAGGTAAATGATAACAAGAATAATTTCTGTGGTGACATTCTATTAACCATATAGGACTTATTCATAGTCATATGACAAAATCTTACTGAGACAATGAATCTGTAGTAATTGAGTTGCCTCATGAGAAAATCACAAATGACTGAAAGTTTTACAACATGACATTGAAGCATCAAATAGATTTGCAATGAACATGATGTGCAAATATGATAAAGTGATATCTAGCTTGCCCCCTTTAGTGAAGCAAAACATAAATGCAGGGGCACCTCCAAGGTTTAAGTGATGACTAGATACAATGATTTCAGAATAAACGATATCACAATCATGCAAAAGACAATGCTACTTTGGGACAATGCACATTACACTCAGAATGACAATCATGCTCTCAGTAGTTGGTGCTTCATGTGCTAGAGCTTTTTATTTTGAAAACATAGAAGCAATTTTGTCAACGGTAGTAGTACTTCATATGTGTCATGCATAAGGCGTCCTATAAGTTGCAAGCCTCATGCATCGTATACCAATAGTGCTCGCACCTTGTCCTAATTAGCTCGGATTTTCATGGGTTATCATTGCATTACATATGTTTCAACCAAGTGTCACAAAGGGGTACCTCTATGCCACCTGTACAAAGGTCCAAGGAGATAAATCGCATTTGATTTCTCGTTTTTGATAGATCTCAACTTGAGGACATCCATACCGGGACAACATAGAAAATAGATGATGGACTCCTCTTTAATGCATAAGCATATTCTCATAAGAGATTGAGGATTAATGTCCAAGCTAAAACTTCCACCATAATACATGGCTTTGGTTGGCGGCCCAATGTTCTTATCTAACAATATGCATACTTATTCAACCCACGGCAAATCACCCTTACTTCAGACAAGACGAACATGCATAGCAACTCACATGATATTCAACAAAAGTGTAACAGTTGATGGCGTCCCCAGAAACATGGTTACCGCTCAGCAAGCAACTTATAAGAAATAAGATACATAAGCAACATATTCTTTACCATAATAGTTTTTAAGCTACTTTCCCATGAGCTATGTATTGCAAAGTTAGTTCGCTTAGTACAGGTGGAGGTTAGCAAAAGACTGGGAGCGACCAACTAAGAGAGCAATGACGGTCATAATCATGCAGAGCGACAAAGCAACATCGAATCAGGCATGGGAGTTATATCGCTACTCAGAAATAAAAGATCATCAAGGCTTGACAGACTTTCTTTACAGTCTTAATTATGCGTGAGCACACGCCAAGTCAATCAAAATAAATTCTCAAAGGAAGATATTACTAAACCATACCACATCATTGGCAAACAAATCATGTTGGTACTCCAAAAACACATTGGGAACCCCCCAGCTATTTGAGACTAACCACAAGAAAACCTGAACTACTAAGCGCCATTATGCACGTAGCATCTTTATCATAGACATATTAACCAATGCAACGGAAGAAAACTCTCTTAATAAGGTAAGCATGATAATTAAAGAGAGTTCAAGCAACCAACTAAACAAAAGGTCTTTGAAAAGATAAGCATGAATACTAAGAGCAGAGCATGATAGTAGCTATTAAAAGATAAAGAACACACACAGCAAAGATAGACATGAAAATTCTATGTTATGTTCTAGGTAGAAGTGGAGCGTGTTTCTCTCCCACATAAAGAACACTGAGTTCCGACTCGTTATGAAAAACTAAAAAGAAAACTAAAAGCAAGACGCTCCAAGCATAACACATAACACATGAAGTGATAAAAATATAGTGGAACGAAAGATGAACTGATAATGTTGATGGAGAAGGGGATGCACAGGGGCATCCCCAAGCTTAGACGCTTGAGTCTCCTTGAATATTTCTTGGGGGTGCACTGGGGCATCCCCAAGCTTGAGCACTTGACACTCCTGAATCTTTTTATCATCTTCCCTCGCACACTTGAAAACTCCCTTCATACATAACTCATCATAATCTGATTAGCGAGGTTAGTACCCTTAATAAAATAATTGCACCTTGCTGGAAATAAAGATATTCTTGAAGTTTTACTGTTTCTCAAGATTTCCAAAAGGTTTTTGCAAAGAAAAAGCAAGCTCTTGATTTGCAAAATGAAGGAAAGGCAAAACAGGACAGAATCTGTGAAAAACAGAACAGCAGGTAGTAATTGATTTGTTCGGGGTACTTCTGCAACTCAAATAAAAAAACTCAGAACATACGCATGAAAGACAATTATATAGAGCACGCTGTCGAAAAAATTCAGACTAAAAAGATGGTCTGGTGATTTTATACGAATTTTTCTGTCCAAGGACAGAATCTGTTTCCTGGACAGCACGTCACAACTTTTGAACTTTCTTGCAGTCAGAGGCTACACTTGGCACAAAATTGAAAAATAAAGATACAATGATGTTGCTACAGTAATAACAAACATCAAGACCACTAAAACTGAAAGCAAAGATAACAAGGGTTGTCTCCCTAGAGCTCTTTCTTTATAGCCATAAAGATAGGCTTAAGACTTTAATGATGCTCTCGTAGGAATAAGAGCTGAAGAACAAAAGAGAGCGTCAAGAAGTAAATATGAAGCACATTTAACCCTAACATGCTTCCTATGCATAGGAATTTTGCAATAGAATAATTCATTGAAGCACAAAGCAACTAGCATAGGAAGGCAAAACAAGCATAACTTCAAAATATTCACCATAAAGAGAGGAAACTTCTTATTATTAAGATATTTAGAACCAAGCCTCCCTCTCTCATTATAAATTTCAGTGGCATCATGGATGAACTCAACAATATAAGCATCACATAAAGCATTGTTACCATGATCCACATGCAAAAAGGTACTCTCACTCCCCACATAAGCTTAATTTTTCTCATTGGTAATAGTGGGAGTAGGACTATCATAAACAACTTGAACACTATAGATTGGAGTTATAACATCATCATGGTAGAGAAGAGCATTATCATTGCTAGCAACTATATTTGTAAACATGTTGTCTTTATTCTTACTAGCAAGAGAATTATCAATTATTACATCACTAGTGGGGATAGGATTTGCAATCCTATCATCCCCAAGCTTAGAGCTTCCCATATCTTCACTTTCAGAGTTGGTACCAAAAAGATTTTCAAGATCATAAGCAGCATTATCATCATTTTCCCAATCACAATAAGTAACATGCATATCATAATCAAAATCATCTTCAATAGTACCTACGGACGTATCATCAAGATGATAATTAAGGCAATAAACTTCACCTTCTTCTTTAAACTTACAACCGTTAGGATAAAAGTTGATAGGAGGAATATGCTCAGACCAGGTTGATACCCATTCTTCTTCCTTCTTGCTCCTCCTCCTCCTCCTCTTCTTTTTCTTCTTCTTCACCTTAGGAGGGGGTGGTTGGAGATGAAGCTTCTCCACATATCCTGGTTTATCATTAGAAACAATAGGGGAAACTTGGGAGGAACTCTCCTTTTTATTAGCAGAAATATAAGAGACATTTTTATACTTTGGTAAAGTTCCCTCCTTTTTAATCTTACTTATGTAATCATTTTCATGGCAATTAACAACACAATAGAGATGGCAATTTTGCAAAGTGTTTTTTATTCCTATGGCATTATCATCCAGCCAAGAAGTCTTTTCTGATAACTCTTCACACATCAAAAATAACATAAGCTCATCATAAAGATTAGAGGTGATCATGTTATCACACAACCGGTTAACAGTTATGTTTTGAAAGTTCATGCATTGAAAATTAAAGTGACCCTCTATACGGCAAAGTTCACAAGTAAAAGGATAAAGGTCACACAATTCTCTAGCAATTTCATTTAAATCTCTGACCCAAGTGATTGTTCTTTCATGCTTATATTGCTTACAATACTTTTCTTCTTCAATCGTAGGCCTTTCACAAGGTCTATCCACTCCACAAAAATTAACATGCTTATATAAAACTTCATTTTTAGGAATTGGATCATGCATGTTGCAATCATCATGAACAATTTCATTTTCTTTGCAAGTCTCTTTAAAAGGTTTATGATACTTGATCCAATCCTCCTTAGGCATATTAAGATGTGAAGCAAAAGATTTGAGGGAATCAACAAGGAGTTGAGAATCAAGCCCAAACTTAGCACTAAACTTATTAAAACTTGTAGTTTCAACAAAGGACTTAATGCAATCATACTCATAAATTATACCTGACTCTTTACCTTTGTCGATCTCCCAATCTTCAGTGTTGCGTTGAATTCTTTCAAGGAGTTCCCATTTAGCATCAATCTTTTTGTTTGTGAAAGAACCCATAGAGGAAGCGTCGAGCAAATATTTATCCTGTCGAGAAAGCCTCGCATAGAAATTAGTAATAATTATATCTTTGGGGAGCCCATGGTCAGGACATTTTAGCATTAACGTTTTCAGTCTCCCCCAAGCTTGAGCTATGCTCTCTCCGTCATGAGGATAAAAATTATAAACATAATTCCTATTCTCATGGACTTCATGAAGAGGATAAAACTTGGAGTAAAAGAGAGACTAGATCTCTTCCCACTCCAGCAGGTGAGAGTCATTTAGTAGCCTATACCATTCCAATGCCTTTCCTTTCAGTGACAAGGCAAATAATTTCCTCATGACAAACTCCCTCGATACACCTGCAAGCTTAAATAATGAACATAGGTGTGACAGATATAGCAAGTGTTCACCGGGATGTCTGTCTCCTGCATAACGATTAGCCAAAACATAATCGATAATACCAGCCGGTATTTTATAGGGCACAATTTCAGTAGGAGGAGGAGCAACCACCACAGGTGTGGGGCGTCCTCCCGCAAGCAACGATCCAATAGCAAGGTTTTCCATAAACATAACTAGTGAAATAAAAACAAGAAACAAAAAGATTTAATTGCAAGATCTAAAGATATACCTTCAAGCGCTCACCTCCCCGTCAACGGCGCCAGAAATAGCTTGATGTCTACACACGCTTCTACTCTTGTAGACTATGTTGGGCCTCCAAGCGCAGAGGTTTGTAGGACAGTAGCAATTTCCCTCAAGTGGATGACCTAAGGTTTATCGAACTCAGGGAAGTAGAGGTTGAAGATGGTCTCTCTCAAGCAACCCTGCAACTAAGATACAAGAAGTCTCTTGTGTCCCCAACACACCTAATACACTTGTTAGATGTATAGGTGCACTAGTTCGGCGAAGAGATGTTAAATGGCAAGTAATATGGATGGCAAAACAAAGTAATATAATTCTGTAATAAAAAGTGCAGCAAGCAAACAAGTGGTAAACGTGAGCACAAATGGTATTGCAATGGTGGAAACAAGGCCTAGGGTTCATACTTTCACTAGTGGCAACTCCCAACAACATTAACATAATCGAATCACATGATATTTCCCATAAAACTTGCAAAGGGGGACACACTCGGAGGTCATTCCTTCGTGGTCAAGAGAGGACGAGAATTATGTAGGGCTACAAAAGCACACCTCAAAGTTCGTAGTTCTCAATCTAAGGATTTCTCAATGTCACCGCAGCCATCCAAAGAGAGTCCCACAATCACCACAACATATCTAAAGGATAGTCAAAGACAAGCACCAAGAGACTCTCAATCTTCAATCAACACACAAGAGAGGAAATCACTCATGAAAATACTTTTCTAATCCATGTCCAATAGACCGCTGTCACCTTGGTCTCGGGGATTATACTAGATAAAGACAAGTGAGTACATCAATCCAATACATAGAGAAGGGGAAACACCCTAGATTAACATAGCCTATGATCACAACGAAGATCACATCATGGGAGAGAGAATTGACCACATAGCTACTGGTAAGAACCTCAGCCCCGAGGAGGAACAACTCCCGCATCATGGAGGGAGGAAGCAACGTCGATGGAGATGAATCCGGGGGCACTTCCCCGTCCCGGCAGGGTGCCAGCGCAGGAATTCTGGTCCCCCGAAGCTTGATGGCGATGGCGGCGGAGATCGGAATCGCGTCTGGAGAAAAGGGGTCCGGAATCAGGGTTTCCTCGACGGACCTTAAATATATGCCAAAGGGGGTCACCAGAGGGGGTCAGGGGTGCCCAGGCGCCCCCCCGGCGCGGCCCAGGGGGGGGGGGCGTGGGCAGGCCGCCTGGAGCCCCTGTGGGCCCCCCTGGCTGTACTTTGGCCGCACGGTAGCTCCTGGAACGCTGATTTTTTATATATTTTTTCTGGATTTTTCCTGGCAGTTCTCGTAACGTGAAAATCTTAAATACAAAAACAACCGAAAACAGAAACTGGCACTGGGGTGCACTGAGTTAATAGGTTAGTCCAAATATGATCAAAAGTGTATGGAAGTGTATAAATATCATAGCAATATCACCCAAAAGAGGCATGGAGCAAGCAGAAATTATAGATACGTTTTGGACGTATCAGCCTCCCCGGCAACGGCGCCAGAAATTCTTCTTGCTACCTCTTGGGCTTGCGTTGTACTCCCTCGAAGAGGAAAGGGAGATGCAACACAGTAGCGTAAGTATTTCCCTCAGTTTTTGAGAACCAAGGTATCAATCCAGTAGGATACCACGCGCCAATCCCTCGCACCTGCACAAACAAATAAGAACTTCGCAGCCAACGCGATAAGGGGTTGTCTATCCCTTTACGCTCACTTACGAGTGTGAGATCTGATAGAGATGATAAGATAATGTTTTTGGTATTTTTGATATAGAAACAGAAAGTAAAGAAAGCAAATAAACAATGGCGGCAGAAATTGGCTAGTTGACGGAAAGTAATATGATAAAGATAGACCCGGGGGCCATAGTTTTCTCTAGTGGCTTCTCTCATGATAGCGGTATTCTATGGCGGGTATACAAATTACTGTCGAGCAATTGGTAGAAAAGCGAATAATTATGAGACTATCTAGGCACGATCATTGTATATAGGCATCACGTCCGAGACAAGTAGACCGACTCCTGCCTGCATCTACTACTATTACTCCACACATCGATCGCTATCCAGCATGCATCTAGTGTATTGAGTTCATACGAATAGAGTAATGCCTTAGGCAAGATGACATGATGTAGAGGGATAAACTCAAGCAATACGATGAAAACCCCATCTTTTTATCCTCAATGGCAACAATACAATACGTGCCTTGCTGCCCCTACCGTCACTGGGAAAGGACACCGCAAGATTGAACCCAAAGCCAAGCACTTCTCCCATTGCAAGAACTATAGATCTAGTAGGCCAGACCAAACCAATAATTCGAAGAGACTTGCAAGGATATTATGAGCAAACATAAAAAGTTCAGAGAAGAACAAAATATCTTTCATAGATAACCTTGATCATAAACTCACAATTCATCGAATCTCGACAAACACACTGCAAAAAGAGATTACATCGAATAGATCTCCTCGAAGACCGAGGAGAACTTTGTATTGAGATCCAGATAGAGAGAAGAAGCCATCTAGAGCTATGGACCCGGAAGTCTGTGGTAAACTACTCACAACTCATGGTGAGGGCGATGATGATGATGATGAAGGCCTCCGTGATGGATCCCCCTCCCGGAACAGGCTCCAAGATGGGATCTCCACGGGAACAGAAGCTACGACGGTGGAATTAGGGTTTTCTCTCTGGGTATGGAGTTTCTGGGGTACGTAGGTATATATAGGAAGAAGGAGGGCACCGGGGGCCGTGTGGGCCAGCCTCGAGGCAGGGGGGCGCGCCCTGGGAAGGGAGGCGCGCCCCCACCCTCGAGGGCTGGCCCTACGTCCCCTGACTTGGTCCCGAAGACTCCCGAGCGTGATTTCCTCCAAAAATATCTCTCGCGAAGGTTTCATTCCGTTTGGACTCCGTTTGATATTCCTTTTCTGCAAAACCCCGAAATAGGCAAAAACAGCAATCTGGACTGGGCCTTTGGGTTAGTAGGTTAGTCCCCAAAATGATATGAAAGTGAATGATAAAGCCCATTAAACATCCAAGACTTCATAAATAATAGCATGGAACAATAAAAAATTATAGATACGTTGGAGACATATCAAGCATATCCAAGCTTAATCCTGCTCGCCCTCGAGTAGGTAAATGATAAAGAAAGAATTTTTGATGTGGAATGCTAACCAATATAGTTATTCAATGTAATTCTCTTAATTGTGGCATGAATGTTCAGATCTGAAGGATTCAAGATAAAAGTCTATATTGACATAAGAAATAACAATACTTCAAGCAATACTAACAAAGCAATCATGTCTTCTCAAAATACTATGGCTAAAGAAAGTTATCCCTACAAAATCATATAGTGTTGGCTATGCTCCCTTGTTATCACACAAAATATTCATATCATGCACAACCCCGATTTCAGCCAAGCACTTGTTTTCATACTCTATCTTTTCAAACCTTTCAGCTTTCACGCAATACATGAGCGTGAGCCATGGATATAGCACTATGGGTGGAATAGAGGTGGTTGTGGAGAAGACAAAAAGATGGAGATAGTCTTGTGGCGGAGTTCGGAGGACCGAGCCGCTTTATACTTGTAGCGTAGCTTGGAGGACCGCAGCTAAGCCCCCGAGTGAGAGGGTTGCTCTTCACTCGGAGTAAATGATTGTAACTTAGGCGAGTCACGGGGTCGCAGCTAAGCCCCCCGAGTGAGAGGGTCGCTCTTCACTCGGAGTGGAACGTTTATAACTTAGGCGATTCCAAGCTACGTTGTACTTGTGGCGGAGTTCGGAGGACCGAGCCGCTTTATACTTGTAGCGTAGCTTGGAGGACTGCAGCTAAGCCCCCGAGTGAGAGGGTTGCTCTTCACTCGGAGTAAATGATTGTAACTTAGGCGAGTCACGGGGTCGCAGCTAAGCCCTCGAGTGAGAGGGTCGCTCTTCACTCAGAGAGGAATGTTTATAACTTAGGATATTCCAAGCTACGTTGTACTTGTGGCGGAGCTCGGAGGACCGAGCCGCTTTGTACTTGCAGCGTAGCTCGGAGGATCGCGGCTAAGCACCCACTGGGGGATTTAGAGGACACCAATCGTTAGGGGATCATTGCTATCTTGTCTTTGAAACAAATTGGGGAATCTTTATTACAACTCGACCGTCGAGTGTTTCATGTGTAAAAGCGGCGGAGCAGGTCCGCATTCCACGAATGAGGTTCGTCTTTCTTTTGGGCTACATTGTGGAGGTGGTACGCTCCGTTGCGCAACACCTTTGTGATGATGAACGGGCCTTCCCAGGCCGGGGCAAGCTTGTGCGGACGTTTCTGATGCACTCGAAGGACCAGGTCTCCTTCCTGGAATGCTCGGCTTCTTACGTTGCGAGCATGGAATCGACGCAGGTCCTGTTGGTAGATGGTCGACCGGATCAGGGCCATCTCTCTTTCCTCTTCCAAAAGGTCGACTGCATATTGACGAGCCTGCTCTGCCTCTGCTTCGGAGAAGAGTTCCACTCTGGGGGCGTTGTGTAACAAGTCGCTCGGCAACACAGCTTCGGCTCCATAGACCAAGAAGAAAGGGGTACGGCTAGTCGACCGATTCAGAGTCGTCCTCAGACCCCATAGGACAGAGGGCAGCTCAGTTACCCAAGCTCCGGCGGCATGCTTATGGTCACGCATGAGCCGTGGCTTTAGGCCTTGGAGAATCAAACCATTTGCTCTTTCTGCCTGTCCATTTGACTGCAGATGTGCCACGGAGGCGTAGTCGACTCGTGTTCCTTGGGAAGCACAGAAAGCTCTGAATTCATCCGAGTCAAAGTTGGAGCCGTTGTATGTGATGATGCTGTGGGGGACCCCATATCTGAATATTAGCTCCTTGATGAAGCTGATGGCGGTGCTCGACTCAAGGTTCTTGATGGGCTTGGCCTTGATCCACTTGGTGAACTTGTCGACTGCTACCAGAAGGTGGGTGAATCCGCTTCTGCCTGTCCTGAAAGGGCCGACCATGTCCAGGCCCCAAACAACGAAGGGCCAGACTAGCGGAATGGTTTTCAGGGCGGACGCCGGCTTGTGTGACATGTTGTAGTAGAACTGGCAACCTGCGCATTTGTCCACAATATCCTTGGCCATCTCATTGGCGCGGGGCCAATAAAATCCGGCTCGGTATGCTTTGGCCACGATAGTCTGAGAGGAGGCGTGGTGGCCGCAAGTTCCCGAGTGGATTTCATCCAAGATCAGTCGACCTTCTCTGGATCGACGCAGCGCTGGGCGACTCCGGTGACGCTTTCTCTGTAGAGCTGTCCTTGAATGACTATGAACGCCTTGGATTGGCGGACGATCTGGCGCGCTACTTCTTCGTCTTCTGGGAGTTCTTGCCTGAGCAGATATGATATATATGGCACAGTCCAGTCTGGCATAATCACTAAGACCTCCATGATCAATTCGACCACGGCAGGCACTTCGACCTCAGTTGGATCCGTCGCGCTGACTGGCTGCGGGGGCTCTTCCGTGAAGGGGTCTTCTTTGATAGAGGGGGTGTGCATATGCTCCAGGAACACATTCTTGGGTATAGACCTCCGAGTCGACCCATTTTTTGCGAGATCGTCGGCTAGCTGATTCTTTGCTCTGGGCACATGATGGAGCTCTAAGCCTTCGAACTTCTTTTCAAGCTTCTGCACTGCGCTGCAATAACTGGTCATTGCCGGGCTCCTGACGTCCCATTCTTTCATCACTTGGTTCACCACCACGTCGGAATCGCCGTAGACCATCAGGCGACGGACGCCGAGTGAGATGGCCATACGCAACCCATACAAAAGTGCTTCGTATTCGGCCTCGTTGTTTGATGAATCGAAATGGATCTGAAGGACGTAGCTGAGCTTGTCGCCCCTGGGAGAGATCAGGACCACGCCTGCGCTGGATCCGTTTAGCATCTTGGACCCATCGAAGAACATAGTCCAATGGTCCGACTGGACTTGAGTCGGAAGCTCTTGTTCTATCCACTCAGCCACAAAATCCGCTATGGCCTGAGACTTGATGGCTTTCTACGCTTCAAACTTGATATCTAATGGAAGAAGTTCAATCGCCCGTTTTGCCACTTGACCGGTTGCATCTCGGTTGTTTAGTATCTCTGATAGTGGGGCGTCGCTGACGACTGAGATCGAATGGTCCGAGAAGTAATGGGCAACCTTTTTTGCAGTCAAGTAAATCCCGTACACAAGCTTTTGGTAATGTGGATACCTTTGCTTGGAGGGAGTCAAAACTTCGGATATATAATAGACCGGGCGTTGGACCTTGTATGCCTTGCCCTCTTCTTCCCGCTCGACCGTGAGTACAGTACTGACGACTTGTCCAGTTGCAGCAATGTACAGCAGAAGAGGCTCTCCGCTGACTGGGGCAGCAAGCACCGGCTGGGTGGACAGCAGGGCTTTGAGCTCTTCAAATGCTGCTTCGGCTTCAGGATTCCACTCGAACTTCTCGAATTTCTTCATGAGTCGGTAGAGAGGCAGTGCCTTCTCACCAAGACGAGAAATGAATCGACTCAATGCGGCCAAGCAACCAGTAAGCTTCTGGACGTCGTGAATACGCTCAGGGCGTTTCATTCGGAGGATGGTGCTGATCTTCTCTGGGTTGGTGTCGATTCCCCGTTCGGAAACGAGAAAACCGAGTAACTTGCCACCAGGAACTCCAAATGTACACTTTGACGGGTTGAGCTTGATATCGTAGCTTCTGAGGTTTGCGAATGTCTCAGCGAGGTCAGTCAGCAGGTCGGAACCTTTCCGTGACTTGACCACGATGTCATCCATGTATGCCTCGACGTTCCGAATGATTTGCTTTATCAAGCACTTTTGGATCATGCGCATGAAGGTGGCGCCGGCATTTTTGAGGCCGAAAGGCATGGTGACATAACAAAAACACCCGAAAGGGGTGATGAAAGCTGTCTTTATCTCATCGGGCCCATACAGACGGATCTGATGGTACCCGGAATATGCGTCCAGAAAGGACAAACGTTCACATCCCGCAGTCGAGTCGACTATCTGATCGATGCGGGGAAGAGGAAAATGATCTTTCGGGCAGACCCGATTTATGTTCTTGAAATCAATGCACATGCGGAGAGACTTGTCCTTCTTGGGGACCATGACGATGTTGGCGAGCCACTCGGAGTGGTATATCTCGTGGATAAACTCTGCTGCTAGGAGTCGAGCCACTTCTTCGCCAATCGCCTTTCGCTTCTCCGCAGTGGATCAACGGAGATGTTCCTTCACAGGTTTTGCTTTAGGGTCGACTCGCAAATGGTGCTCAGCCAGCCCCCTGGGCACACCCGATATGTCTGATGGTTTCCATGCAAAGATGTCCCAGTTCTCACGGAGGAACTGGATGAGCGCTTCTTCCAATTTGCTGTCGAGTGTGGTGGAGATGTGGGTCGGTGCTGCGTTGGGGTCGGTGCGGTGGATGTTGATACGTCCAAAATGTATCTATAATTTCTGCTTGCTCCATGCCTCTTTTGGGTGATATTGCTATGTTATTTATACACTTCCTTACACTTTTGATCATATTTGGACTAACCTATTAACTCAGTGCATCCCAGTGCCAGTTTCTGTTTTCGGCTGTTTTTGTATTTCAGGTTTTCACATTACGAGAACTGCCAGGAAAAATCCAGAAAAATTATATAAAAAATCAGCGTTCCAGAAACTACCTTGCGCCCGAAGGACAGCCGGGGGGGGGGGGG
>LR738710.1:735774558-735826274 GCA_902687465.1 Secale cereale | reverse complement strand
GGGGGGCGCCTGGGCCCCCCGAGGCTCCTCCGATGCCCCCCTTTGGCATATATTTAAAGCGTCTCCCGAAACCCTCGAGACGGGAACTCTTTTTCGCGATCTCATCTCTGTTCCGCCGCCGCCGCCGCTTCCAAGATCGGGAGCACCAGGAGAACTCTTCCCGGCACCCTGCCGGAGGGGAGGATCACCACCGGGAGCCTCTCCACCACCATGGACGCCTCCCGGATGAGTTGTGAGTACTCTCCCTTGGACCACGAGTCCATGACCAGTAGCTATGTGATGTTCTCCTCCCGTTCTTGTGCTTCACTAATTAGTCCTCGTGAGCTGCCCTACATGATCGAGGCACATATGTAATCCTTATGCTGTTGCTATGATGAGTTTGCTGGGATCCGATGGATTATGAGATTATGTTCAGATTGTGCTTGAGTAATATATTTGATTCACCTCTTTTATATTTATGTTCGTAAGTAATTCTTGCATGTTCTCCATTGTTATTTATTGCTTTGGCCAAGTAGTAGGTAGTGACTCTAAGAGGGAACGTTATGCTTGATTGTGGGTTCATGCCCCTTGATGACTAGTTTGAGTGATAGAAACATGAGTCTAGGGGATGTGCTGTTGCCACAAGGGGGAAAACAACGGTGCTTGTGCCCGCGGGTGCAAGGACTGTTTACTTTACGCAAAGTTCTTTTAATGCAGTTGTCTGTTGCTTTGAGTTTACACTATGGGTGGGACTCGCAACTTAATACCAGCGAGATGTTCTGGATAGATATCTCAAGGTGGATGATTAGTAGTAGATATTGATGGATTTCGGTCTACTTACTTTGGCGTACCTCCCATGCTTTGAACCTCAACCTTTCTTGCAATGTAGCCAGCATTGGTTTGCGCACATGGTCCTGTCAATTGCCCAGCTGTAATTCGTTTACCTCACATAGCTGTTTTATCGTCTTTTGGGAGAGACATCACTAGTGAACATCATGAGACTCCGGTCCATATTACCATCATTGATCACATCCACTATTTACTTTTCCGCTTTTACTTACTATTGCAATTATATCTATCACTATTATCACTTGCGTTTGATCCTTTGTAAACTACAAGGCCAGAGGGATTGACAACCTCTCTGTACTCGTTGGGAGCAAAGTTATTTGTATCTGTGTGCAGGTCCATGTTGATTGCTAATATCTGGCGCCGTTAGCAGTTGACACCTTCTTGTTGAAACTGGGAGTCTCTGGGAAATCGATCCTTGGTATTGCCAAGGGAAAACTTCTGCTACACTGCATCTCAAACCTTCCACTTGGGGTAACCAACGAGGGGTGAGAAGCCACCTAGCAGATGTGCACAGGTTTTGTGTCCCCGGCCGACTGAAAAGCTGACTCGGAAGCTGGCTTCTTCGCCCTTAGCAGGTCACCCGGATCCACTCTCTTTTGGTACTCCTCCATCTCTACTGCTGCCATTTGCTCGTCGGCGATCTTTGAGCCTTTCTGGAAGCATTCTTGCTCTTTCTGTCGGTTCCCGGTGATGGTTATGACGCCGTTGGGTCCCGGCATCTTCAGCTTGAGGTAGACGTAACATGGTCGAGCCATGAACCTGGCGTAGGCGGGCCTACCCAGGATGGCGTGATAGGCGCTGTTGAAGTCCACCACTTCGAACGTCAGCTTCTCCTTTCGGTAGTTCCTGGACTCACCAAAGACTACGTCGAGTGAGATCTGTCCATGTGAGTCTGCTTTCTTCCCGGGGATTACCCCGTGGAACCTCATGTTACTTTCCCTCAGCTTGGACATCGGAATGCCCATATCCCCGAGGGTTGCTGCATACAAGATATTCAAGCCACTGCCCCCATCCATCAGAACTCTGGTCAGGCGCGTGCCTTCGATTACTGGGTCGACCACCAGTGCCTGCCGCCCAGGGGTGGCGATGTGTGCTAGATGATCTGACTGGTCAAATGTGATGGGGGTCTTTGACCATTTCAAGAACGTGGGGGTCGCCGGGGCAACCATGTTTACTTCTCTGTTGATGATTTTCAGTCGACTTTTGCTCTCGACGTCTGCGAAAATCACCAAGGTGGAGTTGATGCGGGGGTATCCTCCGTCCCCTTCCTTGTCTTCAGACTCTTCCGATTCCTTCTCTTTCTCAGTCGACTGATCCTTCTGGAAACTCTGGATCAAGAGCCAACACTGTCGAGTGGTGTGCTTGGGATACACCAAGTTCCCCTCTTCATCTTTCTTCGTGTGTATGGGACATGGCTGGTCGAGCATATCATCTCCAGCCTGACCCTTTCCTTTCTTGGGGGCCCAGGAGCCTTTTGGATTCCCTTTGCCCTTCCCTTGATTAACCACCGCAACCTCTCCCTGAGCGGCTAGGTCGGCCTTGCGCTTATTCTTTCGATTGTGATTCTGGTCGTCCTGCCCGACTGATTTCTTGCCACTGTGGAGCCGATCGGCCTCCTCGCCGTTGGCGTACCGACTGGCAATCTCCATCATCCGCGACAGGGACATGTCGCCTGTTCGGCCAAACTTTAGATTCAACTCTCGGTTGCGCACGCCTTCCTTGAAAGCGCACTCCGCCTGGTGCTCGGAAACGTTTTCTACCGTGTGATGCAAAGTGGTCCACCGCTGAAAGTAGTCCCTCAAAGTTTCACACGGCTTCTGCGCGCAGTGCTAAAGTCCTGCTAGTCCAGCAGGTCGCTTGCAGGTGCCTTCGAAGGTCCGAACGAAAACTTGAGCGAGCTCTTCCCAACTGTATATACTCCTGGGAGCTAACTGGTTGAGCCACGCCCGAGCGGAGCCTCCCAGCATCAAGGGGAGGTGCTTCATGGCCACGTTGTCGTTGCCGCCTCCGATCTGCACGGCCACTCGGTAGTCTTCCAGCCAAGTGTCCGGCTTCGACTCACCGGTGAACTTGTTTACTCCTGCCACCAGCCTGAAGTTCGGGGTGATCTCCGCGGCCCTGATTGCACTGCAGAAACATTCAGGCCCTGAGGCCGGCGCTCGGCTGCCACTGGGTTGGTCTCCGCCTCGCTCGTCCCTGGATGCCCGGTTACGGTCGACTCGACCTTGTACAAGGATGGACCTCGCATCGAAACCTGGCCGCCGGGGATCCGGGGGAATCCTACGCTCGTCATCTCGCAGGCGCCTGCCCACGTGCCGCTGGGGCGAGTGTGACCCACTTCCCGGAGGAGGGGTAGGCGCTCGACGGCGGTCGTAGCGTCCGTGTCGACGGTCGAGTGGATCGTCATTCCGACCCAGGTGCCGGTCTTGCCGCGGGCCACGTTCCTCACGCCTCGAGGGCGATCTTGGACTGTGGGCTGACCATACGGTGTCTACAGCCACCGATCTGCTGTGAATCCTGTTGCGCGACTGAGAAACAGCCGCGTTTTGCTCTTCAGCCGTTCAGAGCAAAGCTCGGATCTGCTGAAGACCTCTCCCAGCCTCCGACTGGGAGGGTTGAATCGACTCCGCGATACGAGCCGCAGCCTCGAGGTTTTGGGCTGGTGTGCGGAACACGTGAGTCTCGCGCTGACGCGATTGCCGCGGCCGTCGACTAGACTCGGGGACCAGTCGGCGAGCCTGTTCGTCGAGTGAGCGTTGGATGTTTTCCAAGCGTGCGCGCTCGGCCAAGGTGGCCACGCGCGTGGCTTCGAGAGCCAAAGCTTCTGGGGAATCTCCCACAATGGGAGTGAAGAGTGCATCTCCGTTGCGGCGACAAAGCTCAGCCCTTTGCTTGGAGGTGAGGGGCTGAGGGATGTAATCGTCGTTGTCGTGCGATCGGCCGCCGCCGCTGCCGCCATTCCCATCGCAAGGAAAACCCGGCGGGCTGCGGCGTGAATCGACCATAAGGATTTCTGGCACGGGGTTGCTGCTCCCGCATTCGGAAATGGAACCTTCGGGCCCGGTCGATTGGTCGTTCGGCCCGTAGAGGTAGCCGTCGGGCTCAATAGCCGCGACTTGTGGGGTGGCCGTTTGACGGGCCACCACATGTTTCACCCACCGCTGGAGCCGCGAATGACCGGATCGCTTGCGGCGGCGTCCAGCGGGGATGCGGGACGATGAGTACCGAGTCGATGGCTGCAGCAGGAGGACGCCGCCGGCGCCGGCGCGAAAGTGCGTAGTTCTGCAGGGGGGGGGAGGGCAGAGCCTCGACGTCGAGAGGGGCTTCCTGGAGCCACGCGGAGTCGTCGGCGATGAAGACCAACGCGCCGAGCCGGATCTCGTGGCCCAACGCCAAAACGCCGCCTGACACCATGATGAAAGTGGTCGGAGAAGAGATCGCAACTTCACCAAATGTCGCTAAGACGCCTTGCCCCACGGTGGGCGCCAACTGTCGTGGTTCTAAGTCTGACAGTAAGGGTAGGGGGTACGAATGGAGAGGCAAGGTTCTAGCTATGGCGAGGTTGTACACAAGGTGTTTAGCGAGTTCAGGCCCTTCTCGGAGGAAGTAATAGCCCTACGTCTCGGTGCCCGGGGGCTTGGTCGACTGATATGTGTATGTGTGTGTTTACAGAGGTGCGAACCCTTGTTCTGGAGGAGGGGGTGGCTTATATAGTGTGCCAGGACTCCAGCCATGCTCCACGTTACCAAGGGTTTAAAGGTACATTAAGGCAGGCGTTACTGATAACGCCTGCAGTAAAGGATAATTAAGGTGTTTACTACAGTGAGTAAATATAGGACCGTTGCTGTTCCAAGAGGCGCTTGACCTTCGGAGGTCGAGTGCCTGATCCGGTCGAGTGGAGTTGAGTCATCCTGTGTACATGAGTCAGTCGAGTGAAGTGTCTCCTCGGACCTCTCAGTCGACTGTCTCCACTGTCATGGGTCTTGTCTTTTGATCTTCTAGGGTAGTGACCTTGGGTGGGGTACCTCGATCAGGCTTGTGACCCTACCCTAGGTCTGTAACCTCGTCACCTGGCTCTGTGGGTTGGGGGTTTAGAGAGGGCACTGCAACGAATATGACAGCGCGGCCGCGGTGGCCACCATTGCTGGAGGAGAGGAAGATGGCCGCTGCCGGTCAAATTGATGCACGGGATTGGTCTAAGGGGGAGATACGGTGCTACCTGAGGTTGATGGAGCGAGGGGGTTCGTTTTTATAGGCGCCAGAGGTCGGTTCGTCGGCTGTCCGAGGATAAGCACGACGGCGGCGGCACTATTGCAGAGCAGGGGAGGTGGGGGCTGGCTGGCAGAGCTTGCAGAGGTAGGCGACGAGGTTGTGGATGAGCACGGCGGTCTGGGGTGCTCGGGGGCGTGCCAGGTGGCCCGTACGGCACCGACCATAGCAGGCGGCGATGGCAGCTAGCTCCTGGCTTGCCGGAGACGTGGCGAGGCGCTGTGGTGCTCGTGAGGGAGTACAGGTCGAGGGTTGGCTCTATGCTGCGAGCGGCAGAGGGTTAGGATAAGCTCGAGGGAACAGAACAGGGGCGCGGCGGCTCGGGCGCGGCACGTGCAAAACGCGCGCTCTGGCCGCGCTCCGGGCACGCACGGTAGTCGTTCGACGAAATGCCAGGGCGACCAAACTTGCTTAAATGCCAATACAAATCAACAGACCTAGGTTAGAGGTAGCTAGGAGATTAGTGGACCTGGCTGCTGGGTCAGGGGGTCAAGTCCACAATGTCTACTAAAACTATGCCAACACTGGCCATGCACACAAGGTGCTCGACAGAATGCCATGGGCATAAGGGCATCTCTACCGGTGGCCAAAATCTCCAGATCAGAGTCTCTTTAGGTGAATGTGATGATGGCAAAGCTAGTTGGGCAAGACCAGAAACTTGCTAGTGCAAGTTTTGCAAATCTTCAGTTCTGGACAGAAAGTGTAGGGCATTGTTTCATGAACCAAAAAATATCCCAATGGGCCCACTCTTCTGGACTTAAGGGTTTTGCAAGAGGGGTTATAAGCAGGAGGAAGCTCAAGGGCACTAGAGCAAAATAAACTAGGGTTGCAGTGCAAAATACCAAACTGGACCAGAATGAAAAAGAGGTTGATTCACTCAAATTTTCCAAAGGACCTAAATGGGTTTTTGCATAAAGTTGGATAATATACTCCTATGAACATCCCATAATTTTGGTGGAAGCATTAAAGGAATATTTAAAGGGGTTGTAGTGCAAATTTGCCCACTGGACCAGATTTGAAATCTTGGTGCGGAGCTCAAAATATTAAATGAAATAAATATATTCATGCATAAAAGTGATCTAACAACATCACATGACATTTCCAATTTTTGGTTGGAATTTTAAATAAATTTATCAAGTGGTTGCAGTTCAAATGAGGCCATTTAAAGAGAGAAGAAAATTAGGGAGACAATTATATAATTAATTCTAATGATATAAGAAAAGTTTTTAATGAGTGATTATGAGAGTCTAACATTAACTGGAAAGTTTTCACTAGTGGTAGAAACTCCAAAATACAAGGAAAAGAATGGTCCTGAAATCTAAAGGAACATCCAGCAAATGAATTTTTTTAATTCTCTGGCAAAATTTTAATTAATAAAACATGGTTAAATTTTTGGGGTGTTACAAATTACCAGGAAAAGGCCTAGGATTAAAATTACCTCTAAAAGCATTGTTACCAAAATTATTCCTACCGACAAAATTCACATCCAAAGATTCATTGTTATTCTCAATCAAAGTGGACATAGGCATATCATTAGGATAAGAAGAAGCACTCTTAGCGGCAAACAATTTCATAAGTTCATCCATCTTTCCACTCAAAACACTATTTTCTTCGATAGCATGCACTTTTTTACTAGTAGATCTTTCGGTGTGCCATTGAGAATAAGTAACCATAATATTATCTAGGAGTTTGGTAGCTTCTCCTAAGGTAGTTTCCATGAAAGTGAATCCGGCGGCCAAATCTAAAAGATTTCTAGAAGCAAAATTCAAGCCAGCATAAAAGTTCCGAATAATCATCCATAGATTCAAACCATGTGTAGGGCAATTACGTATCATTAATTTCATTCTCTCCCAAGCTTGTGCAACATGCTCATGATCTAGTTGCTTAAAATTCATAATATCGTTTTTAAGAGAGATGATCTTAGCAGGAGGGAAATACCTAGAGATAAAAGCATCTTTGCACTTATTCCACGAATCAATACTATTTCTAGGCAAAGAGGAGAACTAGGTTTTAGCACGATCTCTAAGTGAAAACGAAAATAACTTCAATTTAACAATATCATTATCCGTATCCCTTTTCTTTTGCATATCACACAAATCAACAAAGTTGTTTAGATGGGTAGCGGCATCTTCACTAGGAAGGCCGGAGAATTGATCTTTCATGACAAGATTCAACAAAGCAGCATTGATCTCACAAGATTCAACATCGGTAATAGGAGCAATCGGAGTGCTAATAAAATCATTGTTGTTGGTATTGGAAAAGTCACACAATTTGGTATTGTTCTGAGCCATAGTGACAAGCAAGCAATCCAACACACACAACCGAACAAGAAGCAAGCGAACGAAAAACACAGGGCGGAAGAAGGGCGAACAAAACGGCAAAGGTGAAGTGGGGGAGAGGAAAATGAGAGGCAAATAAATGTAATGCGAATGATAAGGTTTTGTGATAGGTACTTGGTATATGACTTTTGCGTAAGCCTCCCCGGCAATGGCGCTAGAAATTCTTCTTGCTACCTCTTGGGCTTGCGTTGTATTCCCTCGAAGAGGAAAGGGAGATGCAGCACAGTAGCGTAAGTATTTCCCTCAGTTTTTGAGAACCAAGGTATCAATCCAGTAGGAGACCACGCGCCAGTCCCTCGCACCTGCACAAACAAATAAGAACTTCACAGCCAACGCGATAAGGGGTTGTCAATCCCTTTACGGTCACTTAGGAGAGTGAGATCTGATAGAGATGATAAGATAAGATTTTTGGTATTTTTGATATAGAAACGAAAAGTAAAGAAAGCAAATAAACAACGGCGGCAGAAATTGGCTAGTTGACGGAAAGTAATATGATAAAGATAGACCCGGGGCCCATAGTTTTCTCTAGTGGCTTCTCTCATGATAGCGGTATTCTACGGCGGGTATACAAATTACTGTCGAGCAATTGATAGAAAAGCGAATAATTATGAGATTATCTAGGCATGATCATTGTATATAGGCATCACGTTCGAGACAAGTAGACCGACTCCTGCCTGCATCTACTACTATTACTCCACACATCGACCGCTATCCAGCATGCATCTAGTGTATTGAGTTCACACGAACATAGTAACACCTTAAGCAAGATGACATGATGTAGATGGATAAAATCAAGTGATATGATGAAAACCCCATCTTTTTATCCTCGATGGCAACAATACAATACGTGCCTTGCTGCCCCTACTGTCACTGGGAAAGGACACCGCAAGATTGAACCCAAAGCCAAGCACTTCTCCCATTGCAAGAACTATAGATCTAGTAGGCCAAACCAAACCAATAATTTGAAGAGACTTGCAAGGATATTATGAGCACACATAAAAATTTCAGAGAAGAACCAAATATCTTTCATAGATAGCCTTGATCATAAACTCACAATTCATCGGATCTCGACAAACACACCGCAAAAAGAGATTACATCGAATAGATCTCCTCAAAGACCGAGGAGAACTTTGTATTGAGATCCAGAGAGAGAGAAGAAGCCATCTAGATACTAGCTATGGACACGAAGGTCTGTGGTAAACTACTCACAACTCATGGTGAGGGCGATGATGATGATTATGAAGGCCTCCGTGATGGATCCCCCTCCCGAAACAGGCTCCAAGATGGGATCTCCATGGGAACAGAAGCTACGGCGGTGGAATTAGGGTTTTGTCTCTACGTATGGAGTTTCTGGGGTACGTAGGTATATATAGGAAGGAGGGCACCGGGGGCCGTGTGGGCCAGCCTCGAGGCAGGGGGGCGCGCCCTGGGAAGGGGGGCGCGCCCCCCACCCTCGAGGGCTGGCCCTACATCCCCTGACTTGGTCCCGAAGACTCCCGAGCGTGATTTCCTCCAAAAATATCTCTCGCAAAGGTTTCATTCCGTTTGGACTCCATTTGATATTACTTTTCTGCAAAACCCTGAAATAGGCAAAAAACAGCAATCTGGACTGGGCCTTTGGGTTAGTAGGTTAGTCCCAAAAATGATATAAAAGTGAATGATAAAGCCCATTAAACATCCAAGACTTCATAAATAATAGCATGGAACAATAAAAAATTAT
Organism: Secale cereale; assembly: GCA_902687465.1. Classification (NCBI taxonomy): domain Eukaryota; kingdom Viridiplantae; phylum Streptophyta; class Magnoliopsida; order Poales; family Poaceae; genus Secale; species Secale cereale. Next base: position 735,817,118 of record LR738710.1, on the reverse strand, counting down.
AGATACGTTGGATACGTATCATCCACTCTCACGCAACTCGTTGTACCCTCTACTTGAACATGGTGCTTTATACTTCATATTATTATCCAATGATGTGTTGCCATCCTATGATGTCTGAGTAGATTTTCGTTGTCCTATCGGTAATTGGTGAATCGCTATGATTGGTTTAATTTGCTTGTGGTTATGTTGCTGTCCTTTGGTGCCCATCATATGAGCGCGCGCGTGGATCACACCATAGGGTTAGTTGTATGTTGATAGGACTATGTATTGGAGGGAAAGAGTGACACAAGCTTCAACCTAGCATGGAAATTGATGCATACAGGATTGAAGGGGGACCAATATATCTTAATGCTATGGTTGGGTTTTACCTTAATGAACGTTAGTAGTTGCGGATGCTTGCTAATAGTTCCAATCATAAGTGCATAGAATTTCAAGTCAGGGATGACATGCTAGCAGTGGCCTCTCCCACATAAAACTTGCTATCGGTCTAGTAACGTAGTCAATTGCTTAGGGACAATTTCACAAATCCTACCACCACTTTTCCACACTTTCTATACTAACTTTATTGCTTCTTTACCTAAACAGCCCCTAGTTTATATTTACGTGATCTTTATTATCTTGCAAACCTATCCCACAAAAACTACAAAGTACTTCTAGTTTCATACTTGTTCTAGGTAAAGTAAACGTCAAGCATGTGTAGAGTTGTATCGGTGGTCGATAGAACTTGAGGGAATATTTGTTCTACCTTTAGCTCCTCATTGGGTTCGACACTCTTACTTATCGAAAGAGGCTACAACTGATCCCCTAAACATGTGGGTTATTAGTGGGCATAGATGAACCTTTGTGCACGTCCACCGCCAAGTCTTTGCTTTCAGTCATATGATTTGTGACTCCACTATCAAGCAACCATAGATGAACCTTTGTGCACGTCCACCACCAAGTCTTTGCTTGGTTTTAGTTACCCATTTTGTAATGGGTCCTTTGGTGTTAGCAACAAGGGTTTTAGGAATCCAAATAGACCATTCAATGTACTCATAAGAAGAATCAACAAATTTAGCATAAACATGTCCATCACTAGCACGACATAACACATAAGATGGGTTAAAGTCGCCGGCTTTGTTGGAAGGAGTGACAATGCCCTTTTTGACTCCACCACCCTTCCCAATGTTATTCCTCTCCATAGGAGTACCCTCTCCATCCTTCACAAAGGTTTGCTCGAGAGGAAGAGGTTGCTTGGTCTTGTCATTCTTCTTATTCTTGGCCTTGGGGGCAAACCCATTCCCTTCCTTGGCAACGACTTCCTTTTGATTTCTCAAAATATCGTTGAGGTTCTTTTCACCTTGTATGCAAGACACAAGGCCTTGCTCAAGTTGCTTATTCAACTTGGCATTCTCTCCCACAAGATGCACATGCTCAGAACAAGGGTTAGTAGCATTTGCATTATCAATTAAAACCATGTGAGGAAAAGTGGCTTTCTCCTTGGTTAGCGAAACTTGAAGTTGATCATGAGACTCTTTGAGACTAGTGTGTACACTCTTCAAGACCTTGTGAGCCTTGTGAAGTGTATCAAACTCCTCCTTGAGTCTAGCATGGTCAACCACAAGTTTTGCCTTTTAGGAATTGAGCACACGAGAGACAACTAAAGCATGATCAAGATCTTTCTTTAATTTAGCATGATCATCGTTGTGTGACTCCTCAAGAGCCAAACGAAGGCCACGCTCTTCCTCAAGAGCATTAGAGAGATCCGATATCTCATCGGCATAGTCTTGACTATGACCCTCCATCTTAGAGATGGTCTCTTCGTGAGCCTCGATCATGTCATTGGCTTCACCAAGTTGTTCCAAGAGAGCAACAAAGTGCTTCTTGGGTTTACCTTTGAGCTTACTCATAAAAGACTCAAATTCATTTTCCTCCTCCTCCGCCTCCTCACTCTCATCAATGTAATCTGTCAATGAAGGATTAGAAGTGATGGTAGAATTGATGTTGGGGGTTACCTTGTTGGTGGCTTTAGCCATGAGGCACTTTGCGGTGATGTTCTCATTTGGTGAGTCAAAGAGCGATGACCGTGGAGTTGTTGCAATATCAACGGTGGCCATGGTAACCATCTCGTCATCGTCTTCATCATCGTCATCCTCATCATACTCTTCTTGGGCCACCAATCCTTTGGTATGAGTCTTCTTGGTGAAGTTCTTCTTGTTGGGAAAAGACTTGGCCTTGTCCTTTCGGATAAGCTTGCCTCCATTATCTTCCCTTTTCTCATATGGGCAATATGCAACAAAATGACTCTCATTTCCACAATTGTAGCACGTCCTCACTCGTTGCTTGCCCTTGAAGACACTTGAATTGTTCTTGTTGAAATTAGGCCTTGAATTCTTTTTGTTGCCCCAAAATTGCCCTGGTGCAAGAGCCATGTGCTCATGATAGGCATATTTGGTGTCTTCGGGGCAACACTCCTCTTCATCCTCTTCATCTTCTTATTCCACACAAGCCTTGGCCTTCAATGCAAGGTTGGGCTTCTTTGATCATTGAGCTCGCAACACCGCATTGTCGGCGGTCTTGTCCAAGATCCTCATGGCAACAAACTCATCCAACACTTCACTTGAGGACAAGGTGTGAAAGTCCGGCCTTTGACGGATGACATAGGACATGGCCTTGTGATAAGGCATCACAACCTTGAGAAACTTGTGCTTGATCCAATTGTCATCCGTATCCTTGATCCCATGATCTCGGAGTGAGACCCCAAGAGTGATTAATCTCTGATAAAGTTCACGGGGCTCTGATACTTCTCGAGCTCGCATTGTATTCCCTCAAAGAGGAAAGGTTGATGCAACACAGTAGCATAAGTATTTCCCTCAGTTTTTGAGAACCAAGGTATCAATCCAGTAGGAGACCACGTGCGAGTCCCTCGTACTTGCACAAACAAATAAGAACCTTGCAACCAATGCGATAAGGGGGTTGTCAATCCCTTCACGGCCACTTGCAAAAGTGAGATCTGATAGAGATGATAATATAATATTTTTGGTATTTTTGATATAGAGACAGAAAGTAAAGAAAGAAAAATAAAACAACGACAACAGAAATTGGTAGTTGACAGGAAACTAATATGACGAAGATAGTCCCGGGGGTCATAGGTTTCACTAGTGGCTTCTCTCCTGATAGCAGATTTCTACGGTGGGTGAACGAATTACTGTCGAGCAATTGATAGAAAAGCGCATAGTTATGAGAATATCTAGGCATGATCATTGTATATAGGAATCACGTCCGTGATAAGTAGACCGAAACGATTCTGCATTTACTACTATTACTCCACACATCGACCGCTATCCAGCATGCATCTAGAGTATTAAGTTCATAAGAACAGAGTAACGCCTTAAGCAAGATGACATAATGTAGAGGGATAAACTCAAGCAATATGATATAAACCCCATCTTTTTATCCTCGATGGCAACAATACAATACGTGCCTTGCTGCCCCCACTGTCACTGGGAAAGGACACCGCAAGATTGAACCCAAAGCCAAGCACTTCTCCCATTGCAAGAACTACCGATCTAGAAGGCCAAACCAAACCGACATTTCGAAGAGACTTGCAAGGATATTTAAATCATGCATAAAAGATTTCAGAATATAATCCAATATTGTTCATAGATAATCTTGATCATAAACCCACAATTCGTCGGATCTCGACAAACATACCACAAAAAGATTACATCGAATAGATCTCCTCGAAGATCGAGGATAACTTTATATTGAGATCCAAAGAGAGAGAAGAAGCCATCTAGCTAATAACTATGGACCCGAGGTCTATGGTAAACTACTCACAACTCATCGGAGGGGCTATGGTGTTGATGTAGAAGCCCTCCGTGATCGATGCCCCCTCTGGTGGAGCTCCAGAACAGGGCCCAAGATGTGATCTCACGGGAACAGAAGGTTGCGGCGGTGGAATTAGGGTTTCGTGGTGCTCCCCGATGGTTTCAGGGTACGTAGGTATATATAGGAGGAAGAGGGACGTCAGGGGAGCAACAGGGGGCCCACGAGGGTGGGGGGCGCGCCTATCCCCCTGGGCGCGCCCCCTGCCCTCGTGGCCGCCTCTCTCGCTTCCTGGCGTGTACTCCAAGTCTTCTGTGTTGATATCGTTCCAAAAATAACTCTCCCGAAGGTTTCATTCCATTTGATATTCCTTTTCTGTGAAACACTGAAATAGGCAAAAAAACAACAATTTGCACTGGGCCTTGGGTTAGTAGGTTAGTCCCAAAAATAATATGAAAGTGTATAATAAAGCCCATTAAACATCCAAAACAGATAATATAATAGCATGGAACAATCAAAAATTATAGATATGTTGGAGACTTATCAGGCTCTTCATTTGATCATGGCAAACTCATCGGCTTCATCTTGCACAACTTCATAGTTTGAGCGTTGAATGCTTGCGCTTCCCTTGTACAAGGAGACAACATGCTCCCATGCTTCCTTGGCCACGGAGAAGGGTCGAAGATGTGCAATATCTTCAGGAGGAATGGCTTCTTGAAGAATGCAAAGAACGGACTTGTTGAATTGATATCCACGGCTTCTCTTGGAGTTAAGTTGTATGTATCATGCTGGTCGAAACCTTGCTCAATGATTCTCCAAAGATTAGTAGAACAATGATTTAAATGATGTTTAAAACGAAACGTCCAAGTAGCAAAATCAGCATTTTTCACATACTTAGGGGGAGGACCAACCAAATTTAGATGCGGGGAGGGAACGAGTCCTCCGTAGTTGATGGGAGGTGCTGAATGAGCAAAGATGCCACTCCCATTCTTAGTCGCGGGGACTTGATCACTACTAGCTTCTCCCTTATCGGGAACAACATCCGACACGTTGTTAGTGGGACGAACCACTTCCAACGGTGCGATGGATAATTTTAGCCCATCAAGAAATTCTTTGAACATGCTGATAACCCACAAGTGTAGGGGATCAGTTGTCGCCTCTTTTGATAAGTAAGAGTGTCGAACCCAACGAGGAGCTAAAGGCAGAACAAATATTCCCTCAAGTTCTATCGATCACCGATACAACTCTACGCACGCTTGACATTTACTTTACCTAGAACAAGTATGAAACTAGAAGTAGTTTGTAGTTTTTGTGGGATAGGTTTGCAAGATAATAAAGAGCACGTAAATAAAAAGTAGGGGCTGTTAAGATAAATACACAACTAAATTAGTTTCAGTAGAGAGCTTTTTGTCACGAGAAAGTAATTTGTCCCTAGGCAATCGATAATTAGACCGGTAATCACTATTGCAATTTTATTTGAGGGAGAGGCATAAGCTAACATACTTTTCTTCTTGGATCATATGCACTTATGATTGGAACTCTAGCAAGCATCCACAACTACTAAAGATCATTAAGGTAAAACCCAACCATAGCATTAAAGTATCAAGTCCTCTTTATTCCCATACGCAAACAACCTACTTACTCGGGTCTATGCTTCTGTCACTCATGCCACCCACCATAAGCAAATCATGAACATATTGTAAACCCTACAGCGGGGATCCCTCACGCTTGCACGGCATGGAGAGCACCATAGGACAGCACCAATAATAAAACATGCAACTCAAACCAATCACGATCAACAATTAACCCATAGGACAAAACGGATCTACTCAAACATCATAGGATAGCCATACATCATTGGGAAATAATATATAGCGTTGAGCACCATGTTTAAGTAGAGATTATAGCAGGTAGAACAGGGGTTATACCGCTTCATAGAGGGGGGAAGAGTTGGTGATGACGATGGTGAAGTTGTTGGTGTAGATTGCAGTGATGATGATGGCCCCGGTGGCACTCCGGTGCCATCGGAAGAGAGGGGGAGAGAGCCCCCTCCTTCTTCTTCTTCCTTGACCTTCTCCCTAGATGGGAGAAGGGTTTCCCCTCTGGTCCATGGTCTCCATGGCGTGGGAGAGGCGAGAGCCCCTCCGAGATTGGATCTGTCTCTCTGTCTCTCTCTGTTTCCACGTTCCCAGATTCTGGCCCTTCACTGTTTCTTAAATTCCCAGAGATCCGTAACTCCGATTGGGCTGAATTTTGGACACGATTTTTATCCGGATATTAGCTTTCTTGTGGCGAAATAAGGGCATCAACCGCCTTACGGAGTGGCCACAAGGGCCCAAGGCGCACCTGTCCCCCCGGGCGCGCCCCCACCCTCGTGGGCCACTCGGGTATCGTCTCACGTTGGTTCCGCTTCCCAAAATTCACATATATTCCAAATAAAAATCTCCGTACGTTTTTATCCCGTTTGGACTCCGTTTGATATGGATATTCAGCGAAACAAAAAACATGCAACAAACAGGAACTGGCACTGGGCACTGGATCAATATGTTAGTCCCAAGAATAGTATAAAAAGTTGCCAAAAGTATATGAAAGTTGTAGAATATTGGCATGGAACAATAAAAAATTATAGATACGACGGAGACGTATCAGCATCCCCAAGTTTAATTCCTGCTCGTCCTCAAGTAGGTAAATGATAAAAAAGATAATTTTTGATGTGGAATGCTACCTAGCATAATCTTGATCATGTAATCTAATCATGGCATGAATATTAAGACATGAGTGATTCAAAGCAATAGTATATCATTTGACATTAAGACAATGATACTCGGGCATCCCTACAAACAATCAAGTCTTTCAAAATATCAATGCTAAAGAACGTTATCCCTACAAAATCATATAGCCTTTTATGCTCCCTTTTCTTAACACAAGGTACCCCTCATTCCCATCCCTGTGTCAGCCACACAATTGTTTTCATACTTTACTTTTTCTAACCTTTCAACTCTTCACGCAATACATGAGCGTGAGCCATGGACATAGCACTATGGGTGGAATAGAAGGTGGTAGTAGACAAAAGTAGGGAGAAAGTCTCACATCGACTGGGCGTATGAATGGGCTATGGAGATGCCCATCAATAGATTCAATGTGAGTGAGTAGGGATTGCCATGTAACGGATGCACTAGAGCTATAAGTGTATGAAAGATCAAAAGAAAACTAGTGGGTGTGCATCAACTTGCTTGCTCATGAATACCTAGGGCATTTGAGGAAGCCCATCGTTGGAATATACAAGCCAAGTTCTATAATGAAAATTCCCACTAGTATATGGAAGTGACAACATAGGAGACTCCCTATCATGAAGATCATGGTGCTACTTTGAAGCACAAGTGTGGAAAAAAGAAAGTAGCATTGTCCCCTTTTTTCTTTTAATTTTTTTTCCTTTTTCTTTTTTTGGGCCTTCCTTTTTTTATTTGGCCTTTCTCTTTTTTTTGGCCTTTTTTTCTTTTGGCCTTTCTTTTTTTCCTTTTTTTTCAAGGCAGAATGCTCTAATAATGATGATCATCACACTTCTATTTACTTACAACTCGATACTAGAACAAAAATATGACTCTATATGAATGCCTCCGGCGGTGTATCGGGATGTGCAATGATCTAGCGTAGCAATGACATCAAAAAATGGAGAAACCATGGAAACATCATGCTAGCTATCTTACGATCATGCAAGACAATATGACAATGATGGTGCGTGTCATAATAAATGGAACGGTGGAGTTACATGAAAATATATCTCGGAATGGTTATGGAAATGCCATAATAGGTAGGTATTGTGATTGTTTTGAGGAAGGATATAAGGTGGTTTGATGCACCGGCAAAAATTGCGCGGTACTAGAGTGGCTAGCAAGGTGGAAGGGTGAGAGTGCGTATAATCCATGGACTCAACATTAGTCATAAAGAACTCACATACTTATTGCGAAAAATCTATTAGCCCTTGAAGCAAAAATACTACGACGCATGCTCCAAGGGGGGGGGGGTTGGTAGGAGTTAACCATCGCGCGCCCCCAACCTTCACGCAAAGATAAACAATCAAAATACAATGCACACCAATTTGGTTACATATTTAGGAGACCATACGTGCATGCTTCGGGAATCACAAACCTTAAAACCAATATTTTTACTAAACCACAATCATTCACTAGTACCTCCCTCATATTAGCATCTCTATATCGCAAAACTATTGCAAGGAATCAAACATATCATATTCAGCGATCTACAAGTTTTTGTAGGATTTTATGAGTAACCATGTGAATGACCAATTCCTGTCAACTCTCTAAATATATATAAGTGAAGCTAGACGATACGTCTCCAACGTATCTATAATTTTTTATTGTTCCATGCTATTATATTATCCTTCTAGGATGTTTTATGGGCTTTTATATACACTTTTATATGATTTTTGGGACTAACCTATTAACCCAGAGCCCAGTGCCAGTTTCTATTTTTCTCCGGTTTTAGGGTTTCGCAGAAACGGAATATCAAACGGAACCCAATTGACTTGAAAATCAACGGAGATCGTTTTTGGACCAAAAGAAGCCCACGGAGTGCCGGAGGGGGACGAGAGGACCCACGGTCTGCCCACCAGGGTGGGGGGCGCCCCCGCCCCTATTGGGCGCGCCCCCTGCCTCGTGGATAGCCCGTAGCCCCCCTTGCTTGGCCCCGACTCCAACACCTCCTATATATACAGAAACCTTCGGAAAATAACCTAGATCAGGAGTTCCGCCGCTGAAAGCCTCTATTTTCACCGAAAACCAATCTAGACCCGTTATGGCACCCCACCGGAGGGGGGAACCCTCTCTGGTGGCTATCTTCATCATCCCGGCGCTCTCCATGACGAGGAGGGAGTAGTCCACCCTCGGGGCTGAGGGTATGTACCAGTAGCTATGTGTTTGATCTCTCTCTCTCTCGTGTTCTTGAGATGGCACGATCTTGATTATCGCGAGCTTTGCTATTATAGTTGGATCTTATGATGCTTCTCCCCCTCTACTCTCTTGTAATGGATTGAGTTTTCCCTTTGAAGTTATCTTATCGGATTGAGTCTTTAAGGATTTGAGAACACTTGATGTATGTCTTGCATGTGCTTATCTGTGGTGACAATAGGATATCACATGATTCACTTGATGTATGTTTTGGTGATCAACTTGCGGGTTCCGTGACCATGGGAATCTATGCATAGGGGTTGGCACACGTTTTCATCTTGACTCTCCGGTAGAAACTTTGGGGCTCTCTTTGAAGTTCTATGTGTTGGTTGAATAGATGTTTCTGAGATTGTGTGATGCATATCATATAATCATGCCCACGGATACTTGAGGTGACAATGGAGTATGTAGGTGACATTAGGGTTTTGATTGATTTGTGTCTTAAGGTGTTATTCTAGTACGAACTCTATGATAGATCGAACGGAAAGAATAGCTTCGTGTTATTTTACTACGGACTCTTGAATAGATCGATCAAAAAGAATAACTTTGAGGTGATTTCGTACCCTACCATAATCTCTTCGTTTGTTCTCCGCTATTAGTTACTTTGGAGTGACTCTTTGTTGCTTGTTGAGGGATAGTTATATGATCCGGTTATGTTATTATTGTTGAGAGAACTTGCACTAGTGAAAGTATGAACCCTAGGCCTTGTTTCCTATAATTGCAACACCGTTTATGCTCACGTTTACCACTTGCCACCTTGCTGTTTTTATATTTTCTTATTACAAAAACCTATATCTACCATCCATATTGCACTTGTATCACCATCTCTTGGCCGAACTAGTGCACCTATGCAATTTACCATTGTATTGGGTGTGTTGGGGACACAAGAGATTCTTTGTTATTTGGTTGCAGGGTTGTTTGAGAGAGACCATCTTCATCCTACACCTCCCACGGATTGATAAACCTTAGGTCATCCACTTGAGGGAAATTTTCTACTGTCCTACAAACCTCTGCACTTGGAGGCCCAACAACGTCTACAAGAAGAAGGTTGTGTAGTAGACATCAAGCACTTTTCTGGCGCCGTTGCCGGGGAGGTTAGTGCTTGAAGGTATATCTTTAGATCTTGCAATCGAATCTTTTATTTTCTTGTTTTATCACTAGTTTAGTTTATAAAAGAAAATTACAAAAAAAGGAATTAAGGTTACCTCATATGCTTCATCTTTTTAATATCTTTCATGAAAATGATGGGAAGGGAAATTGTGCTCAAGTACTAGAAGAAGAATTACATAGAATGCTTGGCACTAAAGACTTGAATGATGAGCATGCTTGCAATATTGTTAGTGTGAATTGTTCGAATATCCATAGTACTAATGATGATTACACTAGTCATGATGAAAATATCTCTTATAAGGATGTTTATTTTTGTGGAGTGCATAGAGTTTGCAAGTACATACCAAATAGAGAAGATAGATTTTGCAAGAGGCATAAGTATTTAGAAACTGAATGGTTGCTACAGATGCTAGATGATTGTGCTGAAAGTTTAAAATTTCTTAGTCGTAGTTGTGAACTTTCCAATGAACATGGTCATTTAATTACCCAATGCGAATTGTTTCACGATCGAATCGTGTCCAAAAATTGTGATGACTTGATTTCCCTTGCACGTCATAATGAACTTATCTTGCTTTTGGGTTATGAAGAAATCAAATGTAGAACTAAGCATCTTCCAGGATTTGCCCTTGATAAACTTCTTGATTTTGATATAGAGGAAATATATATGTATTGTGCAGTGAATTGCATTGAAAATTCTTATATTGCCAATTACCTTAAGTCAAGAAAACAAATAGGAGATGAAGAGAATACTAATGAAAGGGAAGAGATTTCCCAATATCCTCCTATTATTTCTTATGATGAATCAGGTAACGAGGAGGAGCCTCCCATTCTACCAATCTCATTAATAAGGAGCTCCCAAAAGAAGATTAAACCCATACTTAATGTGAAGAATAAATAGAAAAGACGGAGAAGCAAAGACAAAAAGGCACCCCTTCCAAATGATGTTGCTTCCATTACTCATTGTGATGATAATTGCTATACTATCAGTGCTATCCATACTATTAATGATGAGAGTGATTATGCCTATGATATGAAAAGGTCCAAGATTGGGGATGCTATGTTTGATGAGAATGATATATTTGAGAATTTATTTGCTGTAATTAATGTTTGTCCCAAGCTTGGGGATGCTACGCTTGATGAAGATGATATTTTTAGCCTCCCAAGTCTTGATATGCAAATCTATTATGATGAAAGCATGCCTCCTATTTATGATGATTATTGTGATGCCACTTATGCTATAAAAAGAAGTGATGGTTATATTTACAAAGCTTGTTATGATTTTGATTACCCTTTTTCTGAACATTACTCTTTTAATGTGGAAACAATCTATAGTATTCAAGTCTCTTATGATACTTTCACTATTCCGAATGAGAAGAATTTTTCTTTTGTGGAGAGTAATAAAATTTATATGCTTGGGGAACATGAAAAGAATGCTTTATGTGATAGTTATATTGTTGAATTCATTCTTGATGCCTCTAAAATTTTTTATGAGAGAGGATCATATGCTTGTAGGAATTGCAATAGTATCAAGTTTCCTCTCTATGTGCTTAAAATTTTGAAGCTATGCTTGTTTTGCTTTCCTATGCTAGTTGAATATTGTTCCCATAAGTTGTTTGGTAACAAAATCCCTATGCATAGAAAGTGGGTTAGACTTAAATGTGCTAGTCATATTCTTCATGATGTGTAATGCCCAGTATGAGATTATACCTCCTACATGTCGAGGCACGGCTTAAAGGTATAAGCTCATACTAGAATGATCTCATGTATGGTATCTTTGCACGACTCATGTAAAGTAGGGATGAAATTGCAAAAGAGTAGTTGGCTTACACTCGCCACGTCACACAATACATTACATAAGCAATCATCATCCAAATAACATCATAGTCCGACTACGGACGAAGATCCAAATGAAAGATACCAAATAAATATAGCCACAAGGTCCAAATCGCCCCTGGTAGAAGCCACTACTGATCATCGGGATAGTATACGTAGTATCACCCACGTTCTTCATCGAACTCCCAGTACAGCTCTGTGCCGTCACCTGTGTAGTTCACCATAGTACCTGCATCTGGTGTGGTGTAGAAACTGTGAGCCACGGAGGACTCAACAATCCCGTTCCCGGGTAGCAAAACTATCTAAGCCTTGGGTGTGGAACAAGGCTAGAGAAAAAAAATAAAGGTTGCAGCTGCACTAGCACTAGCTTACGTGTTTAGAGCGAGAAGAGAAGTGCCACGAGCGTCAAAGTGATCACGAAGTGATCCTATCTAAGCACGTCAATCATAACCCCACCGTGTTCACTTCCCGAACCCCTTTCGGAAAATGACCGTCACGGTTACTCACGCTGGTAGTGTGTTATGAACATGGTGTCAAGTTTTCTACAACCGGATATTAACAAATTCCCATCTGCCACATAACCGCGGGCACGGCTTTCGAAAGATCAAACCCTGCAGGGGTGTCCCAACTTAGCCCATCACAAGCTCACGATCTGCGGAGTCGCAACTCCAAGGTGGGAAGACCCGAGTATTCTCGGAATCCCATGCTCAAGATATTCCGACTAAGGTAAAACTAATCCAGCAAATCCTCCCAGCGTGCCGACACCCTGACAGTAGCCGCGCGTATCTAGTCTCAGGCCACGACCGGATGGGTGATGCTACAGGTTATACCAGATACCTCGGGTTTCCCCAAGGCGGCCCTGCAGGACCCCCAGTTTGGACCAACACTCATTTGGAGCACAAGCCCGGGTTGTTGATTAATAAAAGGGTTTATAACTCCCTATGCAAGTTTTAGTTGTTTAGGCAAATGTAGAACCAATGTTGGGGCTTGATGGAAAAGCTTTAGCGCTAAGCGGGTTATCAAGGGGGGCCCATAAACCCCAACCGTGTTAGAAACGCATAATCAAGGAACATAACACCGGTTTATACGGTTCCTAGGGCGGCATGAGTGGAACAAAACACCAATCAAGAGGCTTAGCCTTCCACCCATTACCAATATATAGATGATTTAGTTTAAGAATTTATATAGTGTGATATCCCAACAATAACTTCAACATGAAGCAAGAATCTTCAAATCTTCTCCTGCAACTAGCAATGCTATAAGAGGGGCTGAGCAAAGCTTACGTAGCCAAACAAAGGTTTGCTAGGTTGGGTGGTTAGAGAGATTCATGGCTACAATAGGAGGCTGACAAACAAACATGGGTATCGAGGCAATAAGCTAAAGAGCGAGACATCTAGCAATAGGCAAAGATAGTAATGATATCTGGGTCAGGTCATCTTGCCTGTCGAGTCGTCGATGGGATCGTAAGACGGCTCCTCGTACTCAACCCCGGTAGGAACCTTGTTCTCGGTCTCGACTCCCGGCTCTACTCAACACAAGAACACAACATGGCACGATATCAAACAAGATGCAATGCACAAGCAACATGATGCAAGTATGATGCATTTCATGGCAAGGGATGGAGCACACAAGAACAACACAAAACAACAAGTTTAAATGAGGACGGAATCAACCTATAGCAAATCCGGTAAGTCCTCATATGCATATATTGAAATTGGTCCAGATCTGAACAAACCTCAAGTTAAAGTTTTTAAACAGCAAGTTAACATGCACCAAGATGATCTACATGAAATTCTAGTCAAGTTGCATATAAAGTTTGTTTAATTCGGAGCTACAGTCTAGAAGATATGAGCAAAACAAGACAAGCATGGCAACGGTGCAAGATGCACCCACTCATCAAGCAAACACACTCCAAACATGTAAACAACATGATATTATTATTCTACATGCAAAATCACACAAGTTTCATATAGGGCACGCTCAAAACGGAATAACGGTCTAAAAGATACGAGCAAAACAAGTTACGATGCAAAGCTGAAATTAACAACCACATAGCAACTTTAGAGCAAGAAATATATACTCTACAGCACCCAAACATGATGAAAATAAGCGTGGACATGAAGTAGACATATCCTACATCAAACAACACCATTGGAGCAGCTCCATAGGAGGCATGGATCAATAGCAACAAGCTACACCATTTTGATCATGTCGTTAAAAACCTGACAGATATAATTTATAGCAACTTGAGGGCAAGAAATAAATAAGCTACAGCAAGCCATATGTGCAAGTGAGGGCATGAATGGATAGACAAAAACATTGACAAGAAGGAATGATCATTGGCCACCCCAAAACTAGCATGGATTTGACTAGGGCATCAAGCAAACATAGCAACAAAATAATAAGTAGCAGCAGTTTATAACAAGTAGCACTCTTGTCACGAACATTAGGACATCTAGATGATCTCAAAAAAGCATGCCACAATGGAACAAAATGTAGAGCATATCACCACGATCATTTTGATATATCACACGCCCAAAACGGATCTACGAGCACGAAGTTACAGCCATGCAAAGATGCAACAAAAATAAAAGATCTCAGGGACTTAGTGAAAAATCACCTCCGCGAAAAGTCAACGCGGGATGGGACGGACCCGGGACGGAGGGAACCGGGCTACGGACGGGGCGTTTTCTTCGTCGAACGAGTGGATCTGATCCACCCGGTCAGATCTGGGACGGCGGCGGCTCCGGCGACCGGAGCCGGAGAAGATGGCGGCGCGGGTGGCCAGCGGCGGCGGCGCGGTGTGGAGGACGGGGCGGCGGCGCACGCGGCAGCCGGAGGCGGCGGCGGCTCACCGGCCGGGGACGGCGGCCGGCCGGGCGGCGGGGTCGAGGGCCGTCGGCGGGAGGCGACCGACCGGAGAGGTGGCGGCGGCGGATCGTCCCAGGCGCCTGGCGCGTCGGGCAAGCGGCGGCGGAGGGTGGCCCGCGGGGGGCGGGGATGGGCCTGGCGGGCCCGTGCGGCGAGGTGGCGGCGGGGGCGACGTGTCGCACTCCGGTTGGTCCGGCGCGTCCGGGCGGACGTGTCCGGCGCCGTCCGGACGCGTCCGGTGGCCGGAGGAGCTGCGGGGCACGGGGAAAAATGAAAAAAAAGGGAAGACTAGGATTTCGCCCAAAAATGGAGGGGTGTGGACGTTTTTATAGGCATAGGGAGCTAGGAAGGTCCAAATGGGGTGCGGTTTTCGGCCACGCGATCAAGATCCAACGACCGAGAGGATGGGAAGGGTTGTGCTAGGTTAGTGGGCTGTTGTGGAGGGGGTCTTGGGCCTTAAAGAAGAGGTTCTTTTAGCCCACTAAGTTAACCGTCGGAGTACCAAACGAACTCCAAACGCGACGAAACTTGACAGGCGGCCTACACGTACCAAAACAACTTCGCACGACAAGTATCACGTCATTCCGGAAACGTTACACGGCCACACACGAAAGAAGGACTCGGGGATGCCACGGGCACGTGTGTGAGTGTCGGAACTCGAAACGGACAACGGGAAGAGGCGAGTGGAGCCGGGTGCAAGTGACAACACAAATGCAATGCAATGCACATGACAACATGACATGGATGAAATGCACACATGCACACGACAAAACGAAGAAACCCGAAATGAAAGAAGAGCCCAGAATGGAATTGATGAAGTCAAAGTTTCATATATTGCCATAATTGGAAAGTGTTACATCTGGGGCATTACATGATGCTCCCGTTATGTTTCAATTCCTATCTTTTATGCGAGTAAAATCATCATGCCTAGCTAGGGGCGTTAAGCGATAGCGCTTGTTGGGAGGCAACCCAACTTTATTTTATTTTCTTTGCTTTTGCTTCTATTTAGGAATAAATATTGCATCTATCTTCTGTTTAGAGGTGGGTTTATGTTTTAATTAGTGTTTGTGCCAAGTAGAACCTTTGGGAAGACTTGTGTGAAGTTTATGTGATGTTGCTGTGAAAAACATAATCGTTAGCGCTCACTAGAATGGTCACCAGATTTTATTGGAGTGTGCTATTTAGTTGATTCTTTTTGCAGATGATTAATAGACAAATTCCTCATGTTTACCAATTTATTTCAATTTTTTGGAGTTACAGAAGTATGCGAAAGCTACAGATTACTACAGACTGTTCTGTTTTTGACAGATTCTGTTTTTCGTGTGTTGCTTGCTTATTTCGATGCATCTATGAGTAGTATTGGGAAGTATGAATCATAGACAAGTTGGAATACAGTAGGTTTAACACCAATATAAACAAAGAATGAATTCATTACAGTACCTTTGAGTAGTGGTTTGTTTTCTTATACTAACGGAGCTCACAAGATTTTTGTCTAAGTTTTGTATTGTGAAGTTTTCAAGTTTTGTGTATTGCTTTGATGGACTATGGAACAAAGAGTGGCAAGAGCCTAAGCTTGGGGATGCCCAAGGCACCCCAAGGTAAAATTCAAGGACAACCAAAAGCCTAAGCTTGGGGATGCCCCGGAAGGCATCCCCTCTTTCGTCTTCATCTATCGGTAACTATACTCGGAGCTATATTTTTATTCACCACATGATATGTGTTTTGCTTGGAGCGTCAATTTATTTTAGTTTGTTTTGCTTGCTGTTTGAATAATATCCCAAGATCTGAAATTCTTAAATGTTAGAGAGTCTTCACATAGTTAATAATTATACAACTACTCGTTGTTCTTCACTTGTATCTTTTGGAGTAGTTTGTCATTTGCTCTAGTGCTTCACTTATATCTATTAGTGCACGGTGGTAATTATATTTTGTAGAAATTGTTGATCTATCATGCTTCACTTATATCCTTTTGAGAGTCTATTAAAACAGCATGGTAATGTGCTTTGGCTATAAAACTAGCATTTGCATGATAGGCATCCAAGATCAATGTAGTAAAAACTTTCACACTAAGTGCATTGAATATGAGGAGAAGTTGGATGCTTGATAATTGTTTTGAGATATAAGGATAGTGATATTAGAGTCATGCTAGTGGAGTTATTATGAAATTGAGAAATACTTGTGTTAAGGTTAGTGATTCCCGTAGCATGCACGTATGGCGAACCGCTATGTGACGAAGTTAGAGCATGAGGTATTTGTAGAGTGTCATCCTTTGTGTGGAGGTCGAGGGCGCGCGATGGTTAACTCCTACCAACCTCCCCCCTAGGAGCATGCGTTGATTGCTTTGTTTTGATGACTCGTAAATTTTTGCAATAAGTATATGAGTTCTTATGACTAATGTTGAGTCCATGGATTATACGCACTCTCACCCTTCCACCATTGCTAGCCTCTCTTGTACCGCACAACTTTCGCCGGTACCATACACCCACTATATACCCTTCCTCAAAACAGCCACCATATATCTTCCTCAAAACAGCCACCATACCTACCTATCATGGATTTTCCATAGCCATTCCGAGATATATTGCCATGCAACTTTCCATCGTTCTGTTCATATGACACGCTATATATTGTCATATTTCCATGCATGATCATGTAGTTGACATCGTATTTGTGGCTAGGCCACCATCCATAATTTTTCATACATGTCACTCTTGATTCATTGCACATCCTGGTACATTGCCGGAGGCATTCATATAGGTCATACTTTGTTCTAGAATCGAGTTGTAATATCGAGTTGTAATTCAATGAAAGTGTGATGATTATCATTATTAGAGCATTGCCCCATGTGAGGAAAGACTAAATCAAGAAAGCCCCTCCAAAAAAAAGAAAAAAAAAGAAAGGCCCAAAAAAAGAAAAAAAAAGAAAAGAAAAAAGGGACAATTACTACTATCTTTTTCCACACTTGTGCTTCAAAGTAGCACCATGTTCTTCATGATAGAGAGTCTCATGTTTAATCACTTTCATATACTAGTGGGAATTTTCATTATAGAACTTGGCTTGTATATTCCAACGATGGGCTTCCTCAAATGCTCTAGGTCATCGTGAGCAAGCAAGTTGGATGCACACCCACTTAGTTTCTTTTGTTGAGCTTTCATACATTTATAGCTCTAGTGCATCTGTTGCATGGCAATCCCTACTCACTCACATTGATATCTATTGATGGGCATCTCCATAGCCCGTTGATACGCCCAGTCGATGTGAGACTATCTCTCTCCTTTTTGTCTTCTCCACAACCACCATTCTATTCCACATAGTGCTATATCCATGGCTCACGCTCATGTATTGTGTGAAAGTTGAAACGTTTGAAAAGATAGAGTATGAAAACAAGTGCTTGGCTGAAACCGGGGTTGTGCATGATATGAATATTTTGTGTGATGAAGAGGGAGCATAGCCAGACTATATGATTTTGTAGGGATAACTTTCTTTAGCCATAGTATTTTGAGAAGACATATTACTTTGTTAGTATGCTCGAAGTATTATTATTTCTTATGTCAATATAGACTTTTGTCTTGAATCTTTCAGATCTAAACATTCATGCCACAATAAAGAGAACTACATTGAAAATTATGTTGGTTAGCATTCCACATCAAAAATTCCATTTTTATCATTTACCTACTCGAGGATGAGCAGGAATTAAGCTTGGGGATGCTTGATACGTCTCCAACGTATCTATAATTTTTGATTATTCCATGCTATTATATTATCCTTCTAGGATGTTTTATGGGCTTTTATATACACTTTTATATGATTTTTGGGACTAACCTATTAACCCATAGCCCAGTGCCAGTTTCTGTTTTTCTCTTGTTTTAGGGTTTCGCAGAAACAGAATATCAAACGGAGCCCAATTGACCTGAAAATCAACGGAGATCGTTTTTGGACCAGAAGAAGCCCACAGAGTGCCGGAAGGGGACGAGAGGACCCACGGGCTACCCACGAGGGTGGGGGGCACCCCCCCCTATTGGGCGCGCCCTCCTGCCTCTTGGACAGCCCGTAGCCCCCCTTTGCTTGGCCCCGACTCCAACACCTCCTATATATACAGAAACGTCCGAAAAATAACCTAGATCGGGAGTTCCACCGCCGAAAGCCTCTGTTGTCACCGAAAACCAATCTAGACCCGTTCTGGCACGCCGCCGGAGGGGGAAACCCTCTCCGGTGGCTATCTTCATCATCCCGGCGCTCTCCATGACGAGGAGGGAGTAGTTCAGCCTCGGGGCTGAGGGTATGTACTAGTAGATATGTGTTTGATCTCTCTCTCTCTCTCTCTCTCTCTCTCTCTCTCTCGTGTTCTTTAGATGGCACAATCTTGATGTATCGTGAGCTTTGCTATTATAGTTGGATCTTATGATGCTTCTCCCCCTCTACTCTCTTGTAATGGATTGAGTTTTCCCTTTGAAGTTATCTTATCGGATTGAGTCTTTAAGGATTTGAGAACACTTGATGTATGTCTTGCATGTGCTTATCTATGGTGACAATGGGATATCGCATGATTCACTTGATGTATGTTTTGGTGATCAACTTGCGGGTTCTGTGACCTTGGGAATCTATGCATAGGGGTTGGCACACGTTTTCATCTTGACTCTCTGGTAGAAACTTTGGGGATCTCTTTGAAGTTCTATGTGTTGGTTGAATAGATGTTTCTGAGATTGTGTGATGCATATCGTATAATCATGCCCACGGATACTTGAGGTGACAATGGAGTATCTAGGTGTCATTAGGGTTTTGATTGATTTGTGTCTTAAGGTGTTATTCTAGGACGAACTCTATGATAGATCGAATAGAAAGAATAGCTTCGTGTTATTTTACTACAGACTCTTGAATAGATCGATCAGAAAGAATAACTTTGAGGTGGTTTTGTACCCTACCATAATCTCTTCGTTTGTTCTCCGCTATTAGTTACTTTAGAGTGACTCTTTGTTGCATGTTGAGGGATAGTTATATGATTTGGTTATGTTATTATTGTTGAGAGAACTTGCACTAGTGAAAGTATGAACCCTAGGCCTTGTTTCCTATCATTGCAACACCGTTTATGCTCACATTTACCACTTTCTACCTTGCTGTTTTTATATTTTCTTATTACAAAAACCTATATCTACCATCCATATTGCACTTGTATCACCATCCCTTGGCCGAACTAGTGCACCTATACAATTTACCATTGTATTGGGCGTGTTGGGGACACAAGAGACTCTTTGTTATTTGGTTGCAGGGTTCTTTGAGAGAGACCATCTTCATCCTACGCCTCCCGCGGATTGATAAACCTTAGGTCATCCACTTGAGGGAATTTTGCTACTGTCCTACAAACCTCTGCACTTGGAGGCCCAACAACGTTTACAAGAAGAAGGTTGTGTAGTAGACATCACTAGAGAGTTTTAATTCTTTCTACAAAAGATATGCCCACGCTCTAACAAATATAAGTGAAGCAAAAGAGCATTCTACAAATGGCGGTTTTCTATGTGAGGAGAAACATGCAATCCAAACTTCAAATGATATAAGTGAAGCACATGAAGCATTCTATAAAGCCATATTCAAAAGATATAAGTGAAGTGCAAAGAGCATTCTATAAATCAACCAAGGACTATCTCATACCAGCATGGTGAATTTATTAAAATAAAAATAAAGAGCACACGACGCTCCAAGAATTTACGCATATCATGTGAACGAAACGAATCCGAAAACATACCGATACTTGTTGAAGAAAGATGGGATGCCTTCCGGGGCATCCCTAAGCTTAGACACTTGAGTCTCCTTGAATATTTACTTGGGGTGCCTCCGGCATGCCCAAGCTTGAGCTCTTGCCTATCTTCCTTCTCCTCGCATTGAGACCTCCTCGATCTTCGAACACTTCATCCACACGAAACTTAACTGAACTTTTAGTGGCGGGGTTAGTGCATATGATCAATGAAATCCCATCATGTACTGCTCTAACATTATTGTATAAGTATAAACAAACATTACCTACTGTATTCTATAACAATTCTATGGCCCCAAGTCAAGGAGGCATCAACAAGAATTCAAACATATGCAAATAATGAAGCTATAACAGCAATCTGTGAAAACGGGACAGTATGTAGTAATCTGAACATTGACCATACTTATGTAACTCTAAAAATTCTGGAAAAATTAGGAAAAATTAAAAAAATGTATAGCAATACTTTGCTAAAAGTTTCAGATCCTTTCGACGTTCCAGTAAAAAAAATGTAAAATCGCGCACTACAGCCAAAGTTTCTGTTTTTGCACCGCACAAACCAACAAGCAGTTTAATCATCCTAAAGGAAACTCTTGGCACATTATTTTTATAATATAATGGAATTGTACAAGGGGATAATTATTTTTGTTGAAAAGTTTCTGTAATCAAGGTTCATAAAGTTTCCATGGGCATGAACAAAGTTCAAGGCTAGCTCCCACTTTAACAATGCTCGTCTCTCTCACTTTCGCTTTTCTTTTTGAAAAAGTTTTAGGTTACCCTCTTTATTTTTTTGTTTTTAAACTTTATAAAATAACACAACAGAAATAAATGACTCTCTAAAACTTCCGGGTTGTCTCCCTGGCAGCGCTTTCTTTAAAGCCATTAAGCTAGGCATATAGTGCTCATGGAATGGATGCACCCAGATCCCAAGATATATCGAAGCCAATTTTAATTAGCAATTATTTGGCATTTAGTAGTGAGAACAAAGTGATATGTGTCATGAAAAAAATGAAGTCTAACTCTCTTCCTATGCATAGACATGTCATACAAAAACAATTCATGCACATCAAGTAAAGGCCAATGCATAGTATATGCAGTTTCTTGCAATTTTATCGTGTTGGAAACACTGAGAGGCGGAGATGTAGTTCCTCTCTCATAATAATTGCAAGTAGGAGCAGCAAGCACATGCATATTATATTCATCAAAATCATCATGTGTAACGGAAAAAGGCAACCCATCAATATAATCCTTAATAAGTGCAAACTTCTCCGATATAGTGTAGTTTGGAGAATTCAAAAAGATAATAGGACTATCATGCGTGGGTTCAATAGCAACAATCTCATGTTCACTACAAGGATACCCCTTATAAAGCAACATATATTGTACAACATTTTGATTATATGTTGTAAAATTCACAATAGATACACATATAATAACCATTATAGGCTATGCGTTGTAGACTATAGCTCGTGACCCACGTACTAGGTTGCAACTGGCCACAACTAAGTAAAGCCCAAATGCACTAACCCAGACCAGCCCAAGTTGGCTCTCACGATTAGGTCATTCCTTTCCGTAGCGTCACCTATTCCTCTCGAGCCTCCCACGCCGGTCGCCGCCCCTCGTCACCGCTCCCCTGCGACCAACTCCTTTGCATGACTGCGACCTACCTTCATCCTGACGCGTCGCCCCTCACGACTCCCTGCGATCCTCTGTCCTGGCGCGCCGCACGTCGCCACAACCCTGCGACCCTCCATCCTGGCGCGCCGTCGCTCGTCACCAATCCCCTGCTGCCCTGCATACCAGCGGCATTGTCCCTCGTCATGGCACCCCTGCGACCAACGGCGAATCTAAGGTACGGCCATGTACAGTCTCGGGCCTGCCCACCAAGTTTTCCCCCAAACCCAAGCCAATCTCATCTACCAACGGCGCATGTTCTTAGCGCGCGATCCGTCCTTGCCGTCATCCAATTCGCAGCTGCTGCCGATGTAACCATCGGGCCACGCCCAAAATACCTGCCTCACAAATCTACTTTGCTAAATTGACCATACACCTCCACAGTACTATGCATGTAAACGCCGTCCGAATTGGCATGAAGAGTCAGAGAGCAGGGCAGGACCTGAGCACGCTTACTAATAGGATTGGATGGATAGTCCTGCCACAGATCTCATTCTAGGTACGACTACATCTATTTTTTCTTTGTAAAAGAAAGAAGATCAGGCTCTTCAACGGTTCATTAATGCATGATTACGCTCGCAAAGTAGCACCCAATTTCAATAGTGATCCGTCCACTTATTAATATTACATGCATGATAATGATCGGGCCTCTCTATACTATGCAAATTGATATGCTTGAATAGTAACAAAGTGCAGCAATTAATTTAACATAACACATATTAACTACAAACATGTAAGAGATTGTAAATCAAGTTCACTATCATGCACTATATACAAGACTTTTACTATTGTACGTCTTAACTTAGTCTGCATGGCTTACAGTGCACTTGCTGCAACCAAAGTATGTATACGGTTTCTTCTGTATTGCCATGTTGGCTTCGAAACTGAGCAGAATTATTTAATTCGCATATTAATATTAGTTATTTATTTATATTTTGCAGATTGGGGATTCTTTTCCTTTCTAAAATGAAAGTTGATCTTTGAGTTATGTTAGTCAGATATGATTATTATGCCAGACTATATCATCAGCAAGGTGTTTTTAGTACCAAATGATGAATATTTCAACCACTATTTGGTGGAGAGTTAGATGCTTTCCCATACTTTCCAAAAATAATATAGGTGCTTCTGTTACAGTTGGGAGTTGATGTATTGTTATCTCAGTATGGTGGCCAATACAAAATATATTCCATACTCATATGCACTTTCAGACCAGGTAAAGCGTAATTGTATTATCTTTGGACTCTCTTCGTGGTAACATGGTATCTCGATGTATCCTCTTAAAAAAATTATGAGAAATATTTTAACATTAGAAGTTTGCCTTTTCAACTAAAAGAGGATATTAGTATTTGTGGGTATCATGAGTTCAAGACACGGTGCTCCTACAGACGTATTTTTTGGGGTACTATTTCGCATTAAAAGTCAGGAACGTGTTCTATTCTGCCTATTGTATCTATGAATGATGGAAATACCAAACGGTTTTCTTTTGCAGATTCCATACGGGAAGGGAAAGAACAAACTAAAGAAAAGGATAGACCTGTGATGTACTACTATTTTTCAGTACTATGTACTTATGAAATACACTCCAAGGAAACAAGCGCCTAGAGGTTGTCCCTCTAAAATTAAGGTACTCCTGTAGCCATTCCATGATAAATTAGTTACTCTTTTAGCAATTTAAATATAAATTTGTTGGTTTTGCCCATTAAGATGTTCCTAGAAAGCTTGAACAGTATGCACACTGTCCATTTGCAACCATCCTTTTTTGGGTCCAGAGTTTCAACTCTCACTTTCGTTCATTGCCCACAAAATATTTAATCATCATTATTTGTGCCATTTGTAATATTTATGTCACTATGCATCACAAGAAACATATGTTCTATTGTATTTGCAGCACACAAATATCATGCTTTGTTTTCAGTTTAAAAGAAAACAAATGTTTACTTGAGCTAATTAGCGCGTGTACCAGTTAGGTATGTGGCATGCAAGCAGAGGGGAGGATGAACTTGAGAATTACCAATTCTGCCTCATATTTGATCTGATAAGGTAAGTTTCTTCATAGCTTTCGTCGCTGGATTGAAAATATATGTGCCATCAAGCATACTTTTATTTTCTATGATTGTATCGATGCTTTAAATCTTAGGCCTAATATATTGCAAATTCTAAAGACATACGAATCTTCTTGCGTATGGTCTGTAAATCTAAGAAATTTCCCACCAATCCTTTTTGGTGTCTTCTCCTAACCACATCAGACCAAGGCCACCGTCATGAGAATAAGTGTGCATTGTACACGACTTCCATTGAAGCTAACTATTGATGTCATATTGAAGCTAACTATTTTAGATCACCATAGTAGTTATTCCCAGCTAACAATGTGAAACACAAAATGTTAGTCTGTGCATGGGTTCATGACTAGTATGAATAGTAGAATGACCTTACTAGCCTTTTTACGATGTTTGAAGAAAATTCTGGCTGCTATGTAGCAAAGGCTGGGAAGTTGGTCCTTGCATTGTCGAAGAACGATATAATTGCCAATTCTATTATGCGACGATAGGGATTGAATCGCAAATCCGATATTCATATGCTAACCTTTTGCAATTCATTCATGGTTACAAAAGCAGTAATATTTGTTATTTTTATGAAGTGTGCAATTGGTATAAAATTCAACAAATTACTAATGTGATTTCCTAGAGAAAGTAAATAGTACTCAGCTTGTGTAGATGAATTTCTGGATCGAGTTAGCATACAGAGATATATTAGCATATACAATGACTAATATTCTGTCT
The DNA here is from genome assembly GCA_902687465.1 of Secale cereale. Lineage (NCBI taxonomy): Eukaryota > Viridiplantae > Streptophyta > Magnoliopsida > Poales > Poaceae > Secale > Secale cereale. The sequence goes on along the minus strand of LR738710.1, from coordinate 735,792,330 downwards.
CTACAACCACTTGCATCATGTCAATGCACTGTGTGTTAACAGTTCATTTTGAATTTTTTTTGTAGATGCAAAAAATAAATGGATGATTATATGGGTGTGTGAAGATGATGATGCTCCTGTCCATGATGATGATGATGATGATGGATGCTTTTATTGTTCGTTAAGTTGTAGGGATGCTCATTTTGGGTGATGGGTGATGTTCCTCAGTTAAGTTTTAGATAAGTTGTAGGGATATTGATGGATGCTCCCGGTTGAACTTTCGATGTGTAGAAAATATTTAGATTATGCATCACATTCGGATGATGTTCCTCTTGTAATATCCAATATTGTAACCCACAATTTCATCAAATATATGATTTCTTCATTATATGTGAGTAATATTCTCATGCTTTTTCTTCACTTGAAATACACATCTATCACCAATTACATGGAGCATTAATTTAATTGCTGGCAATATATATATATAAATAATAATATAACTCACATTATATATGTACAACACTTCAACCGTTGCAATTTTTTTGTTGCCAAGCAACGGGATTTTGATTATTGTACATTAATCACCAACGTATAAAGCCGTTGCACAAGTCTGTTTTATGTGTTGCATTTTTTGCAACGGTACATTTTACCAACGCCGGTATAAGCGTTGCATTACGCACTAGCAACACTGGATAAGGCAACGCATCCCAAACCGTTGGTAAATACACTAACAACGCATATATGGACTTCTAGATATGGATAAAAGCGTTGCTATAGTGGGGGTCCTGTTGTAGTGGTTTAACATAAGTAACTACAGCAAGTTCATCTCCATAAACATAATTCATATTGGCATCTTGGCCACAAGCATAACAAGCATCATCAAAAAGGGTTATTTCAAAAGAATCAACGGGATCATAACAATCATCATATCATTTATCCTTCGGTAAGCACGAAGGAAATTAAACAATGTATGAGTTGAAGAGTTACTGTCATTAGAAGGTGGGCACGGGTAGCTAATCCGCTCGTCCTCCTTTTGTTCTTCGCTCTCCTCGTCATCTTTTTCATCCAATGAGCTCATAATGTCATTAATTTCTTCTTCCATAGACTCCTGCAAAATATTAGTCTCTTCTTGGACAGCGGAGTAGTCCTAAATATATGGTTTAACATAGGCATTAGAAGCATAATTATCATAACAATATTTAAATATGGCAAAATTTTCAGATTTGTAAAGAGTAGCATCATACTTTTCAATCAAAGAAGCAATTTCATAAGCACCCTTAAAAGCAACAAATTCTTCAATTTGTTGAACATCATAGTAACTATAAACACCCTTAGCATACGAAGATACGATTCCATTATCACTAAACACACATTGGTAGGCAAGGTGTTTCGTTGGGTCTTCAGAACAATAAGTAAGATCATAAATTTCACATAAATTCCAAGCATAGCATTGCAAACGATGAATTTGATCCAGTAAAAGTTTCCCTTTTTTAGATATGCGATGTCGCACATAACAAGCATGCTCATCTAAAGATTTTCCCTCAACTAAGCTAGTTGGGGTTTCAGCCCAAGCACATAGGGATCGAAGATGATCCAAGTAATAAGCGTCAGTAGTGTGATAGATTTTGAGTGGTTCTTCAACCATTGGTTCAGTAGGTACCACTAATTTTTTTGGTATTTTGCGTTTCCTACCCATAACTAAAGATAGAAAACAACTTAGAACAACAAATAAAATCTACTTAGTGATAAAGCAAACAAGCACACACGAGAATATTCACCCCACGCTATTGCTCCCCGGCAATGGCGACAGAAAAAGGTCTTGATAACCCACAAGTGTATGGGATCAGTTGTAGCCTCTTTCTATAAGTAAGAGTGTCAAGCCCAACGAGGAGCTAAAGGCAGAACAAATATTCCCTCAAGTTCTATCGACCACCGATACAACTCTACGCACGCTTGATGTTTACTTTACCTAGAACAAGTATGAAACTAGAAGTAGTTTGTAGTTTCCGTGGGATAGGTTTGCAAGATAATAAAGAGCGCGTAAATAAAAAGTAGGGGCTGTTAAGATAAAGACACAACTAAATTAGTTTTAGTAGAGAGCTTTTTGTCACGAGAAAGTTAGTTGTCCCTAGGCAATCGATAACTAGATCGGTAATCACTATTGCAATTTTATTTGAGGGCGAGGCATAAGCTAACATACTTTCTGTTATTGGATCATATGCACTTATGATTGGAACTCTAGCAAGGATCCGCAACTACTAAAGATCATTAAGGTAAAACCCAACCATAGCATTAAAGTATCAAGTCCTCTTTATTCACATACACAAACAACCTACTTACTCGGGTCTATGCTTCTGTCACTCACGCCACCCACCATAAGCAAATCATGAACATATTGCAAACCCTACATCGGGGATCCCTCACGCTTGCGCGACACGGAGAGCACCATAGGACAGCACCAATAATAAAACATGCAACTCAAACCAATCACGGTCAACAATTAACCCATAGGACAAAACGGATCTACTCGAACATCATAGGATAGCCATACATCATTGGGAAATAATATATAGCGTTGAGCACCATGTTTAAGTAGAGATTACAATGGGTAGAAGAGGGGTTACACCGCTGCATAGAGGGGGGAAGAGTTGGTGATGACGGCGGTGAAGTTGTTGGTGTAGATTGCGGTGACGATGATGGCCCCGGTGGCACTCCGGTGCCACCGGAAGCGAGGGGGAGAGAGCCCCCCTCCTTCTTCTTCTTCCTTGACCTACTCCCTAGATGGTAGAAGGGTTTACCCTCTGGTCCATGGTCTCCATGGCGTGGGAGGGGCGAGAGCCCCTCCGAGATTGGATCTGTCCCTCTGTCTCTCTCTGTTTCTACGTTCCCAGATTCTGGCCCTTCACCGTTTCTTAAATTCCCGGAGATCCGTAACTCCAATTGGGCTGAATTTTGGACACGATTTTTATGCGGATATTAGATTTCTTGCGATGAAAGAAGGGCATCAACCGCCTTACGGAGTGGCCATGAGGGCCCAGGGCGTGCCCCCCACCCTCATGGGCCACTCGGGCATCGTCTCACGTTGGTTCCGCTTCCCAAAATTCACATATATTCCAAAAAAATCTCCATTCGTTTTTATCCCGTTTGCACTCCGTTTGATAGGGATATTCCGCGAAACAAAAAACATGCAACAAACAGGAACTGGCACTGGGCACTGGATCAATATGTTAGTCCCAAAATTAGCATAAAAAGTTGCCAAAAGTATATGAAAGTTGTAGAATATTGGCATGGAACAATAAAAAATTATAGATACGACGGAGACGTATCACATGCCTTTGACCTCGGTTGTCAGGGAGGTTTTGAATGTGTCCAAAGCTGCATTGAACTTCTCACGAGAGACCGAGGGTTCCCCATCGGATGTAGACAAGGACGGATTACCACCGGAGTGCTTCTCCGTCTCGACTACGTTGTCACCCATACTCTTTGGACGGTAAAGTCCTTAATAAAGAGACGAGGATCCAATACGAATTGAAAGGATCGATATGGTTGACTAGAGGGGGGGAGGATGAATAGGCAACTAACAATTTTTAGCTTTTCTTGACCAAATTAAACTTAGCAACAAAATAGGTTGTCTAGATGTGCAACTAAGTTGGCAACCTATATGATGGAAGAATTACAAGCACACAAGCAAGCACAAGGAACTAACAAAATAAAGCTTGCACAAGTAAAGGTAAGATATAACCAAGAGTGGAACCGGTGGAGACGAGGATGTGTTACCGAACTTCCTTCCCTTTGAGGGGAAGTACCTCTCCGTTGGAGCGGTGTGGAGGCACAATGCTCCCCAAGAAGCCACTAGGGCCACCGTATTCTCCTCACGCCCTCACACAATGCGAGATGCCGTGATTCCGCTATTGGTGCCCTTGAAAGCGGCAACCGAACCTTTACAAACAAGGTTGGGGCTATCTCCACAACTTAATTGGAGGCTCCCAATGAAAACACGAAGCTTCACCACAATGGAATATGGCTTCGAGGTGACCTCAACCGTCTAGGGTGCTCAAACACCCAAGAGTAACAAGATCCGCAAGGGATTAGTGGGGAGAATCAAATTTCTCTTGTTGGAAGTGTAGATCTGGGCCTTCTCAACCAATCCCTAGAAAATCAACAAGTTTGATTGGCTAGGGAGAGAGATCGAGCGAAAAATAAGCTTTTGGAGCAACAATGGAGCTTGAGGGAGAAGATGTAGGTCTTCTTGAGGAAGAATACCTCTTTATATAGTGGTGGGGATAAGTGAACCGTTATCCCCATATCTACCCACACAAAGCGGTACTACCGCTGGGTGGAGCGGTACTACCGCAGGTCACAGCGGTACTACCGCGGCCCCCAGCGGTAGTACCGCGCAGTGGAAAAGATGAGGCTTAGAAGAGGGGAGCGGTAGTAGCCGTAGTGGTGGCAGCGATACTACCGCTTATAAGCGGTACAACCGCTCCTACTACCGGAAAATGTGACACGAGAAAAAGCCCTCTCGAATCGACACGGTAGCGGAGCCAGACTGGAGCGGTACTGCCGCATATGCCCCAAGCGGTACTACCGCGCTGCGTAGCAGTACTACCGGTTGGTGGTCATTGGCGATACTACCGCGCCAGCAGCGGTACTACTGCTCCCATCAACAAAACCTCCGCTTGGAAGATGCGGAGAGCTCCAAGACAAGAAAGGAGCTAAGGGTGCCGAACAGAAGTGTACGTGATGATTCCACCCTAGCCTTTCCAATGCGGACCCCCTCTTGATAGTACGATGTATCCTACGACTCAAGTCCACCAAACCAAAACTGAGGAAGACGACACGTCTTCTGCTTAAAGCTTCGAGGGGAGATAATCGTCTCGTGCCAATGGATTAATCTCTGAAATATTTAGCATGTTAGTCCGCAAACGCGTTGTCATCAATCACCAAAACCACATAGGAAGGGACATGCCCTTACAATCTCCCCCTTTTTGGTGGATTGATGACAACACGGGATTTGCACATAATATTAACAATAAGAGTAAGCAAACCCCAAAGACTACAAAATATAGATGGGCTCCCCCTAGATGTGCACATTTAAACGAGTTGCCTTTGGAATGCAAAGCACACACTCTAGGATCAACACTCCCCCTATATTTTATAGTCTGATAACATCTAACAATGAGGAGACATAAGCGGGTAAAGTAGTAGGTGAGTAAAGATAGAACAGGAAATAAGCCCACAACCTACTAAAGTACTTGACATACATAAGGTAGCATAGGTCTCACACAAAGTAACGGTAACCGGGTCTCACGAACATAAACCAAACCAGACAAAGAGAGTTTGCGAGAAGGAAAGACAAGGCACACGACACGCAATAAACACACACTCGCAACACACAAATCCCTAAAACCTCTCCCCCTTAGGCATAGAGACACCAAAAAGGGAGCAGAGAGAAGCAACATGCTCAGGTGATAACAGGACAGACGCACTCCATCATCACATTGCCGCGTAATCATCTGCACCTCCGTCATCGGCTGGCGGCTGCTCGGGGTCAGAGTCAGTCCAATGGCAGTGTTGCTGAACCCATTCCTCCTCATCAGTGATCCAGCCTTCAGAGCCGTTGACAACTGTCGCACCAACTTGACGCATGAGCTCCTTATGACGGCTCGTGGCCTTCTTATCACACACATGGGCCAAGTACTGACCGACTCCATGCAGAACAACTTCTTCATCCTAGTCTTGAGCTTCTTAGCCAAAGAGGGATTTGCTCCAGAGGGCATATAATCCTCATCACCATCATGATCAAGCTCTTTCTCAGCATCATCAGCACCAGACGGAATATCAAAACGAGTGACCGAAGTGTTCCAGAGATCCTTCCTCCTAAGCCTCTTGACCTCGTGAGAGACCAACTCACTAGTCTCCAGCGGATATCCAGTATAGGTGTGCTCCCAAGCCTTCTCAATGAGCAGCATGATAAAAGGAGCATAGATAGGACACTTGTGCTCAGAGATGGCAGACAATAGCTCAGACCACATGACATGAGAGATATCCAGGGTTTCTCGAGTGTTTGTTTCCTTCAGATGCTGGCAGAATAGAAGCATGTCCACAAGATATGGGTGAACCATATCCAAGTTCCCAATACGAGGAAAGAGAGCCTCCCTAAAGATGCGATGAAGGATGTCCAAAAAAATAGGCAGCTCAAATGTCTTCTTCAGCGTCTTGGGGTTAACCTTCATAGTACAATACAGCCAGAGGGATTGCTTGTGGGTGGAGGTGGCATTGTGATGAGGTCGAAAACCTACCGGATTCTCAAGTCCTTGATCTTCAACACCAAGAAGTTCCATGAATGCTTTCCATTTCACTGCAAGACGTCTGCTATTGGTCATGATGTCAAAGTTCTTTCTGCATCGGTGCCAAGATGGACTGTGGCATAAAACTGAGCCACCAAATCTGCATCAAAGTCCTTGTTGAATGACATGATGCCGAGAATATTCAACTGAGTACACATCTCCAGAGCTTCGCCAAAGTAAGCAATGTCCTTTTCCAAATGAGCAATGTCGATGGAGCGAACATCAACAAAGATATTCCTCTTGGCCTTGAGCACATCAAAGTAGGTTGCATACTGAAAGCGGTCCCAGAAAGGACGGTTGACAAGGGTGGGCTATTGCTCTTGCTCATAGGGATTGCGCCGACGCCTCTCCCAAAACTCCTTGTTTGACATCTCAGTGACGGTCTTAGCCTTCTTTGTGGGCTTCTTTGCAGTATTCTTGGACGGCTGCTGAGACTGAGTTGGCCTCTTGAGGAAGGAATACTAGGAGAGCCACTTGCGGAATCGCTTGTTGCCTCAGAGGTGCGATAGCGCTTTGAACTAGTGCGCCCGGGGTTGATACGGTGGGCAGGATGTTCCGAAGGACCATCACCTGGAGCCAAACACACAAACACGAAAAACAGCACGAAAGAATGAGCATAATTCAAGAGAAAAAGGAACATAGATCAACATTTGGTAGGGTTTTTATGCATATTGGCATCCAGCGCTAGTACCGGAGAGGATAGGCGGTAGTACTGCTTCAAGCGGTAGTACCGCTCCAGGCGGGGGAACGTCGGTTTCGAGGCTGCCAAGCCCACTCCGGTACTACCGGGAGACCAAAGTCAAAAACAGTCCTACCAGACATCAATCTTAGCAGTTTAGAGGTCTTCACCATCCTACTCAAGCCTTGATTTGGCCAAAAATCACGGAATGCACACCTATTACCCCTAAAACCTAGATCTGAAAACTAGAAGCAGTAAGAAAGAAACGAGGGGCAATACCGGCATCCATGGCTTGAGGAAGGGGTGGGGATCAATCCCACCGAAGGAAAAGGTGAAGCACGGCCCGGAGAAGGCAGCCCACCGGCGTCCTCGTGCAGCAAGTTCATCGTTGGAGAGCGAGAGGGAGATGGGGGCGAATGGGTATGGGGAGACAAACTCCCCGACCTCCACTTAACCCCGCAGTCTCGCTCCGCATTGGTAGTACCGCTCGGGCGGGCGGTAGTACCGCTTGAGTTAACAAGTGGTAGTACCGCGCGCTCCTAGCGGTAGTACCGCCCAACCAAGAAAATGAACTCTATGTTGTCCTTTTCTCAATGTTTTTTTAGAAAGAAAATGACTTGGCTCAGAAAAAGACGACCACAAGAGAACAGAGAGAACACCACAACCACGAGCACAAAAACCGGAGAGAACACGAGACAAGTCATTATGTTTGAGTGAAATGGTATGGCACCGCGAAGATTTTAACCTTGGGCCCATGACCACTACTCATCTTTGAAGCACATACATACCATCAACAATGGTGAATGTGAAAGAGTTGATTGATTTATGCATAATGGGGGAGAGAAAGTTCATTGAGAGAACAACACTCCCCTATGTCCATGCCTACACCTAAACAACATACCATGATGAGTATGGGGAGGCGTGCTAAGTTTCAATCCACATTGCTCAAATCTATGATATTTAGCTCATGCCTTAACTCGCAAAATCTTGCTTCATCCAAAGGCTTAGTGAAAATATCTGCAAGGTTATCATGAGTGTTGACATAATGAAGATCAATCTCTCCTCGTCGAATATGCTCCCGGATGGAGTGATACCGAATCTCAATATGCTTCGTCTTGAAGTGTTGCACCGGGTTGAGAGAAATCTTGATGGCACTTTCATTGTCACACCAAAGAGGCACTTTGTCACAAATGACACTGTAATCCTTGCCTCATCCATAAAAGTTGAGCACAACAACTACAGGCCGCCACATACTCGGCTTCGGTTGAGGAGAGAGATACACAACTTTGCTTCTTGGAAGACCAACTCACCAAAGAGCAACCAAGAAATTTGCACCCTCCGGAAGTTGACTTTCTATCCACTTTGTCTCCCGCCCAATCCGAATCCGAGAACCCTAGAAGATTGAAGTTTGCTCCTCTTTGGTACCATAAGCCAAAGTTTGGGGTATGAGCCAAATATCTAAAGGTTCGCTTGACCGCCACAAAGTGACTTTCCTTTGGTGAGGCTTGAAACCGTGCCCAAATTCCCACACTCAACATGATATTCGGTCTAGATGCACAAAGGTAAAGCAAGGATCCAATCATAGAACGATATACCTTTTGATCCACTGCTTTACCATTGGGATCAATGTCAAGTTGGCACTTGGTAGGCATTGGAGTAGTAGCCGGCTTGACATCACTTAGATTGAATCTCTTGAGCATGTCTTGAGTTTATTTTGCTTGTTTGATGAAGATTCCTTCTCATCTTTGTTTGATTTCGGACCCGAGGAAGAACTTCAACTCTCCCATCATGGACATCTCAAACTTCAAGGTCATGAGTGCGGCAAACTCATCATTGAAAGCTTTGTTAGGTGAACCAAAGATAATATCATCAACATATAGTTGGCATGCAAACAACTCCCCTTTGACCTTCTTAGTAAAAAGAGTGGGGTCGATTTTCCCAATTTCAACCCACGATCTTACAACAACTCGGTAAGATGCTCATACCTCACACATGGGGCTTGTTTAAAGCCATAGAGCACCTTATCAACCTGATACACATGATTGGGGAACTTAGGAACCTCAAACCTCGGGGGTTGTTTGACATACACCAACTCATTAAGAGGACCATTAAGAAAAGCACTCTGCACATCCGTTTGTTGCAATTTAAAGTTATGATGAGAAGCATAGGCAAGCAACAAAGGAATAGATTCAAGACGAGCAACAAGGGCAAAGGTTTCACCATAGTCGATACCCTCGACTTGGGAGTAGCCTTGTGCCACCAAACGAGCCTTGTTGCGAATGACAATCCCGTGAGCATCTTGCTTGTTCTTAAAGATCCATTTGATTCCAATGGCATTATGGTTCTCCTTCGGCCTTGGCACTAATCGCCACACCTTGTTTCGCTCAAAGTTATGGATTTCTTCATGCATGGCATTGAGCCAATCCAGGTCTTCGAGTGCCTCATAGACCTTTTGGGGTTCAACACAAGAGACAAACGCATGATGAGCACAATAGTTTGCTAATTGTCTATGAGTGCTTACCCCCTTTGTTATGCTCCCAAGGATATTCTCCATGTGATGCTCTCTGAAAGCAAGCCTGGAAGCAACTATGGCGGCACGACACTCCAATTGCTCTTCAAGTGAGAGTTGGGGTGCGATAACTTGATCATCATGAGCGTCGCTTTGAGCTTGTTCTTGATCTTGAGCTTGCTCTTGATCTTGAACTTGCTCAGGAGAGGGAACTTGGCCTTGTGCATCACTTGGTGGATCAACACCATCTTGAGGTTGATCTTGCACTTGGCCTTGTTCACTTGGTTGAGGGCCTTCACTTTGTTCTTCGGAAGCGTGTGGGTCTAGGGTTGGTGATGGTTCCACTTGAGTGGAACATTGTCCTTATCCTTCGGCCACAAGGGGTTCCTCAACGGGTAGGATATGACCAAGTCCCATTCTTCTTATGGCTTGAGGAGGAATTTCATCACCGACATCAGAAGTACCAGTTTGCTCCACTTGGGAGCCATTATTCTCATCAAACTCCACGTTACACGTCCCCTCAATTAGTCCGGTGGACTTGTTGAGGATACAGTAAGCATGAGAGTTTATAACATAACCAACAAATATGACGTCATAAGCTCTAGCCTCAAATTTAGACAAGTAAACACCTTTCTTGAGAATGAAACACTTACCCCGAACACCCGGAAGTACTTGAGATTGGGCTTGTCACCGGTAAGTATCTCATATGGAGTTTTGTTCAAGCCTTTGCGGAGATAGGGCCGATTGGATGCATGACAAGCGGTGTTGATGGCTTCGGCCCAAAAGTTGTACGGAGACTTAAATTACGCCATCATGGTCCTTGCCGCGTCCATCAATGTATGTTTCTTCCTTTCCAACACACCATTTTTTTGAGGGGTATATGGTGCGGCATATTGATGCTTGATCCCCTCATCACTAAGGAACTCATCCAATGTGTAGTTCTTGAGCTCGTTGCCGTTGTCACTTCAAATCATCAATATGTTTGCATCATGTTGACGTTGAGCTTCATTTGCAAAATTGATGACGGTTTGTTGGGTCTCACTCTTCCTCTGGAAGAAGTATACCCAAGTGTATCTTGAATAATCATACACAATTACCAAGCAATACTTTGTACCCCCAAGACTATCAAAGGATGGGGGACCAAAGAGATCCACGTGAAGGAGCTCCAAAGGCCTCGTCGAGTAGATGATAGTCGTGGGAGGGTGAGCCTTCTCATGTAGCTTTCTTTCGATACAAGCACTGCAAGCACGATCTTTGGCAAAACTAACATTTGCTAGTCCACGGACATGGTCCCCCTTGAGAAGACTTTGCAAAGATCTCATATTGACGTGGGCTAAAAGGCGATGCCAAAGCCATCCCACATCAACTTTAGCCATTAGGCATGTCGCGGTCTTAGTGGGTCGCTCCGAGAAGTTGACCACATAGAGACCGTTCTCAACATGCCCAACAAAGGCTACTTTAAGAGTCTTGCTCCACAAGAGGGCCACGGAATCAATATGAAAGAAAGTAGCAAAACCCATGAGTGCAAGTTGACAAACGGAAAGTAAATTGTATGCAAGGGACTCAACAAGCATGACTTTCTCGATCGTGAGATCATGAGAAACGTCAACTTGTTGCCGAGACCCAATACCTTAGAAGATGAAGCATCACCCCGTTCGACATTGGTGGGCATAGATTAACCTTTGTGCACGTCCACCACCAAGTCTTTGCTTAGTTTAAGGTACCATTTTGTAATGGGTCCGTTGATGTTAGCAACAAGGGTCTTAGGAACCCAAATAGACCATTCAATGTACTCATAAGAAGAACCGACAAATTTAACATAAACATGTCCATCACTAGCACGGCATAACACATAAGACGGGTTAAAGTCGTCGGCTTTGTTAGAAGGAGTGACAATGCCCTTTTTGACTCCACCACCCTTCACAATGTTCTTCTTCTCCTTAGGAGTACCCTCTCCCTCCTTCACAAAGGTTTGCTTGAGAGGAATAGGTTGCTTGGTCTTGTCATTTCTCTTCTTCTTGGCCTTGGGGGCAAACCCAATCCCTTCCTTAGCAACGGCTTCCTTTTGATTGCTCAAAAGATCGTTGAGGTTATTCTCACCTTGTATGCAAGACACAAGGCCTTTCTCAAGTTGCTTCTTCAACTTGGCATTCTCTCCCACAAGATGCACATGATCACAAAAAGGGTTAGTAGCATTTGCATTATCAATTAAAACCATGTGAGGAAAAATGGCTTTCTCCTTGGTTAGCGAAACTTGAAGTTGATTATGAGACTCATTGAGACTAGCATGTACACTCTTCAAGACTTTGTGAGCCTTGTCAAGTGTATCAAACTCCTCCTTGAGTCTAGCATGGTCAACCACAAGTTTTGCCTTTTCGAAATTGAGCACACGAGAGACAACTAAAGCATGATCGATATCTTTCTTTAATTTAGCATGATCATCGTTGTGTGACTCCTCAAGAGCCAAACGAAGACCATGCTCTTCCTCAAGAGCATTAGAGAGATCCAATATCTCATCGACATAGTCTCGACTATGACCCTCCCATCTTAGAGATGGTCTCTTCGTGAGCCTCGATCATGTCATTGGCTTCACCAAGTTGTTCCAAGAGAGCAACAAATTGCTTCTTGGGTTTATCTTTGAGCTTACTCATAAAAGACTCAAATTAATTTTCCTCCGCCTCCACCCCCTCACTCTCATCAATGTAATACGTCAATGAAGGATTCGAAGTGATGGTAGAATTGATGTTGGGGTTACCTTGTTGGTGGCTTTAGCCATGAGGCACTTGGCAGTGATGTTCTCATTTGGTGAGTCAAAGAGGGATGACCGTGGAGTTGTTGCAATAGCAACAGTGGCCACGGTAACCATCTCGTTATCGTCTTCATCATCGTCATCTGATACGTCCAAAACGTATCTATAATTTCTGCTTGCTCCATGCCTCTTTTGGGTGATATTGCTATGTTATTTATACACTTTCATACACTTTTGATCATATTTGGACTAACCTATTAACTCAGTGCACCCCAGTGCCAGTTTCCGTTTTCGGCTGTTTTTGTATTTCAGGTTTTCACATTACGAGAACTGCCAGGAAAAATCCAGAAAAATTATATAAAAAATCAGCGTTCCAGAAACTACCTTGCGCCCGAAGGACAGCCGGGGGGCACCAGGGCTCCAGGCACCCTGGCGGCGTGCCCCCCCCCTGGGCCGCGCCGGGGGGCGCCTGGGCCCCCCGAGGCTCCTCCGATGCCCCCCTTTGGCATATATTTAAAGCGTCTCCCGAAACCCTCGAGACGGGAACTCTTTTTCGCGATCTCATCTCTGTTCCGCCGCCGCCGCTGCTTCCAAGATCGGGAGCACCAGGAGAACTCTTCCCGGCACCCTGCCGGAGGGGAGGATCACCACCGGGAGCTTCTCCACCACCATGGACGCCTCCCGGATGAGTTGTGAGTAGTCTCCCTTGGACCATGGGTCCATGACCAGTAGCTATGTGATGTTCTCCTCCCGTTCTTGTGCTTCACTAATTAGTCCTCGTGAGCTGCCCTACATGATCGAGGCACATATGTAATCCTTATGCTGTTGCTATGATGAGTTTGCTGGGATCCGATGGATTATGAGATTATGTTCAGATTGTGCTTGAGTAATATATTTGATTTACCTCTTTTATATTTATGTTCGTAAGTAATTCTTGCATGTTCTCCGTTGTTATTTATTGCTTTGGCCAAGTAGTAGGTAGTGACTCCAAGAGGGAACGTTATGCTTGATTGTGGGTTCATGCCCCTCGATGACTAGTTTGAGTGACAGAAACATGAGTCTAGGGGATGTGCTGTTGCCACAAGGGGGAAAACAACGGTGCTTGTGCCCGCGGGTGCAAGGACTGTTTACTTTACGCAAAGTTCTTTTAATGCAGTTGTCTGTTGCATTGAGTTTACACTATGGGTGGGAGTCGCAACTTAATACCAGCGAGATGTTCTGGATAGATATCTCAAGGTGGATGATTAGTAGTAGATATTGATGGATTTCGGTCTACTTACTTTGGGGTACCGCCCATGCTTTGAACCTCAACCTTTCTTGCAATGTAGTCAGCATTGGTTTGCGCACATGGTCCTGTCAATTGCCCAGCTGTAATTCGTTTACCTCACATAGCTGTTTTATCATCTTTTGGGAGAGAGACATCACTAGTGAACATCATGAGACTCCGGTCCATATTACCATCATTGATCACATCCACTATTTACTTTTCCTCTTTTATTTACTATTGCAATTATATCTATCACTATTATCACTTGCGTTTGATCCTTTGTAAACTACAAGGCCGGAGGGATTGACAACCTCTCTGTACTCGTTGGGAGCAAAGTTATTTGTATCTGTGTGCAGGTCCACGTTGATTGCTAATATCTGGCGCCGTTAGCAGTTGACACCTTCTTGTTGAAACTGGGAGTCTCTGGGAAATCGATCCTTGGTATTGCCAAGGGAAAACTTCTGCTACACTGCATCTCAAACCTTCCACTTGGGGTAACCAACGAGGGGTGAAAAGCCACCTAGCAAAGCAATTTCTGGCGCCGTTGCCGGGGACTGCACTCTTCAGGATAGGGGAGTTGCACGCTATCTTTTACCTTTGCTATTTGGTCTTGTTAGTTTACCTTTCAGTTTTCTTTATGTCTTTTCACTAGTTTTGCTTAATGGAAAACAACAAAAATATGAGAGAGCTTTATAAGCTCTACCTTGCTTTGGGACATGATGTGTTTGAAGAGAAAATTAAAAAACCTATGGAACTTTATTATTTGCATAACAATCATGATGGTGGTGATGTTATTAGTATGCTTTCTTTGAATATCAATATTGCTAATAACATGGAAAGCTCTAAGCTTGGGGATGACACGTTTGATGAACATGATATTTTTAGTCCCCCAACTTTTGAAGAGAAAATTTACTTTGATGATACTTTGCTTCCTATATATGATTACAATGATGAATATGATGTTTTCAGTCCACCTACTATTGAGGATAAAATTTATTATGATTATGATATGCCTCCTAAATACAATGATTACCATGATGGTTATGATTGCTTTACTCTCACTATTCCTAATAAGAAAGATTTTGCTTATATGAAGAGTAATGATACCTTTTTGCATGTGGATCATGGTAACAATGCTTTATGTGATGCTTATATTGTTGAGTTCATTCGTGATCCCACTGAAAATTATTATGAGAAGGGAACATATGCTTATAGATATTTCAATAATATCAAGTTCCCTCTCTTTATGTTGAAGGTTTTGAAGCTGCACTTGTTTTGTCTTCCTATGCTTATTGCTTTGTGCTTCAATGAATTATTGTATTGCAATATTCCTATGCATAGGAAGCATGTTAGGCTTAAATGTGTTTGGTATTTGCTTCTTGATGCTCTCATTTGTTCTTCAACCCTTACTCCTACGAGAGCATCATTAAAGTCTTAAGCCTATCTTTATGGCTATAAAGAAAGAGATCTAGGGAGACAACCCTTGTTATCTTTGCTTTCAGTTTGTTCTTTTAGTTTTAGTGGTCTTGATGTTTGTTACTACTGTAGCAACATCATTGTATCTTTATTTTTCAGCTTTGTGCCAAGTTTAGCCTCTGATTGCAAGAAAGTTCAAAAGTTGTGACGTGCTGTCCAGGAAACAGATTCTGTCCTTGGACCGAAAAATTCGTATAAAATCACCAGATCATCTTTTTGGTCTGAATTTTTTCGACAGCGTGCTCTATATAATTGTCTTTTATGCATCTGTTTTGAGTTTTTTGATTAGAGTTGCAGAAGTGCCCCGAAAAAATCATTTACTACCTGCTGTTCTGTTTTTCACAGATTCTGTCCTGTTTTGCCTTTCCTTCATTTTGCAAACCTAGAGCTTGCTTTTTCTTTGCAAAAACCTTTTGGCAATCTTGAGAAACAGTAGACCTTCAAGAATATCTTTATTTCCAGCAAGGAACAATTATTTTATTATGGGTACTAACCTCGCTAATCAGATTATGATGAGTTATGTATGAAGGGAGTTTTCAAGTGTGCGAGGGAAGATGATAAAAAGATTCAGGAGTGTCAAACGCTCAAGCTTGGGGATGCCCCCATGCACCCCCAAGAAATATTCAAGGAGACTCAAGCGTCTAAGCTTGGGGATGCCCCCGTGCATCCCCTTCTCCATCAACATTATCAGTTCGTCTTTCGTTCCACTATATTTTAATCACTTCATGTGTTATGTGCTATGCTTGGAGCGTCTTGCTTTTAGTTTTCCTTTTAGTTTTATTTAGCTTTTCATAATGAGTCGGAACTCAGCTTTCTTTATGTGGGAGAGAAACACGCTCCACTTCTACCTAGAACATAACATAGAATTTTCATGTCTATCTCTGTTGTGTGTGTTCTTTGACTTTCAATAGCTACTATCATGTTCAGCTCTCAGTTTTCATGCTTATCTTTTTAAAGAGCTTTCGTTTAGTTGGTTGCTTGAACTCTCTTTAGTTATCATATTTATATTATTAAGAGAGTTTGCTTCCGTTGCATTGGTTGATATGTCTATGATAAAGATGCTACGTGCATAATGGCGCTTAGTAGTTCAGGTTTTCTTATGGTTAATCTCAAATAGCTAGGAGGTTCCCAATGTGTTATTGGAGTACCAACATGATTTGTTTGCTTATGATGTGGTATGGTTTAGTAATATCTTCCTTCAAAGAATTTATTTTGATTGACTTGGCGTATGCTCACGCATATTTAAGACTGTAAAGAAAGTCTGTCAAGCCTTGATGATCTTTTGTTTCTGAGTAGCGATATAACTTCCATGCCTGATTCAATGTTGCTTTGTCGCTCTGCATGATTATGACCATCATTGCTCTCTTAGTTGGTCGCTCCCAGTCTTTTGCTAACCTTCGCCTGTACTAAGCGGACTGACTGCTTGTGCATCCACATTCCTTTATACCAGTTATGCCATATGAGTCCACCATATCTTCCTACATGGTATTTACCTGCCATTCCTAACGGAGACTTGCATGTGCCATCTCGAACTTATTCAAAGAAAAGCATTCCTATTTTGTGCCTCTGTTGTAAGTTCATGAGGAAGTAGTGGATAATTCAAGATCTTTTTAAGTTGGAAAAGCTTCACCCCGGAATTGCATGTATAATGTGCAAACCCATAACACGAGAAGGAACTGGCATTGAGTGCGCCCGGCTCAAAAAGATAATATAACAAACAAACCCTCCTTCACGCTTTGTTCATGAGAAATCAGAAAACTTTGGCAGTCATAAACAAAGGAGATTAAGAGGATGTGATCGTCCTCATTCGGGAGTCGTTCCTCGAAACTTGTCCATCTCGAAAAGTGATTGAGTTGTCTGCTAGCATTCGTTGACGAAACATGCATAATCAAAAAAATAATTATTGCCTCTGTTTTAAAGCCAAGAGCTCTGGTACATGTTTTGTCTTTGTTTCCGACTACGGGTTTTCAACCTTGCCAACAAAAGCCACGGTTCGAGAGTCTCCACCTTCTTTTAAAAGCACCAACTACTGAGAGCATGATTTTCATTCTGAGTGTAATGTGCATTGTCCCAAAGTAGCATTGTCTTTTGCATGATTGTGATATCGTTTATTTTGAAATCATTGTATCTAGTCATCACTTAAACCTTGGAGGTGCCCCTGCATTTATGTTTTGCTTCACTAAAGGGGGCAAGCGAGATATCACTTTATCATATTTGCATACCATGTTCATTACAAATCTATTTGATGTTTCAATGTCATATTGTAAAACTTTCAGTTCTTTGTGATTTTCTCATGAGGCAACTTAATTACTACAGATTCATTATCTCAGTAACCTTTTGTCATATGACTATGAATAAGTCCTATATGGTTAATAGCATGTCACCACAGAAATTATTCTTGTTATCATTTACCTACTCGAGGACGAGCAGGAATTAAGCTTGGGGATGTTGATACGTCCAAAACGTATATATAATTTCTGCTTGCTACATGCCTCTTTTGGGTGATATTGCTATGTTATTTATACACTTCCATACACTTTTGATCATATTTGGACTAACCTATTAACTCAGTGCACCCTAATGCCAGTTTCTATTTTTGGCTGTTTTTGTATTTCAGGTTTTCACATTACGAGAACTGCCAGGAAAAATCCAGAAAAATTATATAAAAAATCAGCGTTCCAGAAACTACCTTGCGCACGAAGGACAGCCGGGGGGGCCACCAGGGCTCCAGGCGCCCTGGCGGCGCGCCCCCCCTGGGCCGCG
>LR738710.1:735754419-735774410 GCA_902687465.1 Secale cereale | reverse complement strand
GGGGGGGGCGCCTGGGCCCCCCGAGGCTCCTCCGATGCCCCCCTTAGGCATATATTTGAAGCGTCTCCCGAAACCCTCGAGACGGGAACTCTTTTTCGTGATCTCATCTCTGTTCCGCCGCCGCCGCCGCTTCCAAGATCGGGAGCACCAGGAGAACTCTTCCCGGCACCCTGCCGGAGGAGAGGATCACCACCGGGAGCTTCTCCACCACCATGGACGCCTCCCGGATGAGTTGTGAGTAGTCTCCCTTGGACCATGGGTCCATGACCAGTAGCTATGTGATGTTCTCCTCCCATTCTTGTGCTTCACTAATTAGTCCTCGTGAGCTGCCCTACATGATCGAGGCACATATGTAATCCTTATGCTGTTGCTATGATGAGTTTGCTGGGATCCGATGGATTATGAGATTATGTTCATATTGTGCTTGAGTAATATATTTGATTTACCTCTTTTATATTTATGTTCGTAAGTAATTCTTGCATGTTCTCCGTTGTTATTTATTGCTTTGGCCAAGTAGTAGGTAGTGACTCCAAGAGGGAACGTTATGCTTGATTGTGGGTTCATGCCCCTCGATGACTAGTTTGAGTGACAGAAACATGAGTCTAGGGGATGTGTTGTTGCCACAAGGGGGAAAACAACGGTGCTTGTGCCCGCGGGTGCAAGGACTGTTTACTTTACGCAAAGTTCTTTTAATGCAGTTGTCTCTTGCATTGAGTTTACACTATGGGTGGGACTCGCAACTTATTACCAACGAGATGTTCTGGATAGATATCTCAAGGTGGATGATTAGTAGTAGAAATTGATGGATTTCGGTCTACTTACTTTGGCGTACCGCCCATGCTTTGAACCTCAACCTTTCTTGCAATGTAGTCAGCATTGGTTTGCGCACATGGTCCTGTCAATTGCCCAGCTGTAATTCGTTTAGCTCACATAGCTGTTTTATCGTCTTTTGGGAGAGAGACATCACTAGTGAACATCATGAGACTCCGGTCCATATTACCATCATTGATCGCATCCACTATTTACTTTTCTGCTTTTATTTACTATTGCAATTATATCTATCACTATTATCACTTGCGTTTGATCCTTTGTAAACTACAAGGCCGGAGGGATTGACAACCTCTTTGTACTCGTTGGGAGCAAAGTTATTTGTATCTGTGTGCAGTCCACGTTGATTGCTAATATCTGGCGCCGTTAGCAGTTGACACCTTCTTTTTGAAACTGGGAGTATCTGGGAAATCGATCCTTGCTATTGCCAAGGGAAAACTTCTGCTACACTGCATCTCAAACCTTCCACTTGGGGTAACCAACGAGGGGTGAGAAGCCACCTAGCATCATCCTCATCATACTCTTCTTGGGCCACGAATCCTTTGGTAGGAGTCTTGTTGGTGAAGTTGTTCTTGTTGGGAAAAGACTTGGCCTTGTCCTTTCAAATAAGCTTGCCTCCATTGTCTTCCCTTTTCTCATATGGGCAATCTACAACAAAATGACTCACATTTCCACAATTGTAGCACGTCCTCACTCGTTGCTTTCCCTTGAAGCCACTTGAGTTGTTCTTGTTGAAATTGGGCCTTGAATTCTTTTTGTTGCCCCAAAATTTCCGTGACGCAAGAGCCATGTGCTCATGATAGGCATATTTGGTGTCTTCGGGGCAACACTCCTCTTCATCCTCTTCATCTTCTTCTTCCACACAAGCCTTGGCTGTCAATGCAAGACTGAAGGAAATATGCCCTAGAGGCAATAATAAAGTTGTTATTTATATTTCCTTATATCATGATAAATGTTTATTACTCATGCTAGAATTGTATTAACCGGAAACGTAATACATGTGTGAATATATAGACAAACAAAGTGTCACTAGTATGCCTCTACTTGACTAGCTCGTTGAATCAAAGATGGTTAAGTTTCCTAGCCCTAGACATGAGTTGTCATTTGATTAACGGGACCACATCATTGGTGAATCATGTGATTGACTTGACCCATTCCGTTAGCTTAGCACTTGATTATTTACTTTTACTGCTATTGCTTTCTTCATGACTTATGCATGTTCCTATGATTATGAGAATATGCAACTCCCGAATACTGGAGGAACACCTTGTGTGCTATCAAACATCACAACGTAACTGGGTGATTATAAAGATGATCTACAGGTGTCTTTGAAGGTGTTTTGTGGTGTTGGCATAGATCGAGAATAGAATTTGTCACTCCGAGTATCGGAGAGGTATCTTTGGGCCCTCTCGGTAATGCACATCATTATAAGCCTTGCAAGCAATGTGACTAATGAGTTAGTTGCGGGATAATGCATTACGGAACGAGTAAAGAGACTTGCCGGTAACGAGATTGAACTAGGTATGATAATACCGACGATCGAATCTCGGGCAAGTAACATACCGATGACAAAAGGAACAACATATGTTGTTATGCGGTTTGACCGATAAAGATCTTCGCAGAATATGTAGGAACCAATATGAGCATCCAGGTTCCGCTATTGGTTATTGACCGGAGATGAGTCTCGGTCATGTCTACATAGTTCTCGAACCCGTAGGGTCCGCACGCTTAACGTTCGGTTACGATTGGTATTATGAGTTCCGGATGTAGTTCGGAGTCCCGGATGAGATCGGGGACATGACGAGGAGTCTCAAAATGATCGATCTGTAAAGATCAATATATTGGAAGGCTATATTTGGACATCGGAAAGGTTCCGAGTGATCCGGGTATTTTTCGGAGTACCGGGGGAGTTACGGGAATACGGGAGTACATATGGGCCTTAGTGGGCTTTAAGGGAAAAAGAGGAGAAGCCATGAGGGCTGGCCACGCGCCCCCATGGGCCTAGTCCGAATTGGACTAGGGGAGTGGTTGTGCCCCCTCTTTCCTTCTCCTCCCCTCTCCTTCCTTTCCCCTCCTAGTAGGACTAGGAAAGGAGGAATCCTACTCCTACTAGGAGGAGGATTCCTCCCCCCTTTGGCGTGCCTAGAGAGGCCGGACGGCCTCCCCTCCCTCCTTTATATACGTGGGGAAGGGGGCACTCTAGAACACACAAGTTGACATTGTTCTTAGCCGTGTGCGGTGCCCCCCTCCACCATAATCCACATCGGTCATATCGTAGCGGTGCTTGGGCGAAGCCCTGCGGCGGTAGCATCATCATCACCGTCATCACGCCGTCGTGCTGATGGAACTCTCCCTCGAAGCTCTGCTGGATCATGAGTTCGTGGGACGTCACCGAGTTGAACGTGTGCAGATCGCGGAGGTGTCGTACGTTCGGTACTAGGATCGGTCGATCGTGAAGGTGTATGACTACATCAACCGCGTTATCATAACGCTTCCGCTTATGGTCTACGAGGGTACGTGGATGACACTCTCCCCTATCGTTGCTATATATCACCATGATCTTGCATGAAATTTTTTGAAATACTATGTTCCTCAACAAGGTTGGGCTTCTTTGATCGTTGAGCTCGCAACACCACATTGTCGGCGGTATTTTCCAAGATTCCGATGGCAACAAACTCATCCAACACTTCACTTGAGGACAAGGTGTGAAAGTCTGGCCTTCGACGGATGACAGAGGATATGGCCTTGTGATAAGGCATCAT
This sequence comes from Secale cereale, assembly GCA_902687465.1. Lineage (NCBI taxonomy): Eukaryota > Viridiplantae > Streptophyta > Magnoliopsida > Poales > Poaceae > Secale > Secale cereale. Next base: position 735,770,820 of record LR738710.1, on the reverse strand, counting down.
GGCCTTGAGAAACTTGCGCTTGATCCAATTGTCATTTGTATCCTTGCTCCCATGATCTCGGAGTGAGACCGCAAGAGTGGTTAATCTCCGATAAAGTTCATGAGGCTCTTCATCTTTGATCATGGCAAACTCATCGGCTTCATCTTGCACAACTTCATAGTTTGAGTGTTGAATGCGTGCGCTTCCCTTGTACAAGGAGACAACATGCTCCCATGCTTCCTTGGCTACGGAGAAGTGTCGAAGATGTGCAATATCTTCGGGAGAAATGGCTTCTTGAAGAATGCAAAGAATGGACTCATTGAATTGATGATCCACGGCTTTTCTTGGAGTTAAGTTGTATGGATCATGCGGGCAGAAACCTTGCTCAATGATTCTCCAAAGATTAGTAGAACAATGATTTAAATGATGTTTAAAATGAAACGTCCAAGTAGCAAAATCAGCATTTTTCACATACTTAGGGGGAGGACCAACAGAATTTAGATGCGGGGAGGGAACGGGTCCTCCATAGTTGATGGGAGGTGCTGAATGAGAAAATGTGCCACTCCCATTCTTAGTCGCGGGGACTTGATCACTACTAGCTTCTCCCTTATCGGGAACAGCATCCGACACGTAGTTAGTGGGACGAACCACTTCCAACGGTGTGGTGGATAATTTTAGCCCATCAAGAAATTATTTGAACATGCCTTTGACCTCGGTCGTCATGGATGTTTTCAATGTGTCCAAAGCTGCATTGAACTCCTCACGAGAGACCGAGGTTCCCCCATCGGATTTAGACAAGGACGGATTCCCACCGGAGTCTTCCTTTGTCTCGACTACGTTGTCACCCATACTCTTTGGACGGTAAAGTCCTTAATAGAGAGACGAGGCTCTGATACCAATTGAAAGGATCGATATGGTTGACTAGAGGGGGGTGAATAGGCAACAAACAATTTTTAGCTTTTCTTGACCAAATTAAACTTAGTAACAAAATAGGTTGTCTAGATGTGCAATTAAGTTGGCAACCTATATGATGCAACAATTACAAGCACACAAGCAAGCACAAGGAACTAACACAATAAATATTGCACAAGTAAAGGTAAGAGATAACCAATAGTGGAACTGGTGGAGACGAGGATGTGTTACCGAACTTCCTTCCCTTTGAGGGGAAGTACGTCTCCGTTGGAGCGGTTTGGAGGCACAATGCTCCCCAAGAAGCCACTAGGGCCACCGTATTCTCCGCAAGCCCTCACACAATGCGAGATGCCGTGATTCCACTATTGGTGCCCTTGAAGGCAGCGACCGAACCTTTACAAACAAGGGCTATCTCCACAACTTAACTGGAGGCTCCTAACGAAACCACGAAGCTTCACCACAATGGAATATGGCTTCGAGGTGACCTCAACCATCTAGGGTGCTCAAACACCCAAGAGTAACAAGATCCGCAAGGGATTAGTGGGGGAATCAAATTTCTCTTGGTGGAAGTGTAGATCTGGGCCTCTCAACCAATCCCTAGAAAATCAACAAGTTTGATTGGCTAGGGAGAGAGATCGGGCGAAAATAAGCTTTTGGAGCAACAATGGAGCTTGAGGGAGAAGAGGTAGGTCTTCTTGAGGAAGAAGACCTTTTTATATAGTGGTGGGGATAAGTGAACCGTTATGCCCATATCTGCCCGCACAGAGCGGTACTACCGTTGGATGGAGCGATACTACCGCATGTTGCAGCGGTACTACCGCCCTCCCCAGTGGTACTACCGTGCAGTGGAAAAGACGAGGCTTAGAAGAGGGGAGCGGTAGTAGCCGCGGTGGTGGCAGTGGTACTACCGCTTATAAGCGGTACTACCGCTGCTACTACCGTAAAATCCGACACGAGAAAAAGCCCTCTCGAATCGACACGGTAGCGGGGCCAGACTGGAGCGGTACCGCCGCATATGCCCCAAGCGGTGCTACCGCGCTGCGCAGCGGTACTACTACTTGGTGGTCATAGGCGGTACTACCGCGCCAGCGGTGGTACTACCGCGCCAGCGCCGGTACTACCGCTCCCATCAACAAAACCTCCACTTGGAAGATGCGTAGAGCTCCAAGACAAGAAAGGAGCTGAGGGTGCCGAAAATAAGTGTACATGATGATTCCACCCTATCCTTTCCAATGCAGACCCCCTCTTGATAGTACGGTGTCTACTACGACTCAAGTCCACCAAAAAACCGAGGAAGATGACACATCTTCTGCTTAAAGCTTCGACAGGAGATAATCGTAATGGATTAATCTCTGAAATACTTAGCACACACGATTAGTCCGCAAACGCATTCTCATCAATCCCCAAAACCACGTAGGAAGGGACATGCCCTTACAACATGTGTATTACTGCTACATCTAACTGTTTGATGTTGGCTTTTAGTTGCCCAACATTCAACGTCAGACAACATCGAAGATTGGATCATTGTCCTATAGGATCTGCCACAACATGACACAAGCCCCTCACCCCATGGGTGCCCCTTCTTCCATAAGACTCTTGGCTTGGCAGACAAGCCAGGGACTGATACGTCCAAAACGTATCTATAATTTCTGCTTGCTCCATGCTTCTTTTGTGTGATATTGCTATGATATTGATGCACTTCCATACACTTTTGATCATTTTTGGACTAACCTATTAACTCAGTGCACCACAGTGCCAGTTCCTGTTTTCTGCTATTTTTCTATTTCAGGTTCCCCCATATTAAAAGTGCTCCAAAAATTCCAGGAAAAATATAGGAAAAATCAGCGTACAGGAAGCTTCGCGAAGAACCAAAGATGGGCTAGAGGGGAGCCAGGGGAGGCCCAGGCGGCCACCTGGCGCGGCCCCACCCCTGGCCGCGCCAGGGGGGCGCCTGGGGCCCCTGCTCCGCCTCTGGCTGCCCCCCTTCGCCTATATATCCCTCTCATCCTGAAACCCTCGAGGACAGTACCCTTTTTCGCGATCTCGCCTATGTTCCGCCACCGCAGCGCTTCCAAGATCGGGAGCATCAGGAGAACTCTTCCCGGCACCCTGCCGGAGGGGAGAACCACCACCGGGAGCTTCTCCACCACCATGGATGCTTCCCGGATGAATCGTGAGTAGTCCACCTTGGACCATGGGTCCATGATCAGTAGCTATGTGATGTTCTCCTCCCCTCTTCGCTCTTCATGGTTTAGACCTCGTGAGCTACCCTACATGATCGAGGCACATATGTAATCTTTCTGCTGTTGCTTTGCTGAGTTTGTTGGGATCTGATGGATTATGAGACTATGTTCAGATTGTGTTTGAGTAATATATTTGATTCACCTCTTTTATATCTTTGTTCTTGAGTAATTCTTGCATGTTCTCCGTTGCTGTTTATTGCTTTGGCCAAGTAGTAGGTAGTAACTCCAAGAGGGAGCGTTATGCTTGATTGTGGGTTCATGCCCCCTGATGACTAGCTTGAGTGACAGAAACATGAGTCTAGGGGATGTGTTGTTGCCACAAGGGAGAAAACAACGGTGCGTGTACTTGCGGGTGCAAGGATTGTTTACTTTACGTAAAGTTCTTTTAATGCAGTTGTCTGTTGCTTTGAGTTTACACTTTGGGTGGGATTTGCAACTTAATACCAGCGAGATGTTCTGGATAGATATCTCAAGGTGGATGATTAGTAGTAGATGCAGATGGATTTCGGTCTACTTGCCTTGGCGTACCGCCCATGCTTTTGAGCCTCTACCTTTCTTTGCAGCATAGTTAGCATTGGTTTGCGCTCATAATCCTGTCAATTGCCCAGCTGTAATTTGTTTACCTCGCTTTGCTGTTTTATCGTCTTTTGGGAGAGAGACATCACTAGTGAACATCATGGGACCCCGGTCCATATTACCACCGCTGATCACACCTTCTATTTACTTCCTGTTTTTACTTCCTAGTTGCAGTCATAGCTATCATTATTATCTCTTGTGTTTGATCCTTTGTAAACAACAAGGCCGGAGGGATTAACAACCTCTCTATACTCGTTGGGAGCAAAGTTATCTGTATCTGTGTGCAGGTCCCGTCAACCGCTAAGTTTTTGGCGCCGTTGACACCTACTTGTCGACCCTTGAAGTCTCATGGGATTCTATCCTTGGTATCTTTGCCAAGGGAAATTTGCCGCTACGCTACATCTCAACCTTCCACTTGGGGTAACCAACGAGGGGCGAGAAGCAATCAAGCAAGTTTCTGGCGCCGTTGCCGGGGACTCCATTCTTCAAGATAGGGGAGTTGCATGCTATCTTTTATCTTTGCTTTTTAGTCTTGTTAGTTTACCTTTCAGTTTTTGCTTTAGTGTCCCTTACCAAAAATCACAAAAATAGTTATCTTGCTTGCTGCTGCTATGGGTTCCACCGAGAACACCAAGTTGTGTGACTTCACTAGTCATAACAACAGTGACTTTATCTGCATGCCTATTGCTACACCTGCCACTTCAGCACCTTCTTATGAGATTAAACCTGCTTTGCTTAACCTAGTTATGAAAGATCAATTCTCCGGTGCTGGAGATGATGCTGCTTTGCACTTAAATAATTTTGTTGAGCTCTGTGATATGCAAAAGTACAAAGAATTAGATGGTGATATTGTTAAGCTTAAGCTTTTTCCTTTCTCCTTGAGAGGAGGAGCTAAAATCTGGTTTCAATCCTTGCCTAGGAATAGTATAGATTCTTGGGACAAGTGCAAGGATGCCTTTATTGGGAAGTACTATCCCCCTGCTAAAATTATCCAATTAAGGAGTAACATAATGAATTTTAAACAATTGGATAATGAACATGTTGCCCAAGCTTGGGAACGCATGAAATCTCTTGTCAAGAACTACCCTACTCATGGTTTGACTACTTGGATGGTTATCCAAACTTTTTATGCAGGCTTGAATTTTACCTCGCGGAACTTGTTAGATTCGGCCGCAGGAGGAACCTTTATGTCAGCTACACTTGGTGCTGCCACGAAACTTCTCGACGAGATGATGACCAATTATTCCCAATGGCACAACGAACGCGCTCCAACAGGTAGGAAGGTAAACTCTGTCGAGGAGATTTCCTCCCTAAATGAAAAGGTTGACTTGATCATGTCTTTACTTTCCAAGCAATCTTCTATGATCCTCATGATGTTCCTTTAAATTCTTTGATTGCTCAAGATCAAGTAGATGTGAACTTTATCTCTAGAAACAACTTCAATACAATGCTTATAGGAGTAATTTTGGTAGCAACCCTAGATCGTTCCCCTCTAATTCCTATGGGAACAACAATACTTATCCTAGCACCAAGAACTCCACTTCTGAACTAGAGATTATGCTTAAAGACTTCATCACTACCCAAAAGGCCTTCAATAAGAGTGTAGAAGAAAAACTAGACAAACTAGATAATCTCTCTTCGAAGGTAGACAATTTAGCCCATGAGGTAGAGTTGCTTAAAATTAGAACTTCTCCTCTTGAGGAGAGGAAGACCACTCCTATGAATGCTATTCAAGTGCAAATTAATGAAAACATTAGGATGATGGCTAAACTTAAAAAGAGATGGGCTAGAGAAAAGGAGGAAGAAGATAGAATTAAGAGCCTTCCTACCCACCACACTGTTGCTACTATCCAAGTTGTTGAGGATATCCAAGCTCTTAGCACCCAATGCACTCCTAGTCCCATTGGACCTATTAATGGTGATGCTATGACCTCAACCGTAGAAGCCTCCATACCTAGAAAGCTAGAAGATAGTTGGGATCATATGATTAAAATTAAGTTGAATAACTTCTCTTGCTATGCTTTATGTGATGTTGGAGCTAGTACCTCCGTTATGCCCAAAAGAATGTACGATATGTTTGAATTGAAACCTTTTGATCCTTGTTCTTTTGGTGTTCGTCTTGTTGATTCTTCCGTAAAGAAACCTTTGGGGAAGATCGACGATGTTCTTATCATTGTCAATGACAATTATGTTCCCATTGATTTTACTATTATGGATATTGAATGTGAAGCTTCATGTCCAATTATTTTGGGACGTCCTTTTCTTCGCACCGTTGGTGCTATCATTGACATGAAAGAGGGGAATATAAAATTCCAATTCCCTCTCAAGAAAGGGATGGAACACTTCCCTAGAAAGAAGATTAAGTTGCCTTTTGAGTCCGTTACACGGGATAGCTATTCTCTTACTCTTGATTAAACTTGATCTTCTCTTTTTGCATCATGCCTAGCTTAAAGGCATAAAAGAAAGCGCTTTTGGGAGGCAGCCCACAACGAATTAGGTTTTATTTTGCTTTTGTTGTGTCTTGATGTTTGTTACTACAGTAGCATCATCATTGTATCTTTTCTTTTCAGCTTTGTGCCAAGTTTAGCCTCCGATTGCAAGAAAGTTCAAAAGTTGTGATGTGCTGTCCAGAAAACAGATTCTGTCCTTGGACAGAAAAATTCGAATAAAATCACCAGATCATCTTTTTGATCTGAATTTTTTTGACAGCGTGCTCTATATATGCTTTCGAGCGTCTGTTCTGAGTTTTTTTATTTGAGTTGCAGAAGTGCCCCGAAAAAATTATTTACTACCTGCTGGTCTGTTTTTCACAGATTCTGTCCTGTTTTGCCTTTTCTTCGTTTTGCGAACCTTGAGCTTGCTTTTTCTTTGCAAAAACCTTTTGGCAATCTTTAGAAACAGTAGCTCTTCAAGATTATCTTTATTTCCAGTAGGGAAAAATTATTTTATTGTGGGTACTAACCTCGCTAATCAGATTATGATGAGTTATGTATGAATGGACTTTTCAAGTGTGCGAGGGAAGATGATAAAAGAAGATTCGGGAGGGTCAAACGCTCAAGCTTGGGGATGCCCCCGTGCACCCCCAAGAAATATTCAAGAAGACTCAAGCGTCTAAGCTTGGGGATGCCCCCATGCATCCCCTTCTCCGTCAACAATTATCAGTTCGTCTTTCGTTCCACTATAATTTTATCACTTCATGCGTTATGTGCTATGCTTGGAGCATCTTGCTCTTAGTTTCTTTCTTTAGTTTTCTTTAGCTTTGCTTGCTGTTCATAACAAGTTAGAACCCAGCTTTCTTTGTGTGGGAGAGAAACACGCTCCACTTCAACCTAGAACACAACATAGGATTTTCATGCTTATCTTTGCTGTGTGTGTTCTTTGTCTTTCCATAGCTGCTGTCATGTTTAGCTCTTAGTTTTCATGCTTTTCTTTTTAAAGAGCTTTTGTTTAGTTGGTTGCTGAACTCTCTTGAGTTTTCATGTTTATCTTGTTGAGAGAGTTTGCCTGTTGCACTGAGTTGTGTGTCTTAACTTAAAGTAGGTAATTGAGGTTGCTATTTAATTTTAGTAGTAACTTGCAATAGTTTTGAGGTATTGCCATGAGTAATGTCTGAACTTTTGGTGTCAAGAGCTTTAGCCTATTAGTGATAGATGTCGTATTTTGGGCAATCCGTGTTTATTTTCGAAAACCTACAAAATAGTTGAGAACTTTAGCTACTTGATGGATCACTAATCTTTGGAGGGATCGAATATTAGAGTACACTCACGTACCATGAGTCGAGGATGCGCAAGGATAACCAAACGCCCATACACTCCTCCTCGGGGTACTTGTCTCTTTGTGAACCTCCTAATTAGATTGAGAGTTACCGATAATAAGTGCATGAGTTCTTCGGACTAATGTGAGTATTCGAAAGTTGACACTTCCACCTAGCCATATTTTTCTAGCCTCTTCGGTACCGTGCATTGCCCTTTCTCACCTCGAGAGTTGGCGCATACTTCGCCAGTGCATCCAAATCCTTGGCACGATACGCTCTGTCATCATAAGCCTCATTATATCCTTCCTCAAAACAGCCACCATACCTACCTATCAAGGCATTTCCATAGCCTTTTCGAGATACATTGCCATGCAACATCCATCTTCTCATGACTTGATCTTCATGTCATACATGCTTTTGCTTGATCGATGAGCCGCATGCTAGTTGGGCCTTGCCCTAATCATTGCTACATGACGCGCTAGTATCATTGCATATCCTGCTAGACTGGCAGAGGCATACATTTGCATACATCACGATAGTTTCATTTTCTTTATGTTGAGTACTTTTGTAAAGTGTGAAAGATCTTCTATACTTCTTGTAATACATAGAGTGTTGCCCCTAAAGTGAGGAAAAGATCCCAAAAGAGGACAAAATCAAAAGATCCCAAAGAGGACAAATGAGAGTTAAATAGAAAGAGCCATTGAGGCCACAAAAAAATAGAAAAAAATAGAAAAAAATAGAAAAAAGAGAAAAAGAAATAAAAAGAGAGAAGGGGGCACACTACTATTCCTTTTGAGAGATCCACACTCGTACTTCATCTTATACCTTGTACTCCATAGAGATTATCATTCATGCATATAGCTATGTGGGGACCTTCACACTATAGAACTTGGCTTGTATATTCCAATGATGAGCCTCCTCAAAAGAGCTCTAGGTCTTCTTGAGCGAGCAAGTTGGATGCACCCCCACTAGTTCCATTATAGAGCTTACCTTAGCTCATATGTGCATCCGTTGCATGGCAATCCCTACTCCTCACATCATATCTATCATTTGGCTTTCTCTCGCCTATGATTGTCCTCATTGATGTGAGCCTTTCACACCTTTTTTGTCTTCCCCCTTCATAATTTTTCTCTCTTTGCCATCCTAAGTGTCAACTTTCTTGCTTACGCTCATCCATTGCATGAGTGCTCAAAATATCGAAAGGGAGTGGATCATTTTGACTTGTACCTGGCTAGTGGTCTGGGGATGAGTCAAGATAAGATTCCAAAGAAGACCAAGTGTGAAACTTTAGTAGATTAAGTTCTCAACAATACAAAAACTATGTTTTACTCTCTCGTATATCCCTATCCCCTTTCTTGCACGCAAACACCATTTGGAGACATTCGAGTCACGGACAGCGAGAGCTCTTGCACCTTTATGTTCTTATGTTGCTTGTTACAATGCTAATATAGACTCTTGCTTGTTATGACTTGAATTGAATTACATGCCTTGATTGCTTTACTTAAAAATTTCTTATATGGTTGGTAGCATGTCACCACAGAAATTATGCTTATTATCATTTACCTACTCGAGGACGAGCAGGAATTAAGCTTGGGGATGTTGATACGTCCAAAACGTATCTATAATTTCTGCTTGCTCCATGCTTCTTTTGTGTGATATTGCTATGATATTGATGCACTTCCATACACTTTTGATCATAGTTGGACTAACCTATTAACTCAGTGCACCAAAGTGCCAGTTCCTGTTTTCTGCTGTTTTTCTATTTCAGGTTTTCCCCATATTAAAAGTGCTCCAAAAATTCCAGGAAAAATATAGGAAAAATCAGCGTATAGGAAGCTTCGCGAAGAACCAAAGATGGGCCAGAGGGGAGATAGGGGAGGCCCAGGCGGCCACCTGGCGCGGCCCCACCCCTGGCCGCGCCAGGGGGGCGCCTGGGGCCCCTGCTCCGCCTCTGGCTGCCCCCTTCGCCTATATATCCCTCTCGTCCCGAAACCCTCGAGGACAGAACCCTTTTTCGCGATCTCGCCTCTGTTCCGCCGCCGCAGCGCTTCCAAGATCGGGAGCATCTGATACGTCCAAAACGTATCTATATTCTGCTTGTTCCATGCCTCTTTTGGGTGATATTGCTATGATATTTATACACTTCCATACACTTTTGATCATATTTGGACTAACCTATTAACTCAGTGCACCCCAGTGCCAGTTTCTGTTTTCGGCTGTTTTTGTATTTCAGGTTTTCACATAACGAGAACTGCCAGGAAAAATCCAGAAAAATTATATAAAAAATCAGCGTTCCAGAAACTACCGTGCGTCCGAAGGACAGCCTGGGGGGGCCACCAGGGCTCCAGGCGCCCTGGCGGCGCGCCCCCCCTGGGCCGTGCCCGGGGGGCGCCTGGGCCCCCCGAGGCTCCCCCGATGCCCCCCTTTGGCATATATTTAAAGCGTCTCGAGAAACCCTCGAAACAGGAACTCTTTTTCGCGATCTCATCTCTGTTCCGCCGCCGCCGCCGCTTCCAAGATCGGGAGCACCAGGAGAACCCTTCCCGGCACCCTGCCGGAGGGGAGGATCACCACCGGGAGCTTCTCCACCACCATGGACGCCTCCCGGATGAGTTTTGAGTAGTCTCCCTTGGACCATGAGTCCATGACCAGTAGCTATGTGATGTTCTCCTCCCGTTCTTGTGCTTCACTAATTAGTCCTCGTGAGTTGCCCTACATGATCGAGGCACATATGTAATCCTTATGCTGTTGCTATGATGAGTTTGCTGGGATCCGATGGATTATGAGAGAATGTTCAGATTGTGCTTGAGTAATATATTTGATCTAACTCTTTTATATTTATGTTCATAAGTAATTCTTGCATGTTCTCCGTTGTTATTTATTGCTTTGGCCAAGTAGTAGGTAGTGACTCCAAGAGGGAACGTTATGCTCGATTGTGGGTTCATGCCCCTCGATGACTAGTTTGAGTGACAGAAACATGAGTCTAGGGGATGTGCTGTTGCCACAAGGGGGAAAACAACGGTGCTTGTGCCCGCGGGTGCAAGGATTGTTTACTTTACGCAAAGTTCTTTTAATGCAGTTGTCTGTTGCATTGAGTTTACACTATGGGTGGGACTCGTAACTTAATACCAGCGAGATGTTCTGGATAGATATCTCAAGGTGGATGATTAGTAGTAGGTATTGATGGATTTCGGTCTACTTACTTTGGCGTACCGCCCATGCTTTGAACCTCAACCTTTCTTGCAATGTAGTCAGCATTGGTTTGCGTTCGTGGTCCTGTCAACTGCCCAACTGTAATTCGTTTACCTCACATAGCTGTTTTATCATCTTTTGGGAGAGAGACATCACTAGTGAACATCATGAGACTCCGGTCCATATTACCATCATTGATCATACCCGCTATTTACTTTTCGCTTTTATTTACTATTGCAAACATTATCTATCACTACTATCATTTGCGTTTAATCCTTTGTGAACTACAAGGCCGGAGGGATTGACAACCTCTCTGTACTCGTTGGGAGCAAAGTTATTTGTATCTGTGTGCAGGTCCACGTTGATCGCTAATATCCGGCGCCGTTAGCAGTTGACACCTTCTTGTTGAACCTAGGAGTCTCTAGGGATTCGATCCTTGGTATCTTTGCCAAGGGAAAAACTTCCGCAACACTACATCTCACACCTTCCACTTGGGGTAACCAACAAGGGGTGAGAAGCCTAGCAAGAGTTTTTCTGGCGCCATTGCCGGGGACTCCACTCTTCAAGATAGGGGAGTTGCACGCTATCTTTTACCTTTGCTTTTAGTCTTGTTAGTTTACCTTTCAGTTTTTGCTTTAGTACCTTTTATCGAAAATCACAAAAATAGTTATCTTGCTTGCTTGCTACTATGGGTTCCACCGAGAACACCAAGTTGTGTGACTTCACTAGTCACAACAACGATGACTTTATCAGCACACCTATCACTACACCTGCCACTTCAGCACCTTCGTATGAAATTAAACCTGCTTTACTGAACCTAGTCATGAGAGATCAATTCTCCGGTGCTGGAGATGATGCTGCTTTACACTTGAACAACTTTGTTGAACTTTGTGATATGCAAAAGTACCAAGAAATAGATGGTAATATTGTTAAGCTTAAGATTTTTCCTTTCTCCTTGAGAGGAGTAGCTAAAATTTGGTTTCAATCTTTGCCTAGAAATAGCATAGATTCATGGGACAAGTGCAAAGATGCTTTTATTGGAAAATACTATCCACCTGCTAAAATTATCCAACTAAGAAGTAACATAATGAATTTTAAACAATTGGATAATGAACACGTTGCCCAAGCTTGGGAACGTATGAAATCTCTTATCAAGAACTGCCCTACTCATGGTTTGACTACTTGGATGGTTATCCAAACTTTTTATGCAGGCTTGAACTTTACCTCGCGGAACTTGTTAGATTCAGCCGCGGGAGGAACCTTTATGTCAACTACACTTGGTGCTGCCACAAGGCTTCTCGATGAGATGATGACCAACTATTCCGAATGGCACACCGAACGCGCTCCAACAGGTAGGAAGGTAAACTCTGTTGAGGAGATTTCCTCCCTTAATGAAAAAGTTGACTTAATCATGTCTCTACTCTCTAAGCAATCTTCTGTTGATCCTCGTGATGTTCCTTTAAATTCTTTGATTGCTCAAGAACAAGTAGATGTGAACTTTATCTCTAGAACAATTTTAATAACAATGCTTATAGGAGTAATTTTGGTAGCAATCCTAGACCGTTCCCCTCTAATTCTTATGGGAATAACAATGCTTATCCTAGCACCAAGAACTCCAATACTGAACTAGAGATTATGCTTAAAGATTTCATCACTACCCAAAAAGCCTTTAATAAGAGTATAGAAGAAAAACTGCATAAACTAGATGATCTCTCTTTAAAGGTAGACCATTTAGCCAATGAGATAGAGTTGCTTAAAATTAAAACTTCTCCTCTTGAGGAGAGGAAGGTCACTCCTATGAATGCTATTCAAGTGCAAATTAATGAAAACATTAGGATGATGGCTAAACTTAAAGAAAGATGGGCTAGAGAAAGGGAGGAAGAGGATAGAATTAAGAGCCTTCCTACCCACCACACTGTTGCTACTATCCAAGTTGTTGAGGATATCCAAACTCTTAGCACCCAATGTACTCCTGGTCCCGATGGACCTATTAATGGTGATGCTATGACTATAGAAACTACCAAACAAATGAACCTTAAGGACACCACTACCACTTTACTTGATGCTAGTGATCTTGATTTTGATAATTGCACTCTTACCGAAGTTATTGATTTCCTTCACAAGATGTCTAGAGATCCCCGCACTAGCACGCTTAACCTTGCCTTCACAGATCATATCACTAATGCTCTCATCAAAGCTAGGGAGGAGAAACTTAGAGTAGAAGCCTCCATACCTAGAAAGCTAGAAGATGGTTGGGATCCTATGATAAAAATTAAATTGAATGACTTCTCTTGCTATGCCTTATGTGATGTTGGAGCTAGTACCTCTGTTATGCCCAAAAGACTATATGATATGCTTAAATTGAAACCTTTTGATTCTTGTTCTTTTGGTGTTCGTCTCGTTGATTCTTCCATAAAGAAACCTTTGGGGAGGATCGACGATGTTCTTATCATTGTCAATGACAATTATGTTCCCGTTGATTTCACTATTATGGATATTGAATGTGATCGTTCTTGTCCAATTATTTTGGGACGTCCCTTTTTACGCACCGTTGGTGCTATCATTGACATGAAAGAGGGTAATATAAAATTTCAGTTTCCTCTCAAGAAAGGGATGGAACACTTCCCTCGAAAGAAGATCAATTTACCTTTTGAGTCCTTTGTACGGGCTAGCTATTCTTTTACTCTTGATAAGACTTGATCTATATGCATTATGCCTAGCTTAAAGGCATAAAAGAAAGCGCTTTTGGGAGGCAGCCCACATGAATAAAATTTTATTTTGCTTTTGTTGTGTCTTGATGTTGTTTACTACAGTAGCATCATCATTATATCTTTGCTTTTCATATTTGTGCCAAGTATAGCCTCTGATTGCTAGAAAGTTCAAAAGTTGTGAGGTGCTGTCCAGGAAACAGATTCTGTCCTTGGATAGAAAAATTTGTATAAAATCACCAGATCATCTTTTTGGTCTGAAATTTTTCAATAGCGTTCTCTATATAATTGTCTTTCATGCGTCTGTTCTGAGTTTTTTATTAGATTTGCAGAAGTGCCCCGAACAAATCAATTACTACCTGATGTTCTATTTTTCACAGATTATGTCATGTTTTGCCTTTCTTTCATTTTGCAAACCAAGAGCTTGCTTTTTCTTTGCAAAAACCTTTTGGCAATCTTGAGAAACAGTAGACCTTCAAGAATATCTTTATCTCCAGCAAGGTACAATTATTTTATTATGGGTACTAACCTCGCTAATCAGATTATGATGAGTTATGTATGAAGGGAGTTTTCAAGTGTGCGAGGGAAGATGATAAAAAGATTCAGGAGTGTCAAGCGCTCAAGCTTGGGGATGCCCCCATGCACCCCCAAGAAATATTCAAGGAGACTCAAGCGTCTAAGCTTGGGGATGCCCCCGTGCATCCCCTTCTCCATCAACATTATCAGTTCGTCTTTCGTTCCACTATATTTTAATCACTTCATGTGTTATGTGCTATGCTTGGAGCGTCTTGTTTTTAGTTTCCTTTTTAGTTTTTTCATAACGAGTCGGAACTCAGCTTTCTTTATGTGGGAGAGAAACACGCTCCACTTCTACCTAGAACATAACATAGAATTTTCATGACTATCTTTGCTGTGTGTGTTCTTTGTCTTTTAATAGCTACTATCATGTTCTGCTCTTAGTATTCATGCTTATCTTTTCAAAGAGCTTTTTAGTTGGTTGCTTGAACTCTCTTTAATTATCATGCTTATCTCATTAAGAAGAGTTTTCTTCCGTTGCATTGGTTAATATGTCTATGATAAAGATGCTACGTGCATGATGGCGCTTAGTAGTTCATGTTTTCTTATGGTTAGTCTCAAATAGCTGGGGGATTCCCAATGTGTTATTGGAGTACCAACACGATTTGTTTGCCAATGATGTGGTATGGTTTAGTAATATCTTCCCTCAAGAATTTATTTTGATTGACTTGGCGTATGCTCACTCATATGTAAGACTGTAAAGAAAGTCTATCAAGCCTTGATGATCTTTTATTTCTGAGTAGCGATATAACTTCCATGCCTGATTCAATGTTGCTTCGTCGCTCTGCATGATTATGACCGTCATTGCTCTCTTAGTTGGTTGCTCCCAGTCTTTTGCTAACCTCCACCTGTACTAAGCGGACTGACTGCTTGTGCATCCACATCCTTTTAAACCACTTATGCCATATGAGTCCACCATACCTACCTATATGTGGTATTTCACCGCCACTCCAAGTAAATTTACATGTGCTACCTTTAAAACCTTCAGTGTTTGCAATACATAGCTCATGGGAAAGTAGCTTAAAAACTATTGTGGTAAAGAATATGTCGCTTATGTATCTTAATTCTTATAAGTTGCTTGCTGAGCGGTATCCATGTTTCTGGGGACGCCATCAACTGTTACACTTTTGTTGAATATCATGTGAGTTGCTATGCATGTTCGTCTTGTCTGAAGTAAGGGTGATTTGCCATGAGTTGAATGGTTTGAGTATGCATATTGTTAGAGAAGAACATTGGGCCGCCAACCAAAGCCATGTATCATGGTGGAAGTTTTAGCTTGGACATTAATCCTCAATCTCTTATGAGAATATGCTTAAGCATTAAAGAGGAGTCCATTATCTATTTTCTATGTTGTCCCGGTATGGATGTCCTCAAGTTGAGATCTATCAAAAATGAGAAATCAAATGCGATCTATCTCCTTGGACCTTTGTACAGATGACATAGAGGTACCCCTTTGTGACACTCGGTTGAAACATATATAATGCAATGACAATCCATGGAAATCCGAGCTAATTAGGACAAGATGCGAGCACTATTGGTATTCGATGCATGAGGCTTGCAACTTATAGGATGTCTTATGCATAACACATATGAAGTACTACTACCGTTGACAAAATTGCTTCTATGTTTTCAAAATAAAAGCTCTAGCACATGAATAATCCCTGCTTCCCTCTGCGAAAGGGCCATTCTTTTACTTTTATGTTGAGTCTCCACCTTCTTTTAAAAAGCACCAACTACTGAGAGCAAGATTGTCATTCTGAGTGTAATGTGCATTGTTCCAAAGTAGCATTGTCTTTTGCATGATTATGATATCGTTTATTCTGAAATCATTGTATCTAGTCATCACTTAAACCTTGGAGGTGCCCCTGCATTTATGTTTTGCATCACTAAGGGGGCAAGCTAGATATCACTTTATCATATTTGCACATCATGTTCATTGCAAATCTATTTGATGTTTCAGTATCATATTGTAAAACTTTCAGTTCTTTGTGATTTTCTCATGAGGCAACTTAATTACTACAGATTCATTATCTCAGTAAGCTTTTGTCATATGACTATGAAAAAGCCCTATATGGTTAATAGCATGTCACCACAGAAATTATTCTTGTTATCATTTACCTGCTCGAGGACGAGCAGG
Source organism: Secale cereale (assembly GCA_902687465.1). Classification (NCBI taxonomy): domain Eukaryota; kingdom Viridiplantae; phylum Streptophyta; class Magnoliopsida; order Poales; family Poaceae; genus Secale; species Secale cereale. The sequence continues at coordinate 735,754,743 of LR738710.1, read as the reverse complement.
AATTAGGGTTGGGGATGTTGATACGTCCAAAACGTATCTACAATTTCTGCTTGTCCCATGCCTCTTTTGGGTGATATTGCTATGATATTTATACACTTCCATACACTTTTGATCATATTTGGACTAACCTATTAACTCAGTGCACCCCAGTGCCAGTTTCTGTTTTCGGCTGTTTTTGTATTTCAGGTTTTCACATTACGAGAACTGCCAGGAAAAATCCAGAAAAATTATATAAAAAATCAGCGTTCCAGAAACTACCGTGCGCCCGAAGGACAGCCTGGGGGGGCCACCAGGGCTCCAGGCGCCCTGGCGGCGCGCCCCCCC
>LR738710.1:735698185-735754392 GCA_902687465.1 Secale cereale | reverse complement strand
CCGCCGCTTCCAAGATCGGGAGCACCAGGAGAACCCTTCCCGGCACCCTGCCGGAGGGGAGGATCACCACCGGGAGCTTCTCCACCACCATGGACGCCTCCCGAATGAGTTGTGAGTAGTCTCCCTTGGACCATGAGTCCATGACCAGTAGCTATGTGATGTTCTCCTCCCGTTCTTGTGCTTCACTAATTAGTCCTCGTGAGCTGCCCTACATGATCGAGGCACATATGTAATCCTTATGCTGTTGCTATGATGAGTTTGCTGGGATCCGATGGATTATGAGATTATGTTCAGATTGTGCTTGAGTAATATATTTGATCTACCTCTTTTATATTTATGTTCATAAGTAATTCTTGCATGTTCTCCGTTGTTATTTATTGCTTTGGCCAAGTAGTAGGTAGTGACTCCAAGAGGGAACGTTATGCTCGATTGTGGGTTCATGCCCCTCGATGACTAGTTTGAGTGACAGGAACATGAGTCTAGGGGATGTGCTGTTGCCACAAGGGGGAAAACAACGGTGCTTGTGCCCGCGGGTGCAAGGATTGTTTACTTTACGCAAAGTTCTTTTAATTCAGTTGTCTGTTGCATTGAGTTTACACTATAGGTGGGACTCGCAACTTAATACCAGCGAGATGTTCTGGATAGATATCTCAAGGTGGATGATTAGTAGTAGATATTGATGGATTTTGGTCTACTTACTTTGGCGTACCGCCCATGCTTTGAACCTCAACCTTTCTTGCAATGTAGTCAGCATTGGTTTGCGTTCGTGGTCCTATCAATTGCCCAGCTGTAATTCGTTTACCTCACATAGCTGTTTTATCGTCTTTTGGGAGAGAGACATCACTAGTGAACATCATGAGACTCCGGTCCATATTACCATCATTGATCATACCCGCTATTTACTTTTCGCTTTTATTTACTATTGCAAACATTATCTATCACTACTATCATTTGCGTTTAATCCTTTGTGAACTACAAGGCCGGAGGGATTGACAACCTCTATGTACTCGTTGGGAGCAAAGTTATTTGTATCCGTGTGCAGGTCCACGTTGATCGCTAATATCTGGCGCCGTTAGCACTTGACACCTTCTTGTTGAACCTAGGAGTCTCTGGGGATTCGATCCTTGGTATCTTTGCCAAGGGAAAAACTTCCGCAACACTACATCTGACACCTTCCACTTGGGGTAACCAACGAGGGGCGAGAAGCCTAGCAGCATCAGGAGAACTCTTTCCGGCACCCTGCCGGAGGGGAGAACCACCACCGGGAGCTTCTCCACCACCATGGACGCTTCCCGGATGAATCGTGAGTAGTCCACCTTGGACCATGGGTCCATGATCAGTAGCTATGTGATGTTCTCCTCCCCTCTTTGCTCTTCATGGTTTAGACCTCGTGAGCTGCCCTACATGATCGAGGCACATATGTAATCTTTCTGCTGTTGCTTTGCTGAGTTTGCTGGGATCTGATGGATTATGAGACTATGTTCAGATTGTGTTTGAGTAATATATTTGATTCACCTCTTTTATATCTTTGTTCTTGAGTAATTCTTGCATGTTCTCCGTTGCTGTTTATTGCTTTGGCCAAGTAGTAGGTAGTAACTCCAAGAGGGAGCGTTATGCTTGATTGTGGGTTCATGCCCCCTGATGACTAGCTTGAGTGACAGAAACATGAGTCTAGGGGATGTGCTGTTGCCACAAGGGAGAAAACAACGGTGCTTGTACTTGCGGGTGCAAGGAGTGTTTACTTTACGTAAAGTTCTTTTAATGCAGTTGTCTGTTGCTTTGAGTTTACACTTTGGGTGGGATTCGCAACTTAATACCAGCGAGATGTTCTGGATAGATATCTCAAGGTGGATGATTAGTAGTAGATGCAGATGGATTTCGGTCTACTTGCCTTGGCGTACCGCCCATGCTTTTGAGCCTCTACCTTTCTTTGCAGCATAGTTAGCATTGGTTTGCGCACATAATCCTGTCAATTGCCCAGCTGTAATTTGTTTACCTCGCTTTGCTGTTTTATCATCTTTTGGGGGAGAGACATCACTAGTGAACATCATGGGACCCCGGTCCATATTACCACCGCTGATCACACCTTCTATTTACTTCCTGTTTTTATTTCCTAGTTGTAGTCATAGCTATCATTATTATCTCTTGTGTTTGATCCTTTGTAAACAACAAGGCCGGAGGGATTGACAACCTCTCTGTACTCGTTGGGAGCAAAGTTATCTGTATCTGTGTGCAGGTCTCGTCAACCGCTAAGTTTCTGGCGCCGTTGACACCTACTTGTCGACCCTCGGAGTCTCACGGGATTCGATCCTTGGTATCTTTGCCAAGGGAAATTTGCCGCTACGCTACATCTCAACCTTCCACTTGGGGTAACCAACGAGGGGCGAGAAGCCATCAGGGACTCCCGGTCCAAATTAGACTCGAGGTTAGTGAGGAAACTGTGTAACCCAAGGCGTCCTCCCCCTTTTATAAGGCGATGAACAGGGCTAGCTTAAGGCACCTTAAGTTTTCAACCCTAGTCTGGATAGAATCTACATCAACTCCGTTGTACCCCTTCATATGAGGCAACCCATACATCAATTAAACCCAAGCATGATAGGATATTACCTCCATGACGAAGGCCTGGACATGTGTAAACGTTTTGTGTATAATCCCTTTTGGTATTTTCGGTCACGTGCACCACCATATCAGGACTACTGCCAGTTTTTCGTACAAATAGTTGGCACGCCAGGCACGGGTTGCATTGATCAAGGGTCAATCCCAAATCGGATCTCCAGCTGAATTCGACTATACACATCAGACCAAAAGTTCAACTTTGGCTCCCTGAACTTCATCGTCGACGCGATGGGATGACCCGACACCGACTCGCCTCCCACCATGGGTCACGCTATCTCCTTCGGGGACCTAGAATCCATCATCAACTAACTCAGTGAGGTCCCCATGCCTCGGTATCAAGCTAGGAACAAGAGATGGCTTCCGCACCTTGCCCGAACCCACATCTCTGGCTTGGTACCTCGCTTCGTCCTGCCAGTTATACAAGGCAATGAGATCGTCATTAGCCCACTAGCTCCCCTAGTTCATGGGGTGAGTATGATATTTCGTGGAAGCACAATCTCCTTTGACAAGTCTGATCACCCGGACTACATCCCTCATGCATGAAAATCGTCCCTCGTTCTCGACCCCATCGTCGTTGCACAATTGGATAATATAGAACTCAAGATCTTTGTCATGTTAGGGCTTTGTGAGATCGACACAAAAGCTTGGTAGTAAAAGTTTGCTCTAAGCTTGTTATACAATTGGTTAGCAAGGGCCATCTTACCTAATGCCCTAGTTCCAACAGCAGAGACAACTTTGAGCCGATTTGTTAATTCACCCCCCTTATCAACAACCTCACTCGGGGGATCAATTCCGCCAAGATCTTATGCATCTTTATATATCATGCAAAGTCGTGGGCCAAAGGTTACATGAGATTTACTGTTCAATGGGGAGGGGCGGGGGGGCATTGGCCCCAGCCTTGGAAAGGTTTGTGAAGAAAAAGTTAGATGGAAAAGGTTGAAGAAAATTTAGCCTTTTGCCCCCCCATGTGTTCACATTATCTGTCGCCACCCCACCAGAAATTATGGCATAGCTCTGCCACCGATAGTGTCACTGATAGTAAAGCAAGATCTTCAAAGACAAAGGGCTTTAATACATAATTGTATATTGCATATCTCTTGATGATCTTCTTGAATTTGCTCTTGATATCAAGGACATCGTTGGCGATCTTATGGCGAGTATAACTTTTTCTTAATTTTGAGAATCTCCTTGAAGCTTTCCGACTTGGAGCTGGACTCATGGGATTGCCAGAAAAATCTACCAGGATTGCCGAATAGGCCTACTTTGGTGCATGGGATTGGAAAATCATGGGAATAGAAAAGTCAAAGAGAATGAGATGACATGTATCTCAGTTCTTATAGAAAAGAGATGTCACTTGGTTCGTATGATAAGAACTTTTTTCACTAGGTCTAAGCTAATGTTTTTCTCATTGAACCGTGAAGGATGAGAAGCAATCTTACATAGGACCAGGAATCCATTCCTAAAGCTGAATGGCTCTGTACGAAATTTTCCATTAGAAGTCATATCAATTGTTGAAATCCAAAATTAAAGTCTCTTGGCTCTTTTCACGCTTTCTCAAAAATAGATTAAAAAGTAGATTTTTAATTTTGAAGTTTGGATAAACCATTACTTCATCTGGTGTCTACATTACATATGACTCATATAGTACTAATTTCTTTTTTACCGGATCGAAAAAAATTATGTTGAATAGAAAATTTATAAATCCAATATCATATTCTGTAAAAGTTTATGATACATGTATAGGATGTACTCAATGCGCACGAGCTTATCCAACAGATGTATTAGAAATGATACCCTGGGATGGATGTAAAGTCAAATAAATTGCTTCCGCACCGAGAACCGAAGATTGTGTGGGTTGTAAGAGATGTGAATCTGCCTGCCCGGCATATTTTTTAAGTGTGTGTGTGTTTATTTAGGGCCTGAAATAACATGTAGCATGTCTCTATCTTATTGATACGTTACAAAAAAAACTTCACTCGAATTGTCTGATTCCTCTTTACCGAAGAAACCTGTTGAGCACGGGCTTTTCTGATCAAAATGTATCTTGTCTTTATCACTTTATCATGAGCTATTTTTCTTGGTTAACAATACTTGTTGTTTTGCCGATATTTTCAAGTTCATTGATTTTCCTTTTACATCATAAGGGAAACGAAATCGTTAGGTGGTACACTATATCTATTTGTTTATTAGAATTCCTTCTAATGACTTATGCGTTCTGGTTGTCATTTTCAACCGGAGGATCCCTTAATCCAGTTAAAGGAGGTTTTTTAAGGAGGATTATAAATGGATAGATGTCTTTGATTTCTACTTGAGATTGGGAATTGATGGGACTTTCATTAGGATCTATTTTATTGACAGGATTTATCACTACTTTAATAGAATTACTACAAAACTCGTAGAAACCAGGTGTTCGGGATAGTTATTAGAAAGCAGAAATTGGCTATATATTTTTGGAAAGCCCCTTAGAGCATCTCCAACATAAGTGCTATACTAGCTAAACACCCGTGCGTTGCTACGGGATGAAACAGTATTTGAAGAATGATGATGTGTGACCGATTGTCCTCAGTCATCACTGACATCTCGAAGGTACGGCCAGAGACCTCGATTGTTACCATTGGTTGTCCTCGAGCGCCTAGTGTCCTCACCTGTGAACGTATCAACAACCATCAACTTGTGTATGTCATGCAAAGCACGATCATCATGACCTTAGTCCATGTTGGTAACGTTGGTCCCTATATCGATGAGAGCCTGCTGGTCGTCCTTGCCCACGAGCACTTTCAAATAGATTCAGTATGTTTCAGCGCATATCTAATTAATTACAGGCATGCTAATTAACTTCCCACATAATTAAGTAATTACATCTCTCTCTCACCTTTTTCCCTTAATTTTTCTAACTCCAGAAAAAAAACCTAAACAACTATATTTCATTTTATATGAAACCACCAACGAGTGTGGTTTTTGTGCACTCAGTCACTCACATGCACCCATGATCAAAAACTTAGCAAAACATTAAAAAAATCTAAAACTTTGTGGATGTTATTATGACCAAATGTTTTAGGTGCTTACAAAATTTGGTGGCCAAATGACATCCGAGGAGCTCGGTACAAAAAAAATGTTGTGCTGAAACATGTGAATAGTAAACTTGGGTTCAGAGCATCATTTGTATTTCGCTTTGTATGGTCATCAATTTTTTGGTGAGCAAATTGTGGAACCTCCTAAAACATTTGCGCATAATCACATCCACGAAGTTTCCTTTTTTTCCTTTTTGTGAATTTACTGTTCATTGGGTGCATGCACCGAAGTTAGGTGCATCCACTACTTTCCTACTACCAAATCCATATGGTTATCATTGTAATACCCAACATTTTCAGTTGAATAATCAAACTTTTGTTACAATAAAAATAACATAGAAAACCAACGGTCAAATACTCCTTTTAATATGTTTTATAACACAAAACATATAATAAATAACTATACTCCTTTTTAATATGCTTTATAACACAAACAGAAAATAACATACAAGTACTTTTTTAATAGCACAATAAACATATTGCGTAAAGAAGCAAATGCAATCGATCTATTTTGTTCTCTATAGCAAAAATCTACCAGATTTCTTTTTCTTTTTGCTAAATCTGCCACACCTTCACATCTCAATTTTTTTATAAGATTCATCTCGACTAATATTACAGCCGGTGTTGTGACATCTTGTCCTTCTTGAATCCTTGTTGGCATCTATCATCTTGTCCTCCCCGAATCCTTGTTGCTAGCGATCGTGGTATTTCATGTAAGTTGTAATCCTTTGTAACGGTTGATGATAGGATTTGTGACACGCACAAACTATTAGGGTTTGTTGTGGCGTACCTAACTGTACTCTGTCGATTTGAGTCATTGCTTAAGTTGGGCAAGTGTAATCAGTATGCATGTAAGTTGTGATCAACTTCATAAGTGTACTGTCATGTTGTATGGAAAGCACCGGATCCCATTCGGGCTAAATTGTAAAGTATTACCTTTGGTTTTTCAAAATCGGAGCCCTTAGGGCTCAATCAAGTGACTCCAACTTCACCAAAAATGATCAACGGCCCAACCCCCATAGTAGAAATCGTGCGAAGCCACATGAAGATACATACCAAACACTTAGCCACCTACGACTGTGATAGTACTGTAGAGGTCGTGCGAAGCCACATGAAGATACTGTGCACCAGTAATTTGTTTCCTCTTCTATGACCATTCATGTAATAAGTGATTAAGATGAATAGAAAAATAATTAACATATGCGGACAGTAGTCTCATAATTGACCTGAGTGAAAACATACATGAAAAACATCTTGGCGGTTTGTTCTAATTCAAAAAGGATATGCCTTTGGGTGTTGTTCGAGAAAAAAAAATGGGATTATTCTTCAACATAGATAGTTGATCGACACAAAACAAGTACTATGTAGAAACGAAAAACCGTGCAAGAGCAGAAGTAAATAATAATAATAGAAAGAGTTAAAGTGAATTAGAAAGGGTGTTGAACCTCCTCCATGACGAAACGCAGACCACCTCCAAGTTCTTAGCGAATTGGAGCAACATATACGACTTAAGCATATTTTATGTGTAACAATTTACTCAAACAACAAAAATAATAACTTGGATTAAGCATATTCACAACATTTAGCATAATCTTACAAAATACAGGGTATTTTATATGAAAATTTCAGTTGAAAGGATCTGTACCTCAAAGAACACGAAATTTTGCTGGTATCTAAAGGAAAAATATACAAAATGGTCAAGCAGTTGAACCAACGAAATATCTATAAATTCTGAATAGAAAATTCTAAGCCAAACCTGCAGTAAGTACATACCAAGGAACGAGGTTGTGGCTAGTCCCTTATGAGATCATCAGTTATAGATTATGCCTTGATCATGTAGTACGATGTTATCTTAATAGAATGCAATGGCAGTCTGGCAGTCTAGCACCCTCAATAACATCTGTGAACGCCATTATGCCTCTGGCTTATACCATCTTCTCGCCCAGAACTGAGAAATGTAGCTGATTTTGGTTTAGAAGACTTTAATTTGCACCTTTTGATTTATTGACCAAACACGTGGCTTTGGGTAGCAAATCTATCCTCGACTCCAAGCATTAGCCCAAACATCAAAATCGAGCGCATCCCGTTTCAAAAAAAAAACGAGCGCATACAGCAGCAAAATAACCAAAGCTGGGCTAATCAACGGGTGCACGAGAAGATACTTAGAGCAAGATATTTACCATATCTTTCCTTGCCCTTCCGAGATAACATTGCCGCCAAAGCACATGACCGAGCTGTAGATACCAAAGAAACCACAGATGCGAGATGAAAGCAGCCGGCATGGATGCGCAGATGAAGCAAGATCCACGACGCCCTGACGATCGTACGTCAAAAGCTTGCTCGAGAAATAAGGACAAACGCGCGTCGTTCTCCACATTTGCCTTGGCGCATTGGCACCTTCTACATGTATGCGCCCGCGCTTACCTCCGGTCAAGCGTGGCGGCTGGTCCCTATCATCCCATGCTGCTGCCGCAGGCGTGGTCCATGGCCGCATGAACGCTCTCAACGTGTGCGTTGGCGCCGTCCTCGCCGTGCCCATCGCCCAGCCATTCGGCCACGGAGGAGGCCAGCAGATGGGATATGGCGGCGTTGGAGCGGGAGTGGGAGTGTGGCGGCAGTCGTGTTCCATCGATATTTTGACCTAGCCCTCGCATAGTCGTACCTAAGTCGGGAGGAGAGAGGGCATGGACGGAGGATGTTGTATTTGGTAGGAAAGAAAACCACGCTAGAAAATCAGAAACGGGAGAGTGCAAGAAATTTATTTCCTTCGATCGGAAACAGGAAGTGGACTTTTTTGGAAAGAAATCGGTAGGGGCGATGCATTCCTTCGATCGTCTAGCCAGGGGTACCAACCAACGATGTACGGACTCATCTTTTATAAGTAGAGATATATCCGTAGCTAATCCTCCTTATCCAAACAATCACTTAGAAAAGGCAATGATCGGTGCATTAGGAAACTTAGGATTTGGAATTGATCGTCATGAATCTAAATTTTATTGATTGATAATGTGCTATCAGTTCCTGCCGTTTATAACGTGTCTAGTTAGGAAACTTTGGAAATGTTAGGAAAATTTTATTGTGAGGGTAAAAAAATCAACGTGAGGAGATATGGTGGTGGGATGCGAGACCAAAATAAACTGAACGAAAATAAACCAAGCGATATATAACCAGACGAAGTGGGAGGTAGGACGGAAAAAAACCTGGAACAAAGACTACCAACTGCTCCATTAGGTGTAGAGATAAGCGACGCGCGGTATAAAAACTGTTTTTAGTGCGCGCGGACCCAATTTGGAGTCTCCAGCAGCCACACAAAAAGCGCGCACGTACTATAACTAATGCGGCGCGCTCATCAAAAAGGCATCGCGCAGCATATTTAGTGCGCCCGGTCGCGCGCGCTGCAAACTCTGGGCTGCTGCAGATGGGGCGTTTGATTGGGACCGAGCATATTTTGGAGCGCTTGTTGGAGCAAACGTCTTATAATGCCCTAAAAAACTGCTTGCGCACTGCAAACCTGTTTTTTGGGCGCCGCGGATTGAGCGGCTGTTGGAAATGCTCTAACACGTATCGATTTATTACCACTATAAATTAACACAATGACAAATACAGTAGCAAGTAGGAGTATTAGTATATCACAGATCTGCACATCCCAACAACACTTGATTTACAGCTTGGAATTATTCCTCATATCTCAACACCGTCACGGATAATCTGGAGCCAGATTCCCCTGAACACCTCCGTGATTACTCCATGGTACTCCCTCGAGTTCAACGACAGATAGCAATCAAGGAGGTCCCTCAGAGCCTCTGCTCCACGCATGTCGGTCCCGACGATCACCTCCACCATGCTCTCCCTGAAGTCCTTGTGCGGGTCCGTCGACGCCACCACGACGGCGATGCTCCTCCTCGCGCTTCTCCGGCGACCAGTGCACCTGGTGCTAACTCTGCAACAACCATTGCTGCTGGATAGACGAAGCCTTCTGCTCCTAAGCCTCGGCGAGCTCGGGCACGTACTGCTTGTGGTCGTGCTGTGGTGCGCACTTCTGGACGCGATTGACGCTGGCCTTGTGCGAATTGGACGTAGTTGCAAGCCTTGAAAATCGTCGAAGACGGCGGCGGCACTTCTCGAAGATGGTGACTGATGACGATCGCTGGGGCATCGGATGTTTGTTGCCTTTGGGCTGAGGCGGAGAGGAGAAAGGCGCAGCTTCTCCGGTGGCATTTTCTTTGCTTGCAGGTAGGAGGAGTAGGATTGGTGTGGTGGTAATGGAAGAGGTTTTGGGGTGCTGGTTCCATGGTAGTAGTAGCTTGATGACGATCTCCTTGGTGTTCTTGTAGCTGTAGAGCTTCTTGGTTGGCTTGGTGGTCTGGGTCTCTTCATGTCCCTCAGCTTGTAGAACCAAGAGTTTGGCACGAGATGGGACAGTCGGAACCTATAATGGCTGCCCATCTCGCCTCTCTCTTCCTCTGTCTAGTGCATTGCTGTGTAGCAATGAACACTGCATATGAGCGAGTGCTATCTATCTCTTGTATGGAGCGCATGAAAACTGGCAATGGCAAGTGGCGAATTAAAAAGTGAACAAAGAGGTTACGTTACACATGCGTACCATTGTACCAAGAACTGGTCCAACGAGTTCGCTTTCATTGAAACTAATTTGAGCTGTCAACTGCTTTGCAATGGCAACTGGATGTGATCAGATGCTTCTGGCATAGAAAAGGTAAAACTGGCGAATTAAGAAATGAGCAAAGAGGTTACACATGCGTGCCATTGTACCATGAATCAGTCCTGCTAGTTCGCTTTTCTGGAATTAATTTGAGCTGTCAGCTGCTTTGCACGCGGTTTTAGTGCTGTACCGATCCCATCAGTTGCAATGATGGGCACTAATCATGAGATTGTGTACATAATATAAAGTGTACACTAAGTTCATACGTACAAGACTGAAAGTGCTAAGAAAATCATATATGGCCCCAATGATTCTGCCTGGTTTGCTAAGTAACGAACATGATACGCTTGTTACCCAGCAAAAAAAAATGCTTGTTTACATGGGTATGTTCTCTAAGTAACTTATGGAATTAGAGCATCTTCACTCGTTCGGCCCTCGGGTGCACCCGGCCATTGTGGTTTGGTCCTTTGGCCGGCGCTTTTTTGGCCCTGGGCGATCTAGTTCCCAGCCACGCCCCCAGGTTTCGACCCAAGACGCGTATAAATTCAAACTTGACATTTTCCGCTAGCCAAAAAAATGCCACAAGTTCGGCGATCAATCATACTCGGAAGTTCGGTGTTCAAAAGGAAGGACGCGTAGGCAATGCATCAAGCGGCGGCGTGCTCCTCAGGCGTCGGACTGGCGGTGGGAGTCGGCGTGCTCGGGCTGGTCGGCGTCGGCTTGGCTTCTGTGTTGGGCGTCATGGAGACACCATGACTTGAGCTTGGCGGCGGCGTTGGGGTCGGCGTGGGAGTTGGCGCGGCCGTTAACGACATCTGGTTCAAGATGAGGTCGCGCTCCGCCAGGTACCACGCCTTGACCTACTCGTCCATCGTCAACATGTCCGTCCCCATCAAGAATGCCACATCAGTGTTCCTCTTCTTCGCGGCAACGTTAATCCGGAGCAGGTCGATCTTGATGGAGCTGTTCGTCATCAACACGGACCACCGCGCCTCATATTTCTCTTCCCTCTTGGCGGCGTGGTACTTGGCGTCGGCGATGCACTGCTCGATGGACGTGTGCATGCGCTCAGTAGCTGGTGTGGCGTCCTTCGCCATCTTGGCTCGTTTGTTGCCGTCACGGCGCCCATCTGCCGCCCCCGGCGTGGGCGCGTCCGGCTTGTACGTCTCCTTGACCTTGGCGAGGGTGCGCCGGACATCCGCCCACTTCTCACACTTCTCGATCCGGGAAAACACGTGGATGTACTTGAACTCTTGGTCGGTGCTGCTGTCGTGATGGTACATGGCGAACATCCGAACCATCCGCGCCGAAGAACAAGTGTCGGCAACACACACGGCGAAAAGAAGCGAGAGCCGGCGTCTGTGCATACCTGAACCCGGGGGAGACGGCGACGGTGGCCGAGCCGCTCGTGATGATCTCGTCCATGTTGGCTTCCGTCGCGTCGGGGTTGCCGAAATGCGACGACGAGGCTTGCGAGAAGGGCAGGGTGCCATGACGCAGAGGTGGCGTCGGGGAGGCGGCGTAAGCCGGGGCGAGTAGATGTAGGGGGGTACTAGACGCCGACGAACGCGGGCGAGGGCGTGCGCTGGTCGGGGTTCAGACTGGAGGGTGAGGCGCGCTGGCCATGCGGAAAGATGATGTTGGGGTTGAATCCGCCGTGCTCGTCGCCGTCGGCGTAGCCAGACCATGGCTGCGGCGGCGAGAAGGTGGCCAGCGACCCGACGCTCGGCTGGCTCCAGTCAGCTTGTGGGTCGTGGCCGCCGGTTCGATTCATTATCCCCGCGCGAGACGCCTCTGCTTGCTCCGCCGCTGCCGCCCTGTCCCGGACCCTCTTGGTGTTGAGCCTGTTCCGACGGTCGGTGGTGACAGCCTCCCGGCGCTGAACCTCCGTCTTCCAGTCGGCGTTCGACATGCCCGGTGATTTTGCCGGCTGCGCCCTCGGCTTCCTCTGCTTCGGCTGGTTGGCATCGGCAACGGCATCGGCACGAGGGGTCGTATACTTCTTCGGCGACATGGTGGGATGGCGGCCGGATGGCAGGGAGAGGGAGAAGATTGACGGGAGAGGGAGGAGAATGGAGGGAAATGGAGGGGAAACACGGAGGATCGGCGGGAAAAAGTCTTGTCTCTCGCTGACAGAGCGGACTCACACGCCTTTTTGCTTCGACCGGCGCCCCCAGCCCCCCCCCCCCGGGGGGGCTTGGGTTCGGCTCGGGTTCGCCGGCTATTATTACGGCCCAAACCGACGATAAACAAGGTCCTGTGGGCGCGGCTGGGCTGATTTTTCGGCACCAACGCTAAAGAAAAAGCCCTTGGAGGCATGTTGGGGGCGAGTGGAGATGCTCTTATAGAAGTTATAGAATAGGGCAAAGTTTGTGAGTGAGGGGTTTTGGAGCTCGAGCTCCATGATGCCTTTTTTTAAATTTGAAACTTCAAAAAAATATTTAAAAATTCACATGTATATAGTTTATGTATGTTTAAACCTTTATTAAGATGCTTTAACAAATTAGTAGCACAGTCGTGGATTTTATTTTTTTGAAACATGGGCCAAAAGATTTGCCCCTTTTTCATTATTTAAGAGAGGAAGACGTCTGACAAAGTTTCAAGACAAAGAAAATAATACAGCCCCCGGCCAGGGGGTGCACGACACTCAAGCGTTACTCTCCCGGCAGAATGTGTCTCAAATGCTTCGCACCCACGGCCGCCCAAAGTGTTGCCGCCCCTTGTATGGTGCGAAGAAGGATGATTGGGGGTGCCTAATTGCTGCGGAAAACCCGTGTGTTCCTCATCCCAAATTGTCTTGCATACTAGCATAGTGAGGGAAGGCCATGCCGAACCACCAGTCTTTGATGCTCCTGCAGTTTGCCCAAACTGAAATGTCCAAGCTGACGAATTGAAGCCAGTCCTTCACCAAGCCCCATAGTCTCAGCGTGAAGCGACAGTTGAAAAAATGATGCTCGGCAGTTTCTTGCTCCCTCCTACAAAGAGGGCAAGGGCCATAGTTTGGTCATCCCCTCCTGGCCAAACGGGGCCATACGGTCAGCCGTCCAAATCCTGTTTTGAATTTCCAATCAAGCAAAGAATTTTATGTTCGATGGTGCCCCCGGTCTTCCAAACTACCTTGCACATTTCAGAACGAATGATGGATAGAAATTGTGCATTGTAGGAACAGATGTGGATTTCAAAATAGCAAGGAGTGTGCTATTACAAATCCAGTCTACCTTTCTCTCCTTAGTTCTCGCCAACCATCTCCATTCATTTTCTGATATTTGACTAGGTATGAGGCTACATGTCGGTCTTTCTACAATATAGATATAGTGTCGCGCATGTGTTGGGCTGCTGCAATCGCCAAACCATTATCCAACGGTTTTTGACTTTGTCGTTGGCACGATCAACCTGAACAGCGAGGTTTGAGTTCCCGCTAACAATCAAAAGGACCGGTAAAAACTATGATAACACAATCTGAAATGCGAATATAGATTAAGTGCCGGGTAAAAGTGGGGTTCTTGATAAAGGATCTGAATAGTTGTTCTACACGTCTCGCATATGTGAATTGTAGCAAAGTTAAACAATGTCTAAACAAAAATAAAGTCTAAAACTCATGAATGTTAGAGGCCTAAGACAAGGGTGAATCCTATGTGACATTTACTTTGAACGATTGTCAACCAAATGCGCAAGGAGCCGCACAAGGCGTTGTGAGATGGGTCGGCCCATTTTAATCTACTCAATGTTTCACATATCTCAGTTTGGCAACCTTTTGGATAGTTTCAGACGGCTTTTTACCATTTTTCTCTTCCCTGTTTTCACTGGTTTCTTTGTGTTTTTTTCTTTTCATATTTTTCCATCAATTCACAATTTTAACAAATAAATAAATAATGTGTCCCTTTTTTTGAAAATTGGTTGGAATTATAGGAAAAACAAGTTTTTCAAACATTGTTCACGTTTTCCTATAAAAATATTGGAACTTTTAAAATATGTCACATTTTTTGAATTTAAATATTGTTTTCTAAAATCCTGGTTTCTAAAACAATCACAATTCAGAAAATGTTCCCAAGTTTCAGAAAATATTCACACATTTATAAAAATATTCTCAAATTCAAAATAGTTCAGAAATTTAAAATTAATCGTGTTTTCAGAAAATATGGAATTTCAAATTTTTAAAAGCAATGTGTTTCGGAAAATAGTTAAAAAATTCAATTGCACCGTTCCTATAGTGAACCATGTGCTGCAATGTCCACTACAGTGAACCGCGTGCGCAGATAAATCGGTACAATGAACCAATACCAGTACCGCGCACTACAGTGAACCACTACAGTGCTGCCGGGTTGGCCCAGTCGGGCTCCCACGTGGTCGTACATCCTATTGGACGCAGCGAGCGACACATAGAACCTCTCTAATACAAGCAGATCCTTTTTCACTAAAAAACAAACAGATCATTTACTATTATTAGCACATATGACCGTGCGTTGCAACACGAGATATATTTCTTTGTGAGAAGCAATGGGTGAGACAATTGGTGTGTCCACCAAAAATGATCTCCACTGCTATGCGATAGAGCAAGGAGTTGTGGTCTTCTCGCGGGTCATGTTTGTCCCGCGAGATCTTTATAGTGGTGGAGTTAGTCGGCTTGGCGGCAACCATCCAAATCATGCTTTTATTTTCCTCCGGGTCCACCTCTGTCTCGGGGTTGTGTTTGCCTCCCAATTTGGTAGCTATGCGGCGACCTTGGATGCACGGTTGCTTCGACCACTCTCTCTTACGATGGCATAACTGGATGGATTACTAATTGTAGCGCATAAATCATGTTTCATTAGCATATTTAGTGCATAACCAGACACCAATCTCCCATCTTTATTAGGGTTTATTCTCTTCGATTATTTTAGTGCTCACGTGCTCACAACTTTTTTATTCGAGCCAAACCAACATATTATATTTTATTGGTACTTGTAAGTTAGGACCGGCAATAATTCATATTTCCAGACAAAATATGGACATATACAAACTGATGGGGATTTACTATAAAAGTTCAAGGGCGATACTATTCTCATCATGATTGCAAGATAGATGAGTTGGTTTTGTCCATCGACATAATAGGGAAGTTCCATAGTTCAATTTCCTTGGGGTTTAAATTTTTTGTTGCTCATCCGTCTCACAAAGAAAGAAATGTGTGGGTAGGCCCAGTTCGTCCTACTCAGGGGACAAACAAAAAAAATTCGGGAACTATGAGTGGGTGGAACAAAACCTGTATGTATATTTATTAGGAAGACCAACCATTATTGTGTAACGAAGCCGCCCTAGCTAAGTTGGCATCCTCCTAAGGATGTGGAGGCAACATCGCAAGTTCTATTCCTTACGACCACCAAATATTTTTGGCTCCCTTGGGGACGATCGATGGGCCGGATGTGGACGACCCAGTAGGGAATGTGGCTGAGGCTCAATACTATCTGCGCGACGGAGCATTCTTTTTTATTGGCCCAACTGCGTGGGGGCTACTATATGACGCTAGTAGCGTAAAATAGCGCGTGGTACGCATTAGTTCGTTTATGGGCAAATACACTGGCATGCTTCAAGACGACCTGTGTTTGTAAGGCATGAAAAATCCAAAAAACTATGAGATGACGAATTGAAATCATGCGCTTAAAGACCCGACTACATACCGCTAGCCACTCGAAGAAACGAGTCCAACCAACTAATGGCCAACTCGAACCTTTAAGAACATACTCTAACGTTAGATTAGGAATTTTTTTTAACTTTAAAACAATTTTGCTGATATTCCGGGAAACATGAATAATTTTGAAAATTCCATTTTTTTAAATTCTTTACATTTACAGAAATAATTTGAAACATTCGAAATCCACATTTTTCTAAACAATGAATCCTATAAAAAACGTGAACATTTTTTTTATTTGTGATTTTTTTAAAAGGAACATTTTTGAACATTATGATTTTTCTTAGAAAATGTGTTTCTTTAAACTCAGAATTTATTTTGAAATTGCGAACATTGCACTAAAACATGAATATTTTGGTATATGGAACATTTTAAAATGCATTTTTTTCGGGAAAATCGCGAACAACTTTGAAAGGCACAAAGAAAAAAATGGAACATTTGTTTTAAATTTGAACCAATTTTTGAATAAGAACAAAGATTTAAAGTTCTAAACATTTTTCAAAATGGGATTTTTTTTTGTAATTCTGAACATTGTTTAAAACTTTTGGTTTTTTATGAAATCAATAACTTTAGTAAAATGAATTTACGAAAAAAGGGAGAAAGATAAAAAATAAACTTAAAAGGAAAAACGTCAAATGAATCAGGAAAGAAAAAGAGAAAGAAACGGAAAAAAGAAAAATAGAAACGTAACTCAGAAAAACAATTGTTCAGCCCAGCTTGGGCGTGCTGTGCGAAGCTGCGTCTATTTCACGCTCCATGGGAAAATAGGGTTTTCTGACCAGCATGAGCACGAAAATAAACGAGCTGCCTTTAGTGGGCCACACTACAGGCAGCCCATGTACGAGATTCTTACGTTTTCCTTTTCTATAATAGACGAGCGAACAAAAATTTAGTACCACCTTGAATAGGAAAAAAAATCTTTTCGATGGTGAACGGATGAAAAAATCGGAGAAACACACCTTGCTTTATTAGTAGGTACTAGCACAAATGCCCGTGCGTTGCAACGGGATACATAATTGAAGTGTATTTAAATTTAGTTAGAATTATATGGGAAAACACAATGATAGTTCATGCGAAATTTAATGCTCACCAAAATCCGTAGACCAACGCAATAACAATTTATATGCTAATTCCAGATGGATTTCAAATTTATTTATATAGAGCTATAATTCATCATCATATTCTAATTTAAAATAGAACTGGTTATCTTTGATCCCAGCTTGAAATATATTTCATGATGGTTGTAGAGGTGGTGTCGGCATGTGTTGGGTGCCTGGTGAGAACCACTTGTCATCGATCCATGTCGTTGTCACAAAATATTAACAATACAAAAAATAATAAAGTGGAAATGCTGGCATTTTACACATACAATTCTACAAAACAAAAATAGTATGTAGCAAGCTCCAGAGGACCTAAAAACATGTCTTTCAATTATAAAAAGATGATAAAGATGTCATAAACTTTTAAGGAGAAGATGTACCGACTTATCTATATAAATAAAATTAATATTAATAAAAACATAAATAATGAGATCACACGATTGATTGACATATTAATATTATTTATGAAAGAGGATAATGGATATACTTGGGGCTCAGTAGCATGAGATTTGCTTTTATTATTGGGCTTGTTGATATATTTTGTTTTTTTTTGTTTTCAGGTAGCTTACCACACGTACCATGTAGTTGGGCTTGTTGATATTGATAGGACCAATTGTTGTTTGTGCCAATACAACCTGTGGTTATCGTTGCAACTGTAGAAAAAAATTGTATATTTCTAGAGACCCATTGTTGTGGCTAATTCTTCTTTTCGTCAAAATTGTCGATGGTAGTCTCTCTTGCCCATCTATTCATGTGAAACATGATTAATTCCACAACTATGGGTTTGATCATCATACTGTATCACAAAGCTTCGCGAGTCTCTCTTGTCCACCAACTTATAATTTTGTGGACTTGTAATGCTCCTAGTATATTAATTGATATTTCAAACCGGCAAGAGTAAAAATCTTATAAAGAAATAAAAATCATTAATATTTTAGCCGTACAAATACAACATTAATTAAAAAAGGATGTTGATATTTTTGCCGTGCTCATTTTCGTTCCTCCCTAAATATCGTTGTGTGCACCCTCAACCTTACTTTTTAGCCTCACACAATCCTGATTCCGCCCGTTTAAATCCTTCCTTATTAAATCATTCCTTTTACTTATTGACCTCACATAATTTCTTCCTTCCGTTTTCCCCTGCCTTATATTAATTAAGGATCCCTTCCATTTAAATATTGTGCCGAGCCCACCCACCACAATCCTTCCATAATCCTTCCTTTGAATATTCTGCCGAGCCCACACAATACTTCCTTTGAATTAGCCGCATCTATTTAGCCACGTTCCTTTCCTTAATTAGCCCATCCGCTTATTTAGCTCTTCTCTTTTCACGTCTGTTTGTTAATTATTTGGCTATATTAACCGGTATGTGTGTCCTTAAAAATCACGAGGTGGGATTATTCATGAAGTAGGATGTTTATCTCAGTTGGTTGTTGTAGCCCAAAGAAATATAAAAGATCTAACGTTCGATTCTCCACAGTAATGTTTTTTTTTCTTTCTCTATGATCTAAGATAAGGAAGCCCACTCGCGTGCATACAGCCCATAAGGGAAGGCCCGTGTTATTTGCGGTCAGTTAGTTGGGCTGGGATAGCTGCATGTACGTGGTTATTATGAAATTTCAGGCCCAAGTGACTGGCGAACCAGAGAGTTTTATCGTGGAGACCTGGGCGACGTACGAACGAACGCTAACACATGAAAATATTAGTACCACCTCGAATATGTTTTAAATCAAACTAAAAGCGTAAACTCACGGAAAGAAGCGTATTGTGACGGTGAACCCGACAAAGTCAATCCGTGCTTTATTCTTAAAAAAATAAAAAAAATAAAAATAGGGAGAGATATATATAGATATAGATATGGGTATATATTATCATTATTATTATTATTATTAGATATAGATATAGATATGGGTATATATTATCATTATTATTATTATTATTATTATTATTTTATGGAATGATCTCATTAATATTGAAAGGAAAGAATCAATATTGTTTTTGGCGCCTAGATTGGCCCATCTGAATTGACGTGTACATTGTTTTGAGTTGTTGAACGATACATGTCATGCTCAACGATGTTACACTCACGGTCTCACGGACAGCTTTCTATGGAATTATAGAATGTTACAAATAAACACCATTGCCTCCACCTCCTCCTCCCCGCATTAGCTATAATTTATGATTGCCAGTGGCAATGGTAGGCCCCCACTGCCATTTGTGGGTAGCTGGCTGTGGGGAACAGCCATGCACACAAACACAAATATATTCTAGATATGTTTAACTTTTCATTAGAAGATACTTTAACCTACCAACTAGACAAGAAAAGATAAATTCAGTGGATTTCAGCCTACTTGTCTCTCATTGGTTCTCGCCAACCAGCTCCATTCATCTTTTCACATGTGGAGCATGTGTGAGGCTGTGGGTCAGTCTTTTTAGAGTATTGTTCCAATGCGGAGCTTTGATGCATTGGTCATGGGGTCCTTCATGCCATTGAAGGAGGTGGCACTACCGTTTTGGAGGCTGTCATATGGACATTTTGATGCATTAGCCATGCGGGTCCTTCACGCCATTAATGGCGGTGGTGGATGCAGTAGCTAGCGTATGGCATCGTCGCCATTGGCGCAATAAGTGGTGTTAGCATAGTGTGTCTTCTCAACTTTGCTAATGCTTGCTAACAAATCCATTACTTAGCAAAACAATTATTAGACCCCAAGTCAATGGTTTGAAGCAAGCGACAAGCTTTCCCGTAAGTTTGACATGCCAAGGTATCAATCCAAAGAGCCAACACTCTTAGCCTCAGCCAATAGCCAAACAACACAAATTAGGAACATCATTTGTGTCTCCAATAACTTTAGTGAGGCCGTTAATCTCACTAGTTTTCCTAGTTGTAACAGATTACGAGCATATAATGTGGTTGAAATTATTTTGTATTTTCAAAATAAGTAATGTTTTGGTTGTTCTTATGTGAAAAAATAATGTTTTTTGGTTGTTCTTATGTGAAAAATTGGACAAGGGTTCATAAGTTCACTAGGTGCACATTTTTCAAGTGATGGTGGCATACAATATAAACATAGGTATGTGAAATTAATAGTCAAAGCATTCATGACAAAGTATGGAATATGTCGTGATAATGTTCTATAAGCTTTACATCCGCGTATTTGTGGACTAACATACATTTATCTATAGTTGCTTGTGATTTGTGAAGCTAATGTTATGAATTGGAAGAATGAACTCTGTTGGACAAATGATCAACTCTACAACACATAATAAAACGTTACTTGTACCCTCAACAATTTTAGAGCATCTACAACAGGGCATGTCAAACCCGCCTCAAATGCTGTAACGACCCGAATCTGATAAGATTCGATGTCTCTGTGCTTACCGTGCTAGTCCCTGGATCGACTCGCTAGCACACACAGTACATAGGAATATCAAAGTAACAAGTGCATCATTTACTATAACGTATGATCCAGAATATACAAAGTATTACAAACTGAGTAGCACATAGCTAACTTATTCAATAATAACAGCGGAAAGGTAGCATAATAAACGATGAGTCCATCAATGCCCACTGGAGAACATGTTGAGTGAAGACTCGCGACCCTACTGTATCTCAATGATCATCTGAAAAACCTGCAACATGATAAGTTGCAGCCACAAAGGGTCAATACATTGAATGTATTGGCAAATCACACAATATGATATAACAAACCTACATCCACAAGTACGGTATGACAAACAAAACACTCAAGTAAACTGGAGAAGAAAGTCTTCACCTACCTCCACTAAATGAACTCGTAACCGGCTCCAATATACTCGCCCAAGATAACCCAAAGATTCTAATAAACATGACAAGAACTTCAGAAGTGTCTCAAGTGCGCTCTGTCAGTGGCGCATTCTCTAGGAACAATAGAGCGCTCTGCCAAGGACGCATCCACCTGATTTATGTTCCGAAAACTATACCTCGCCTCAAGTGCGCTCTGTCAATGGCGCATTCTCTAGGGACAATAGAGCGCTCTGCCAGTGACGCATTCACCTGGTTAATAATCCCGAGCCTACGGCTATAAACACTCACCACTTTCATGGATCACTCAACACATGCTCGCGTCTACCATATCAAGTTGATCACACCATCACATATAACACAATCAACAACCAAACATGGCAACACGGGATACACATATCAAGCCAAACATTTATCATAACATGAAACCACACTTGCATAGCAGACTATAGGATGAGCAAAACAAAAAGTGCAAACTTGCCTGGAACGGTGTTGAAGTACTCTAACGCTTAATTCCGGTATGCTGGACACTCCGGACAATCTATACGATAACGAAGGCACCGATAAATAAACCGTACCCACATGGCTCACAATAAAGTAAACAACAAAGAATCCAAATAAAACTCAACTAACAAAACATATCAGTAGGTAAATAATATCTACATGAAACTAGGATCACAATGCAAAAAGAATCAACTGATTTGGATCTACGGTTTAAAAGATATGGCCTTCGGAAGTTTGAATTTAAAATTTAAACAAATTCAAATTTGAACGGTTCAAACATGTGAAATTTTGGTTCTACAATATTCTCCTGGTCTCTACGAGTACACAGGAAAAAGAATCAATCAATTTGGAGTTGTAGGCTAAAAGATATACTTAAATGAACATTTGACATAGAATCTGTCTAATATATATTGTGCCAAAATTAGATTTCTGCGAAGAACTGCTGCGGCTGTGGATGTGCCATGTGGCGCATTATCATTGGCTGGAAGGTGTTTGCTGCAGTAGCTAAAGAGCGGACGTTCGCTACTTAGTGGAAAACTGTTCGAAAAAAAAACAAATGCCTATCTAATCTGGGCGGTCCAACGGCGATCGCACGGCTGGGAAAACTCACCGGCAACTAAGGGGAGGGCGTCACCGGAGTTGAACGAGACGGCGGCCGCGCGGCTCGGCGTTGTTGCCGGGGATGGCTTCCGCTGGTCTCCGGCGATGGGGGAATTGATGGGCGGACGCGGAGATCCCCGTTGAAGATAATGGGACACTTGTCGGGGAGGGTCACGGCCTCTGGTGGCGACGATGGGCGGCTGGAGCGACGGCGGCGGTGATCTGCTTCGGGACGAGCTCGGTTTACTCAGTGTAGTTCCTCCCTGCGCGATCTAATGAGTGGGAGAGGTACATAAGGTCAAGAAGAACCGACCCTTAGGGAATGGAGGGGCTGGGAACCTGCGGTGGTGAAGAAAACGGCCGGCGGAAGACCTTCTGCGGCGGCGGTCTCCGGCGAGATCAGAACGCCGTTCTAGGGCACGGTAGAAGGAGATTTTTGCGAAAATTGAAAGAGGAGACGGAAGGGAAATATATATAGTCTGATTCCAGGGTCGAGGGAGACTGGATCGCTAGAATCGATCTAGTTTGGATCGGGGACAGAGGGGATTTCGTGCGCGTGCGGGAGTCTGGCGAGAGGAGGGAGATGACCGCGGGACCCACGCGTCATAGGAACAGAAGAGAAAGAAAAAGAAAACAAAGAGAAGAGAAAAAAACTGGGGCGCTCCTGCGGCTGGCCTTCGGCCCGCTGTACTAGGCCTGCTAGCGCTTGCCTTGCTGCTCGCGCGCAGTGGAGGCTGGCTGGGCCGCGGTGCTGGCTGGCTGACTGGCCTGGCCGGCCGGCTTTTTTTTTTAAACAAAAACCACAGAAGTTAAATAACTAAAATAAATACACTAAAATAAATTCTAAAACAAATACATATGCACACAGTAAAGTCAACACTACTAATATAAAATATAGGAACACTAGTTCCACCTATAAAGCAATTTTATAAAAATCATTTGTATGCAATAGGCCACTCAAACAACGAAATAACACACAAATAAAATATTTTGACAATTGTGAAAACTACAAGAACACATTAAAAAAAACTGGGAACATTATTATGGACAATATGAACATTTTTAAAACCCAAATACAAAAAAAAAAAATTCTATGCAATGCAAGCATACAAAGAGCATTATAACAATTTTTTTTTTTTGAGTTTCAACAACTCCAAAATACTACCAATATTCAGAATTTTAAAAATAGGAATAGAAAACATGATGTAAAAGAATGACCCTATTAACATTCCAAATTCGAAAAATTTGGGATGTTACAAATCTACCCCCCTTAGAATGAATCTCGTCCTCGAGATTCGAGTTGGCTAGCAGGGTTAAAGATGGTAACTTGACATAATCCATATTCCAAAATATCGAGGCTGACTCATTGCATATTTTCAAATCTCCCTTGACATGACTAAATATGATGCATCAATACCGAAAGAACGGTCACAATACTTGATCTTGGTTAAGATTCTTACCAAAGACTGATGCATTATCTCGTCTTCCTACCCTCGTATGATTCACATGTCCACTCACGAAGTGATCGTTTTCCTTCTCTTCAGAACTTCCATTGTCATGATTCATGCTCTTTAGCTCAGGACAGTTTGTTGAATAGTGTCCTGGGTTTCTACATCTGTAGCAAAGTAATTGGCTAAGGTCCTTCTTTGGGGGCGTCGAATGGTCGTGGTCATTGTTGCCATTCCTGTGACCATTGTGGTTGTGTCCATTGTTGTTGTGATGATTATGCCCATTATGGTTATGACCATTATAAGTGTCCACTTCATAATCATAGTACTCAGAAGATGCAGACGAATTATGGTGCTTCTGTTGTTCTCCATAATGGAACTCCGTGTCCCTTGCCTTCCTCTTGCGGTTCTCCACTTGTTGAAACTTTCCTTCAAGTACAATAGCCTTGTCAATAAGCTCCTGACAATTGTCGAATGTTGCCACTGTCAACTGAATACTCAACTCATCATCCAGTCCTTCAAGAAACTTCTCCTGTCTAGCTGCATCTGTATTAACATCATTAGGGGCATAGCGTGCAAGATTATTGAATTCCTCCACATATGCATTCACAGTGCGACCTCCCTGACGTAAGCTGCGGAACTCCTTCTTCTTCAGACTCATGGCACCAGCAGACACATGTGCGGCACGAAAACCTGCCTGAAATTGTGCCCAACTGATACTAGCAATAGGATAAGTGACCAAGTAATTGTCCCACCATGCTGCAGCTGGTCCCTCTAACAAATGCGAGGCAAACCTCACTCTCTCTGCATCAGTGCAACCAACTGTCTCCAAATTCCTATTAACTGAGCGGAGCCAATCATCAGCCACAATAGGTTCAGGGGTACTAGAAAACCTCTGAGGATTCAACTTCAAGAAACGAGTAAGGGCATCAACTGGGGGTGGTGGTGGATTATTGTTGTTGTTGTTCTGGTTATGAACAAGTAACTGGATCAACTGAGTCTGTCCCTGAAGTAACTGCTGCATATACGGCGGTATGTCATTGTTGTTGTTGTCTCCTGAACCACTGCCTCTAGAGTTACGCCTCGGCGGCATCTGATGGGTAAGCAGGGGTGAGATATAGATAGAATTAGGTCTAAGGGAAATACTACCCATATGCTCATGCTAGCAACAAAAACCAAACACTAAATTCACACAATTCACCCAAGCTATCCTAAAGTAATCACATCAAAAGAGCACATAGGATAAATCAAAGCACCCAATTGCATAATACAAACAATCCACGAATAATGACAACACGAAAAGCAATGACCAACCAAACATATATATAACATATCACACAACACAAGCAAAACCTACAGGTAAGGTCATATCCACAAGAGATATGATCTCATCATACTACCGCAAATCGTTTATCAAACACAACTTACTAATGGTGGTCTGCCAACTAAACTTCTTAAATAACACTAATATAATTCCATGGTCATCTATATTTGAAAGGAAAAGATATGAGTACAAAGTATGAACTAACTAGTAGACAACAAGTAGTAAAGTAAGTTTTTCACTCCTATGGCTTTTCTATTCCATTTTCTAGGGTCACGACCTACAGTCAACACACTGCTCTGATACCATCTGTAACGACCCGAATCTGATAAGATTCGATGTCTCTGTGCTTACCGTGCTAGTCCCTGGATCGACTCGCTAGCACACACAGTACATAGGAATATCAAAGTAACAAGTGCATCATTTACTATAACGTATGATCCAGAATATACAAAGTATTACAAACTGAGTAGCACATAGCTAACTTATTCAATAATAACAGCGGAAAGGTAGCATAATAAACGATGAGTCCATCAATGCCCACTGGAGAACATGTTGAGTGAAGACTCGCGACCCTACTGTATCTCAATGATCATCTGAAAAACCTGCAACATGATAAGTTGCAGCCACAAAGGGTCAATACATTGAATGTATTGGCAAATCACACAATATGATATAACAAACCTACATCCACAAGTACAGTATGACAAACAAAACACTCAAGTAAACTGGAGAAGAAAGTCTTCACCTACCTCCACTAAATGAACTCGTAACCGGCTCCAATATACTCGCCCAAGATAACCCAAAGATTCTAATAAACATGACAAGAACTTCAGAAGTGTCTCAAGTGCGCTCTGTCGGTGGCGCATTCTCTAGGAACAATAGAGCGCTCTGCCAAGGACGCATCCACCTGATTTATGTTCCGAAAACTATACCTCGCCTCAAGTGCGCTCTGTCAATGGCGCATTCTCTAGGGACAATAGAGCGCTCTGCCAGTGACGCATTCACCTGGTTAATAATCCCGAGCCTACGGCTATAAACACTCACCACTTTCATGGATCACTCAACACATGCTCGCGTCTACCATATCAAGTTGATCACACCATCACATATAACACAATCAACAACCAAACATGGCAACACGGGATACACATATCAAGCCAAACATTTATCATAACATGAAACCACACTTGCATAGCAGACTATAGGATGAGCAAAACAAAAAGTGCAAACTTGCCTGGAACGGTGTTGAAGTACTCTAACGCTTAATTCCGGTATGCTGGACACTCCGGACAATCTATACGATAACGAAGGCACCGATAAATAAACCGTACCCACATGGCTCACAATAAAGTAAACAACAAAGAATCCAAATAAAACTCAACTAACAAAACATATCAGTAGGTAAATAATATCTACATGAAACTAGGATCACAATGCAAAAAGAATCAACTGATTTGGATCTACGGTTTAAAAGATATGGCCTTCGGAAGTTTGAATTTAAAATTTAAACAAATTCAAATTTGAACGGTTCAAACATGTGAAATTTTGGTTCTACAATATTCTCCTGGTCTCTACGAGTACACAGGAAAAAGAATCAATCAATTTGGAGTTGTAGGCTAAAAGATATACTTAAATGAACATTTGACATAGAATCTGTCTAATATATATTGTGCCAAAATTAGATTTCTGCGAAGAACTGCTGCGGCTGTGGATGTGCCATGTGGCGCATTATCATTGGCTGGAAGGTGTTTGCTGCAGTAGCTAAAGAGCGGACGTTCGCTACTTAGTGGAAAACTGTTCAAAAAAAAAAAACAAATGCCTATCTAATCTGGGCGGTCCAACGGCGATCGCACGGCTGGGAAAACTCACCGGCAACTAAGGGGAGGGCGTCACCGGAGTTGAACGAGACGGCGGCCGCGCGGCTCGGCGTTGTTGCCGGGGATGGCTTCCGCTGGTCTCCGGCGATGGGGGAATTGATGGGCGGACGCGGAGATCCCCGTTGAAGATAATGGGACACTTGTCGGGGAGGGTCACGGCCTCTGGTGGCGACGATGGGCGGCTGGAGCGACGGCGGCGGTGATCTGCTTCGGGACGAGCTCGGTTTACTCAGTGTAGTTCCTCCCTGCGCGATCTAATGAGTGGGAGAGGTACATAAGGTCAAGAAGAACCGACCCTTAGGGAATGGAGGGGCTGGGAACCTGCGGTGGTGAAGAAAACGGCCGGCGGAAGACCTTCTGCGGCGGCGGTCTCCGGCGAGATCAGAACGCCGTTCTAGGGCACGGTAGAAGGAGATTTTTGCGAAAATTGAAAGAGGAGACGGAAGGGAAATATATATAGTCTGATTCCAGGGTCGAGGGAGACTGGATCGCTAGAATCGATCTAGTTTGGATCGGGGACAGAGGGGATTTCGTGCGCGTGCGGGAGTCTGGCGAGAGGAGGGAGATGACCGCGGGACCCACGCGTCATAGGAACAGAAGAGAAAGAAAAAGAAAACAAAGAGAAGAGAAAAAAACTGGGGCGCTCCTGCGGCTGGCCTTCGGCCCGCTGTACTAGGCCTGCTAGCGCTTGCCTTGCTGCTCGCGCGCAGTGGAGGCTGGCTGGGCCGCGGTGCTGGCTGGCTGACTGGCCTGGCCGGCCGGCTTTTTTTTTTAAACAAAAACCACAGAAGTTAAATAACTAAAATAAATACACTAAAATAAATTCTAAAACAAATACATATGCACACAGTAAAGTCAACACTACTAATATAAAATATAGGAACACTAGTTCCACCTATAAAGCAATTTTATAAAAATCATTTGTATGCAATAGGCCACTCAAACAACGAAATAACACACAAATAAAATATTTTGACAATTGTGAAAACTACAAGAACACATTAAAAAAAACTGGGAACATTATTATGGACAATATGAACATTTTTAAAACCCAAATACAAAAAAAAAAATATTCTATGCAATGCAAGCATACAAAGAGCATTATAACAAATATTTTTTTTTTGAGTTTCAACAACTCCAAAATACTACCAATATTCAGAATTTTAAAAATAGGAATAGAAAACATGATGTAAAAGAATGACCCTATTAACATTCCAAATTCGAAAAATTTGGGATGTTACAAATGCCCAGGCAGGCTGCCCGATCACTACCCAGGTCACGAAATTTCGACCCAGTCCGGCGCCTCAAATGGGCCTCAGACGTCCGGACTAACCGACACCCCTCATATCCAGCCCAAATATAGGGAGGATATGGGGGCGCCCGGACGTGGCCGCCAACTCGTACTGACGTCTGAGGTCCTACGCGGAACCGCCTAGAAACCTGGCGGTCCGAAGCTCGTCTCCTCCGTTGGAGCGATGTCGCCGTGTGGCGCTGCTCCGGCGGGCCGCGTAGTGCCTAGCCCAGTTATTTAAGCCGACCGCCGGCACCGAAGGCCTACCCCTCCTCATTTTCTTCTGCCCGTCTGCCGCTGCCGCCACTTTCCACTCCCCGCCCGCCACCACTAGTAGCCATGTCCCCACGCCGTCGGATAAGGGGCCACCCATTTCTGACGTCGAAACGCCGGTTGTAGCTCCTTGAGCAGATCCGGGCAGGGAACGAAGCCAGGATCGCCGCGGGCCTACCTCTGTATAAAGTGGATTCGGAGGAGAGTTAGAGGAGGAGTTTGAGAAGGATGAGGATGAGGAGCCGTAGGAGGATGTGGGGGATGCCAGGGACGCGAATCTGTAGGCGGAGCAACATGCCATCCTCGATTCCCTCCGCTCGGAGTCGGATGCGGAGGCGAGACGCCGTCGCGGAGGAGGGGATGTTCACCTACACGGATGAGGTCGAGCGGGAGGAGGAGGAGCCGGAGCCCTCCTACGCGCCCGTCCACCCGACGCCTGACACCGACATGGACATCTCCGACGATGAAGATTAGCTAGGGTAATACGTAGTGTGTAGTACGTAGGATTTTTTTTGCATGCTTTGTATGGATCTAGGGGTTCAAACATGAGAGACTCGGATGCAGAGTAGCAAATTTGAAGCATGACCGGTCACTGCCCGCGGACACGCCTTGTCACGTCTGCAGGCGTTTGAGGGACCGGATTCGTCAAGTCCATCTATAGAGTGTAGGATCGAAATTATTATGTCTATAGGGGGTGATTAGACTACTTGACAAAAAAACTAAGCCTTTTCCCAATTTTAAGTTTTAACAGTTTTTAGCAATTTTAGCACAAGTCAAGCAATCTTCCTACACATGCAATTCTAGAGTTGTGGCAACGGAAAGTAAATCATTGCATATGAAGGTAAAGGGAGGGGTTGGAGAGTGCAAACGCAATTGGAGACACGGATGTTTTTGGCGTGGTTCTGATAGGTGGTGCTATCGTACATCCACGTTGATGGAGACTTTAACCCACGAAGGGTAACGGCTGCGCGAGTCCTCGGAAGCTCCATCCACGAAGGGTCCACAAAGAAGCAACCTTGTCTATCCCACCATGGCCATCGCCCACGAAGGACTTGCCTCACTAGGGTAGATCTTCACGAAGTAGGCGATCTCCTTGTCCTTACAAAATCCTTGGTTCAACTCCACAATCTTGTCGGAGGCTCCCAAGTGACACCTAACCAATCTAGGAGACACCACTCTCTAAAAGGTAATAGATTGTGTGTTGATGATGAACTCCTTGCTCTTGTGCTTCAAGTGATAGTCTCCCCAACACTCAACTCTCTCTCATAGATTTGGATATGGTGGAAAGAAGGTTTGAGTGGAAAGCAACTCGGGGAAGGCTAGAGATCAAGATTCATATGGTAGGATTAGAATATCTTGGTCTCAACACATGAGAAGGTGATTCTCTCTCAGAAAATGAATAGTGGAAGTGTAGGCACGTTCTGATGGCTCTCTCTGATGGAGAAGGGGTGGAGGGGTATATATAGCCTCCACACGAAATCTAGCCGTTACACACATTTGACCCAACTCGGACAGACCAAATAAACGAACTCTGTTAGACCGAAGCAGTTCAAAATGTGAACATTAGACATTTCGGTGGGACTGACAGTATCAACTCGGTGAGACCGATGCGTCAGGGTTAGGGCAAAACCTCAACTAGGTTTGAACGATTGCACAAACTCGGTGAGACCGATTTTGGTAATAGGCTAACAGAGACTTGGCCATGCAAACTCGTTGGGACCGATTCGCTCATCTCGGTGAGAGCGAAACATTACGAAGAGAAAATAGAGAGTTTGCAATGCTAACTCGGTGGAACCAATTCGCTCATCTTGGTTAGACCGAAATGTTACGAAGAGGAAATAGAGAGTTCGCATTCCCATCTCGGTGAGACCGAGATCCCTATCGGTGAGACCGAACTGATTAGGGTTTATGGCAGTGGCTATGTCATGTCAACTCGATGGCGCCGGATAGATCAAATCGGTGGGGCCGAGTTCGACTTTTAGGTTTAGGACATATGTGGAAATGAGAAAGTGGTTGAGGGATTTGGAGCATATTACTAAGAACTTGAGCAAGTAGACCATTAATAAACACCTCATCCCCTTTTAATAGTATTGGCTTTTCCTATGGACTCAATGTGATCTTGGATCACTAAAGTAAGAATGTAGAGTCTTGAGTTTTTGCCAATCTTTATCCTTAGCTTTTTGAGGGGTCCACATTTCTAGTCCATCCCATGCCAACCATTGAACTTCCTGAAATATTTATCTTTTAAGGATATTAGTTCAATGATCTATATGTTATTATTAATTACCAAAACCACCCGGGGAATAGTTGCACTTTCAATCTCCCCCTTTTTGGTAATTGATGACAACTTATAGATCAAAGCTTGGACAAAAGATAATAAGAATGAACTATATCATCTCTTTGAGAAGTATGTGATAAACAAGAGCTCCCCCTAAATGTGTGTATTATTTAATATTTGCTTTTGAATGCAAATGCACAATCAATTAGGATCATGGGTTACTCTTCCATGTCACATACATCTTGATGGAGCACTCAGAATGATAAGATTTAAGCAATAAGCACTCATCACCAAAATAACAAGTGAATGATCATACACAATCTAATAAGCACACATTAAGCATAGTATGATATGATCAAACACATGGAGTATCTCACACACATAAGCAAACTGTAGCAATAACCAAAAAACCAAACAAAGTAGCAAGAAAAAACCAACAAATAGAGGCAAGACACTCTCTCTCGAAGCCTAATGATCTATACACTTTCTCCCCCTTTGGCAACAAGTTACCAAAAAGCTCGAAAATTCATAGTGCTATGCGGCACTCTAGGCACGATCTCCGGGAGCTGCAGAAGAAGTCTCATCGCGGGTGTACGTAGATGGCATGGAGATGAGAGCATCTGCAAACACTTCCGATCAAGTCTGTGGAGCTGGAGGTGTTGAAGCTGGAGGAACAACTGTAGCAGTTGCTCCAGGAGCTAAAAGTGTAGGTCTGGACTCATGAACTGACACAGCTGAAGGTCTTGGTCATTTGGGACTCTCCGAAAAGCATTTGTTGTATCTCTATCCTCAGCATCTTCTTTGAGCTTCTCCCCGGTAGTCTGGATCTCTGTGACCTTCGCATCTAGATCATAGAACTTTGTCTCGATGATCCTTTCAAGGCTTGCTTGATTCTGAGTCAAGTTGGCCAAACTCTTCTCAATCCTCAGAGTGGCCTCAAGCAGATAACTGAGCTAGTCTTGCTTGGTCTTAGGAGTTCCAGAAGCACTAGCTTGCTTGGCTGCCTTTGCTTGAGCAATCTTCTCTTGGCCTTCAACTGAAGTGGGATGGGATGCATCCATGACAACTTCATTGTCCTCGAAATATGGCCTAAGACGAAGATACCTCTTGTCAAGCAGATATGTCCCTTTCTCCAACTTGGAGCTGATAAGCATCTGAATGTGAGGGGCATATCCACTATACCTTTTTTTGTCAGCTGTTGTCCTCTTGATTGTCTCCAGAATCAGGCTCATGACTTTGAACTTCTCAGGAACATCAAACATATGGAGTAAGTTGATGGAGTGACCTCGGATCATTCTATGATCTCCTGACTTGGGCAACAAAGTGTGCCTTAGTATAGTGTTGATGGTGGTCAGTCCAGACAACAAATGATATATGGATCCAAGCTTGTGAGTCTGCAAATCTGTGTCAGGAATTGGCTTGTACATATTTGCCATGGAGTTATGATCCATCCTGGGCTTGGCATACACATTTGTGTCATTTTCATCCTCCTTGGGGGCATTGATCAAACTTGCCCACTCAGTCATCCATACAATTCTACCATCTGGATAGAAATGAGCAGTGGAGTAGAATTGCATGATCATCTCATCATTCCATCAAGTCAGTTTCTTTCCCACAAACTTGTCAACTTCATTCTGCCTGAAGCTTTCGTGCACACCTGGAAAGAAATCAACATGTTTGTCGATGTATTTCCAATCAACCCACTTCATGTCACAGACAATGGGCTTCTTGTCCAACAATACGGTCTCATAGAAATCCTAATGTTCCTTGGTGTGAAACCTATAGTCCATAGCAGTCTTTCTCCTGGTAGCATATGGACCAGTCTATCTCCAAAGTCTCAGACCTGCATCCTTCCTCAGCTTCATGTTTTCAGCAACAAGATGGGCATCATTATGATCTGGAATTTTTGGCTTAAGTTTTCTGAGCATCATGGACTCATCATCATCTGATGATTCTTGATCTTGATCTTCCTCTTTGTCAGGAACATATGGCACTGGGGCCTTGTCCTTTTTAGCTGCTGGAATGTCTCTAGTGGACCTCTTGGGTGCAGAAGCTTTGGGGGCAGCCTTGGACTTGGATGGAGCAGCCCTGTCTTTGATGGCATCCCCCATCAGCTTTTGAGTCTTTGCCGCAGGTGCAACAGGCTCATCAGCATCATCATCATCTCTCACGGATGGCTTGCCAACCACTCTGGCTATGGTCTTCCTAGCTTTCTTCTTAGATCCTGCTGGCTCATCATCTCTTGTTTCAAGAGTAAACACCATGGTGTCTTGAGTGGATGATCTTGCTTTTGACATGGGCACTCTCATGGCAGGGGATTTCTTTTGCAACCCAGGCTTGGTTGCATCTGAAGTGCCATATTCCTTGTTGACAACCTTCTTCTTTGAAGTGACCTCTTCAGCCACAAAATCTTCATCCTCACTATGAAAAGTTATCTTCTTCCTTGTCTTGGTAGCATCCTTTGGCAGATTGCTTGGAGTGCTTCTGCTGCTCTCATAGTAGCTGCTATTGGAGGGACTAGAGCCCTCACTCAGATGTGCCTGCTCCTCTAACATGTTCTGACTGTCACTGCCCTCAGACATCTCTGAAACTGCAAGCAGACCCTGTGAATAGATGTAGTTGAGGTAGAGTGGATGAGCATCACAAAGTGCAGAGATTTTGCAAAACAATTGAGTCAAAAACTTAGTTTTAGGTTTATACAGAAAGCATTTCGGAGCTACCGATTTGTTAAACTCGGTGACACCGAAGCAACTTTGAGAGTCTAAACTGGTGAAATCGGTCAGACTGAGACATAGTTCGGTGACTTCGAGATAGCTAGGGTTTCACTGAGAGTTGAACTTGGTCACACCGATTTGTACGTTTCGGTCAGATCGAACATTACAAGTGCAATGGCCTAAGCCAAATAGGTGAGACCGATTTCTACAACTCGGTCGGTCCGAGATGAATTTGGCGGAAACCTAACCCTAAAACTTTGAATCAAAACTCATCTATACGGAGTTTTTTCTGGGCAGGATGATCTCATACGTGGCAAGAATCATGGCATTGACTTTGTGCTTAGAATCAGATTGAGGAAAACACAAAGGGTCAAACTCGTACCCTAACTCGACGATGAGTTCGCTACGGCGGCAACGGCAACGGAGATTTCCGTTGATGGCGGCGGAGACCAGCGGCAGGGGGTCGCGGGCGACGAGAGGATGATCCGGAGACCTCGAGTTGGCAGAGCTGGATAGGCGCGGGTGAAAAGATTCGGAAAACTTTCCAAGTTTCGGCCCGTGGGTATATATATCCAGACTCTGTCGGTGTGACCGAGTGGAACGACTCGGCGGCACCGAGATGCAAAACTGCTAGCAGTTACTGCAACTCGGTGAGACCGGATTGTTCTAATCGGTTGCACCGAGATTGAAAACCTAGATCAACTTAATGAACTCGGTATGACCAAAAGGAAAGAATCGGTCAGACCGAAATGCATTAAGAGGTTTTGGAAGTTTAAGTCCATGACGAATCGGAGACTCCGAATGCTCCTCAAATCTGACTTGATCAAACTTTGTGATGTAGCATGAATAGAGTCTGAGATAAGAAAACCATAGATAGCTAGAGGGGGTTCTTAGGCATTCTCGTCCATCCATTTGGCAAAAGAAGAAAGCCAAACAATCAAAGCAACAACTGGACGTCCTCGAATGAGAAAAGTATGCACTCAACATTCTCACACAATAAGATAGCAAATGAAATATGTGGCAAAACATGCACAACCATTCTAGCATCTATCAAGCAATTGATGATGACTATGTCATATATATATGAGTATATTGACTTAGGAGTCAAATGAGAACATTTGATCATAGGTCATACTCATCATTTAAGCTCAAGTGGGGTTACCACTTTTACATAAAGCATTGTTGTGTTCACACCATTAGAGTTGCTTTAGCTCAATTTTTTAGAGTAAAGCTCCCCCTAGATGTGATGTCCCCCCTAAGAGGGATGAACTAACCTTGGGTTTTGTCGATGATGACTTTATGTAGGTGTTGAAGATGTAGATGCTCAATGTTGATGTAGATCATTTTGGAGCAATCCATTGGAGTGAGTTGCACTTTCAATACCTACATGGGTTAGTCCCACAAGGAACATACAAAGATATCCATGGACATAGAGTGAATTGCACACAAGATGATGTCCATGAAAGCATTAGGTTACCTTGTCCCTTGTCTTACCAACAATAGGGTTTATGACTCCTTGAACTAGTGCAAGATGTGAAGGTTGATTGCACTTGTCCTTGCCAATATGAATAAGAGTGAAGTATGCTTTTAAGAACTCATGCTCTTGCTCTAGATTGAGCTTTTTAAAGCATAGCTTCTCATGAGTCCTCAAAAGTTCTCGATGATCCTCTAAGGTAGTTTCATGAGCTAACTTGAGAGTGTTTAATTCTTTAGTTAGATGCTCAATCTTCTCCTTATCATTTTCATTCGTTTTATCTTGCTTAGCATGATTAATAGCAATTTCATCATATTTTCATCACTATTGCTACCAACAAGTAAATCATCATCTCCTAGCAAATCATCTTCATCACTATTGAAATCAAGATATTTGGGGTGTGATACCTTGGGGCCTTTAGCCATGAAGCATCTTCCAATTCCTTCATTTGGTGAGTCAAATATGTCCTAGGAGTTGGATGACACAAGAGCAATTCCGGCAACACCTTCATCTTGAGTATCTTCTGAGTTGGAGTGATAGCTTCTCTCGGAGTAGTTATCGAAGTCGCAACCAGATACTCATTCACCAATATGAGCTTGATGTCTTCGTCTTGTATAGCTCCTTGATGATTTGTCCTTCCTTTCCGAATCCTTGCTTCTACGAGAGGGTCTTCGTTCATAACGATCATCTCTACTCCTTCTCTCTCTTGGTGGTGATTCTTCTCTTCTACTTCTGCTTTTAGGTGAGTCTTCTCTTCTTTTGTGAGGAGCCGTACACTCATTTGAGTAGTGTCCGGGTGTCAAGGATATTACTAGCAGGTATAAACCGGCTAGGAAGATCCGGATTATATTAATGTAGTTGTGTTATCATAAGCCCAGTAGAGGTTACGGCCCATGAAGGCTTAGGGCCCATATGTAAAGTTTACGGTTTGTGAACCGTCCTATCATGTAACTTGAGGTATAAGGTAGAAAGGGTAGAGACCGAGGCGGACACGATTATGAACCGGCCTCGGGACTCTGTAAACCGGACCGGGCGCTGCCTCCTATATAAAGGGACGACCCGGCGACGGTTCAAAGACAGACAACAACCCGTCGAGACACAGGCAAGCAATCTGCTCCCTGTTCATCGACACCCAAGCAATACCAAACCAAACTAGACGTAGGCTTTTACCTTCATCGAAGGGGCCGAACTAGTATAAACCCTCTGTGTTCTTTGTGTGTTTTCACCTCTTCAAGCTAACCCGCGCGATGGCTCCACACCTAAGTCCTCTAAACCGGACATCTGCCGTGCTAATTCCACGACAGTTGGCGCCCACCGTGGGGCTATCGCACGATGGTTTCGAGTTCTTGAAGGGCAGCTTTGAAGGACTCAAGGGTTACGCGGTCGGCCGGATGACCAAGAGTCGCCGCAGCCGGATCTACATCGATGACGCAGGCTGGGGCCCTGAGGTCGATTCAATCGAATACGGGTACCGGGTCCCCTTTGGCGGCATCCACGTCTTCATCGGCAAGATTGGTGAACCGGGACCTGAGTCGGACATCTTCCCCAACATCGTCGAGCCGGCTCAGCGTGCGAGATCGGCCCGGATTCAGCCCGCCATGAAGCGTGTTTACGTTGGAGCAATACATGGAGTCCAAGCCGAGGACGGATCGGATTCTGGTGGCGAGACAGTTGTATACTCCGACGATGAATCTTTATCCGGAGAGACCTAATATTTGTATCTGTTGCGGGACGGTCAATCCGGGGGTGTATCCGATGGTGACAGTATTCCGGACCCCTTTGATCCGCCAAACCGGGTGGCTGTCTTCATGGCCGGATCACAATCTGCGCAGCAGCCCACGGTGACTGGGGCGTTCACAGCAGAGGTAGCTGGTGCAGGGGCGAGCAACCAAGCCCCCTCACCATCTGAAGCTCTATCCACGTTGGTTGAGGAGTTGACAGCCCGAGCAATAGCGGAGGTGGCTCCTGCTAACAAGGCGCAACATGATGCAGAGATCCTTCAGCTAAAAGGCCGGATCGAGCAAGTCAAACGGGATCTGGATGCAGAGAAAGCCATGATAGTGACAAGGCAAGCAGAGCTGGATTCCCAAGCTTTCCGGCTCAGGATTGATCAGGCCTCTGCGCAAGAAGTAAGGAACAGAAGGTATCAGACTCGTCTACCGCCGGTCTATGAGGCGATGAATCTCTTTGGCACGCCAGGAGCGGGAGCCAGCAATAATCTAGAAATAAACCGGAGGGGAGCCCCAGCAACAGGCGCACCGGTTCAACAACCAACCGCGGAGCAAAATCGTCGGGTTGTACCCACGCCGCACGTCCCCACACCTCCTGGCCATTACTCAAACCCCCTGGATAATATTGTCGCCGCCGCTTCATGGCTGGCCGCTTTACCCATTGAAGGAACATCCCCGGTGGCGATGGAAGCACGCAGGGTCAAGGAATTGCTGGACACAGCGTTGACACAGCAGCAGGCGTACTCCTACAGCAGGGAGAGACTTCATTCAACACCCCGCCACAGTAGGAGTTACACTAGGCATTGGGATGAACCGGAGGTGTCCAGCAGCGAGCGGAGACGTCACCGTCACAGGCAAGATAATCCGGCGGGAGCAGAGGCGCACGCCCAGGAGGCGATGAACCGGGCCAGACCTACTGCCCGCGAGGATATCCGTCAAACAACGCCGGTTCACCCAACCACATCAGAGACGGGGGTCACGGCGAGTTCCTTTGGAGTACAGTGTCTTGTTCCCGCTTTACGAAGCGTAAGGTTACCCAAGGACTTCAAAGGTCCGCGCAAGGTGCCTAACTATACGGCAGATCTGGCTCCAGAGGCTTGGATTGAGAGCTATGAGATGGCCATGGAGATGCTAGACGTGGATGAAGCGGCGTGCGCAAAGTATTTTACCATGATGCTCGAGGGTACAGCCCGGACATGGTTAAAGGGCTTACCACCTAACTCCATCAGATCATGGGGTGAGCTGCGTCGCCAGTTTATCAAAAATTTCAAAGACACGTGCAAACAACCGATGTCAATAGTGGACTTGGCGGCATGTGTTCAAGGAGAACAGGAGCCTACGAGCACCTGGGTCCGCCGAGTGTCAGAAATCCTACACTCTTCTAATAGCATCAATCCTAGTACGGCAATAGTGACACTGGAAAACAATTGCCGGTTCGAGTCGCTGAAGCTGAAGTTGGGACGACTCAAGCGGGATTGTAATGACATGGGGACACTCACGAGCGCTCTGGTGAAGTATGGGGACTCTGACAACACTAAATACCCAAAAGTGGATGGAGACAAGTCCGGGAAAGCAAACAAAGCTGGTAAACTGGCGCAGGTTAATCCGGTAGGAACAAGCTTCAATGGTAAGCGAAAGGCAGAAGGCAGCTCTGATTTTGTGACCAATACCAATGTTCAAGGAAACTTTCAACGCCGCAAGGGTAGACCACCTCCACGGAGCGGCGGAGGATTCATTAATCTGGATCAACAGTTGAATGAGCCTTGCCCGAAGCATAGCACGGAGGAACGCCCACCTAAACATACATGGGGGCAATGTCGGGTCATGGTAGAGACCATGAGGCAGGCCAAATTTGACAACGGACCACCGGGCGGCGGTTCAGGTCCCGGATTTCATGGTCCGGGTCACCAAGGTAATGGTTCCGGATCAGGGTATCATGGCGGCAACAATAGCTACAACCAAGGAAACCACCAGCAGCATGGCCAGGGCGGTTACAATAACCAAGGAAACCACCAGCATGGTCAGGGTAATCACAATAACCAAGGCAATCAGCAGCGTCAGCAGCAGCAGCAATCCGGATATCAGACTAATCCGAAGGAGCTAAGTAGTGGACAGTATCATGTGTTTACTACGAGTTTGTGCAAACGAGATCAAAAAATCTTGAAGCGGGCGGTACACGCAGTTGAACCGGCAACACCACGTTTCCTGCATGGTCGGAACAACCTATTGTGTGGAGCAGAGAGGATCACCCACCGCGGGTTGATAATCCGGGCCAGTTGGCCTTAGTGGTGGCACCATAGGTGGGTGGCTACAAATTCACTAAAGTACTCATGGACGGCGGCAGCAGCATCAACATCTTATATTACGAGACTTTCCGTCGCATGGGGTTAACGGACAAGAAGCTAAGACAGTCCAATACGGTGTTCCATGGAGTGGTGCCAGGTAAATCGGCTTACCCAGTTGGGAAAATTGATCTAGAGGTCACCTTTGGAGATGAACAGGATTCCAGGTCAGAGACAGTAACCTTTGAAGTTGTAAAGATCCGGAGCCCATATCATGCCCTGTTTGGACGGCCGGTTTATGCCAAGTTTATGGCTAGACCGTGCTATGTTTATCTACAGCTCAAGATGCCGGGTCACAAAGGAATCATCATGGTTCACGAAATTCGCAAGATTGCATTGGAGTGCGAGGAAGAAAACGCTGCTTATGCAGAGGCAGTATGTGCTACGGAGGAATTGACGTTCTACAAAGACAACGTTGATCCGGCAGATATGTCCCCGTTAAAGAAACCAACTACAGAGCATGATCCGGCGTTGAAGTTCAAATCGGCAGAGGAAACCAAACAAGTTGATTTTGTGCCAGGTGACTCATCCAAGCAGTTCACTATCAACGCTAACCTTGACCCTAAATAGGAAAGCCCGCTCATTGAGTTCATCCGTGAGAACCGGGATATCTTTGCATGGAAACCCTCTGACATGCGAGGTATACCGAGGGAACTCGCTGAGCACAGTCTTAATATTGATCCGAAGTTCAAACCGGTCAAGCAGTATTTGCGCCGCTTCAATGAAGAAAGGCGCAAGGCTATTGGTGAAGAAGTGGCCAGGCTTTTGGCCGCAGGGTTCATAGTTGAAGTGTTCCATCCAGAGTGGTTGGCTAATCCGGTTTTGGTGTTAAAGAAAAATGGAAAGTGGAGGATGTGTGTGGATTACACAGACTTAAACAAGGCTTGTCCAACCGATCCTTTTGCTCTCCCCCGTATTGATCAGATCATTGATGCTACGGCGGGATGCGAGCGGCTAAGTTTTTTGGATGCATATTCAGGGTATCATCAGATCAAGATGGCAATTATGGACCAGGAGAAGACATCCTTCATAACTCCCTTTGGAGCCTTTTGCTACGTGTCTATGCCTTTTGGGCTCAAGAGTGCCCAAGCAACTTACCAGCGTTGCGTACAGAACTGTCTTAAGGGGCAGATAGGGAAAAATGTCCATGCTTATGTGGATGACATTGTGGTAAAGTCAA
This sequence comes from Secale cereale, assembly GCA_902687465.1. Classification (NCBI taxonomy): domain Eukaryota; kingdom Viridiplantae; phylum Streptophyta; class Magnoliopsida; order Poales; family Poaceae; genus Secale; species Secale cereale. The sequence goes on along the minus strand of LR738710.1, from coordinate 735,714,461 downwards.
GGAAGGAGGAGACGCTGATAGAGGACCTAAAGGAAACCTTTGATAACCTCCGGGTCTATAAGATGAGGCTTAATTCGGGGAAGTGCATTTTTGGTGTTCCAGCTGGCAAGCTCCTTGGATTCTTTGTGTCAAACAGAGGAATAGAAGCCAATCCAGAGAAGATCAAGGCGATCACATCCTTGACTAAACCAGCTTGCATCAATGATGTCCAGCGTATCGCTGGCCGGATTACAACGTTAAGCCGATTCATCAGTCGTTTGGGAGAGAAGGCAATTCCGCTTTATCAGATGCTGAAGAAGACAGACCGGTTTATATGGAGTGATGCTGCAAACGCCGGATTTGAGGACTTGAAGCGGCAATTAGCAGAACCACCGGTCCTTGCTGCCCCTGTTGATAAGGAGCCGCTGCTGTTATACGTGGCCGCCAATGCCCGGGCAGTTAGCATGGCAATCGTGGTCGAGCGCAAAGAAGCAGGCAAGGAATTCAACGCCCGGTTTATTATGTCAGTGAGGTTCTAATTGAGTCAAAACAAAGATACACACACTGGCAGAAGCTGGTGTATGGCGTGTTTATGGCAAACCGAAAGCTGAAGCACTACTTCCAAGGCCACCCAATAACTGTTGTCAGTTCAGCTCCATTGGGGGATATAATCCAGAACAGACAAGCCACTGGCAGAGTAGCAAAGTGGGCCATTGAGCTTAGCCCACACAGATTGAAGTATGTGCCACGTACTGCTATCAAATCCCAAGCATTGGTGGATTTCATCAATGATTGGACAGAATTGCAAGCACCAGAGGAGAAGCCAGATCATACATACTGGACTATTCACTTTGATGGTTCAAGGCAATTAGAAGGCTCGGGGGCTGGAGTTGTGTTAACTTCCCCGCGAGGTGACAAATTTTGTTATGTTCTCCGCCTAATGTTTCCTTGCACTAATAATGCGGCTGAATATGAGGCATTGCTTCATGGCCTGCGGATGGCTAAGGAGATGAACTTGAGCCGGGTCAAGTGTTTTGGTGATTCGGATTTAGTGGCACAACAAGTATCCGGCAAGTGGGACTCTAAAGACCCTCTCATGGCGGCTTACAGACGAGAAGTTGAAGCAGTTGCAGGATATTTCAAAGGATATCAGGTGGATCACATAGACCGGCGGAAAAATGAAGCGGTCGATGCTCTAAGCCGGCTGGGTTCTCAACGTAAACCGGTGCCACCAAATACTTTTTTGGACGAGCTACACAGTCCGTCAGTTCAGGTACCATCGGAGGAAGATTTGGCTGTTCCTGATCCGAAAGCGCAACTGGTTGCGGCACTTCATGTTATTCCAGATTGGACGCTCCCTTACTTGGCGTACCTGAGCCGAGGAGAGTTGCCAGATGATGAGATTGAAGCAAGGCAGATAATCCGGCGGTCCAAGTCCATGACAATTGTAAACGGGGAACTTCATCACCACAGCGTGTCTGGAGCGTTTCAGCGGTGTGTATCATCCGAAGAAGGCTGTGACATTCTTCGAGAGATTCATGAAGGGGATTGTGGTCATCACGCTGGTTCAAAATCTTTGGTAGCTAAAGCTTTCCGTCATGGATTCTACTGGTTGACAGCCCATGCTGATGCGGAGGATCTAGTCCGGAAATGCGATGCTTGTCAGAAATTTTCACGGCGTGCTCTTGTTCCGGCACAGGAGCTGCGGATGATTCCAATTACTTGGCCGTTTGCGACTTGGGGGCTTGATATGGTTGGGCCTTTTAAACGATCCCAAGATCAAAAAACTCACATGTTGGTCGCAGTGGATAAGTTTACAAAGTGGATTGAGGCAGAGCCTGTGAGCAAGTGTGATACGGCAACAGCGGTTAAATTCATCAAGAAGGTAATTTTCCGGTTTGGCTTTCCACACAGCATTATCACTGACAATGGCACCAATCTATCTAAAGGAGATATGGAAGAGTTTTGTCAAAGGGAGCATATTCGCCTAGATGTGTCTTCTGTAGCTCACCCTCAATACAATGGTCAAGCTGAAAGGGCCAATCAAGAGATTTTGCGAGGTATCAAGCCCCGGCTTATGACTCCCTTGCAAAGAACACCAGGGTGCTGGGTTGAAGAGTTACCTTCTGTCCTCTGGAGCATCAATACTACACCGAACAGGTCCACAAGCTACACACCTTTCTTCATGGTGTACGGTGCTGAAGCGGTTCTTCCAAGTGATATCCACCACGACTCACCACGGGTGGCAGCTTATGTTGAAGCAGCCAATGAGCAAGCAAGACAGGACAACTTGGACCGGCTGGATGAAGTGCGTGACATAGCAGCAGCACAATCTGCAATTTATCAGCAGGACCTGCGCATATATCACAGCCGCCGGGTTAAAACCAGGACGTTCCAGGAGGGGGACTTAGTACTCCGCTCATCCAGGACCAGACAGATATGCACAAGCTATCCCCACCTTGGGAAGGGCCCTTCGTGGTCAGCAAGAACCTACACAACGGTTCATACTACCTGGTGGATGTTCGAGAACACAAAGACTCACGGACATCAGAAGAAGAGACGAAGAGGCCGTGGAACATTGCCCTCCTGCGGCCTTACTACACTTGAGCCATGAGCTCCCCTTCATGTATCCTATATATATTATGATTAATAAATAAACCGGCACCCCTGGTAAACCGGGGGATCAGCCTTTTTTCTTCTAAATAAGTGTCTTATGAAAGTTAAACACAGATACTTTGAACAGTCTATTTTGCTATGCAGGACAATTCTATAAGGGACCAAACAGGACTTGCCTTTTAAGTGCAACTCCTTCATAGGAACCCTACCTCCAAGATGACAAGGGGGCTACGGGTCACATTTGAATCCTCACTTAAACCCCTTCTGGTCCGGTTTATATGATCGTCTTCACAACAGCGCCCTTTGGATTACATCCATTGATTGGCAAAAAATGTTCTTGTTCCTTGGAGTACATCCTTTGATGGCAAAAGAAAAAATTCTTGCCCCTTGGTTGATACGTCCTTTGATGGCAAAAGAAAAAATGTTCTTGTCCCTTGGAGTACATCCTTTGATGGCAAAAGAAAAAATTATTGCCCCTTGGTTGATACATCCTTTGATGGCAAAAGAAAAAAATGTTCTTGTCCCTTGGAGTACATCCTTTGATGGCAAAAGAAAAAAATCTTGCCCCTTGGTTGATACATCCTTTGATGGCAAAAGAAAAAATGTTCTTGTCCCCTGGAGTACATCCTTTGATGGCAAAAGAAAAAATTCTTGCCCCTTGGTTGATACATCCTTTGCTGGCAAAAGAAAAAATGTTCTTGTCCCTTGGAGTACATCCTTTGATGGCAAAAGAAAAAGTTATTTCCCCTTGGATGATACATCCTTTGATGGCAAAAGAAAAAATGTTCTTGTCCCTTGGAGTACATCCTTTGATGGCAAAAGAAAAAGTTCTTGCCCCTTGGAGTACATCCTTTGATGGCAAAGGAAAAACATTCTTGCTCCTTGGATTAAATCCATGGATTGGCAAAAGAAATCATTGCTCCTTGGATCGCACACATTGATTGGCAAAATGAATCATAGCCCTTTGGGTCGCATCCATTGATTGGCAAATATGGAGCCTGGCAGCTCGTAAAAAGCCTCGACTACATGGTCTTATTTGCAAACAGTGTTTTGTGTTTTGTGATTTTTCAAAGTTTTCTATGGTTTTTTGATCCGTAACTCGGCAACTTCAAAGTTGACCACGTACTTACAAAAGTCTGGGTCATAGAGCACAAGCATGATTTAAACCGGTAGTTACTATAACCCGGAACAATCATTGGGCAAACACCAACAGAGCCAAGAGCCTCTTCGGAATCTACAATGTCCACCGGATTAAGGATGTCAAGCATACTTAATTAAAGGTATGAAAGTATTTTTGGGTATAAAGCAGATACTCGTTCAACATATATGTCTATGAGAGTACTATGGACCGTCCGGCGGTAAACCGCCAGGACATTCTCTTAGTGTTGTCTATGCAGATTCAGGTAATATAAAGGATCAACCATAGGAGACAAGGGATTAAAAATGGCAGATGCCAAATCAAAGCTGTGACATCCGGATTAAGACAGAAAATGTTTCGAACTATCCTATTACAAGGCACTGGCAAGCCTGAACGGATTAAAGTTTTCAAGGCAACAGATTACAGCAGCTAAGAGTTAAATTGAGCGACTTATGCTTCTTCTTCCTGCTGCGAAGGCTGAGGATCGGCTTGTTCCGGAACTTCTTCGTCCTCTTGAAGCGGCTGAAAATTAGGAACGCGCCAGTCGATCTTGGATAGTGCATGGAAGTACATCTCCTCAGTAATGAGATCGGACGGATCAACATCTGGGGCGAAAGTATGGGCGCGCACTGGGGGGATTAGATTCTCGGTGTCATAAACCGGCCGGTCCACCCGCTCATTCTCTAAGTCATATGCCGGATGATACCTGGTCAGGTCCGCTTCATCAGCAAGCTTGCTGGCAAGAGGGCACATTTCCTTAGTTAAAGCACGAAGGTCCTTGCCAGAGAAGGCAGATCCATCCTCCTTGTTGCTGGGGTACCCGTTCATAGCTTCCTCCGGATCACAGTCCGGAACCCATGCCTTGGCTCTAGTCAGCGCTACAAGAGAGCCGGCCCGTGCAGCAGATTTCTTCACTTCTTCCAAGCGTACAGGCAATATAGAAAGCTTCTCCAAAGTACCTTGGATAGTAGTGGGGGCCGCTTTGTAATGGGACATCGCACTTATAATCCTTTGAGCGCCGGAATACAGCTGCTCAACCAGAGTATAAGAGGCCTTGAGTTTCTTCCGGATATCATCCCCAAGGTGGGTGATGCGTCGCCCTGCATATGATTATTACAGTTAAACCGGAGCAGAATAAAGATTGCAGAGATAAAAGCATATGTAAATTAAGTACTTACCAAAGATGGCAGAGGTCATAAGCTCTATTTGCTACCTTAAACCGGTCAGCTCTTGCGTCACCGGGTTAAGGGCCTCTTCCGCATCCTTTGCCCTTTTCTCAAGGGCGTTCCTCTGCACTTCCCAGGCTGATCGCTCCGCTTCAAAATCTTTTTTCAGTTTTTCAGTATTGGTCAAGTTCAGCACCAGCTCATCCTTGGCCTTGGTAGAAGCAGTTTCAGCGGCAGCAAGTCTATTCCGGAGCTCAGTTACTTCTGCAGCCCTCCGGGTCAAGTCAGCCTACAAGAAAATCAAGTGGAGTAAATGACAATTAAGACAAGTCTCAAGCACATAAACAAGTTATACACTTGACACTTGGGGACTAATGGGCAGTTGAAGTATCAAAAGAGAAATTAAGACAAGTCTCAAGCACATAAGCAAGTTATCCACTTGACACTTGGGGGCTAATGGGCAGTTGAAGTATCAAAAAAGAGATTCAGACAAGTCCCAGGCACATAAAACAAGTTATGCCCGTGGCACTTGGGGGCTAATGTAAGTTCATTTTCATACATTTGGAAGTACCGGTTCACCTACAACGAAGCTAAACCGGAACTTGGGGGCTACTATGGTATAAAGACAGAAGTATAAAGAAGGCAAAACAAAGACAAGTGAAGGAAGGTACCTCGTATTTATCCTTCATCATATTAACCAAGCCCAATTCATAATCGCGGCTGGTATAAAGCCGGTTCAAATACCCGGAATAAAGTTCCTGGGCACTCAGCTCGGCATAATTGGACAAGTCCGTGCTCCACTTGCCCTTCTCTTGTTGAAGCTTCTCCTCTTTAGCAGTGTGCTTGGCCAAGATGATAGGCTCGGCAGGAGCGGTAAAACCTGTCTCGGTTATCTGAACATCCGGAGAAGAGGCAGTGGTTGGCTGAGAAGGGGCAGCGGTAGGAGCCGGACTAGCAGGAGCCGGATTAGTCGGAGGAGGGCTAACCCAGACAGGACTCGCTGGTTCAATGACATTTTCCGCATTCGTGTCTTCCGGAGCAACAATTTTATCATGGTCCATGGGAGCAGGATCATCAATTTGAGTTGCAGGATCGCTCTCTGGAGGGATGACTTCATCCGGATCAGCCGCCGGATCAGTAGTAGCAATTTCGGCAGCCGCTTTGGTGGCCTTCGCCTTCTTGGTAGGCTTGGGCTTGCTGAAGGAAATTGAAGGGACAATGAGAATCATCAAGGAACAAATACAAACATAAACCGGATGTTGAAAGGAACTTACCCAGGCACAGTCTTCAATACAGGAACCTGTGTGGCAGTCGATTCACCGGAAGATGATAAAGGTGTCTCCTGATAGTTAGGATCAGACAGTTTAAGCGGTTTGCGTGTAAGTCTGGCCTTTGGATGGAGAAGAGTTGGAAAAAGTAAAACCTCAGAGCGGCGCCTGCGAGCCGGAGTGAGAGATATTCCGGAAGATTCTACTACATGGCCACTATGGCGCGTAGTCCGGCGGGCTTCATGTTGCTGCTTCTTCAAAAGAAATTTGGGGTCCAGTTGAGCGTAAGGATGAGAAAAAGGGTACTTCCGGGATGCCCGGCGAATTTTGGGCACCGGCGGTTCAGAGTCTGAAGAAAGAGAGATTACCTCAATTTCTGCCGCTTTACTTCCTTCAGCCAAATCCTGTGGAAAGACACTGTTAACATAGATTTGGATAAAGAGAGATCAAAACATATCAGGATCAACTCATACCTCAGAATCCGGGTCATCTTCCTCAAGATGTGAACCGGAGCCAGCGGCCGCCTTCTTCTTCTTGACAGCGCATGTCTTCCGGCGTGGCTGTTTGCCTAACTTGTCCTGAGGTTTTCTTTTCCAAAAAGGATCGTTGGCCTGTGCAGAAGATGAAAGATAAATAGAAGATAATTGATATGAACGGATTAGAAGCAAATAGAAGAGGTCAGAAAAAACTTACTGCTGGCAGTTTGTTTTTCTCATAGTATGGAGCCAATCCGGTCTGACTGCACTCTTCCAGAGAGATGTTGAGCATTTTCTTTGCGAATTCAGTGACTTCCTTCTCATGAAGCATTATGTCAATGTGGCGCTGAGGGTCATCCGTCTTTCCGGTATACTCATACATCAGACCGGAGCGCCGGCTCAGAGGAAGGATGCTCCAGGCAAGCCAACAACGAACGAAATCGACTCCAGTCAAACCGTTGGCCATAAAGGCCTTAAGCTTAGCAAGCTGAGGGGCAAACCGGGCCCGCTCTGAGGAACTAAGGCGCTGCGGCAGGGGATGATCCTCAGGAAGACGATGTTCATGGTAACCCGGCAGTGGGTTTTCTCCTCCAGGAGAGGTATCTTTGCAATAGAACCAGGATTGGTTCCAGTCCTTGGGGTGTGTATGGAGAGCAGCGTGAGGGAAGACCACATCTCTTCTCTTCTGAATACTAACACCGTCCAGCTCTTGATGTGGTCCGGCAGTAAACTCTGTCCGCCGGTTTAAGTGGAAAAAGTCTCGGAACAAATCTACTGATGGTTCTTCTTGAAGGTATACTTCCGAGAAGACTTGGAAATTGCAGACGTTTGATATAGAATTCGGACCTATATCTTAAGGATGGAGCTGAAAAGCGGCCAGCACATCCCGGAAAAACTTAGAACCGGGAGGGCTAAAGCCCCGGGCCATATGATCAAAGAAAACGATGACTTCTCCTTCTTTAGGGGTAGGAGGACACTCATTCCCTGGGGCCCGCCATTTCAGAACCGCTTGGGGGCCCAGAATACCAATTGAAGCGGCGTTGGTTAAGTCCTCCTCCGTAATGCGGGAAGGAACCCAGATGCAACAAACGAACTGTTTGGCAGCCATCTGAGCAAAAGGAAAACGCTGAAAAAGTACAGTGCAAAATCCGGATTATTAGGTACTGAAGCATAAACCGGAGTGTATCATCTAATTACATCGACGGTTTAGACAGGGGACTAATGGCATTGGCAACCCGGAAGAGATGTGAAACGAACTGCTGCCGGTTTATGGTAACAAAAAAGAGGAGGCTAAACCGTCGGGCTCATGGTTAATTCTTTGCAAGAGGAATATATGATTGGTTAAACCGGCGAGTAACTTACAGATCTATCAAGACGAAGAAACAGGTTTCTACAGAAGGCTAAAGTAAAAATGGATCTGAGCGGTAAGAAAAAGATGAAATATATGCGAGTCGGATATAGGAAGAACTACGAAGGATTTCTACAGATCAAATGAATCTAAGGGTTGAGTCTGAGGTCCGAATCTAAGTTTAAACTACGGAGCGGGGATGCGTTTGAAGCAAATCCAGGGTTTGAATCTACTGCAAATATAACCTACAGGGCGAACAGCAAAGCTTTGAGTTTTCATGGCGGAAGCAATGGGGGAACCCTAGATTAAAGATCTATAGCAAGAAGAAAGGAATACCTGAGAAAGAAGGAGACGGCGGCGAAGTACTCTGGACGCGTTTTAGGGTGATGCAGCGGCCTGGCTGGACGACGGCGACGAGCTCGAAGGAAGCAGCAGAGCTTCGGGCGACGGAGGAAGAAGAAGTGCGAAAGGAAGAAAAAGAATAGGGCTCAGCGGTATTTATAAAGACTGGAGAGGTGAAACGGCAAGCACGGGAATCAAGGAGGTCAGAGATTGGATAAAGATTCCATTGTCGCCTCGATTTTTGGGATAGCCTTAAACAAAGATAACAAACAGCTGTGAGTGATAAATGCGGAGGTGATGTCACGACAGAATAAAATGATTTCTGGAGATGACGTCATAGCCGGTTTACAAAGCAGAGAAGCTACAAGGAGGAAAATTATGCAGAGATTTAGAAGACTGACATGAACAAGTTCAAATCACTTTGGGGCCTAATGTCAGGGATATTACTAGCAGGTATAAACCGGCTAGGAAGATCCGGATTATATTAATGTAGCTGTGTTATCATAAGCCCAGTAGAGGTTACGGCCCATGAAGGCTTAGGGCCCATATGTAAAGTTTACGGTTTGTGAACCGTCCTATCATGTAACTTGAGGTATAAGGTAGAAAGGGTAGAGACCGAGGCGGACACGATTATGAACCAGCCTTGGGACTCTGTAAACCGGACCGGGCGCTGCCTCCTATATAAAGGGACAACCCGGCGACGGTTCAAAGACAGACAACAACCCATCGAGACACAGGCAAGCAATCTGCTCCCTGTTCATCGACACCCAAGCAATACCAAACCAAACTAGACGTAGGCTTTTACCTTCATCGAAGGGGCCGAACTAGTATAAACCCTCTGTGACGCCCCCGATTTGACCGTACACTAATCATGCACGCAAATGTGTACGACCAAGATCAAGGACTCACTGGAAGATATCACAACACAACTCTAGACACAAATTGAAATAATACAAGCTTTATATTACAAGCCAGGGGCCTCGAGGGCTCGAATACATAAGCTCGAAACACAAGAGTCAGCGGAAGCAACAATATCCAAGTACAGACATAAGTTAAACAAGATTGCCTTAAGAAGGCTAGCACAATATATCAATGATCGAAAGGGCAAGGCCTCCTACCTGGGACCTCCTAACTACTCCTGGTCGTCAGCTATCTCCACGTAGTAGTAGGCTCCGTCGGTGTAGTAGCAGTCATCAAGTATGGCGTCTGGCTCCTGGACTCCACCATCTGGTTGCATCAACCAGCAAGAAGAAAGAAGGGGGGAAAGGGGGAGCAAAGCAACCGTGAGTACTCATCCAAAGTACTCGCAAGCAAGGATCTACACTACATATGCATCAGTATCAATGAAAGGGGGTAGTATCTGTGGACTAAGCTGCATAATGCCAGAATAAGAGGGGGAGTAGCTAGTCCTATCGAAGACTAGCATCTTCTGGAAACCACCGTCTTGCAGCAAGAGGGGGAAGTAGAGTAGTATAACATAAGTCATATTTGTGTTGTTGTTCCAACGCTCCGGGATCCTTTCTCAACTCCCGAAGCAACATATCCAAACAATGCCTCAGCATCCAGTTCTAGTTGTAGCGATCGGGATACAACTCCAAGTGTCCGTTACCGTAGGACAGGCTATCGATAGATGGTTTCTTCCTTGCAGGGGTGCACCAACTTACCCAACACGCTTGCTTAACTCCGGCCGGACACACCATCAGGTCATGCCCGCCCTCGGCCAAACAATACGCCGCAACCCGACCTAGGCTTAATAGAGAGGTCATGCACGCCGGACTAAACCCTATGCCCCCAGGGGTCATGGGCCAATCGCCCCGGGAACTCCTGCATGTTGCGTGGGCGGCCGGTGAGCAGACCTAGCAACCACCTTTAAAAAGGTAGGAGCCTAACCAGTCCAACCCGGCGCGCGCCGCTCAGTCGCAATGACGTCAGTTAAGCTTCGGCTGATGCATACGACGCAGAACGCCCATACTATGCCCACGTGATGGTTAGTGCTATCAGGCCATAGGCCCCTCGGATCAAATATCCAAACCGTTTAGTGTCTTGGGAACGCGCAGTAATGAGCAGAGACTCACGAAAATGTGACCCCATCGCCCCATCTCGAGAACTTGCGGCAAGGGCGAGTGCCCGGCCACGCCTCGTATTTATCTCACGGGCACCTTCCAGGTCAACCCGACTACACATCACTCGCAATTAAGCTCGCGCGGGTACCCCTCAGGGTCGACCCGTCTTTAGTAACCAGGTTCAGTGTAAAGTCATAGTAACCATAGTAACTGTGTGTCTAACACCAAAGGGGAAACCTGAGGAAATCACCCTCAATGGAATTCCACCTGATGTTTATCGTCAAGGTGAACGAAAGAGGAGTCACCCTCGAGGTCCACTCTTGAGGAGTTGCATGACAGTGTCATTATCGAGAGTGGAGAAAGAGGAATCACCCTCGATGACCACAACCGATGAACTAACCTACAAGGTTAACATCAGAAGTGCTGATGAAGTCTCACCCTCGGCACTCGATAGTAACCCAGTAGTGTCGAGCAACTAAGGGGAGAGTGATGTGCGGTGCCGGGTCCTGGTCTTTGATCCCGTTGATCGGGTCTTCTGATAATCCAGCGGGGCAGTCGGGACAAGGTAGGGGGGTCACTGGTGGATCTCTAACCAGCCTATACTAAGCAGTTTAGTATAAACATGTTAGGTATGAAAGCAGTATCAACAACAGGCTATGCATCAGAATAGGATCATACAAAAAACAGTAGCAGTTCTAATGCAAGCATAAGAGAGAAGAGAATGGGCGATATCGGAATGATCAAAGGGGGTTGGCTTGCCTGGTTGCTCTGGCAAGAAGGAGGGGTCGTCAACACCGTAGTCGATCACCGGGGCATCATCGGTCTCGGGGTCTACCGGAGAGAAGAGGGGGGAGAAACAATAAATACAAAGCATACAGATGCAATAAAGAAGCACGACAAGTTAACACGCAGTGCTAGGGTGCTCTAACGCGGTGGTACACGGTACCGGCAAAGGGGGATAACATCCGGGAATGTTTTCCCAGTGTTAGGCATTTTCGGACAAGCGAACCGGAGGGGAAAAGTTGCATGTTCGGTATGATAGAGATGTGTGATGGACGAACGAACCGCGTATTCGGATTCGTCTCGTCGTTCTGAGCAACTTTCGTATATAAAACTTTCCCATCCGAGTTACGGATTATTTTATATGAATTTTCAAACTTTTAATAATATTCTAAAATTATTATTAATTCGAATTAAAAACAGAATAAACATTTGTCACCTAGCTCTACCCTAGCCTGAGTGTATGATCGGTGGGGGCCAGGAGTGGTCCAGTCAAGAGAGTTGACCCCAGTCAACTTTTGACTAGTCAAAAGGTGAATAGTGTCAGGACCCCGATCCTAAGTCACACAGGTCTAGCCTGTAACACATCATATCACTTTGCGGCCTCACGCACGGTATCCCCACGGGTGCCACCTTACCTGGCCGGGGACCGTTTGCGCATTTTGGCACACGTATATGATAGTGTCGCTAGCATCCATATGACAGAGAACGCGGGCCGACATGACCAGTTATAAACCAAAAGTGGCACTAAATTACAGAGACAGGCATACATGACCCAGCAACGAACGTGTCGGTCATCAACGTATGCACCCAAGTCGTAGGAAGCTACAAGGACTTAAAGGAACAACGCGTGACATTTCCCCTAAGGGACAGACACAGGAACGAAGAAGGACACATGCCGGCTAGCCTAAGTGTTCTGGAGCAGTAGCGAGCTACCAAAGCTCGGTGGAAGCACTAGGAGACATTTCCCTGTAAGATAGGCTACCAAGGGTAAACAACTATGTGCTGTACAACATGTCATCACAACATAACTCAACAACTCATATAGATAAGGCCCAGAAGAGCCATCATAGCATTTATTACAAACAGAGGTCACATGACCCAACATACAGAGCATACAGACAACGGAAGCATAACATGTCTGAGTACAGACAACTACAAATGAAGAAGGCTGAAAAGCCTGACTATCTGCAAGACCCTCCCAAGGGTACAAGATCGTAGCTGAGGTAACAAGCTAAACGTCGAAGTCCACGCGGAACCACTAGCGAGACTGAAGTCTCTCTGCAAAACATAATTAAGCAAACGTGAGTACAAAGGTACTCAGCAAGACTTACATCAGAACTAGCTACATATGCATCAGTATCAACAAAGGGGTGGTGGTCTTTGACTGCAGCAAGCCAGCTTTGACTCGGTGGCTATCCTGAACTACGACTGCAAGTAACTCTTTTGAGGTGGCGCACACGATTCCACATATTCACCAATCAATACACCACTATGGATCCGCTCCCGTCTCCCTACGAGAAGGCCATCCATAGCACTCACGCTTATCTTGCGCGTTTTAGAGTATCCACTTTCACTTGTCTATGAACTGTAGAGGTAACCCAGAAGTCCATTTCCACGGACACGGCTATTCAAATAGATTATATATAAAACCCTGTAGGGGTGTACTTCTTCACACACGCTCTCACCACTTACCGCCGTTCACGACATGTACTCGGCAACCTTCAAGCGGAGGCCCAGTGAGGGTGTCGGCCAGGACCTGACTAACCACACAAGTCTCTCGTCCAGGTTTATCGCCTATTTGGGTTCCATCCGTGGGGAGATCCGGCCGGGGTGTCGCTCACGGCCCCAAACGATGTGTACAGGGTTCCCGCATCACCAAACGGGCAATCGGTACACCGTGCCACGTACCTGCCGCGTCACAGCCCACCCCGAGGGTCAGCGCTGCGCACGACCTCCAGTAAACTACAAACACCAGAAACTAGTTGCAACTCCTGGACAGAGAACAAGGGCAGTTAATAAGTCGAGAGGGTCCATTGGTTTCGGGCCCAATGCATGGTAGTAACTGGTCATGGATCAACCAACACAAAACTCAGTTCCTGAGGACGGCTGCAATGAGACAACCCACCATGTACTCCTACATGGCCTCTCATCGCTACCTTTACCAAATCATGTTCACACACTTAGCTCACACACATTAGGACATGTTCATCACCATTCCAATTCATCCCCGATGAATCAGACCTGACACAACTCTAAGCAATAGCAGGCATAACCAGAAAGCATCAATGAGTAGGCACAACATGGCTCAAACAACTCCTACTCATACTAGTGGGTTTCAACTATTTACTGTGGCAACGACAGGTCATGCAGTGGAAAGGGGTTCAACTACCGCAGCAGGTAACAGTTGAAGCGTTGTTGTCCTAATGCAGTAAAAGAGAGCAAGAGCGAGAGAGTGGGATTGTATCGGAATGTTCAATGGGGTTTGCTTGCCTGGCACTTCTGAAGATAACATTGGGTCTTCATCGGTGTCATCGATCACATCGTCGGAACACGTCTACTGAAAGGGAACAACACCGGCAAACGGAGAAAGAACACAATCAATGCAATGCAACAATATGATGCATGATCATGGCATGGCAATATGCTGTGGATTGAGCTAATGCAACTAGCAACACAATTAAATGAAGTTGGTTTGAACCAAAGGTTCAAATTCAAACTCCATATGTGATTATTTAAATGCCATTTAATTGATTTGACCTGATCAGCAGGTTTAACTTCTTCAAACATGCATGAAAATGCTATAAACAGATTCCTTGAATTTTTCTGATCATTTTTCATATATAAATTATTTTCATCTGAGCTATAGTTTATTTTCTATGATTTTTAGAAGTTTTGGCTATTTTCTGAAATAAATAAATCATTTATGATTTATTTAAAATTCCAGAAAACACTTATTGCGTCAGCACTAGGTCATGCTGACATCAGCAAGTCAACAGGGGCTGGTCCAGTCAAACCTGACCAGTGGGGCCACTGGTCAGTGACACAACTAACTAAACTAACTTATTTAAAACTAACTTAGTTTAATTAGCTGGGCGGGGCCCACATGTCAGTGAGTCACAGGGTTAACTAATTACAATTTAGCACTAACCTAGAATTAGCAGGGCACTGGGCCCACCTGTCACTGACTAACCTAACTAACTAGATTAATTAACAATTAAATTAATTATCTTAGCTAATTAGAGGCGGAGGGGGCCCACGCGTCAGTGACCCAGGGGGTCAACTGGGTCAGCCCGGGTCAAACTCGCCGGAGTTGACCCGTGGCTCGTCGCCGGCGGAGCCAGAGACGGCGGAGGGCGTCGGATACGCAGCTCCGGCGACCATTTGGACGGCGGCTGTGCTACGCGTAGCTGGGGAGCTCGCGCATCCATTTATGCCATCGGGAGGAGCTGGGGTGGCCGGAGCTCGTCGGAAACGAGCTCGCGGCGGCGCCGGAGTTCGGGCTCCGTCGGGTTAGGCGCTGCGGGGCATGGGGAGGTGAGCTGATGGCTGCTACGTGTTCGTGAGGTCATTAGGAGCTCGGTGGTGCACTCAGGTGGAAGCTCCAGTGGCTATAGCCACGGCGGCGACATTGCCGGCGGCGAGGGGTTCTCGGGCACGGTGGGGGTTGGAGCTACAGCACGCGCGTGGGTAAAGGAATAGGGGGAGGAGCAAGAGGGGCTCACGGCGGTTGCAGTGGTCGTCGAAGCGGGCTCGGGGAGGCACCAGCCACCGCGAATTCGACGGTGATGTCGTCGGCGGCCGACGAGGGGAACGGCTGCGCAGACGGCGTTCGGAGACGTGTGGTGCCGCGTGGCTCGGCGGAGGGGTATAGGGCGACGAGGCGGAGCTCTGGGGCTCATCGGAGGGGCGAGGCGGTGGCTCTGGCCGCGGTGAACGACGAGCGGCGACGGCGGCGTGTTCGGTGGTGCGAGGGAAGAGAGCCATGGGAGGGAAGAGACACGGGAAGAGAGTGAGAGGGGTCCGGGGGGGTGCGTGGAGACTCCAGAGACGTCCAGGGCGAAGCGGCAAGCAGGAGGTGGCCGTCGGTGGTTGTGCGCGTGCTGGCGCGCCGCGGGCACACGCCCTCGTGCCTTCTGGCATGAGGTTGAAGGAGGCAGTGCTGGGCTGGGCCTCTACAGGAGTGGGCTGGGCCAACAGTGCTGGGCCACCAGGCTGAACAGGTAACGGCCCAGGTAGTTCCTCTCTCTTTGTGTTTTCTATTTTAATTTCTGTTTTCTATTTTTTGATATTTGTTTTGGCTTTAGTAAAAATGCCAGAGCATTACCAAAAATCATGAAACTAAGCATGGCTACTGTTTAGAATAAAACCAACAGTAAACATTTTAGTTTATGATTATTTGAGCATTTAAAATAATATATAAAATTTAAATGCCCAAATGCAAATATGGTATGATTTAAATCAGTGGCCAAAATATTCCTCAAAAATGTTCACTATTTATGGTTTGGCCTCAAAGCCTTGCCAAAATTATCAAACATTGATGAAGGCATTTTGGTCAAAGAAAATATTTTTAGGTTGAACCTAGTTGAATTCTTTTGGTGCTAGGGTTTGATCATTCCCCAATTCAAGTTTAGCAAAAATTTAAACATGATGACATGATGATCAGGCAAAGACCATAGGGGTTGATCTAGGGATGTGACAAATAGTGGTTGGGTCCCACTTGTCATTGACTCTGTTTTTTTATTATAACAAGCCTATTTGTTTAACTAACAGTGGGGCCCTTCTGTCATAGAAGCATTAGGCAAAAATAGGATTAATTAACTAAGTTAATTACTCGTTTAACTAACTAATTAAATATTTTTACAAAATTAATATTATTTACATCTTTTATTTTAGGGGGGGCTAGGCCCAGTGGTCAGTGGCCCAGGGGGAACCTTAGCGGGCGACGGGCTACAGGCGCCCGGGTGCTGGCGCCCGCACCCGAAGCCATCGAGGTGAGGAAGGGCGTGGTGGGGAGGGCGGCCGGCGAGGTCGGGGAACAGCGCGGCCAGGAGAGGCCCCAGCGCGTCCCCGACGGAGGCAGGCGGGATGCAGCGGGGG
>LR738710.1:735630096-735698075 GCA_902687465.1 Secale cereale | reverse complement strand
GCCCGCTGCAGAGGCCGGTGGCGCGGGCCGGCCGCGATGAGCGCCGGCTGAGCGCGCGCAGCTGCAGGAGGAGCCGTAGGCAACAGGCGGCGGGGCAGCCAAGCAACAGTGCGGTAGGGATGAGCGCAGCGCACAAGCGGCGCTAGCAGGGCGACAGGAGGAGCGGGCGGAGCACAGCGCGGGGCGGCGGCGACGGAGCAGCAGGAGTAGGAGGAAGCACCGGCGGCGACTGAAGCAGTGAGCAGCGACGGGCTTCTGTAGGTGGGCGCGGGGAATTGCGTGCGTGTGTGCGTTGGGCTTCTAGGGTCATCAGGAGTTGGACTACGAGCTCAGACGCGACCTGCGGCAACGGTGGCCCCTGCGACGAGCTTCACCACGACGGCGGGACACGAGCGCGTCGGGGGTGAGCTACGGCTATCTAGGAGGGCACGGGGAGAAGGGGAATGGAAGCGGTGCTCACATCGGGGCGGTAGGGGATGGCAGAGGGCTCGGGGTGGGCCGACAGTGCTGGAAACGACGACGCACGGCATCGGGTCCGGAGGTAGAAGACGACCTCGAACGGGCGTCGCGGTGGCGATGAACTAGAACGGGGCGTCGTAGCCGACGTAGGCGAGGACGAGGGAGCTCCTGGACGGGCTCCGGGGACGTGGGGGCGGCGGTGGCTGCGGTTACTCTGGTTGCGAGGTCATCTGCGTGCCCGGGTGAAAGGGGATCTGGGAAGGGGGAATCACGGGCACGAGAGAGAGGATGGGGTCGAGCTAGGGTTAGTGGGGGGGGGGGTCGACGATGACCTTGTAGACGTCGGGGAGAGGTCGGATGGCTGCCGCGTGGCCATCCGCGGCCATGGACGCACGCCCGACGGCCACCGCGTTCATCGACACCCAATCTGCTCCCTGTTCATCGACACCCAAGCAATACCAAACCAAACTAGACGTAGGCTTTTACCTTCATCGAAGGGGCCGAACTAGTATAAACCCTCTGTGTTCTTTGTGTGCTTTAACCTCTTCAAGCTAACCCGCGCGATGGCTGCACACCTAAGTCCTCTAAACCGGACATCTGCCGTGCTAATATCTTGCTTAGCATGATTAATAGCAATTTCATCATATTTTCATCACTATTGCTACCAACAAGTAAATCATCATCTCCTAGCAAATCATCTTCATCACTATTGAAATCAAGATATTTGGGGTGTGATACCTTGGGGCCTTTAGCCATGAAGCATCTTCCAATTCCTTCATTTGGTGAGTCAAATATGTCCTAGGAGTTTGATGACACAAGAGCAATTCCGGCAACACCTTCATCTTGAGTATCTTCTGAGTTGGAGTGATAGCTTCTCTCGGAGTAGTTATCGAAGTCGCAACCGGATACTCATTCACCAATATGAGCTTGATGTCTTCGTCTTGTATAGCTCCTTGATGATTTGTCCTTCCTTACCGAATCCTTGCTTCTACGAGAGGGTCTTCGTTCATAACGATCATCTCTACTCCTTCTCTCTCTTGGTGGTGATTCTTCTATTCTACTTCTGCTTTTAGGTGAGTCTTCTCTTCTTTTGTGAGGAGCCGTACACTCATTTGAGTAGTGTCCGGGTCTCCCACAATTGTAGCAATTGTGTTCACGACTAGAAGATCTTTTGTCATTGTAGGACCTTGACTTGGAACTTCTCTCTTTGTTTCTATTCTTGTAGAACTTGTTGAAGTTCTTCACCATTAAGCTCAATTCTTCATTGAAGACTTGTTTCTCACTTCATGATGTAGGAGCATCACATGAAGCTTTGTAAGCACCACTAGACTTGTTGTGAAGCTCTTATTTATCCTTAAGTGACATCTCATGAGCAACAATTCTACCAATGACTTCCGTTGGCTTGAGATCTTTGTAATTGGGCATCGTTTGGATCAATGTGCACATGGTGTCATATTTTCCATCCAAGGCTCTTAGGATTTTCTTGATGATGAATCTATCAGTCATTTCTTCGCTTCCTAAGCCGGCAATCTCATTTGTGATGAGAGCAAGCCTATAGTACATTTCAGCGACACCTTCACCATCCTTCATTTTGAACTTCTTAAGTTGACTTTGAAGCACATCCAACTTGGATTCCTTGACGGAGTTGGTACATTCGTGCATATCAATCAAAGTATCCCAAATTTCCTTTGTATTCTCGAGATGACTGATTTTGTTGAATTCTTCGGGACACAATCCATTGAAGAGGATATGGCAAGATTGAGCATTGTATTGCAACATCTTCAATTCTTCAGCGGTAGCTTCACGATTTGGTTCCTTCCCATCGAAGAATTCACCTTGCAAACCAATACACACAATATCCCAAATAGCGGGGTTATGTTCAAGAATATGCATTTTCATCTTATGCTTCCAACTAGCAAAATTAGTACCATCAAAGTAACAACCTCTACGGTGGTAACTTCCCTCGCTAGACGTCATACTCTCCTAGGTTGTGAAACCAAGGCTATGATCACCAAAGCTATGGAAATCAAGGCAAATGGAGACCAAAGCTCTGATACCCCTTGTAGGGTCGAAAGTATGTCTAGAGGTGGGATTAGACTACTTGACCCCCAAAAAAATCTTAGCCTTTTCCCAATTTTAAGTTTTGACAGTTTTTAGCAATTTAGCACAAGTCAAGCAATCTTCCTACACATGCAATTCTAGAGTTGTAGCAGCGGAAAGTAAATCATTGCATATGAAGGTAAAGGGATGGGTTGGAGAGTGCAAACACAATTGGAGACACGGATGTTTTGGCGTGGTTCCGATAGGTGGTGCTATCGTACATCCACATTGATGGAGACTTCAACCCACGAAGGGTAACGGCTGTGCGAGTCCATGGAGGGCTCCACCCACAAAGGGTCCACGAAGATGCAACCTTGTCTATTGATACGTCTCCAACGTATCTACTTTTCCAAACCCTTTTGCCCTTGTTTTGGACTCTAACTTGCATGATTTGAATGGAACTAACCCGGACTGATGCTGTTTTCAGCAGAATTGCCATGGTGTTGTTTTTGTGCAGAAATAAAAAGTTCTCGGAATGACCTGAAAATCCACGGAGAATTATTTTGGAAAATATAAAAAATACATGCGGGAAGATCCAGACCAGGGGGCCCACACCCTGTCCACGAGGGTGGGGGGCGTGCCCCCTCCCCTAGGGCGCGCCCCCTGCCTTGTGGGCCCCCTGGTGCTCCACCGACGTATCTCCGAATCCCATATATTCACTTTCGGGGAGAAAAAAATAAGAGAGGAAGAATTATCGCATTTTACGATACAGAGCCGCCACCAAGCCCTAATCTCTCTCGGGAGGGCTGATCTGGAGTCCGTTCGGGGCTCCGAAGAGTCGAGATCGTAGCCATCGTCATCATCAACCTTCCTCCATCACCAATTCCATGATGCTCACCGCCGTGCGTGAGTAATTCCATCGTAGGCTTGCTGGACGGTGATGGGTTGGATGGGATCTATCATGTAATCGAGTTAGTTTTGTTAGGGTTTGATCCCTAGTATCCACTATGTTCTGAGATTGATGTTGCTATGACTTTGCTATGCTTAATGCTTGTCACTAGGGCCCGAGTGCCATGATTTCAGATCTGAACCTATTATGTTTTCATGAATATATGTGTGTTCTTGATCCTATCTTGCAATTCTATAGTCACCTACTATGTGTTATGATCCGGCAACCCCGAAGTGACAATAATCGGGACCACTCCCGGTGATGACCTTAGTTTGAGGAGTTCATGTATTCACTATGTGTTAATGCTTTGGTCCGGTACTCTATTAAAAGGAGGCCTGAATATCCCTTAGTTTCCAATAGGACCCCGCTGCCACGGGAGGGTAGGAGAAAAGATGTCATGCAAGTTCTTTTCCATAAGCACGTATGACTATATTCGGAATACATGCCTACATTACACTAATGAACTGGAGCTAGTTCTGTGTCACCCTAGATTATAACTTCTACAGGATGAATTGCATCCGACATAATTTCCCATCACCGATCCAATGCCTACGAGCTTTTCACATATGCTTGTTGCTTATTTATTTTTCCGCTGCCACTATTACAAAAAACTACAAAAACACTACCGTTACTTTATTGCTGCTACCGCCACTATCATATTACTTTGCTACTAAACTATCTTGCTGCAGATACTAAGTTTCTAGGTGTGGTTGAATTGACAACTCAGCTACTAATACTTAAGAGTATTCTTTGGCTCCCCTTGTGTCGAATCAACAAATTTGGGTCGAATACTTTACCCTCGAAAACTGTTGCGATCCCCTACACTTGTGGGTTATCAACACTATTTTCTGGCGCCATTACCGGGGAGCATAGCTCTATTCTTTAAGTCACTTGGGATTTATATCTGTTGATCACTATGAAGAATTTCAAGGACTCAAAAACCAAGATCTTACCCTCAACTACGAGGGGAGGTAAGGAACTGCCATCTAGCTCTGCACTTGATTCACCATCTATTATGGGTAAATTTGTGACACCTACTCCTGCTATTGAATCTAATATGTCGTATGTTCTTGATGATGCCACTTCTGCTATGTATGATGAAACTACTTCTATGCCTGATAATACTGTGCCACTAGGTGAATTTCTAGATGAACAAATTGCTAGAGTTAGGGAGAATGCAAATATTGAAACTAATGATATTTATGAAAGTGATGATGAAGCTTCTCCCAATAGATATGAATTGCCTATTGTTCCTGAGGGTTATGTTATGGATGAAGAAACTGCTAGAGACTTTCTTGCTTGCAATGATAGATATGATCTTAAGAAATTATTAGCTAAGCTGAAAGAAAAGTCCTTGAATGCTAGAATGAAACATGACCCTGCTTTTGCTACTTCACCTATTTGTGTTACTGATAAGGATTATGAATTCTCTGTTGATCCTGAGTTAATTACTTTGGTTGAATATGATCATTTCCATGGCTATGAGTCTGAAACTGTTGTGGCACATCTTACTAAGTTGAATGATATAGCCACCCTATTTACTAACGATGAAAAGATTCGTTACTACTATATCCTTAAGTTATTTCCGTTCTCGTTAAAGGGTGATGCTAAGACTTGGTTTAATTCTCTTGATCCTGGTTGTGTGCGTAGTCCCCGGGATATGATGTATTACTTCTCTGCTAAATATTTTCCCGCTCATAAGAAACAAGCTGCCTTACGGTAAATATATAACTTTGTGCAAAATGAAGAAGAGAGTCTCCCACAAGCTTGGGAGAGGCTTCTCCAATTACTTAATGCTTTGCCTGATCATTTTCTTAAGAGGAATGATATACTTGATGTCTTTTATAATGGACTAACCGATGCTTCCAGAGACTACCTGGATAGTTGTGTTGGCTGTGTTTTCAGAGAAAGAACAGTTGATCAAGCAGAATTACTATTGAATAATATGCTGGCCAATGAAAATAATTGGACACTTCCTGAACCAGCCCCTAAGCCAACTCCGAAGAAAAGATGTGTTCTATTTTTCAGTCCTGATGATATGCAAGAGGCAAAGAAATCTATGAAAGAAAAAGGTATTAAAGCTGAAGATGTTAAGAATTTACCACCTATTGAAGAAATACATGGTCTTGATAACCCGACACAGGTAGTAAAGGTAAATTCTCTTTATAGGTTTGATGAAGGTGATATTCCTCGTTATAAGTCTGCTAGCCAATGCTTAGATGAGTTTGACAATTTTATTGTGAAACAAGAAAACTTCAATGATTATGTTGGTAGACAATTACAACACAATGCTTATATAATTGAACGCTTGAGTGATTATCTTTTTAGAGTTAAAGGTGAACTGAAACTCATTAGTATACATGCTTCTATGGTTACCACTCAAGTAGAACAAGTACTTAAGGATCAGAATGACTTGCTCAATGAATTAAATAGTAAGAATAATGACTATGCTGTTAGAGTTGCAACTAGAGGTGGTAAAGTGGCTCGGGAACCTTTGTATCCTGAAGGCCATCCTAAGAGGATTGAGCAAGATTCTCAGAGAGCTAATTTAGAAGCACCTAGTTCTTGTAAGAAGAAGAAAAAGAAAAATGATAGGACCTTGCATGCTTCTAGTGAACCTGTAGCTGACACACCTGAGAATCCAAATGATATATCTGTTTCTGATGCTGAGACACAATTTGGTAATGAACATGAACCTAGTGATAATATTAATGATGATGTTCATAATGATGCTCAACCTAGCAATGATAATGATATAGAGATTGAACCTGTTGTTGATCTTGATAAGCCACAATCAAAGAATCAACGTTATGATAAGAGAGACTTTGTTGCTAGGAAGCACGGTAAGGAAAGAGAACCATGGGTTCAGAAACCCATGCCTTATCCTCCGAAACCATCCAAGAAAAAGGATGATGAGGATTTTGAGCGCTTTGCTGAAATGATTAGACCTATCTTTTTGCGTATGCGTTTGACTGATGTGCTTAAAACAAATCCTTATGCTAAGTATATGAAGGATATTATTACCAATAAAAGAAAGATACCTGAAGTAGAAATTTCCACCATGCTTGCCAATTACACTTTGAAAGGTGGAATACCTAAGAAACTAGGAGATCCAAGAGTACCCACCATACCTTGATCCATTAAAGGAAACTATGTTAAAACTGCTTTATGTGATCTTGGAGCTGGTGTTAGTGCTATGCCTCTCTCTTTATATCGTAGACTTGACTTGAGTAAGTTGACACCCACTGAAATATCGTTGCAAATGGCTGATAAATCAACTGCTATACATGTCAGTATTTGTGAGGATGTGCCTGTTGTAGTTGCAAACGTTACTATTTTAACGGACTTTGTTATACTTGGTATTCCAGAGGACGATAGTATGTCTATTATCCTTGGTAGACCCTTTTTGAATACTGCAGGGGCTGTTATTGATTGCAACAAAGGCAATGTCACTTTTCATGTCAATGGTAATGAGCATACGGTCCACTTTCCGAGGAAGCAACCTCAGGTCCACAGTATCAATTATATTGGAAAAATTTCAACTATTACCATTGGAGGTTTTGAATTTTTTCTTCCTACTGTTAAGAAGACATATGACATTCTTATTGTTGGCGACATACATATCCCCATTGAGGTAACCTAGTGTTATTCGAAAATTCTCCGGTTTCATGTTATTCGGGAAGACTTTATTAACAAGACTTGATCAACCTTGTTAATGGATTCCTTTTGATGAGCATGAGATAGGTGAATCTAGATAGCACAACCTTTTGTACCCTCCTTTTACTTTCTGTTAATTAGGATAAGTAAAGCAAAAATAGTATTTTCTGTCTGTTTCCAGACTTATCCGTGCAATGAAAATTTACCCTGAAAATAAAAGTTCTCCAAATGCCCTGAAAATTAAATATGATTTTTTATGGAATATTTGAGAATATATGGCACAGAACACACAACGAGGGGAGCCAGCAACTGGCCACGATGGACCAGGGCACGCCCCTGCCTCGTGGGCCCCACGTGCCCCCCTCCACTTATTCATGCACCCATACTCTTCTTATTCCTCCCAAAAAACACCAACCAGCTCAAGCACGAGTTCTATCTCATCTTGCTGCCATTTTCGATCTCCTTGCTCAAAGCACCATTCATGAAATTGTTTGGGGAGATTGTTCCTTAGTATGTGACTCCTCCATTGGTCCAATTAGTTTTTGTTCTAGTGCTTTATTTATTGCAAATTTTTGCTGCTGTGGTGACCTTGTTCTTGAGCTTGCATGTCAAATTTATTTGGTCCCAAGTAGTTCTAATGCATGATATAGTATCTAGGCTCTTATAGGAGTTGTTGCTATCAATCTTGTTGAGTTTGGTTAACTTTTATTTTGAGTTACTAAAAATTTCAGAAATTTTCAAAGGAGGAAAATGATAAAGAGATTGTTGAGGGGTTCCTCCAGTAAAAGTTCAAAGGAGAAGAAGAAGGAAGAAAATAAGAAGCCCAAATATACCCTTCCTCGCATGGCGGAAGTTCGGCCGTGTGAATGGACCTGTAATGATTTCATGATGGCCGCCGGGATTTACAAAGACTTTTATTGGTTGGAAAATAATTCAGGCCTCACCGACTTCCTCCACGACCAGCGTGAACAGTATCTCTTACTCACTAATATTTTCACGCAATTTTTTTATTTTCATGCTAAGAAAACGCCACCTACAGTGGAGTTTCATTTATATGATGAGGTTAAGGAAATATCATTCTTTGAATTTTGTGAAGTATGCAAGATACCCTTTGAAGGTAGACTTGATGAACCACGTCATGAAGACGTTGAAGGGTTTATTGACATGATAGCTGTAGGGGAAACTAGACAAGTCACATGGGAAAGAATTACTAGTATACACTTCCCTGTTCTGCGCTACTTTGCTTTATTTTCTAGTAGATGTTTAATTGGTCGCGGGAACAATGGGAATCTTAGTGCCCCTGATATTGTCATTTTACGCCATGCCTTGTTTCAAGACACAACTTTTAGCTTGGGTGCCATCGTTGCTAAACGACTGAGTCTGAACCGATCAAAGGGGCCCGTCTTTGGATGCATCTTTGCTTCTCGCCTTGCTGAACATTTTAGAATACCTATTAAGCATCATGAGAAGGAAGAAAATTTGATTGCCCCTGTTTATCTAGACTACAAGAGCATGATAGCACATGATTTTATTGTTAAAGACAAGGATAGGTTGCTTAACTATAAATTAAGGTTTGATAAAAAATATTATGAGATTGTTACCTTGCCTGCACCATCTCTGTTTGATCTGTCTACATGCATATATCTCATTACATCAGAAGCATTCTACAAGTACCAGAGCCAGGCACAAACTTCAGAGCCTGAGCCGGAGCCACCAGTCGATCCTTATCGTCAGTCTGTCTATGGGTGGGACCTGGATGAGCTTGCCAACCAGTGGCACCCAGAGGACACATCCCAGTACACTGGGGGGAGTAACTTTGATTCGTGGCCATATACCAACTTAGGCCAAAAGCCTAAGCTTGGGGGAGTACGTGTTTCTCACCGACTTTACATTCATGTTTCACACACTTATTCTAGTTGTTGGTGCTCACATTCTTTCATTGTACCATCCATGTTTAGTTTCATTTCTTTTTCTCAGTCTTTTTCTCGTGTGCTAGAAAAAACCTTAAGAAAAACAAAAAATATATTAGTTGTAGCTTCTAGCTAGTATACTTCCTAGTAGTAGTAATTAAAAGAAAACCCAAAAAGATTTACCATTCTTCTTTTGCTTGTTGGGAGCTTTCCCGTGTAAATAGCTCTTTTCTTTTCTTTGGGGGTTAAGAGTAGAAGACCATGATTGAAAATGCTTAGTGGCTCTCATATGCTTTATTGTTGATTTAACCTTGAGCCATATTACCTTGTCTTCTCTCTTGTATTAAATGCTTGTAGATTCTAGCTTAGTCCAATGCACGTGCACTATTATTATTATCCACACCATTCGGTCGTGCGAGTGAAAGGCAATAAGGATGATATATGCTGAACTAATTGAGATGAGAAAAGCTGGTATGAACTCGACCTCTCTTGTTTTTGTAAATATGATATTTCATCGTTACTGATTCAGCTTGTTATGAATGAAACATGCTTGCAATGACAATTAGAGATCATAGATGCTTATGCCATGCTTAATTAGCTGAGAGTTTATAATGGTCTATCTTGTGTGCCAACATGATATTAAAATGGTTGTGATGTAGTATGATAGGGTGGTATCCTCCTTTGAACGATTCAAGTGGTATGACTTGTCACATGTTCACGCATGTTGTTGAAACAAAATCAACATAGCCTCCATGATATTTATGTTCATGGTGATTTATATCCTACTCATGCTTGCATTCATTGTTGATTAATTTTAATGCATGTTCATGACCGCTGTTGCTCTCTAGTTGGTCGCTTCCCAGTCTCTTTCTAGCCTTCTCCTGTAGTAAGCGGGAATACTGCTTGTGCGTCCACTTCCATAAACCCCAAAGTTATTCCAATGAGTCCACCCTACCTTCCTATATGCGGTATTTACCTACCGTTCCAAGTAAATTTGTATGTGCCAAACTATAAAACTTCAAATGAAGTTATGTTTTGTATGCTCGAACAGTTCATGTATCAACTAGGGTTGTCTATATCTTCCATGCTAGGTGGGTTATTCTCACGATGAGTGGACTCCACTCATCATTCACGAGAAAATGGCTGGTAACCGGGATGCCCAGTCCCAAGCTCAAAATCATAATAATTAAACAAAACTCCCCCAGGGCTGTTGTTGGTTTGGACGGTACCCGTTGTTTCGGGCTAGCCGTGGAGTGTGCTTGTTGGTGGTTGGGGGAGTATAAACTTTACCATTCTGTTTGGGAACCGCCTATAATATGCATAGCATGGGAGATATCGAGATTCTTGGTTGTTATGTTGACAATGAAAGTATACCGCTCAAAATGTTATTCATCTCTATTTAAAAATCGAGCTCTGGTACCTCTACAAATCCCTGCTTCCCTGTGCAAAGGGCCTATCTATTTACTTTTATGTAGAGTCATCATCCTCTTATAAAAGATCACCAGTAGGAGAGCACCTCTGTCATTTGCATGTATTACTATTAATTTGCATTGAATACGATCATGACTTGATCTCTTTTACCATGAATTACAATGTCTAGTCAGTCCTTGATCATTAAAGGTGCTCTGCATTTATGTTTTGCGGTCTCGGAAAGGGCTAGTGAGATACCATCTTGTTATATCATATCATGGTTGTTTTGAGAAAGTGTTGTCATCCGAGGTTTATTATTATTGCTCGCTAGTTGATTATGCCATTGATGTGAGTGGACTTGAGACCTGAAAGTTATTGTGAATGTCGTTAGTTCATGATCTTGCTGAAAACCTAAATGTTGGCTTACATATTTACAACAACAAGAGCAAAAAGAGTTTGTCAAAGTTTTTCATTATCACTTTCAGTTTATCAACTAAATTGCTTGAGGACAAGCAAAGGTTTAAGCTTGGGGGAGTTGATACGTCTCCGATGTATCTACTATTCCAAACCCTTTTGCCCTTGTTTTGGACTCTAACTTGCATGATTTGAATAGAACTAACCCGGACTGACGCTGTTTTCAGCAGAATTGCCATGGTGTTGTTTTTGTGCAGAAATAAAAAGTTCTCGGAATGACCTGAAAAATCCACGGAGAATTATTTTGGAAAATATAAAAAATACCTGCGGGAAGATCCAGACCAGGGGGCCCACACCCTGTCCACGAGGGTGGGGGCGCGCCTGTGGGGACCCGAACTCATAAGTCGTGATCACCGAATGCACGTGTACAGTGATCCCAGAGATCAATGCTCGCTGAACACACAGAAGCTGAAAATCAAGAGTCTTACATCCATACATACCGTATTACACAAATTACGACCATTATAGTCAAGTCTTGAATATATCATTGCATCGGAAATCTTCAATAACAACTTGGACCCATGCCATCTGCCTTCACCCTACAGGCATTCTGACTAGGAAGCGTCCTAGCTCGCATGTTCGTCACCAAGAAATCTTCATCATATCCTGTTCTTTTATGCCTGGCCAATAAAATAACCAGTGGCAAGCCAATGAGTACTTTGAATGTACTCGCAAGCAACCCAAGAGTGATAATAGATTAATTATGCAAGGCTCTACTGTTAAATTGGCAGTTTTGCGGAAAGCTAGTTTTTCTCATGCAAGTACGATCAACTTTTATCAAGGATATGAATGCGTCTGCAACAAGTATCGGGAGATTACAGACATCAATATCGAGAAAGAGTTATAAACAACTCATGCTCGAGCTCATCATGACTTCCTTAAGAATCACAACACCAATATCACCGAACCGTGTTGTTTTCCTCAGACACACACACACACACCAGGTTTCGCAAACATTGGATGTAGCCCAAGAGCGGTTACCCAACTGTCCTTGACCGTGGACACGTCTATTCGAATAGTTTTACACTCTGCAGAGGTTGCACACTTTACACACAAGATCTGGGGAACTTCCGTGTCATCCACGACCCGCGGAACTTCAAGTACCCGGGGTAAGCACCCGATCACTATCTTTCCCTAGACGACACTAACATGGAGTGCACTCGATTGGTAGCAACCCCCGTGCCCAACATTTCACTTCTTAAAATTTTGGAGCCTCGCTCCCATATTCATCACATACCACAAGCACGGGGTACCAACGGTGTGTCCGGTGCCTTGTAAAGACGGTCATGGACGCCTATCCAAGCATGACCCCGTCCCGAGAGTGACCTCGTGTCACCCCCGTCACTAGTAATGCGGGCACCATGCTAGTATCGGCCTAGGTAATCAATAATGCCCTTTCCCATATAAGGGTAGAGTGGTTGCGCATGTAAGGTTGGAATAATGGTCGCAACTTAAACCAATCCATTTTGAAAACAACACACACACTTGCCTCGGTACACCACTTTGTCATCAGGTGGTTACCCAACTCATCATCTTCCTTGGGCGTAAGTGGCACACGACGGGGTTTTCGAAAAGTCTTTGGAAAGTACTCTGCCTCCGTCACCATGCATATTCCCGTCCCATTTGCGTAGCCACTACTATAGCAACCTATCTACTCCCACCCACATAACGCTCCTAGGAAGGTAGGGTCATGCTTGATGCAAGATTCAATAGGAAAGTAACAAGGGTACCAACCAAAGTGGTCACCACCTCAACATGATACCGATGCATTGATAATAAGGTGCTATGAGACATGCATAAAAAAGGTTTCTCGAACATGGTCAAAGGGCTCCTTGCCTTGTCCTTCCGAGTCTTTAAACCTTCTGGTCCATCTCCAAGTACTCCGTTTATTTCGCCAACTAACGACGGAAACAATCATAATAAGCAACCCAATAAGGCAAAATAAAAGTGCTCTAAAAATAGGAGTTGGACTTTTCTAGGATACCTCTGGTCATATGAAAAATGACCAAGGTGGTTTCATAGGCATTGGATCAATGGATATCTCTGAACATTTCAATATGAAGGATACAAGGGATTTAATGGATCCATAAGAAGTGTACAGAAGAATTATTTTGACAAATGAGCAGAGGCACCAATTTAACAAGGAATGATTTTAGAAGCAGCTAGGAGTTGGTTTCACTTGTTTTGGAGTTCAAATGAATTTCCTATGATTTTGCAAAGTTGGCTATACATGGATAAATAGACCAATATTTGATGTGGAACATAAAGTGTTGGGAAAAATGTTCCAAAACTAAGTTTTGATATTATAAGTATCTAGGAATTTGAATCGTGGCATTTGGATCAAAGGTGGGTTCTCTGTGATTTTCTAAAGTTCATCACAAAAATGGAATTATGGGTTTTCATAAATAGTTGTGAAGGAAAGGTTTCTGGAAAAATGTGAAAATAACACCATGTGATAGATCATGATTTATGGAGCCAGCAGAAATTTGAATCATCAAGTTTGGACACTATTTGAATATTTGGGAGATTTTACGCTACCTCTTGAGCTTGCGTTGTATTCCCTCGAAGAGGAAAGGGAGATGCAGCACAGTAGCGTAAGTATTTCCCTCAGTTTTTGAGAACCAAGGTATCAATCCAGTAGGAGACCACGCGTCAGTCCCTCGCACATGCACAAACAAATAAGAACTCCGCAGCCAATGCGATAAGGGGTTGTCAATCCCTTTACGGTCACTTATGAGAGTGAGATATGATAGAAATGATAGTTTATATTTTTGGGAGATTTTACACTATTTGAATATTTGGCAGATTTTACAAGTTTACAGAAAAGAAAAAGAAAAAGAAAAGAAATACTCAGTTATACCTAAAACACGCGTCGGGCGAAGGATAGCTACTGGGCCGGCCCAGTAGCTCAGCTGCGAGCGGGAAGGGCCATGTCGAAGGCGCCCGCCGGGAGTACGCCTTTGCGGCGGCTAGGCGGTTTCAACCGAAGCCGTTTCCACTTAAATGGTGGGGCCCATCCACTAGGTCGCTGACGCGCGGGGCCCAGCTCTCAGGTCGTCGCCTACCTCCCGCTCGAACAGAGCAGAGGTAGGGGAGGCGAGGCCGAGCGGGTGCCGGCGTTCCCCCCGGTGGCACCGGCCACCTCCGGCGACTCCCGGCGTACCGGCGTGCTGAGGAGAGCGTGCCGCAATCGTCGAGGTGCACCACGACCAATGGGACAGCCAGACGCGAGCACCCCATCGGCCACGGCGGAGGATGGCGTCGGCGGTGTTGGGTACGGCGACACGGGCATGGGGAGGACGAAGTGGAGTGCGGGGGAAAGCTTCAACATGGCGGTGGCGTTGCTCTGGAGTGGAGAGGTGGAGAGGAGGGGGTCCTGATTGCACGAATTTTGGCGGCGGCCGGCGGGGAAGCTCCGGCCATAGGAGAGGTTGGAGGGGACGGGAGGATGTGTGGGTTGTCCTGGGACGCATACGGGAGGGAGAGGGGGCAAATGGAGCAGAGAGGGGGCTCGAGGGTGACCTTATAAAGGCCAGCCGAAGCTCACCGTGGTCTCATGCGCCGGTGAGGACTCGGGCAAGGCCAGAGGCCACGGGGGCTGGGGAAACTGAGTCAAGAGCGTTGGTGGAGATGGTCCACGACCAGGGGAAGGGAGAGAAGGAGCGGGGAGGTGCCAGAGGGGCCGCGCGTGTGAAGCTACTCACTAGAGCTTGCGGGCGGCCGGCGCGCGTGCGAGAGCAGCAGCAGCAAGAGGGAGAAGGAAGAGGGGCCGACCAGCTAGGCGTGTCCCCCGACGTCGAGGCCACCTCGGGCGACACCATCCCGCCGCCCAAGGTTGTCGGGTGCCTCGGGTAGGACGCGGCTACAGTGCGGGAGCACACTGTAGCGCGCTCCAAAGCGCCCATATGGCCGGCATGGCCGTGTCCTCACGCGCTCTCGACGCGTCCACTTTTCCCAATAGTGTCTAGGGGGTTAGGGGAGGAGTAAACAAAGGGGTTTTGGTCTTGGATGCCCTGGTGACCCAGTGGAAGAGGAGAGAGGTTGAGGGAGAGATGAACATGGGCTGTCTAGAAGGGTAAAGGAGGTTTTACCCCCCTCAATCATTGAGCTCTGGCCATGGGAGAGTTACTGGAGTTAGAAGGTGTGTAGGAGATGCTGTGGTAAAAAGCCTAGCTCAAGGAGAACAAGGAAAGAGGTGAAAATATCTGTTTTGAAAAATCACCATAACGTGTTTGATGGTATTTTGGGCAAGCAAATGATTCCCAATTGACATGAGACTTAACAGTATCAAATGGCATATAGAAATAGGGTATTCCACCAAGTTTGAGCTCATTTGAAGAAACTTGCCAATGTAACTTTGGTAAACCCTAGAAATCAGCAGAAATGACTTTTCCAAGATTTAGCCATGCAAATCATCCCTCCTTGATGCACCACTTGGTGTAGTGTCATCATTTGGGGTTGTGATCATGTCCACACAATTTGAGGCCACAAGTAAAAAGTTGGCAATGTAGAGTTGTTCAAATTTGGATCTGGTAAGAAAGGGTTTTGGGCACTTAGATCAAGTTATCCTCCTCCAAAACTTGTGCCATTTGGCATAGATGCATATTTACATCATTTGAGCATGTGCGCCAGGTTTGGGAGCATTTGGACAAGTTTGGCAATGTAAAGTTGCTCAAACTTCAAAATGGACAGAAATGGTTTGGAGGGGATTTGATGATGTTTTCTTGATCTTCAAGGCATGAGGCTTTGTAAGATCATCAAATATGTCATATTTGACATGATATAATTTCCCTGGAATTTTTAGGGAATATTTCCTTTGTAAATATTTCAAAAGCTTAAAATATCCAGAAATGGTTTCTGAAGGATTTGTCCAATATTTTGAACATGACCATGTGTTGAAATTCTTATATATGGACAATATATGTCCTATGAGTTTCCCTGAATTTTGAAAAATATTTTTGAAACAGTTAAATAATTTTAACATATCAAAGACCATTTTTGCCCTAAAGAAAAAAGCCTTTAAATAAAATATAAAAATAACTTTTAAAATTATAATTTTGTGGTTTAAGGGAGTCCTATACCTAATAGGATTCAAATATGCTTTTGGAAAGATTTTTCTCACCCTCAATTAAGTACTTGCAGTGCAAACCTCAATTCAGGGGTTTTTGGAAAACTAAAATTTGAAAATACTATTTGGCCAAATTATTTTTATAAAAAAATACTATACTGTTCTATACACATGGCATGATCATTGGGAAAAGGTTTTGGATCAAGGAGATGAAGTATAAGAGTTGGATGATTTGTTTGATTTTTAGAGCACTTGCAAACAACAGACAGAAAACCAATCAAGCAAGGTCAAAAACACTCAAAAGTTTTGCCAAACCACATTTTAGCATGATTATTAGCTTAACTGTAATGGCATGAAAATCAGGGTGTGACAGACCTACCCCCCTTACAAGAATCTCATCTCCGAGATTCACAGACTAGGCGTGGAAAGGAAGACGAAAACTTGGATATGGGGTAGTCTTCACTTCTTCTTGTTGGTTCTGCTTCCGAGTGGTGCCCCATGGAACCTTGAAGTACTGGTGGTGTGGCTTCTCGCATGTTACCCTTTTTGATGCAGGTTGTTGAGGGGTCTCTGGCATAGGTTAGGTTGAGCTGGACGTCAAAGGCTCGATGATCGATGTCCTTGCAGGGACAGGGCTAGTTAGGAAGTTAAAAGTATTTCCCAGAGTGGTGACTCATGGAAAATTTGGTGCACGGTGGGTAACTCATCTGGTAAATTCTAGCTAGTAGTCGTCTGTTCTTCGCCTTGCAGTGGTCTTGAAGAAGGTCGATAAATCTTGGTGGGAGCGTCCCTTCGACATGGAAATGCTTGGTTCCTTCGAGAGGAGTGGTTTGCAGATACGCCTGGTCTTCGACGCGGACATTTACTTCTTGATGACGGTGGTTGGTGCAGTTCTTCCTTCTTGACATGGCGGTCTTCAAATGTCTTCTAACCAGCTGCACAACTCTTCTCCCGTCTTCGGGTAGTCAAGTATGTTGCCAACTAATGATGACAACCCACTTGTCCAAGTACTTCATGAAGTCCATGGGGTACGCATGGTAGGCTAGGGTATTGGTGGTGGTCTCGGTTGAGTATTGGCAACGGTCTTCTTGACTTAGAGTCAAGGCTGTGGTCAGGACCTGACCATGTTGTGGCTTGGTGGGGCTTAAGGGTTTCAAAAATTCTAGTGTGTGGGTGAACGTTTATTATCTTATCCTTAAGCACGAAACCTGAGACGCCAATAGTTTCACCCAGTCCTTAAAAAAATAACTTTACCACCGAAAGCATCATCTCACATAGGTCAACTCCAAGCATCTCTCATGTTATAGATATCCTCATGGCTCCTTAGAGGATATCTAACAAAATTATACATGTCTATGATCCCCAAACTCATATGTATGTCTACCCCTAAAATCCACGGGTAGAGCATACATGCTGCTAAGCTTGAATTAAACACCACAATCCAAGTGCTCAGCCTATTCTTCCACGGTTCAAGATAATGCATCTCTATCCTAAGGAAACACGTCGTAAGCCACTCCAAGATCTTGTCTCCTTCCTATGAATCAACTCCAATAGGCCATTATTCTCCATCAATCACCACATAATCCATCAATTCAACAAATCTGATGTCTACGGTGTTCCACAATGTCGGTGTACTAAGGTAGGGGTACCTCAGTACCCCAACTTGTGCACGGGCAGTTGCAGCTTCCTGCGGCAGGGTTTACCGCGTGCTCGCCGGAGACTTTCCTGCTCCTTATTAAGCCATTCAAAAACAAAGTATACAAGACAGAAGATCGAGACCCCGGCAAGAGGAGCTTGCCGGGAAGGCCGTACCAGGCTCAAGACTGCCCCACTAGCACAAGGCCCTGGCAAGAGGAGCTTGCCAGGAAGACTAGAAGACAACGCCTCGGCGCTATATGCGCCCCGGCAAGGGCTCGGGGAGCGGCAAGCTCCCGGGCCCGGCAAGATCAAGGCCCCGGCAAGGTGCTTGCCGGGAAGGCTGCGCTATGTGCCCGCGCTCCAGCTCATCGGCCCACGCGTCGCCCTGGGACCTATCCAGGGACGCGTGGC
The DNA here is from genome assembly GCA_902687465.1 of Secale cereale. NCBI lineage: Eukaryota > Viridiplantae > Streptophyta > Magnoliopsida > Poales > Poaceae > Secale > Secale cereale. The sequence continues at coordinate 735,680,059 of LR738710.1, read as the reverse complement.
GGATGGCTGTGCAGCCTGGGGGACACGGTGGCACTCCACGGTGGTGGATCCATCGCCGTGGCGGACGGGGACGCTAGGGCGGGAGCTTTCGGGGTCGACGGCGACGGGCATTAAATGCCCTTGGCCCCCACTGTCAAAGTAGGTATAGACCACTGTTCTGCACTGTAGCTCCACTGTTCCCGCACTGTTACAACTACCACCTCTTTTACGTTTTTACCCCTTTCTCCTACGTTGACACCTGTCGGTGACCCCTTGCACTATAAAAGGAGGCCCATGCACAACGTGGAGGGGGTTCGGAACCTAGATCACTCTCACGCTCGGTGTAGCTGCTTCTTCAAGCTCCCGAGCGCTCAAACTCAATACACAACTAAGCAGGAGTAGGGTTTTACGCGTCTACCGCGGCCCGAACCTGGGTAAAACTGCCCGCGTGCTCGCTACGATCTGCTCTTCGTGCTCCCTCCGCCCTCGTACCGCACAGACAAGGGGCTCCGGTCCCATAGGTGTTCGTGGCGGACAGTTTCCCCCGACATCTTTGGCGCGCCAGGTAGGGGGCGTCGAGGTTGTGCGAACCTGATCCGGCGTTCGCGCGGGCGCATTCTTCATCAACCTCTCCGAATTCGTCAACTTCACCAGCGACAACTCCATGTCCCCGAAGAAGAAGGCTTCGGAGGTCGGAGGCCCGTCTGCGTCTCACCCGCCGCCACCAGAGCCAACGGTGGGCGGGGGAGACGCCGTCGGAAGGGTGGTCGCCGGCGAGGACACTCACGGCGCCACCAGATCCAAGAACAGGACGGACGACCGAACCTCGGTCTCCGTGGACGCGCCGCGTCCCTCTCAGCACACAACGACCCAGCAGTGCCATGTCACGGGAGGTGGCATCCGCTTGCTGGGGCAAGGCCAAACCGGAGGCTCGCGGGACGCCCCGGACCCTCGTCCGGGCACAAGCAAAGCGAAGGCGCCGGCGCGGGACCCCGCTCCTTCTAACGTCGTTAGAAGTCCGAGCGTATCCCGCTCCTCGCACCGCTCGCCCGCGTTCCCCTCCACTCCGGCAGAAGCGCTCGCAAGAGCGCAACTGCTCCTCGACTTCCCTCCAGCGGCAGACAAGGCCGAAGACTGGAGGGCCACCATCCAGAGCCTGATAGCCTTCGCCAACAACGATTCTCCACAGCAGCCGTCGGCCTCGCGGCCGCGGCAAGCTGAGAAGACGAAGGCCGACGGCGACAAGACCGCCGGGGGTGCGACAAGCGTGCACTCCCCACTGCAGAAGCAGAAGACGCCGCCCCGCCGGAACAACGCCGACGACGGCTCCACGGCCTCGTCGGACCCGCGGGCTCGTCGGGACCAGCGCCAAGTCCTCGACGATCGACGAGAAGAAGACGCTCGGACCACAATCGAGCGCCGCCGAGAAGCTCGGCGACAATCAGACAAGAGAGCTGGGAACACTGTCGACGCGCACGCACCCGGTGAGCCAGGCGACTTGCCGTACGCGGCAGGCTGCCCTGCGTTCACCCGCGAGCTGCGGCGCGTCCAGTGGCCCAGCATGAAGAATTTTAAGCCCGACGTGCCGGAGAAGTACGACGGCAAGACGCACCCCTCGGAATTCCTCAGCGTCTACACCATCGCAGTGCAAGCTGCCGGGGGGCGCGACGAGAAGATCTTGGCGAACTACTTCCCGCTCGTGCTAAAGCCGAACGTCCGTTCGTGGCTTATGCACTTGCCGGAAGGTTCTATCTCTTCTTGGGCCGACCTTTGGCACCAGTTTGTTGGCGCCTTCACCGGCGGCCACAAACCCCACGGCCAGGAGAGCGATCTCCACATCTTGGCCCAGAAGGAAGGCGAAACCCTGCGCAAGTACATCCAACGCTTCAGCCGTGTGCAGCACAACATCCCTGATGTCCACCCTGCCGCGGTTATCAGCGCGTTCCATCAGAACGTGCGTAACCGCCGCATGCGTGAAGAGATGGCGATGACGAAGATTCGGGATGTCAGCGAGCTCTATGCTCTGGCTGACAAGTGCGCACGCGCAGAAGAGGGGAGGAGACTCCCCGGGGAGGATGCTGGCGCAGGAGGAAGCGACAGCGACGACGCCGCCCCGGCAAAGAAGAGCCGGCGGCGGAATAACAGAAGGAAGGGCAAGAAGGAGGTGCTTGCCGTCGAGAAGTCCGGCAAGGAGGCCCCCGCCAAGCAAACGCAGGCTGGCGGCTCCGGCAAGGAGCCTGCCCTTGTAGCGGCGGCCGACAAGCCGGGCAGCTCCGACAAGCAATACTGTAAGATCCACCGCACCAAGGGTCACGATCTCTCCAACTGCAAGCGCGTCGAGTACCTCGTCGAGCAGCAGAAGGCTGAGTACGAGAGGCGCGACAAGGAGAAGGCCCAAGGTGGCGGGGAGGAGACAAGCAAGAAGCGGCCGTTCAACGGCCGGGGAGGGCGCCGCGGCAAGGCCAAGCAGCGGCAAGGAGATCGACCTCCCCGGGGCCGCGACAAGGACGAAGAGGACGACGACGAAGATGTGGAGGACGAGGATAACAGCGAGCAGGAGTTCCAGAAGGCCACGGAGGTCCTGTGCGTCGACGGTGGCGCCTCTCTGCACACCTCCCACCGCCAACTAAAGCAGTGGGTGCGTGAGGTGAATGCAGCGGAGCCGCCCGTGGAGTCGCGCAGGCTCCTCAAATGGTCCAGCACGCCCATCGTTTTTGATCTTGAGGATCACCCTGACCGCACCACTGCGGTCGGGTGCTTGCCGATGCTGGTCTCACCCACCATCCGCAACCTCAAGGTCACCAAAATGTTGGTTGACGGCGGGGCCGGGCTGAACTTGATCTCCTCTGCTGTGATCAAGAAACTCCAGATTCCAGATGGCGAGCTCGAAGAGACCGGTTCATTCCAAGGAATCAACCCGGGAAGGAGCAAGCCCAAGGGAAAGATCACTCTGCCGGTGACCTTTGGCGGGGAGCTCAACTTCAGGACTGAGCGCATCACTTTCGACGTCGCCGATATTCCATTACCCTATAATGGAATACTTGGCCGTCCTGCCCTCGCCAAGTTCATGGCAGCTTCCCATTATGCCTACAACGTGCTCAAGATGCCGGGGCCGATAAGCGTCATCACTGTTCACGGCGACAAGAAGGATGCGCTTATCTGCGCCGACAAGATCTACCGGGATGCGGCAGCTGCGGCCGAGAAGGATACTCTTGCCGCTGAAGCTCCCGGGGGGAAGAAGACGAAGACCAAGTCCGGCAAGTGCTCTGGGACCCACTCCGGCAACCGCACCTCTTCGGAGTGCTGCGCTGCCGTCGAGGACGTTCCATCGAGCTCCACCGGTAAGAGTAAGAAAGGAATGGCCGCTCCTCCGGCAACCAAGAAGGTGTCCGCCAAGGAGGACGGCACTGGTGGTACCTTCACCATCAGTGCTACCCTTGACAGCAAATAGGAAAGCGCGCTCGTTGCCTTCCTGCGGGCGAATGTCGATGTGTTTGCCTGGCAACCATCTGACATCCCCGGTGTTCCCAGGAAGGTAATTGAGCACAAGCTTGCTGTTTGTCCTCATGCGCGGCCCATCAAGCAGAAAGTGAGGAAGCAAGCCGTGGAGCGCCAAGAGTTCATTAACGAGGAAATCAAGAAGCTAGAAGCAGCAGGCCTAGTTAGAGGTGTGATCCATCCGACGTGGTTGGCAAATCCAGTCGTCGTGCGCAAGGCCAACGGGAAATGGAGACTGTGTATAGACTTCACCGATGTCAATAAAGCATGTCCCAAGGATCCATTCCCTTTGCCGCGCATTGACCAGATCGTTGACTCCACTGCCGAATGTGAGCTACTCTGTTTTCTTGATGCATACTCAGGCTATCATCAGATTTTCATGGCCAAGGAGGATGAAGAGAAGACTGCATTTATCACTCCATGTGGCACTTATTGCTTTATTCGCATGCCATTTGGATTGAAGAATGCAGGCTCAACCTTTGCAAGGGTAGTATACACTGCTTTTGAGCCACAGATCCACAGAAATGTAGAGGCTTACATGGATGACATCGTGGTGAAGAGCAAGAGCAAGGTTACCCTGATCCAAGATTTGGAAGAGACGTTTCAGAACCTGCGCAGGATACAGCTCAAGTTGAACCCCGAGAAGTGCGTCTTTGGAGTCCCCTCCGGCAAGCTTCTCGGGTTCTTTGTATCACAGAGGGGGATCGAAGCCAACCCCGACAAGATTAAAGCCATTGAGCAGATAGAGGCCCCAAAGCGCGTCAAGGATGTCAGGAGGCTTGCAGGTTGTGTGGCTGCCCTCAGTAGGTTCATTTCAAAATCCGCAGAACGCGCCCTACCTTTCTTCAAAATCTTGAAGAAGGCAGGTCCCTTGAAGTGGACTCCGGAAGCGGAGGCGGCGCTGCAGGATTTGAAACGGTACCTGTCCTCCACTCCAATACTTGTCGCACCTAGACCACAGGAAAAGTTGTTGCTATACCTAGCAGCAACCAACCAGGTGGTTAGTGCTGCGTTAGTAGCGGAGAGGGAGTCCGACGAGGAGTCAGCACCACCGGCAAGCGAATCCAGCGACAAGCAGGGGGCTGCTCCGGCAAGCTCTGGCCCCGACAAGGATAACTCTGCGCAGGAACAGGATGAGGTGCGGAAGAAGATGGTGCAGCGCCCAGTGTATTTTGTGAGTTCCCTTCTCCAGGGGGCTAGATCAAGGTACTCTGGTGTGCAAAAGTTGCTTTTCGGCCTCCTCATGGCCTCGAGAAAGCTGCGCCATTACTTCCAAGCCCATGAGATAACAGTGGTCACTCGCTTTCCGCTGAAGAGGATATTGCATAACCCAGAAGCAACAGGCAGGATCGTCGAGTGGGCACTGGAGCTGTCAAGCTTTGGACTCAAGTTTGAAAGTACTTCAACTATCCAGAGCCGAGCCTTGGCAGAATTCATAGCTGAGTGGACCCCAACGCCCGATGAAGAAGCTCAAGAAACAAGTACACCCGTACAAGAAGCGACAAGTGAATGGGTAATGTATTTTGACGGTGCCTTCTCGCTGCAAGGCGCCGGCGCTGGCATGGTTCTCATCGCGCCCACCGGAGAGCACCTCAAATATGTTATCCAGATGCACTTTCCCAGGGAGCAAGCAACAAACAACACCGCAGAATATGAAGGCTTGCTTGCCGGCCTCAGGATTGCGACCGAACTTGGGATCAGGAAGCTGATTGTGCGGGGGGATTCTCAGTTGGTGGTCCGACAAGTTAACAAGAGCTATCAGAGCCCTTTGATGGAAGCTTATGTCGATGAAGTGAGGAAGCTTGAGGAGCACTTTGAAGGTCTGCAGATGGAGCACGTCCCGAGAGCTCAAAATGAAATTGCAGATGGCCTTTCAAAGTGTGCTGCGATGAAGTTACCTGTGGAACCAGGGACCTTCCTGCTCAAGCTGACTCAACCATCCGTTACACCATCAATTGGACAGTCCAAGAAGAGAAAGTTGGTCTCCGGCGACTACTTGCCGGCGGATCTTCCTGAAACCGCCGCCAAGGTCCCCAAGATCAACAACCACAACGCTGAGGAACAGTTTGCTCCTGCAGATCCTCGGGTCTGTACAGTTGAAGCAAGTGTTCCCGACAAGCCTCGCCCCGGCGAGCTTGCCGGGGGACCTTCAGCTCCGGCAGAGCCAGAGGTTCTTGCCGTAGAAGTTGAGGTCCCCGCAGCGGCCCTCGAGCCTTTAGTCCTTACCGTCGAGCCTCAGGCTCCGGCATGGGCACAGCAGATCGTCCGTTTCCTTCAAACTGGAGAACTTCCCGACGACCCAGAAGAAATAGAGAAGATAACCAGGCAGTCAAGTATGTATCAGTTCGTGGATAACGAGCTATACAGAAGAAGACTCAATGGTGTCAGATTGAAGTGCATCTCCAGGGAAGACGGACAGAAGCTGTTGGCAGAAATACACGGAGGCATATGCGGCCACCACATTGGCGCAAGGGCGCTTGCCGGGAAAGCTTTCCGGCAAGGGTTCTTTTGGCAAGAAGCCCTCCAAGACGCAACTGCACTAGTAACCAAGTGTGAAGCGTGCCAGTTCCATGCGAAGCAGATTCATCAGCCAGCTCAAGCTCTCCAAACAATCCCTTTGTCCTGGCCCTTCTCGGTCTGGGGGCTCGATATCCTGGGCCCTTTCCCTCGTGCTGTCGGGGGCTTTGAGTACTTGTACGTCGCAATCGACAAGTTCACAAAGTGGCCAGAAGTGGAGCCAGTGAGAAAGGTGACAGCACAGTCAGCAGTCAGGTTCTTCAGGTCAATTGTTTGCCGTTTCGGGATCCCTAACAGGATCATCACCGACAACGGTACACAATTCACTAGTCGCACCTTCATGCAGTACGTCCAAGACCTTGGCGCCAAGGTCTGTTTCGCTTCTGTTGCTCACCCGAGGAGCAACGGTCAAGCGGAGAGGGCAAATGCTGAAGTGCTGCGCGGACTCAAGACAAGGACCTTTGACAGGCTGCGCAAGTGTGGAAGAAATTGGATAGAGGAGCTACCGGCGGCTCTTTGGTCAATCAGAACGACACCAAGTCGAGCCACCGGCCAGACGCCCTTTGCTCTAGTCTATGGAGCAGAGGCAGTTCTCCCCACGGAACTCGTATACGGATCTCCTCGAGTGCTCGCTTATGATGAGCTCGAGCAAGAGCAACTGCGGCAAGATGACGCATTGCTCCTCGAGGAGGGACGTCTCCAGGCTGCTGTACGAGCTGCTCGATACCAGCAAGCCTTGCGCCGCTACCATAGCCGCAAGGTCAAGGCCAGGAGTCTCGAGGAAGGCGACCTTGTTCTTCGGCGTGTTCAGTCCGCCAAGAATTCCAACAAGTTGACGCCGAAGTGGGAAGGCCCTTATCGGGTGAGACAAGTTACGAGGCCCGGCGCTGTCCGCCTCGAGACCGAAGAAGGCTTACCGGTGAGCAACTCCTGGAACATAGAGCATCTTCGCAAGTTTCACCCCTAAGGCGCGGTTGCCGTGACCCGTTCCGGCAACCACCTTTTGTACAAGCTTTGCCGCTGTTGCATGTAACCCTTTGTACAAAGCCGGGCGCAGACCCCGTGCATCAGTAAAGTTTTTGTGTTTTTCGCACCGATCGCCTTTTGCATGCTTTTCTTTGCTATTTGCATGTTTTGTTTGGCATTTGGTGCAACACTCAAGTATACGGTAAGTATTAGAACGCCGAAAGGCCATATACTTGTTTCCCTCTCCCTTTTCTTTCCTCTTAAGCAGAAGAAACGTTCCTCGCGCACAAGTTTGCCGGGGGGGAAGGAGATGGAGGAGGAACCAAGTGCTGTTCAAGAAAGAGAAGCCTTACCGGAAAGCAAGCAATATATGAAAGCTAAGTTGTTAGAATTTGACCAGTTCAAATTTTAAATTTTAGTTGTCTTCCTTGAACAATCACACTTTGTATGGAAAACCTGTGCGCGGAGGAACCTACCCGTAGCTTGCCGCACCTTTATCTTGCTTCCGAGTTCGCTCAACGATCTAAGTGAGCTGCGACAAGTGTCGCGCCCTTGCTTCGTTTCCGAGTACGCTCAGCAAGCTAAGTGCGTTGCGACTAGCCGCGGCGAGGTTGCTTGCCGGTAAGACCTTAGCCAGCAGGCTGCTTAGAGTCCAGCACTCAGCGCTCGCGGCAAAGGCACCTTGCCGGCAAGCTCCCCGGGAGCGTAGGGTGAAAAACATACAAAGTCAAGGGTTGGAACAAGGAAGATAACATTGCACTGATTGATCAAAATAAGATAAATATCTTACAAAGGATAACTTGTCACAATGGACTAATGAGTTCATGGCATCATGTGCAGCAACAAAGATAAAGATAAAGATAATGGAGGCCTAATCTACGCGGTCGCCCTCCTTCCTGGAAATCTTAGCCACCTTGGCGATGATGTGGGCGACCTGCTCCTTCAGGGCCTCCGTGTTTGCATCAGCCGGCAAGCTGCGAAGAACGTTGGTGAGATTGATCCCCGGGTTGCGGTACACGATCTTCGTCAGCACCCGCTCCAGAGTTCCCGCGCAGAGCAGGCGCGACTCCTCAGCCAGCTGCGCGGGGATTTGGTTCCGGAGACCTGCCAGGGCCGGCGCGATCCCTCTAAAGAAGAGGCTGAGCTTGGCGCTGTGCGGGAGATCCGGATCCGGCGAGTAGATGAGATGTTCAACTCTCAGCGCCAGCAGCTCCTGGTCGATGTTGGACGCAGAAGATACCAAGTCTTCGGTCCATACCTCAATGGTATGGCGGAAGAGCTCGGATGCTTTGTCCACGCTGTCCACCAAGGTCCGCTCCTTGCGGAGCTCCTCCTTCAGCTTGGTCTCCTGAGCCCGGGCGGCGTCGAGCGAATCCTTCAGTGTAGTGACCTTCAACTCCAAGTCCTCGATGGAGTCCTTGGCGGCCTTCAACTCGTCACCCCTCTTAGAAAGGCTCACCTGGAGCTCAGAATTTGTGTGGGCGTCCTTCTCGCGCTCCGTGATGAGCGCGGCAACCTTCTCCGCGCTCACCTTCAGCGCCTTCTCCAGCTGCACAACCTTGGCGGAGAGCTCCTTCTTGGCGTCTTCCGCGGCAACCGCGGCGGCTTTCGCCTCCTTCAATTCCCCGCCAAGGGCCGCCTCGCGAGCGGCAAGGTCCTCCTCATGGGAGTCGAGCTCGACCTTCCGCTGCGCGAGCTCTCCTTCTCGCCGGGACAGCTCCACCCCGGCGAGCCGCTGCTGTTCCTCAGCTTCGGCCTTCTCCAGCACCCATTCTTGGTACTCGCCGGCGAGACGCTCGCGTTCCTCCGCCACCTCGCGGAGGGCCGCCTGGTTGGCGGCGCTGAGCTCCGCCGCGCGCTTCTCCATCTCCGCGGCGGCCTTGGCGGCAAGGGCTTCCCGGGAGGCGAGCTTCGCCTGCCTGGCCCGGTAAAGGGCCAGGAGCTGGTGGAGCAGCTTCTCCTCCTCGGGCCCTTCACTCCCGCCGGGCGCCTCGACGATCTTCAGGCCCGCGGAGGCGAGGACTTCTCCGTCAAACGCCTCGCCCTCCGCGGGAGCTCGCGATGAAGACCCCCAAGGCATCTGGATGAAGACGCCGTTGGGGGCCTCAAGGTAGTAGCCTTGCTCCTTGCCGGCGGAGGGGTCGACGGCCGGTGCAGCATCTGATGCTCCCGCCGCCTCCGGGTCGGCGGTGCGGTCGCCATCCCCCTCCCCGGCCGCTGCGCCCGCAGCCGGAGCGGTCTCCTGCGCAGCCGGCTCGGCGGCTCTCGCCGTGTCCTCGGCGACAGGGACGTCGCCGCCGCCGCCCTGCGCGCCCTCCTCGTCCTCGATGTTGATGACCTCAGTCTCCATCGGCTCGGGAGGAGGAGGATCTAAAAAGAAAAAGAAGTTCAAGTTCAAGCAAATATCCAAAAAGAGGCAAGGCCAAGAAGACAAACTACAGAACATACCTTGGCGGACGTCCTCAGCGGCGGGCACCCTCGCCGGGGTGCTCGGCCTTGGCGGAGTGGCCGCCCTCGCCGGGCTGCTCGCCCTTGGCGGGGTACTCTGCCTTGGCGGAGTACCCGCCCTTGGCGGAGCACTCTCCCTTGCCGGAGAGTTCTGCCTTGGCGGGGACGGCGGGGCCTGCGGTTCCTCGACGACAGTCTCCGGGCGCTCTTCCTGCTGTGGCTCCACCTCTGCACAAATCAAGATAAGAAACGTCAAGATGATGAAAGAAGACGAAATCCTCAAGCGTACCCCGACAAGCGAAAGAATAAACCCCAGACTTACGCTGGGGGCTGCGCTGGGGGCTGCTCCTCGGAGCAGCGCTCGGGTCCGGCAGGCTCGGCTCCGGCACACCTCCTGTTGCCGCGGCGGCTGAGTCTTCCGCGGCCTCGACCACAGGCGCCTTGGCCTTCTTCGCCGCGCGCTGAACCAAGGTCCTGAAATCAAAGCAATAAACAAAGTCAGCATCAACGACAATCAAGACAAAACTCGAGAAGGTGTAAGATCTTGGATTCTTACTCCCGATCCTCCTCGTCGTCGTCCTCGCTCAGGGCGGAGAAGTCGTACTCCACCGTGGGCGCGTCGGCGCGAGGAGCGGAAGATGAAGATTCCCTCGGGCGCTTGGCGGTCCCGGGGGCTGGGGGCTGCGAAAACCCAGCCCCTGTGGTAGCCGGAGCCCGGGGAGCGGGCGGAGCCGCTGCTCCGCTCCGAGAAGACCCCTGTCGGCTCGGCGCCGGCCTGCGAGGTGCCTCCGTCGTGGCCCGCGCGCGGGCCGCCTCTGCTGTGGCTGGTGCGCCGGTCGCCCTTGGCGCGGCTTGGCTCCCCCGGGGAGCTGCCCGGCGAGCTGGTTGTTGCCGGGGCGCCTGCGCCCTCTCTCCCGTCGCCGTCTTGCGGAGACGCTTCGGCGGAGACTGCCTTGGGCTTGCCGGGGGCGGGGAGCTCTCCGACGAGGAGAGGTCGTCGGCGTAGAGCTCCGTAGATCCGCCGGAGTCCTCGGCCTCCTCCTCCTCCTCTTCCCCGGCCGGCTCGTTGGGCCCAGCGCCCTGCGCTGCGGCCTCTTTTCCCTTGCCGCCTCCGCTCCCTCCGGCGCCTCCGCTCCTCGCGGCGCCTCTGTTCCCTCTGGCGGCACCCTCCATTGCCGCGGCCTCAGCCACGATTCCGTGGATCCCGGAGTGCCTCAGCGAGGGGACCCCGGCAAGCGCGTCGGGAGGGAGCTGCAGCAGTCTGCGGATCTCCGCCTCCTCCGCCTGGCTGGACGCATCCGCAGCCTCCGCCTCAGCAGGCGTGTACCCAAAGTCTCCTGCCGCTGCGGCTGCAGCGGCCTCCTCAGCCCGAGAAGCCATATAGGCAATCTCCTGGTCGGTGGTGTCCCGCGTGTGCTCCTTGACGTCATTCTTGTTCTTCGCCACCTCCACGAGGTTGTCGTAGAAGTTGAGGACGTCGATGGGCTTGGGCGCGATCCACGTGCGATCCACGCCGTGCGAATCGCACGCGGGCATCATGGCGAGGATACGGTCCCGGACGATGTTGTTGCAGAGCGGCACCACTCCCCGGGGAGCTCGGAACCACTCAGGGTGTGCCGGGTCATACTTGAAGAGTTCCCGGACCATCCCCCTCAGCTCGAGCGTCGTGAAGTTGAAGTTGAGCCCGGGGCGCAGCCTCATTATGTCCGCCGGGCCGCCGTACTCCCAGGCCGGCCTCTTCCTGTCTTGGAGAGGGGCGATGCGGCGGCGAAGGAAGTCTGCGCCCACCTCAGCAACGGACAGCTGTGCCACCCGAAGACGAAGAATCCGGACGAGGGCGATGTCGAGCTTGATGTCGTCCGAATCTAGCTCACTCCAGTCCCTGCCGCGCACGATGGGCGTTGTGCGCGGCGCGGTGAAAGCTTGCGGCTGGTCTTCGACGACCCAGCACCACTCCGCGCGCCACTCCTCCCACTTGCCGCGGAGCTCTCCCGGCAAGTAGGACCCCTTCTTGTTCAGACGGAAGACCCAGGAAATTCCTCCGGAGAGGGGGGCGTCGGCCTCTGCTCTAGGAGTGAAAAAGTGCCTAAAAAGCGCTACATTGGGCTGTACCCCTATGAAGTTTTCGCACATGTGTGCGAAAACCGCCATGGTGAGAATGGCGTTGGGGGTGAAGTCAAGGAGATGGAGGCCGTAGGTATGCATGACGTCGCAGAAGAAATTCGAGAAAGGAGGACACAGACCGCAGTGAAAGAAAGCTGCGAAGAAATAGTACCCGCCGGGGTAGCTGTCCTTGGCGGCGGCCGGATACGCTCGCGTGCGGGGGTGCGCCTTGGTTTCCTTGGCCCAGAACAAGTAGTACTTGTTCCAGAGCTCCCGCGCGCCGAGCCTCGGCGGGAAGACGAGATGCTGCTTCCGATACGCGGCGAGCTTCGCCGCTTGCTCCGACTTCTCCCTCTTGGACTTCTCCGCCTTCGCCTTGTCGGTCTTTGGGGCCATGGCGGACGCGGCGGAAGGAGGGGGACGAAGAGCTCGGCGGCGGCGGAGGTGTGGAGGCAGAGCGCAAGAGAGATCTCTGGAGGAAGGAGACGATGCAATGAAAGCGCAGGGAGGGGAACCGCGCCTGCTTCCTCTGCTTTTATGGGGGAGTGGGGGGCGTTTCGCCCTTTCCATTAAGAGATCGTGGGCACGTCCCATCCCACGACGCCGCAATCGACGCGTGCCGTTACGGGGGGATGCGGCGGATACGGAAGTGGATTCGGCGCGCCGCGGGCCGCGGGTGCCCGTGCACTGTTTTGGGCCTGGCCCAACAGCGCTCGGCACCGTGTGTGGCCCAGGCCCGGGGGCTCCTGTCGGTGTACTAAGGTAGGGGTACCTCAGTACCCCAACTTGTGCACGGGCAGTTGCAGCTTCCTGCGGCAGGGTTTACCGCGTGCTCGCCGGAGACTTTCCTGCTCCTTATTAAGCCATTCAAAAACAAAGTATACAAGACAGAAGATCGAGACCCCGGCAAGAGGAGCTTGCCGGGAAGGCCGTACCAGGCTCAAGACTGCCCCACTAGCACAAGGCCCTGGCAAGAGGAGCTTGCCAGGAAGACTAGAAGACAACGCCTCGGCGCTATATGCGCCCCGGCAAGGGCTCGGGGAGCGGCAAGCTCCCGGGCCCGGCAAGATCAAGGCCCCGGCAAGGTGCTTGCCGGGAAGGCTGCGCTATGTGCCCGCGCTCCAGCTCATCGGCCCACGCGTCGCCCTGGGACCTATCCAGGGACGCGTGGCGGATGGCTGTGCAGCCTGGGGGACACGGTGGCACTCCACGGTGGTGGATCCATCGCCGTGGCGGACGGGGACGCTAGGGCGGGAGCTTTCGGGGTCGACGGCGACGGGCATTAAATGCCCTTGTCCCCCACTGTCAAAGTAGGTATAGACCACTGTTCTGCACTGTAGCTCCATTGTTCCCGCACTGTTACAACTACCACCTCTTTTACGTTTTTACCCCTTTCTCCTACGTTGACACCTGTCGGTGACCCCTTGCACTATAAAAGGAGGCCCATGCACAACGTGGAGGGGGTTCGGAACCTAGATCACTCTCACGCTCGGTGTAGCTGCTTCTTCAAGCTCCCGAGCGCTCAAACTCAATACACAACTAAGCAGGAGTAGGGTTTTACGCGTCTACCGCGGCCCGAACCTGGGTAAAACTGCCCGCGTGCTCGCTACGATCTGCTCTTCGTGCTCCCTCCGCCCTCGTACCGCACAGACAAGGGGCTCCGGTCCCATAGGTGTTCGTGGCGGACAGTTTCCCCCGACACACAATATCTCAAGTCCCTATAATACCCAAATACTTGGAAGGGCTATGTATTACGATAGTAAGTCCACCAAATTCCCACCATCATGGTCAAGTAAACTCCAAGGTCATGATTATACAGATCCCTAAATCAACTCCGACAATTAATCCAATCTCCTAGTTTGCCATACATCGAGAAACATGGTATCATAATCAAGATCAACAGTCTAAATCTAATTTTAATCCAGACCATGTAGACATATTTAGTATCTATACCCAACCAGAATCACCTACATAAATCCAAATCTCATGTTTGACGAGAATTCCTACATTTCCCCCAAGTCATTCTCAAAATGTCAACTATCTTCTATCAATATCCCCTGGCTAGGTCAAATCCTTATACCTCCAAGAATTTCAATTTGCGATCACAATTTGTCCCACTAAATCCAACTTTCTCAGGGTAATGAAGGCTATGCTACTCTATTGACGGGATTCCACCAAATTCATCTGTCAACATGAAAGCCTCACAATCCACCAAATATCATCATATAATTCCTAAAAGTCATTGATATAAACTCATCAAGTCACCTGTCCTCTATTCATGTATCCTCAGTTTGGTCTATTTATGGCATCGTCGGTTCTTGTGCTATATTAGGATGAAAATGTGCTCACTCACTGTGTCCACTAGTTCCATTACGAACCCAGTGTTGTGCAAGGTTATAGTGGCTTAACTGGTTCTCTTGTAATTCTATGGGTTAAGCACATGGTTAAGGATTTGTTCTGGGGTATCTGTGAAGTCTCGAGGGGTCTGGGGATGGGTTTCCAATCTTGAGGGGAAACCATAACTCCACGGGGTTGCACTTGGTCGAGGAGGCTGTAGAAAAAGTCTTCTGTGCCAGTTGGTTGCCGAAGTAGAATCTTTGGTGTATCTTGTCTTGCTGGTCTTCAGTTGAGGAGATAGAAGAGAGGGAACAAGTAGCATAGAGGAGGGGAATGCCTAAAGGGGGTTCTATAGTGTAAGTGCAAACAAATAGGTGCAAAAAGGGCGAAACAAAGGAAACAAGGCAAGGAAGATGATATAGCTGTATACTTGCTGCCTGGGGCAAAAGTGTGACTTATATCAAAACACAAACAATAAAAACAAGCAACACACCATCATGGTCCTATTCGAACCATCATACGGACTCGACTGCGCATAGGGGGTACACGACTCATCCTACCCTAGGGGTTCTCGGACTCAGTAGTTGTGCCTTGTGCCTCGTGCAGTCTTCTGAATTTTCCTCATGTGTTGCTATGTCCCTTGTAGTTGTTTGATGAACGATCCGGGTTGAGCCTGAAGAATCTTCAACAACTTCTCGCCTGATGAGGTGATGTGGTGAAGGTGTCTCCTCGTAGCTAGCATTGACTCGGTCTTCTGTTGTCTTCTTATTCATGACGATCTCTTTTGTCTTCTAAGGCCTCGACGGTACTGGTTAGGTAATCCTTACGCAATGACAATAACAAGGCATAATAGAGGTCCAACATGTCGGTTACGTTGATGACAACATCAACACCAAGAGCGGAGGACGAAGAGAACCGTTTTCCTGCTCACTATAGTGAGGCGGACCAAATGGCGAGGTTCTCATACACCGGTGGTTGCCGATACAACAACGGTAGTGACATGATTACTCTATTAGCGATGTATATCATGATCTTGCATATCATGTGCCCTAGTCATCATAGGCTAATGTTGCACCATCTTGGGGCAGTGTCAAGTGTGTCACCATCTTCTAGGTCTTCATGTCCTTATTCCTCGAGGATGTATTTTCCGTTGGTATCGTCTTGTCGTGGTGTCGTCGATCTTGTGTTCCGAAGAGGTGGGTGAGTGTTTGGCAAGGTGTACTCCTTCTACATTATCCACGAGGATTTCAGGAAATCCAGTGGTCAGGGGCATAAGGGTTCTAGCGACCAACAGTTTTGAAGGGGGAAGAGATCAATAAGGAAAGTATAGCCTAGTTTTCGAAAAACTGAGAAGGGAAGAGAAGTACAGATAGTTTTGAAAGCTAGTAATAGTTTTGGAAATAGTTTTACCTTAACTGACCATGCTAACTGAGGCTTCCTACAGTCAGGATGGCTTTGATACCAGCTCTGTGGGGACCCCGACTCATAAGTCGTGATCACCGAATGCACGTGTACAGTGCTCCCAGAGATCAATGCTCACTGAACACACAGAAGCTGAAAATCAAGAGTCTTACATCCATACATACCGTATTACACAAATTGTGACTATTATGGTCAAGTCTTGAATATATCATTGCAACGGAAATCTTCAATAACAACTTGGACCCATGCCATCTGTCTTAACCCTACAGGCATTCTGACTGGGAAGCGTCCTAGCTCGCATGTTCGTCACCAAGAAATCTTCATCATATCCTGTTCTTTTATGTCTGGCCAATAAAATAACCAGTGGCAAGCCAATGAGTACTTTGAATGTACTCTCAAGCAACCCAAGAGTGATAATAGATTAATTATGCAAGGCTCTACTGGTAAATTGGCAGTTTTGCGGAAAGCTAGTTTTTCTCATGCAAGTATGATCAACTTTTATCAAGGATATGAATGCGTCTGCAACAAGTATCGAGAGGTTACAGACATCAATATCGAGAAAGAGTTATAAAAAACTCATGCTCGAGCTCATCATGACTTCCTTAAGAATCACAACACCAATATCACCGAACCGTGTTGTTTTCCTCAGACACACACACTAGGTTTCGCAAACATTGGACGTAGCCCAAGAGCAGTTACCCAACTGTCCTTGACCGTGGACACGGCTATTCGAATAGTTTTACACTCTGCAGAGGTTGCACACTTTACCCACAAGATCCGGTGAACTTCCGTGTCATCCACGACCCGCGGTACTTCAAGTACCCGGGGTAAGCACCCGATCACTATCTTTCCCTAGACGACACTAACATGGAGTCCACTCGATTGGTAGCAACCCCCGTGCCCAACATTTCACATCTTAAAATTTTGGAGCCTCGCTCCCATATTCATCACATACCATAAGCACGGGGTACCAATGGTGTGTCCGGTGCCCTATAAAGACAGTCATGGCCGCCTATCCAAGCACGACCCCGTCCCGAGAGTGACCTCGTGTCACCCTCGTCACTAGTTGTCGGTGTACTAAGGTAGGGGTACCCTAGTACCCCAACTTGTGCACGGGCAGCGGCAGCTCCCCGCGGCAGGGTTCATCACGCGCTTGCCGGAAACCTTCCTGCCCCTTATCTAGCCATTCAAAAACAAAGTATACAAGACAGAAGACCAAGACCCCGGCAAGAGGAGCTTGCCGGGAAGGCCGTCCCAGGCTCGAGATTGCTTAACTAGCACGAGGCCCTGGCAAGAGGAGCTTGTCAGGACGAATAGAAGATTTTATCTTAGAAGACCCGGCAAGGGCTCGGGGAGCGGCAAGCTTCCGGGCCCGGCAAGGTCGAGATCCCCGGCAAGGTGCTTGCCGGGGGAGGTGCGCTGTGTGCCCGCGCTCCAGCTCATCGGCCCACGCGTCGCCCTGGGGCCACTCCAGGGACGCGTGGCGGATGGCTGTGCAGCCTGGGGGACACGGCGGCACTCCACGGCAGAGGATCCATCGCCGTGGCAGACGGAGACGCAACGGCGGGAGCTTTTGGGGGCGACGGCGACGGGCATTAAATGCCCTTGTCCCCCACTGTTAAAGTAGGTATAGACCACTGTTCTGTACTGTAGCTCCACTGTTCCCGCACTATTACAACTACCACCTCTTTTACATTTTTACCCTTTTTTCCTACGTTGACACCTGTCGGTGACCCCTTGCACTATAAAAGGAGGCCCATGCACAACGTGGAGGGGGGTTCGAAACCTAGATTACTCTCACGCACGGTGTAGCTGCTTCTTCAAGCTCCCGAGCGCTCAACTCAATACACAACCAAGCAGGAGTAGGGTTTTACGCATCCGTGCGGCCCGAACCTGGGTAAAAACTGCCCGCGCGTCTGCCTCGATCTGCTCTTCGTGCTCCCTCCGCCCTCGTACCGCACAGACAAGGGGCTCCGGTCCCATAGGTGTTCGTGGCGGACAGTTTCCCCCGACATCTTTGGCGCGCCAGGTAGGGGGCGTCGAGGTTGTGCGAACCAGATCCGGCGTTCGCGCGGGCGCAATCTTCATTAACCTCTCCAAGTTTCGTCAACAACTTCATCAGCGACAACTCCATGGCCCCGAAGAAGAAGCCTTCGGAGGTCGGGGGCCCGTCTGCGTCTCATCCGCCGCCACCAGAGCCAACGGTGGGCGGGGGAGACGCCGTCGGAAGGGTGGTTGCCGGCGAGGACACTCACGGTGCCACCAGATCCAAGAACAGGACGGACGACCGGACCTCGGTCTCCGTGGACGCGCCACGTCCATCGCAACATACGACGACCCCGCAGCGCCATGCCACGGGAGGTGGTATCCGCTTGCTGGGACAAGGCCATACTGGAGGTTCGCGGGACGCCCCGGACCCCCGTCCGGGCACAAGCAAAGCGAAGGCGCCGGCACGGGACCCCGCTCCTTCTAACGTCGTTAGAAGTCCGAGCGTATCCCGCTCCTCGCACCGCTCGCCCGCGTTCCCCACTACTCCGGCAGAAGCGCTCGCAAGGGCGCAGCTGCTCCTCGATTTTCCTCCAGCGGCCGACAAGGCCGAGGAATGGAGGGCCACTATCCGGAGCCTGATAGACTTCGCCAACAACGACTCTCCGCAGCAGCCGTCGGCCTCACGGCTGCGGCAGGCCGAGAAGACGAAGGCTATCGGCGACAAGACTGCCGGGGGTGCGACAAGCGTGCACTCCCCGCCGCAGAAGCAGAAGACGCCGCCCCGCCGGAACAACCCCGACGACGGCTCCACAGCCTCGTCGGACCCGCGGGCCCGTCGGGACCAGCGCCAGGTCCTCGACGACCGGCGAGATGAAGACGCTCGGACCACGATCGAGCGCCGCCGAGAAGCTCGGCGACAATCCGACAAGAGAGCTGGGAACGCTGTCGACGCACCCGCGCCCGGTGAACCAGGCGACTTGCCGTACGCGGCAGGCTGCCCTGCGTTCACCCGCGAGCTGCGGCGCGTCCAGTGGCCCAGCATGAAGAACTTTAAGCCCGACGTACCGGAGAAGTACGACGGCAAGACGCACCCCTCGGAGTTTCTCAGCGTCTACACCATAGCAGTGCAAGCTGCCGGGGGGCGCGACGAGAAGATCCTAGCCAACTACTTCCCGCTCGTGTTGAAGCCGAACGTCCGTTCGTGGCTCATGCACTTGCCGGAAGGCTCTATCTCTTCTTGGGCCGACCTCTGCCATCAGTTTGTTGGCGCCTTCACCGGCGGCCACAAACCCCATGGCCAGGAGAGCGATCTCCACATTTTGGCCCAGAAGGAAGGCGAACCCCTGCGCAAGTATATCCAACGTTTCAGCCGGGTACAACACAACATCCCCGACGTTCACCCTGCTGCGGTTATCAGCGCGTTCCATCAGAACGTGCGTAACCGCCGCATGCGTGAGGAGATGGCGATGACCAAGATCAGGGACGTCAGCGAGCTCTACGCTCTTGCCGACAAGTGCGCCCGTGCAGAAGAGGGGAGGAAACTCCCCGGGGAGGATGCTGGCGCAGGGGGAAGCGACAGCGACGACGCCGCCCCGGCAAAGAAGAGCCGGCGGCGGAAAAACAGGAAGAAGGGCAAGAAGGAAGTGCTTGCCGTCGAGAAGTCCGGCAAGGAGGCCCCCGCCAAGCAAGCGCAGGCTGGCGGCTCCGGCAAGGAGCCTGCCCCTGCGGCGGCGGCCGACAAGCCGGGTAGCTCCGACAAGCAATACTGTAAGATTCACCGCACCAAGGGTCACGATCTCTCCAACTGTAAGCGCGTCGAGTACCTCGTCGAGCAGCAAAAGGCTGAGTACGAGAGGCGCGACAAGGAGAAGGCCCAAGGTGGCGGGGAAGAGCCCAGCAAGAAGCGGCCATTCAATGGCCGGGGAGGACGCCGCGGCAAGGCCAAGCAGCGGCAAGGAGATCGACCTCCCCGGGGCCGCGACAACGACGAGGACGACGATGAAGACATGGAGGACGACGAGAACAGCGAGCAGGAGTTCCAGAAGGCCACGGAAGTCCTGTGCGTCGACGGTGGCGCCTCCCTGCACACCTCCCACCGCCAGCTGAAACAGTGGGTGCGTGAGGTGAATGCAGCCGAGCCGCCCGTGGAGTCGCGCAGGCTCCTCAAATGGTCCAGCACGCCCATCATTTTTGACCTTGAGGATCACCCTGACCGCACCACTGCGGTCGGGTGCTTGCCGATGCTGGTCTCACCCACCATCCGCAACCTCAAGGTCACCAAGATGTTGGTTGACGGCGGGGCCGGGCTGAACTTGATCTCCTCTGCTGTGATCAAGAAACTCCAGATTCAAGACGGCGAGCTCGAAGAGACCGGTTCATTCCAAGGAATCAACCCGGGAAGGAGCAAGCCCAAGGGAAAGATTACTCTGCCGGTGACCTTTGGCGGGGAGCTCAACTTCAGAACTGAGCGCATCACCTTTGACGTTGCTGATATTCCATTGCCCTACAATGGGATACTCGGCCGTCCCGCCCTCGCCAAGTTCATGGCAGCTTCCCACTATGCCTACAACGTGCTGAAGATGCCGGGGCCGATAAGCGTCATCACTGTCCACAGCGACAAGAAAGATGCGCTTATTTGCGCCGACAAGATTTACCGGGATGCGGCAGCTGCGGCCGAGAAGGATACTCTTGCCGCTGAAGCTCCCGGGGGGAAGAAGACGAAGACCAAGTCCGGCAAGTGCTCTGGGACATACTCCGGCAACCGCACCTCTTCGGAGTGCTGCGCCGCCGTCGAGGACGTTCCATCGAGCTCCACCGGCAAGAGCAAGAAAGGAATGGCTGCTCCTCCGGCAACCAAGAAGGTGTCCGCAAAGGAGGATGGCACTGGTGGTACCTTCACCATCAGCGCCACCCTTGACAGCAAATAGGAAAGCGCGCTCGTCGCCTTCCTGCGGGCGAATGTCGATGTGTTTGCTTGGCAACCATCTGACATCCCCGGTGTTCCCAGGAAGGTGATTGAGCACAAGCTTGCTGTCTGCCCTCATGCGCGGCCCATCAAGCAAAAAGTGAGGAAGCAAGCCGTGGAGCGCCAAGAGTTCATCAACGAGGAGGTCAAGAAACTAGAGGCAGCAGGCCTAGTTAGAGGTGTGATCCATCCGACGTGGTTGGCAAACCCAGTCGTCGTGCGCAAAGCCAACGGGAAGTGGAGACTGTGTATAGACTTCACTGATGTCAATAAAGCATGTCCCAAGGATCCCTTCCCTTTGCCGCGCATTGACCAGATCGTTGACTCCACTGCCGGATGTGAGCTACTCTGTTTTCTTGATGCGTACTCAGGCTATCACCAGATTTTCATGGCTAAGGAAGATGAAGAGAAGACTGCATTTATCACTCCATGTGGCACATATTGCTTTATCCGCATGCCATTTGGACTGAAAAATGCAGGCTCCACTTTTGCAAGGGTAGTGTACACTGCTTTTGAGCCACAGATCCACAGGAATGTAGAAGCCTACATGGATGACATCGTGGTGAAGAGCAAGAGCAAAGAAACACTGATTCAAGACTTAGAAGAAACGTTTCAGAACCTGCGCAGGATACAGCTCAAGCTGAACCCCGAGAAGTGCGTCTTTGGAGTTCCCTCCGGCAAGCTTCTCGGGTTCTTTGTATCACAAAGGGGGATTGAAGCCAATCCCGACAAGATCAAAGCCATCGAGCAGATAGAAGCCCCGAAGCGCGTCAAGGATGTCAGAAGGCTTGCAGGTTGCGTTGCTGCCCTCAGTAGGTTCATTTCAAAATCCGCGGAACGCGCCCTACCTTTCTTCAAAATCTTGAAGAGGGCGGGTCCCATGAAGTGGACTCCGGAAGCGGAGGCGGCGTTGCAGGATTTGAAACGGTACCTGTCCTCCACTCCTATACTTGTCGCACCTAAACCACAGGAAAAGTTGTTGCTATACTTAGCGGCAACCAACCAGGTGGTTAGTGCTGCGTTGGTAGCGGAGAGGGAGTCCGACGAGGAGCCAGCGTCACCGGTTAGGGAATCTAGCGACAAGCAGGGGGCTGTCCCGACAAGCTCTGGCCCCGACAAGGAAGACTCTGCGCAGGAACAAGGAGAGGTGCGGAAGAAGATGGTGCAGCGCCCAGTGTATTTTGTAAGTTCCCTTCTCCAGGGAGCTAGATCAAGGTACTCCGGTGTGCAAAAATTGCTTTTCGGCCTCCTCATGGCCTCGAGGAAGCTGCGCCACTACTTCCAAGCCCATGAGATAACAGTGGTCACTCGCTTTCCGTTGAAGAGGATATTACACAATCCAGAGGCAACAGGCAGGATCGTCGAGTGGGCACTGGAACTGTCAAGCTTCGGACTCAAATTTGAAAGTACTTCAACCATTCAGAGCCGAGCTTTGGCAGAATTCATCGCTGAGTGGACCCCAACGCCAGAAGAAGAAGTTCAAGAAACGAGTGTACCCGTGCAAGAAGCGACAAGTGAATGGGTAATGTATTTTGACGGTGCCTTTTCGCTGCAAGGCGCCGGTGCCGGCGTGGTACTCATCGCGCCCACCGGAGGGCACCTCAAATATGTTATCCAGATGCACTTTCCCAGGGAGCAAGCGACAAACAACACTGCAGAATATGAAGGCTTGCTTGCCGGCCTCAGGATTGCGGCCGAACTTGGGATCAGAAAGCTGATTGTGCGGGGCGATTCTCAGTTGGTGGTCCGGCAAGTTAACAAGAGCTACCAGAGCCCTTTGATGGAAGCATATGTAGATGAAGTGAGGAAGCTTGAAGAACACTTTGAAGGTCTGCAAATGGAGCACATCCCGAGAGCTCAAAATGAAATTGCAGATGGCCTTTCAAAGTGTGCTGCGATGAAGCTACCTGTGGAACCAGGGACCTTTTTGCTCAAGCTGACTCAACCATCAGTTACACCATCAATTGGGCAGTCCAAGAAGAGAAAGTTGGTCTCCGGCGACTACTTGCCGGCGGATCTTCCTGAACCCGCCGCCAAAGTTCCCAAGATCAACGACAACGCTGAGGAACAGTTTGCTCCTGCAAGCCCTCGGGCTTGTGCAGTTGAAGCAAGTGTTCCCGACAAGCCTCGCCCCGGCGAGCTTGCCGGGGGACCGTCAGCTCCGACAAGACCAGAGGTCTTTGCCGTAGAAGCTGGGGTTCCCGCAGCGGCCCTCGAGCCTTTAGTCCTTGCCGTCGAGCCCCGGGCTCCGGCATGGGCACAGCAGATCGTCCGTTTTCTGCAAACTGGAGAACTTCCCGACGACCCTCAAGAGATAGAGAAGATAACCAGGCAGTCAAGTATGTATCAGTTTGTGGATAACGAGCTGTACAGAAGAAGACTCAATGGTGTCAGGTTGAAATGCATCTCCAGAGAAGATGGACAGAAGCTGTTGGCAGAAATACACGGAGGCACATGCGGCCACCATGTTGGCGCAAGGGCACTTGCCGGGAAAGCTTTCCGGCAAGGGTTCTTTTG
Organism: Secale cereale; assembly: GCA_902687465.1. Taxonomy (NCBI): domain Eukaryota; kingdom Viridiplantae; phylum Streptophyta; class Magnoliopsida; order Poales; family Poaceae; genus Secale; species Secale cereale. The sequence continues at coordinate 735,657,318 of LR738710.1, read as the reverse complement.
GCAAGAAGCCCTCCAAGATGCAACTGCACTAGTAACCAAGTGTGAAGCGTGCCAGTTCCATGCAAAGCAAATACATCAGCCAGCTCAAGCTCTCCAAACAATCCCTTTGTCATGGCCCTTCTCGGTCTGGGGGCTCGATATCCTCGGCCCTTTCCCTCGCGCTGTCGGGGGCTTTGAGTACTTGTACGTTGCAATCGACAAGTTCACAAAGTGGCCAGAAGTGGAGCCAGTGAGAAAGGTAACAGCACAGTCAGCAGTCAGGTTCTTCAGGTCGATTGTTTGCCGTTTCGGGATCCCTAACAGGATCATCACCGACAACGGTACACAATTCACTAGTCGCACCTTCATGCAGTACGTCCAAGACCTTGGCGCCAAGGTCTGTTTCGCTTCTGTTGCTCACCCGAGGAGCAACGGCCAAGCGGAGAGGGCAAATGCTGAAGTGCTGCGCGGACTCAAGACAAGGACCTTTGACAGGCTGCGCAAGTGCGGAAGAAATTGGATAGAGGAGCTCCCGGCGGCTCTTTGGTCAATCAGAACGACACCGAGTCGAGCCACCGGGCAGACACCTTTTGCTCTAGTCTATGGAGCAGAAGCGGTTCTCCCCACGGAACTCGTATACGGATCTCCTCGAGTGCTCGCTTATGATGAGCTCGAGCAAGAGCAACTGCGGCAAGATGACGCATTGCTCCTTGAGGAGGGACGTCTCCAGGCTGCTGTACGAGCTGCTCGATACCAGCAAGCTTTGCGCCGCTACCATAGCCGCAAAGTCAAGGCCAGGAGTCTCGAGGAAGGCGACCTTGTTCTTCGGCGTGTTCAGTCCGCCAAGAATTCCAACAAGTTGACGCCGAAGTGGGAAGGCCCTTATCGGGTGAGACAAGTTACGAGGCCCGGCGCTGTCCGCCTCGAGACCGAAGAAGGCTTACCGGTGAGCAACTCCTGGAACATAGAGCATCTTCGCAAGTTTCACCCCTAAGGCGCGGTTGCCGTGATCCGTTCCGGCAACCACCTTTTGTACAAGCCTTGCCGCTGTTGCATGTAACCCTTTGTACAAAGCCGGGCGCAGACCCCGTGCATCAGTAAAGATTTCGTGTTTTCGCATCGATTGCCTTTCGCATGCTTCTCTTTGCTATTCGCATGTTTTATTTGGCATTTGATGCAACGCTTAGACATTCGGTAAGCACTATTACGCCGAAAGGCAATATGCTTGTTTCCCTCTCCTTTTCCTTTTTCTCTTAAGCAGAAGGAACGTTCCTCGCGCACAAGTTTGCCGGGGGGGAAGGAGATGGAGGAGGAACTAAGTGCCGTTCAAGAAAGAAGAGCCTTACCGGAAAGCAAACAACATGAGCAAGCAGCATGTGAAAGATAAGTTGTTAGGATTTGACCAGTTCAAATTTTAATTTTTGGTTGTCTTCCTTGAACAATCACACTTTATATGGAAAACCTGTGCGCGGAGGAACCTACCCGTGGCTTGCCGCACCCTTATCTTGTCTTCGAGTCCACTCAACGATTTAAGTGAGCTGCGACAAGTGTCGCGCCCTTGCTTCGTTTCCGAGTACACTCAGCAAGCTAAGTGCGTTGCGACTTGCTGCGGCGAGGTTGCTTGCCGGCGAGGACCTTGGCCAGCAGGCTGCTCAGCGCTCAGCGCTCGCGGCAAGGGCCCCTTTCCGGCAAGCTCCCCGGGAGCGTAGGGTGAGGAACATACAAAGTCAAAGATTGGAACAAGGAAGATAACATTGCACTGATTGATTGAAGTAAAGCAAATATCTTACAAGGACAACTTGTCGCAATGGACTAATGAGTTCGTAACATAATGTGCAGCAACGAAAAGATAAAGATAAATGGGGCCCTAGTCTACGCGGTCGCCCTCTTTCCTGCCAAGCTTTGCCACCTTGGCGATGATATGGCTGACCTGCTCCTTCAGGGCCTCCGTGTCTGCATCTGCCGGCAAGCTGCAAAGAACGTTCTTGAGGTTGATCCCCGGGTTGCGGTACACGATCTTCGTCAAGACCCGCTCCAGAGTTCCTGCGCAGAGACGGCGCGACTCCTCGGCCAGCTGCGCGGGGATGCGGTTCCGGAGACCTGCAAGGGCCGGAGCGACGCCTCTGAAGAAGAGGCTGAGCTTGGCGCTGTGCGGGAGGTCTGGATCCGGCGAGTAGATAAGATGTTCGACCCTCAAGGCAAGCAACTCCTGGTCAATGTTGGATGCAGAAGAAACCAGCTCTTCGGTCCACAGCTCAATGTTCTTGCGGAAGAGCTCGGATGCCTTGTTGGCGCTGTCCACCAAGGTCCGCTCCTTGCGGAGCTCCTCCTTCAGCTTGTCTTCTCGAAGCTTGGCGGCGTCAATTGAATCCCTCAGAGTTGAGACTTTCAGCTCCAAGTCCTCGATGGAGTCCTTGGCGGCCTTAAGTTCATCGCCCCTCTTGGACAGATTCACTTGGAGCTCCGCGTTGGTGTGGGCATCCTTCTCGCGCTCAGTAATGAGCGCGGCAACCTTCTCGGTGCTCACCTTCATCGCCGCTTCTAGTCGTTCAACCTTGGCGGCAAGCTCCTTCTTGGCGTCTTCCGCGGCAGCAGCAGCGGCTTTCGCCTCCTTCAGCTCCCCGCCAAGGGCAGCCTCGCGAGCGGCAAGGTCCTCCTCATGAGAGTCGAGATCCACCTTCCGCTGCGCGAGCTCTCCTTCTCGCCGGGACATCTCCACCCCGGCGAGCCGTTGCTGTTCTTCAGCCTCGGCTTTCTCCAAAAGCCACTCTTGATATTCACCGGCGAGACGCTCGCGCTCCTCCGCCACCTCGCGGAGGCCCGCCTTGTGGGCAGCGCTGAGCTCCGCCGCACGCTTCTCCATTTCGGCGGCGGCCTGGGCAGCAAGGGCTTCCCGGGAGGCAAGCTTCGCCTGCCTGGCCCGGTAAAGGGCCAGGAGTTGGTGGAGAAGCTTTTCCTCCTCGGGCCCCTCTCCTTCGCCGGGCGCCTCGACGACTGTCAGACCCGCGGAGGCGAGGACTTCTCCGTCAAACGCCTCGCCCTCCGCGGGAGCTCTTGATGAAGACCCCCAAGGCACTTGGATAAAGACGCCATTGGGGGCACGAAGATAGTACGCCTGCTTCTCGCCGGTGGAGGGGCCGGCGGCCGGCGTAGCATCCGGTGCTCCCGCCACCTCCGGGTCGGCGGTGCGGTCGCCGTCCCCCTCCCCGGTCGCGGCGTCAGCGGCCGGAGTGGCCTCCTGCGCGGCCGGCTCGGTGGCCTCGGTCGCCTCCTCGGTGGCCTCGGCCATCTCCACGACGACGGGAACGTCATCACCGCCGCCCTGCGCGCCCTCCTCATCCTCGATATTGATGACCTCGGTCTCCATCGGCGCGGGAGGAGGAGGAGGAAGATCTAGAAGAAGAAAAAGAAGTTCAAAATCAAGCAAAGATCCAAAAAGAAGCAAAGTCAAGAAAACCAAGTACAGAACGTACCTTGGCGGACGTCCTCTGCGGCGGGCTCCCTTGCCGGGGAGCTCGGCCTTGGCGGAGTGGCCGTCCTCGCCGGGCTGCTCGCCTTTGGCGGGGTACTCTGCTTTGGCGGAGTACCCGCCCTTGGCGGAGCGCTCTCCCTTGCCGGAGAGTTTTGCCTTGCCGGGGACGGCGGGGCCTGCGGCTCCTCGGTGATGGTCTCCGGGCGCTCTTCCCGCTGCGGCTCCACCTCTGCACAAGAGAAGATAGAAGAACCAAGACATTCAAAAAAAAGAAAAGGGAAAGAGAGATCAAAGCCCTAAGCGCGCCCCGACGAGCGAAAACAGTAAACCTCTAACTTACGCTGGGGGCTGCGCTGGGGGCTACTCCCCGGAGCGGCACTCGGGTCCGGCAAGCTCGGCTCCGGTGCGATCCCTGCTTCCGCGACGGATGGGTCTTCTACGACCTCAACTGTGGGCACCCTGACCCTCTTCGCGCGCTGCTCCAAGGTCCTGCAATCACAAGCAACAAGCAAAGTCAAGCGTCAGCAACAATCGAGATATAAAAATCAAGAAGGAGTAAGGTCTCGGGTCCTTACTCTTGGTCCTCCTCGTCGTCCTCGCTCAGCGCGGAGAAGTCAAACTCCACGGTGGGCGCGTCGGCGCGAGGAGCGGAGGATGAAGATTCCCTCGCGCGTTTCGGAGCCACCGGGGCTGGGGGCTGCGTAGGCCCAGCCCCTGTGGTGGCCGGCGCCCGAGAAGTGGGCGGAGCAGCTGCTCCGCTCCGAGAAGATCCTTGCCGGCTCGGTGCCGGCCTGCGGGACGCCTCTGTCGTGGTCCGCGCGCGCGGGGCCTCTGCCGTGGCCGGCACGCCGGTCGCCCTTGGCACGGCTTGGCTCGGCCGGGGAGCTGCCCGGCGAGCTGGCTGTTGCCGGGGCGCTCGCGCCTGCTCCCCCGTCGCCGCCTTGCGGAGACGCTTCAATGGAGACTGCTTCGGGCTTGCCGGGGGCGGGGAGCTCTCCGACGAGGAGAGGTCGTCGGCGTACAACTCTGTCGATCCGCCAGAGTCTTCGGCCTCCTCCTCCTCCTCCTCCTCTGCCTCGGCCGGCTCGCTGGGCCCAGCATCCGACGATGCGGCCCTCTTCCCCTTGGCGCCTCCGCCCCTCGCGGCGCCTCTGCTTCCTCCGGCTGTGCCCTCCATTGCCGCGGCCTCCGTCGCGATCCCACTGATCCCGGAGTGCCTCAGCGAGGGGACCCCGGCGAGCGCGTCGGGAGGGAGCTCTAGCAGCTTGCGAATCTCCTCCTTATCCGCCTGGCTGGAGGCATCCGCGGCTTCCGCCTCCGCGGGTGTGTATCCAAAGTTTCCTGCCGCCGCGGCTGCGGCGACTTCTTCAGCACGAGAAGCCATGTAAGCAATCTCTTGGTCGGTGGTGGCCCGCGTGTGCAGCTTGAGATCGTCCTTCTTCTCCAACACCTCCACAAGGCGGTCGTAGAACTCGAGGACGTCGATAGGCTTGGGCGCAATCCACGTGCGCTCCAATCCATGAGAGTCGCACGCGGGCATCATAGCGACAAGGCGATCCCGGGCGCTGCTGGCGCAGAGCGGCACCACTCCCCGGGGAGCGCGGAAGTACTCGGGGTGTGCCGGGTCGAACTTGAAAAGTTCCCTGACCATACCCCGCAGCTCGAGTGTTGTGAAGTTAAAATTGAGGCCGGGGCGCAGCCTCATGATGTCTGCCGGGCCGCCATATTGCCACGCCGGCCTTTTCCGGTCTTGGAGGGGGGCGATCCGGCGACGAAGAAAGTCCGCGCCCACTTCAGCGACAGACAGCGGCGCCATCCGAAGACGAAGGATTCTGACGAGAGCGATATCCAGCTTGGCATCGTCGGAATCAAAATTACTCCAATCCCTGCCGCGCACGATGGGCGATGTGCGCGGCGCGGTGAAGTGTTGCGGCCGCTCCTCGACGACCCAGCACCACTCCGCGCGCCACTCTTCCCACTTGCCGCGGAGCTCCCCCGGCAAGTAAGATAATTTCTTATTCAGCCTAAACACCCAAGAGATTCCTCCGGAGAGGGGGGCGTCGGCCTCTACTCTGGGGATGAAAAAGTGCCTAAAGAGAGCTACGTTGGGCTGGATCCCTACGAAGTTTTCGCACATGTGTGCGAAAACGGACATGGTGAGGATGGCGTTGGGAGTGAAATCGAGGAGGTGGAGGCCATAAGTATTCATGATATCGCAGAAAAAGTTTGAGAAGGGAGGGCACAGACCGCAGTGGAAGAAGGCTGCGAAAAAGTAATACCCGCCGGGGTAGTGATCCTTGGCGACGGCCGGGTAGACGCGCGTGCGGGGGTGCGCTGGGGTCTCCTTGGCCCAGAACAAATAATATTTGTTCCAAAGCTCCCGCACGCCGAGCTTCGGCGCAAAGACGATGTGCTCCTTCCGGAACGCGACGAGCTTCGCCGCCTGATCTGACTTCTCCCGCTTGGACTTCTCCGACTTCGCCTTGTCGGTCTTTGGGGCCATGGCGGACGCGGTGGAAGGAAGGGGACGAAGAGCTTGGTGATGGCGGAGGAGTAGAGGCAAAGAGCAGAGGAATCTGAGGAAGAAGACGATGGCAATGAGTGCGCAGGGAGGGGAACCGCGCCGCTCTCCCTGCTTTTATGGGAGAGTGGGGGGCGTTTCGCCCTTCCCATTAAAGAAATCGTGGGCACGTCCCATCCCACGGCGCCGCAATCGACGCGTGCCGTTGCCGTGGGGTGCGGCGGATATGGAAGTGGATTCGGCGCGCCGCGGGCCGCGGGTGCCCGTGCACTGTTTTGGGCCTGGCCCAACAGCGCTCGGCACCGTGTGTGGCCCAGGCCCGGGGGCTCCTGTCGGTGTACTAAGGTAGGGGTACCCTAGTACCCCAACTTGTGCACGGGCAGCGGCAGCTCCCCGCGGCAGGGTTCACCACGCGCTCGCCGGAGACCTTCCTGACCCTTATCTGGCCATTCAAAAACAAAGTATACAAGACAGAAGACCAAGACCCCGGCAAGAGGAGCTTGCCGGGAAGGCCGTCCCAGGCTCGAGATTGCTTAACTAGCACGAGGCCCTGGCAAGAGGAGCTTGTCAGGACGAATAGAAGATTTCATCTTAGAAGACCCGGCAAGGGCTCAGGGAGCGGCAAGCTTCCGGGCCCGGCAAGGTCGAGATCCCCGGCAAGGTGCTTGACGGGGGAGGTGCGCTGTGTGCCTGCGCTCCAGCTCATCGGCCCACGCGTCGCCCTGGGGCCACTCCAGGGACGCGTGGCGGATGGCTGTGCAGCCTGGGGGACACGGTGGCACTCCACGGCAGAGGATCCATCGCCGTGGCAGACGGAGACGCAACGGCGGGAGCTTTTGGGGTCGACGGCGACGGGCATTAAATGCCCTTGTCCCCCACTGTTAAAGTAGGTATAGACCACTGTTCTGTACTGTAGCTCCACTGTTCCCGCACTATTACAACTACCACCTATTTTACATTTTTACCCCTTTCTCCTACGTTGACACCTGTCGGTGACCCCTTGCACTATAAAAGGAGGCCCATGCACAACGTGGAGGGGGTTCGAAACCTAGATTACTCTCACGCACGGTGTAGCTGCTTCTTCAAGCTCCCGAGCGCTCAACTCAATACACAACCAAGCAGGAGTAGGGTTTTACGCATCCGTGCGGCCCGAACCTGGGTAAAACTGCTCGCGCGTCTGCCTCGATCTGCTCTTCGTGCTCCCTCCGCCCTCGTACCGCACAGACAAGGGGCTCCGGTCCCATAGGTGTTCGTGGTGGACAGTTTCCCCCGACATCTTTTGTCGCGCCGTCTCTGCGCAGGAACTCTGGAGCGGGTCTTGACGAAGATTGTGTTCCGCAACCCGGGGATCAACCTCACGAACGTTCTTCGCAGCTTGCCGGCGGATGCAGACACGGAGGCCCTGAAGGAGCAGGTCGGCCATATCATCGCCAAGGTGGCAAAGCTCGGCAGGAAGGAGGGCGACCGTGTAGACTAGGGCCCCATCTATCTTTATCTTTTCGTTGCTGCACATTATGTTACGAACTCATTAGTCCATTGCGACAAGTTGTCCTTGTAAGATATTTGCTTTACTTCAATCAATCAGTGCAATGTTATCTTCCTTGTTCCAATCTTTGACTTTGTATGTTTTTCACCCTACGCTCCCGGGAAGCTTGCCGGAAAGGGGCCCTTGCCGCGAGCGCTGAGCGTTGAGCAGCCTGCTGGCCAAGGTCCTCGCCGGCAAGCAACCTCGCCGCAGCAAGTCGCAACGCACTTAGCTTGCTGAGTATACTCGGAAACGAAGCAAGGGCGCGACACTTGTCGCAGCTCACTTAAATCGTTGAGTGGACTCGAAGACAAGATAAGGGTGCGGCAAGCCACGGGTAGGTTCCTCCGCGCACAGGTTTTCCATAAAAAGTGTGATCGTTCAAGGAAGACAACCAAAAATTTAAAATTTGAACTGGTCAAATTCTAACAACTTATCTTTCACATGCTGCTTGCTCATGTTGTTTGCTTTCCGGTAAGGCTCTTCTTTCTTGAATGGCACTTAGTTCCTCCTCCACCTCCTTCCCCCCCCGGCAAACTTGTGCGCGAGGAACGTTCCTTCTGCTTAAGAGAAAAAGGAAAAGGAGAGGGAAACAAGCATATTGCCTTTCGGCGTAATAGTGCTTACCGAATGTCTAAGTGTTGCATCAAATGCCAAATAAAACATGCGAATAGCAAAGAGAAGCATGCGAAAGGCAATCGATGCGAAAACACGAAATCTTTACTGATGCACGGGGTCTGCGCCCGGCTTTGTACAAAGGGTTACATGCATCAGCGGCAAGGCTTGTACAAAAGGTGGTTGCCGGAGCGGATCACGGCAACCGCGCCTTAGGGGTGAAACTTGCGAAGATGCTCTATGTTCCAGGAGTTGCTCACCGGTAAGCCTTCTTCGGTCTCGAGGCGGACAGCGCCGGGCCTCGTAACTTGTCTCACCCGATAAGGGCCTTCCCACTTCGGCGTCAACTTGTTGGAATTCTTGGCGGACTGAACACGCCGAAGAACAAGGTCGCCTTCCTCGAGACTCCTGGCCTTGACTTTGCGGCTATGGTAGCGGCGCAAAGCTTGCTGGTATCGAGCAGCTCGTACAGCAGCCTGGAGACGTCCCTCCTCAAGGAGCAATGCGTCATCTTGCCGCAGTTGCTCTTGCTCGAGCTCATCATAAGCGAGCACTCGAGGAGATCCGTATACGAGTTCCGTGGGGAGAACCGCTTCTGCTCCATAGACTAGAGCAAAAGGTGTCTGCCCGGTGGCTCGACTCGGTGTCGTTCTGATTGACCAAAGAGCCGCCGGGAGCTCCTCTATCCAATTTCTTCCGCACTTGCGCAGCCTGTCAAAGGTCCTTGTCTTGAGTCCGCGCAGCACTTCAGCATTTGCCCTCTCCGCTTGGCCGTTGCTCCTCGGGTGAGCAACAGAAGCGAAACAGACCTTGGCGCCAAGGTCTTGGACGTACTGCATGAAGGTGCGACTAGTGAATTGTGTACCGTTGTCGGTGATGATCCTGTTAGGGATCCCGAAACGGCAAACAATCGACCTGAAGAACCTGACTGCTGACTGTGCTGTTACCTTTCTCACTGGCTCCACTTCTGGCCACTTTGTGAACTTGTCGATTGCAACGTACAAGTACTCAAAGCCCCCGACAGCGCGAGGGAAAGGGCCGAGGATATCGAGCCCCCAGACCGAGAAGGGCCATGACAAAGGGATTGTTTGGAGAGCTTGAGCTGGCTGATGTATTTGCTTTGCATGGAACTGGCACGCTTCACACTTGGTTACTAGTGCAGTTGCATCTTGGAGGGCTTCTTGCCAAAAGAACCCTTGCCGGAAAGCTTTCCCGGCAAGTGCCCTTGCGCCAACATGGTGGCCGCATGTGCCTCCGTGTATTTCTGCCAACAGCTTCTGTCCATCTTCTCTGGAGATGCATTTCAACCTGACACCATTGAGTCTTCTTCTGTACAGCTCGTTATCCACAAACTGATACATACTTGACTGCCTGGTTATCTTCTCTATCTCTTGAGGGTCGTCGGGAAGTTCTCCAGTTTGCAGAAAACGGACGATCTGCTGTGCCCATGCCGGAGCCCGGGGCTCGACGGCAAGGACTAAAGGCTCGAGGGCCGCTGCGGGAACCCCAGCTTCTACGGCAAAGACCTCTGGTCTTGTCGGAGCTGACGGTCCCCCGGCAAGCTCGCCGGGGCGAGGCTTGTCGGGAACACTTGCTTCAACTGCACAAGCCCGAGGGCTTGCAGGAGCAAACTGTTCCTCAGCGTTGTCGTTGATCTTGGGAACTTTGGCGGCGGGTTCAGGAAGATCCGCCGGCAAGTAGTCGCCGGAGACCAACTTTCTCTTCTTGGACTGCCCAATTGATGGTGTAACTGATGGTTGAGTCAGCTTGAGCAAAAAGGTCCCTGGTTCCACAGGTAGCTTCATCGCAGCACACTTTGAAAGGCCATCTGCAATTTCATTTTGAGCTCTCGGGATGTGCTCCATTTGCAGACCTTCAAAGTGTTCTTCAAGCTTCCTCACTTCATCTACATATGCTTCCATCAAAGGGCTCTGGTAGCTCTTGTTAACTTGCCGGACCACCAACTGAGAATCGCCCCGCACAATCAGCTTTCTGATCCCAAGTTCGGCCGCAATCCTGAGGCCGGCAAGCAAGCCTTCATATTCTGCAGTGTTGTTTGTCGCTTGCTCCCTGGGAAAGTGCATCTGGATAACATATTTGAGGTGCCCTCCGGTGGGCGCGATGAGTACCACGCCGGCACCGGCGCCTTGCAGCGAAAAGGCACCGTCAAAATACATTACCCATTCACTTGTCGCTTCTTGCACGGGTACACTCGTTTCTTGAACTTCTTCTTCTGGCGTTGGGGTCCACTCAGCGATGAATTCTGCCAAAGCTCGGCTCTGAATGGTTGAAGTACTTTCAAATTTGAGTCCGAAGCTTGACAGTTCCAGTGCCCACTCGACGATCCTGCCTGTTGCCTCTGGATTGTGTAATATCCTCTTCAACGGAAAGCGAGTGACCACTGTTATCTCATGGGCTTGGAAGTAGTGGCGCAGCTTCCTCGAGGCCATGAGGAGGCCGAAAAGCAATTTTTGCACACCGGAGTACCTTGATCTAGCTCCCTGGAGAAGGGAACTTACAAAATACACTGGGCGCTGCACCATCTTCTTCCGCACCTCTCCTTGTTCCTGCGCAGAGTCTTCCTTGTCGGGGCCAGAGCTTGTCGGGACAGCCCCCTGCTTGTCGCTAGATTCCCTAACCGGTGACGCTGGCTCCTCGTCGGACTCCCTCTCCGCTACCAACGCAGCACTAACCACCTGGTTGGTTGCCGCTAAGTATAGCAACAACTTTTCCTGTGGTTTAGGTGCGACAAGTATAGGAGTGGAGGACAGGTACCGTTTCAAATCCTGCAACGCCGCCTCCGCTTCCGGAGTCCACTTCATGGGACCCGCCCTCTTCAAGATTTTGAAGAAAGGTAGGGCGCGTTCCGCGGATTTTGAAATGAACCTACTGAGGGCAGCAACGCAACCTGCAAGCCTTCTGACATCCTTGACGCGCTTCGGGGCTTCTATCTGCTCGATGGCTTTGATCTTGTCGGGATTGGCTTCAATCCCCCTTTGTGATACAAAGAACCCGAGAAGCTTGCCGGAGGGAACTCCAAAGACGCACTTCTCGGGGTTCAGCTTGAGCTGTATCCTGCGCAGGTTCTGAAACGTTTCTTCTAAGTCTTGAATCAGTGTTTCTTTGCTCTTGCTCTTCACCACGATGTCATCCATGTAGGCTTCTACATTCTTGTGGATCTGTGGCTCAAAAGCAGTGTACACTACCCTTGCAAAAGTGGAGCCTGCATTTTTCAGTCCAAATGGCATGCGGATAAAGCAATATGTGCCACATGGAGTGATAAATGCAGTCTTCTCTTCATCTTCCTTAGCCATGAAAATCTGGTGATAGCCTGAGTATGCATCAAGAAAACAGAGTAGCTCACATCCGGCAGTGGAGTCAACGATCTGGTCAATGCGCGGCAAAGGGAAGGGATCCTTGGGACATGCTTTATTGACATCAGTGAAGTCTATACACAGTCTCCACTTCCCGTTGGCTTTGCGCACGACGACTGGGTTTGCCAACCACGTCGGATGGATCACACCTCTAACTAGGCCTGCTGCCTCTAGTTTCTTGATCTCCTCGTTGATGAACTCTTGGCGCTCCACGGCTTGCTTCCTCACTTTTTGCTTGATGGGCCGCGCATGAGGGCAGACAGCAAGCTTGTGCTCAATCACCTTCCTGGGAACACCGGGGATGTCAGATGGTTGCCAAGCAAACACATCGACATTCGCTCGCAGGAAGGCGACGAGCGCGCTTTCCTATTTGCTGTCAAGGGTGGCGCTGATGGTGAAGGTACCACCAGTGCCATCCTCCTTTGCGGACACCTTCTTGGTTGCCGGAGGAGCAGCCATTCCTTTCTTGCTCTTGCCGGTGGAGCTCGATGGAACGTCCTCGACGGCGGCGCAGCACTCCGAAGAGGTGTGGTTGCCGGAGTGTGTCCCAGAGCACTTGCCGGACTTGGTCTTCGTCTTCTTCCCCCCGGGAGCTTCAGCGGCAAGAGTATCCTTCTCGGCCGCAGCTGCCGCATCCCGGTAAATCTTGTCGGCGCAAATAAGCGCATCTTTCTTGTCGCTGTGGACAGTGATGACGCTTATCGGCCCCGGCATCTTCAGCACGTTGTAGGCATAGTGGGAAGCTGCCATGAACTTGGCGAGGGCGGGACGGCCGAGTATCCCATTGTAGGGCAATGGAATATCAGCAACGTCGAAGGTGATGCGCTCAGTTCTGAAGTTGAGCTCCCCGCCAAAGGTCACCGGCAGAGTAATCTTTCCCTTGGGCTTGCTCCTTCCCGGGTTGATTCCTTGGAATGAACCGGTCTCTTCGAGCTCGCCGTCTTGAATCTGGAGTTTCTTGATCACAGCAGAGGAGATCAAGTTCAGCCCGGCCCCGCCGTCAACCAACATTTTGGTGACCTTGAGGTTGCGGATGGTGGGGGAAACCAGCATCGGCAAGTGCCCGACCGCCGTGGTGCGGTCAGGGTGATCCTCAAGGTCAAAAATGATGGGCGTGCTGGACCATTTGAGGAGCCTGCGCGACTCCACGGGCGGCTCCGCTGCATTCACCTCACGCACCCACTGTTTCAGTTGGCGGTGGGAGGTGTGCAGGGAGGCGCCACCGTCGACGCACAGGACCTCCGTGGCCTTCTGGAACTCCTGCTCGCTGTTCTCGTCGTCCTCCATGCCTTCATCGTCGTCTTCGTCGTTGTCGCGGCCCCGGGGAGGTCGATCTCCTTGCCGCTGCTTGGCCTTGCCGCGGCGTCCTCCCCGGCCATTGAATGGCCGCTTCTTGCTGGGCTCTTCCCCGCCACCTTGGGCCTTCTCCTTGTCGCGCCTCTCGTACTCAGCTTTTTGCTGCTCGACGAGGTACTCGACGCGCTTGCAGTTGGAGAGGTCGTGACCCTTGGTGCGGTGAATCTTGCAGTATTGCTTGTCGGAGCTACCCGGCTTGTCGGCCGCCGCCGCAGGGGCAGGCTCCTTGCCGGAGCCGCCAGCCTGCGCTTGCTTGGCGGGGGCCTCCTTGCCGGACTTCTCGACGGCAAGCACTTCCTTCTTGCCCTTCTTCCTGTTGTTCCGCCGCCGGCTCTTCTTTGCCGGGGCGGCGTCGTCGCTGTCGCTTCCCCCTGCGCCAGCATCCTCCCCGGGGAGTTTCCTCCCCTCTTCTGCACGGGCGCACTTGTCGGCAAGAGCGTAAAGCTCGCTGACGTCCCTGATCTTGGTCATCGCCATCTCCTCACGCATGCGGCGGTTACGCACGTTCTGATGGAACGCGCTGATAACCGCAGCAGGGTGAACATCTGGGATGTTGTGCTGCACCCGGCTGAAACGTTGGATATACTTGCGCAGGGGTTCGCCTTCCTTCTGGGCCAAAATGTGGAGATCGCTCTCCTGGCCATGGGGTTTGTGGCCGCCGGTGAAGGCGCCAACAAACTGATGGCAGAGGTCGGCCCAAGAAGAGATAGAGCCTTCCGGCAAGTGCATGAGCCACGAACGGACGTTCGGCTTCAGCACGAGCGGGAAGTAGTTGGCTAGGATCTTCTCGTCGCGCCCCCCGGCAGCTTGCACTGCTATGGTGTAGACGCTGAGAAACTCCGAGGGGTGCGTCTTGCCGTCGTACTTCTCCGGTACGTCGGGCTTAAAGTTCTTCATGCTGGGCCACTGGACGCGCCGCAGCTCGCGGGTGAACGCAGGGCAGCCTGCCGCGTACGGCAAGTCGCCTGGTTCACCGGGCGCGGGTGCGTCGACAGTGTTCCCAGCCCTCTTGTCGGATTGTCGCCGAGCTTCTCGGCGGCGCTCGATCGTGGTCCGAGCGTCTTCATCTCGCCGGTCGTCGAGGACCTGGCGCTGGTCCCGACGGGCCCGCGGGTCCGACGAGGCTGTGGAGCCGTCGTCGGGGTTGTTCCGGCGAGGCGGCGTCTTCTGCTTCTGCGGCGGGGAGTGCACGCTTGTCGCACCCCCGGCAGTCTTGTCGCCGATAGCCTTCGTCTTCTCGGCCTGCCGCGGCCGCGAGGCCGACGGCTGCTGCGGAGAGTCGTTGTTGGCGAAGTCTATCAGGCTCCGGATAGTGGCCCTCCATTCCTCGGCCTTGTCGGCCGCTGGAGGAAAATCGAGGAGCAGCTGCGCCCTTGCGAGCGCTTCTGCCGGAGTAGTGGGGAACGCGGGCGAGCGGTGCGAGGAGCGGGATACGCTCGGACTTCTAACGACGTTAGAAGGAACGGGGTCCCGCGCCGGCGCCTTCGCTTTGCTTGTGCCCGGACGGGGGTCCGGGGCGTCCCGCGAACCTCCGGTATGGCCTTGCCCCAGCAAGCGGATACCACCTCCCGTGGTATGGCGCTGCGGGGTCGTCGTATGTTGCGATGGACGTGGCGCGTCCACGGAGACCGAGGTCCGGTCGTCCGTCCTGTTCTTGGATCTGGTGGCACCGTGAGTGTCCTCGCCGGCAACCACCCTTCCGACGGCGTCTCCCCCGCCCACCGTTGGCTCTGGTGGCGGCGGGTGAGACGCGGACGGGCCTCCGACCTCCGAAGGCTTCTTCTTCGGGGCCATGGAGTTGTCGCTGATGAAGTTGCTGATGAAGCTTGGAGAGGTTGATGAAGATTGCGCCCGCGCGAACGCCGGATCAGGTTCGCACAACCTCGACGCCCCCTACCTGGCGCGCCAAAGATGTCGGGGGAAACTGTCCACCACGAACACCTATGGGACCGGAGCCCCTTGTCTGTGCGGTACGAGGGCGGAGGGAGCACGAAGAGCAGATCGAGGCAGACGCACGGGCAGTTTTACCCAGGTTCGGGCCGCACGGATGCGTAAAACCCTACTCCTGCTTGGTTGTGTATTGAGTTGGGCGCTCGGAGCTTGAAGAAGCAGCTACACGAGCGTGAGAATGATCTAGGTTTCGAACCCAACTGAGCCGAACCCCCTCCACGTTGTGCATGGGCCTCCTTTTATAGTGCAAGGGGTCACCGACAGGTGTCAACGTAGGAGAAAGGGGTAAAAATGTAAAAGATGTGGTAGTTGGAACAGTGCGGGAACAGTGGAGCTACAGTGCAGAACAGTGGCCTATACCTACTCTAACAGTGGGGGACAAGGGCATTTAATGCCCGTCGCCGTCGACCCCAAAAGCTCCCGCCGTTGCGTCTCCGTCTGCCACGGCGATGGATCCACTGCCGTGGAGTGCCACCGTGTCCCCCAGGCTGCACAGCCATCCGCCACGCGTCCCTGGAGTGGCCCCAGGGCGACGCGTGGGCTGATGAGCTGGAGCGCGGGCACACAGCGCACCTCCCCCGGCAAGCACCTTGCCGGGCACCTCCCCCGGCAAGCACCTTGCCGGGGATCTCGACCTTGCCGGGCCCGGAAGCTTGCCGCTCCCCGAGCCCTTGCCGGGTCTTCTAAGATAGAATCTTCTATTCGTCCTGACAAGCTCCTCTTGCCAGGGCCTCGTGCTAGTTAAGCAATCTTGAGCCTGGGACGGCCTTCCCGGCAAGCTCCTCTTGCCGGGGTCTTGGTCTTCTGTCTTGTATACTTTGTCTTTGAATGGTTAGATAAGGAGCAGGAAGGTCTCCGGCGAGCCAGCAGTAAACCTTGCCGCGGGAAGCTGCAACTGCCCGTGCACAAGTTGGGGTACTGAGGTACCCCTACCTTAGTACACCGACAGGAGCCCCCGGGCCTGGGCCACACACGGTGCCGAGCGCTGTTGGGCCAGGCCCAAAACAGTGCACGGGCACCCGCGGCCCGCGGCGCGCCGAATCCACTTCCCTATCCGCCGCACCCCACGGTAACGGCACGCGTCGATTGCGGCGCCGTGGGATGGGACGTGCCCACGATTTCTTTAATGGGGAGGGCGAAACGCCCCCCACTCCTCCATAAAAGCAGAGAGAGCGGCGCGGTTCCCCTCCCTGCGCACTCATTACCATCGTCTTCTTCCTCAGATTCCTCTGCTCTTTGCCTCTACTCCTCCGCCACCACCAAGCTCTTCGCCCCCTTCCTTCCACCGCGTCCGCCATGGCCCCAAAGACCGACAAGGCGAAGGCGGAGAAGTCTAAGCGGGAGAAGTCAGATCAGGCGGCGAAGCTCGCCGCGTTCCGGAAGGAGCACATCGTCTTTGCGCCGAAGCTCGGCGTGCGGGAGCTTTGGAGCAAATATTATTGGTTCTGGGCCAAGGAGACCCCAGCGCACCCCCGCACGCGCGTCTACCCGGCCGTCGCCAAGGATCACTACCCCGGCGGGTATTACTTTTTCGCAGCCTTCTTCCACTGCGGTCTGTGCCCTCCCTTCTCAAACTTTTTCTGCGATATCATGAATACTTATGGCCTCCACCTCCTCGATTTCACTCCCAACGCCATCCTCACCATGTCCGTTTTCGCACACATGTGCGAAAACTTCGTAGGAATCCAGCCCAACGTAGCTCTCTTTAGGCACTTTTTCATCCCCAGAGTAGAGGCCGACGCCCCCCTCTCCGGAGGAATCTCTTGGGTGTTTAGGCTGAATAAGAAATTATCCTACTTGCCGGGGGAGCTCCGCGGCAAGTGGGAAGAGTGGCGCGCGGAGTGGTGCTGGGTCGTCGAGGAGCGGCCGCAACACTTCACCGCGCCGCGCACATCGCCCATCGTGCGCGGCAGGGATTGGAGTAATTTTGATTCCGACGATGCCAAGCTGGATATCGCCCTCGTCAGAATCCTTCGTCTTCGGATGGCGCCGCTGTCTGTCGCTGAAGTGGGCGCGGACTTTCTTCGTCGCCGGATCGCCCCCCTCCAAGACCGGAAAAGGCCGGCGTGGCAATATGGCGGCCCGGCAGACATCATGAGGCTGCGCCCCGGCCTCAATTTTAACTTCACAACACTCGAGCTGCGGGGTATGGTCAGGGAACTTTTCAAGTTCGACCCGGCACACCCCGAGTACTTCCGCGCTCCCCGGGGAGTGGTGCCGCTCTGCGCCAGCAGCGCCCGGGATCGCCTTGTCGCTATGATGCCCGCGTGCGACTCTCATGGATTGGAGCGCACGTGGATTGCGCCCAAGCCTATCGACGTCCTCGAGTTCTACGACCGCCTTGTGGAGGTGTTGGAGAAGAAGGACGATCTCAAGCTGCACACGCGGGCCACCACCGACCAAGAGATTGCTTACATGGCTTCTCGTGCTGAAGAAGTCGCCGCAGCCGCGGCGGCAGGAAACTTTGGATACACACCCGCGGAGGCGGAAGCCGCGGATGCCTCCAGCCAGGCGGATAAGGAGGAGATTCGCAAGCTGCTAGAGCTCCCTCCCGACGCGCTCGCCGGGGTCCCCTCGCTGAGGCACTCCGGGATCAGTGGGATCGCGACGGAGGCCGCGGCAATGGAGGGCACAGCCGGAGGAAGCAGAGGCGCCGCGAGGGGCGGAGGCGCCAAGGGGAAGAGGGCCGCATCGTCGGATGCTGGGCCCAGCGAGCCGGCCGAGGCAGAGGAGGAGGAGGAGGAGGAGGCCGAAGACTCTGGCGGATCGACAGAGTTGTACGCCGACGACCTCTCCTCGTCGGAGAGCTCCCCGCCCCCGGCAAGCCCGAAGCAGTCTCCATTGAAGCGTCTCCGCAAGGCGGCGACGGGGGAGCAGGCGCGAGCGCCCCGGCAACAGCCAGCTCGCCGGGCAGCTCCCCGGCCGAGCCAAGCCGTGCCAAGGGCGACCGGCGTGCCGGCCACGGCAGAGGCCCCGCGCGCGCGGACCACGACAGAGGCGTCCCGCAGGCCGGCACCGAGCCGGCAAGGATCTTCTCGGAGCGGAGCAGCTGCTCCGCCCACTTCTCGGGCGCCGGCCACCACAGGGGCTGGGCCTACGCAGCCCCCAGCCCCGGTGGCTCCGAAACGCGCGAGGGAATCTTCATCCTCCGCTCCTCGCGCCGACGCGCCCACCGTGGAGTTTGACTTCTCCGCGCTGAGCGAGGACGACGAGGAGGACCAAGAGTAAGGACCCGAGACCTTACTCCTTCTTGATTTTTATATCTCGATTGTTGCTGACGCTTGACTTTGCTTGTTGCTTGTGATTGCAGGACCTTGGAGCAGCGCGCGAAGAGGGTCAGGGTGCCCACAGTTGAGGTCGTAGAAGACCCATCCGTCGCGGAAGCAGGGATCGCACCGGAGCCGAGCTTGCCGGACCCGAGTGCCGCTCCGGGGAGTAGCCCCCAGCGCAGCCCCCAGCGTAAGTTAGAGGTTTACTGTTTTCGCTCGTCGGGGCGCGCTTAGGGCTTTGATCTCTCTTTCCCTTTTCTTTTTTTTGAATGTCTTGGTTCTTCTATCTTCTCTTGTGCAGAGGTGGAGCCGCAGCGGGAAGAGCGCCCGGAGACCATCACCGAGGAGCCGCAGGCCCCGCCGTCCCCGGCAAGGCAAAACTCTCCGGCAAGGGAGAGCGCTCCGCCAAGGGCGGGTACTCCGCCAAAGCAGAGTACCCCGCCAAAGGCGAGCAGCCCGGCGAGGACGGCCACTCCGCCAAGGCCGAGCTCCCCGGCAAGGGAGCCCGCCGCAGAGGACGTCCGCCAAGGTACGTTCTGTACTTGGTTTTCTTGACTTTGCTTCTTTTTGGATCTTTGCTTGATTTTGAACTTCTTTTTCTTCTTCTAGATCTTCCTCCTCCTCCTCCCGCGCCGATGGAGACCGAGGTCATCAATATCGAGGATGAGGAGGGCGCGCAGGGCGGCGGTGATGACGTTCCCGTCGTCGTGGAGATGGCCGAGGCCACCGAGGAGGCGACCGAGGCCACCGAGCCGGCCGCGCAGGAGGCCACTCCGGCCGCTGACGCCGCGACCGGGGAGGGGGACGGCGACCGCACCGCCGACCCGGAGGTGGCGGGAGCACCGGATGCTACGCCGGCCGCCGGCCCCTCCACCGGCGAGAAGCAGGCGTACTATCTTCGTGCCCCCAATGGCGTCTTTATCCAAGTGCCTTGGGGGTCTTCATCAAGAGCTCCCGCGGAGGGCGAGGCGTTTGACGGAGAAGTCCTCGCCTCCGCGGGTCTGACAGTCGTCGAGGCGCCCGGCGAAGGAGAGGGGCCCGAGGAGGAAAAGCTTCTCCACCAACTCCTGGCCCTTTACCGGGCCAGGCAGGCGAAGCTTGCCTCCCGGGAAGCCCTTGCTGCCCAGGCCGCCGCCGAAATGGAGAAGCGTGCGGCGGAGCTCAGCGCTGCCCACAAGGCGGGCCTCCGCGAGGTGGCGGAGGAGCGCGAGCGTCTCGCCGGTGAATATCAAGAGTGGCTTTTGGAGAAAGCCGAGGCTGAAGAACAGCAACGGCTCGCCGGGGTGGAGATGTCCCGGCGAGAAGGAGAGCTCGCGCAGCGGAAAGTGGATCTCGACTCCCATGAGGAGGACCTTGCCGCTCGCGAGGCTGCCCTTGGCGGGGAGCTGAAGGAGGCGAAAGCCGCTGCTGCTGCCGCGGAAGACGCCAAGAAGGAGCTTGCCGCCAAGGTTGAACAACTAGAAGCGGCGATGAAGGTGAGCACCGAGAAGGTTGCCGCGCTCATTACTGAGCGCGAGAAGGACGCCCACACCAACGCGGAGCTCCAAGTGAATCTGTCCAAGAGGGGCGATGAGCTTAAGGCCGCCAAGGACTCCATCGAGGACTTGGAGCTGAAAGTCTCAACTCTGAGGGATTCAATTGACGCCGCCAAGCTTCGAGAAGACAAGCTGAAGGAGGAGCTCCGCAAGGAGCGGACCTTGGTGGACAGCGCCAACAAGGCATCCGAGCTCTTCCGCAAGAACATTGAGCTGTGGACCGAAGAGCTGGTTTCTTCTGCATCCAACATTGACCAGGAGTTGCTTGCCTTGAAGGTCGAACATCTTGTCTACTCGCCGGATCCAGATGTCGGGGGAAACTGTCCGCCACGAACACCTATGGGACCGGAGCCCCTTGTCTGTGCGGTACGAGGGCGGAGGGAGCACAAAGAGCAGATCGAAGCGGACGCGCGGGCAGTTTTACCCAGGTTCGGGCCGCACGGATGCGTAAAACCCTACTCCTGCTTGGTTGTGTATTGAGTTGAGCGCTCGGGAGCTTGAAGAAGCAGCTACACCGTGCGTGAGAGTAATCTAGGTTTCGAACCCCCTCCACGTTGTGCATGGGCCTCCTTTTATAGTGCAAGGGGTCACCGACAGGTGTCAACGTAGAAGAAAGGGGTAAAAATGTAAAAGAGGTGGTAGTTGTAACAGTGCGGGAACAGTGGAGCTACAGTACAGAACAGTGGTCTATACCTACTTTAACAGTGGGGGACAAGGGCATTTAATGCCCGTCGCCGTCGACCCCAAAAGCTCCCGCCGTTGCGTCTCCGTCTGCCACGGCGATGGATCCTCTGCCGTGGAGTGCCACCGTGTCCCCCAGGCTGCACAGCCATCCGCCACGCGTCCCTGGAGTGGCCCCAGGGCGACGCGTGGGCCGATGAGCTGGAGCGCGGGCACACAGCGCACCTCCCCCGGCAAGCACCTTGCCGGGGATCTCGACCTTGCCGGGCCCGGAAGCTTGCCGCTCCCCGAGCCCTTGCCGGGTCTTCTAAGATAAAATCTTCTATTCGTCCTGACAAGCTCCTCTTGCCAGGGCCTCGTGCTAGTTAAGCAATCTTGAGCCTGGGACGGCCTTCCCGGCAAGCTCCTCTTGCCGGGGTCTTGGTCTTCTGTCTTGTATACTTTGTCTTTGAATGGTTAGATAAGGAGCAGGAAGGTCTCCGGCGAGCCAGCAGTAAACCTTGCCGCGGGAAGCTGCAACTGCCCGTGCACAATCCCTTTGTCATGGCCCTTCTCGGTCTGGGGGCTCGATATCCTCGGCCCTTTCCCTCGCGCTGTCGGGGGCTTTGAGTACTTGTACGTTGCAATCGACAAGTTCACAAAGTGGCCAGAAGTGGAGCCAGTGAGAAAGGTGACAGCACAGTCAGCAGTCAGGTTCTTCAGGTCGATTGTTTGCCGTTTCGGGATCCCTAACAGGATCATCACCGACAACGGTACGCAGTTCACTAGTCGCACCTTCATGCAGTACGTCCAAGACCTTGGCGCCAAGGTCTGTTTCGCTTCTGTTGCTCACCCGAGGAGCAACGGTCAAGCGGAGAGGGCAAATGCTGAAGTGCTGCGCGGACTCAAGACAAGGACTTTTGACAGGCTGCGCAAGTGCGGAAAGAATTGGATAGAGGAGCTCCCGGCGGCTCTTTGGTCAATCAGAACGACACCAAGTCGAGCCACCGGACAGACACCCTTTGCCCTAGTCTACGGGGCAGAAGCAGTTATCCCCACGGAACTCGTATACGGTTCTCCTCGAGTGCTCGCTTATGATGAGCTCGAGCAAGAGCAACTGCGGCAAGATGACGCATTGCTCCTTGAGGAGGGACGTCTCCAGGCTGCTGTACGAGCTGCTCGATACCAGCAAGCTTTGCGCCGCTATCATAGCCGCAAAGTCAAGGCCAGGAGTCTCGAGGAAGGCGACCTTGTTCTTCGGCGTGTTCAGTCCGCCAAGAATTCCAACAAGTTGACGCCGAAGTGGGAAGGCCCTTATCGGGTGAGACAAGTTACGAGGCCCGGCGCTGTCCGCCTCGAGACCGAAGAAGGCTTACCGGTGAGCAACTCCTGGAACATAGAGCATCTTCGCAAGTTTCACCCCTAAGGCGCGGTTGCCGTGATCCGCTCCGGCAACCACCTTTTGTACAAGCCTTGCCGCTGTTGCATGTAACCCTTTGTACAAAGCCGGGCGCAGACCCCGTGCATCAGTAAAGATTTCGTGTTTTCGCATCGATTGCCTTTCGCATGCTTCTCTTTGCTATTTGCATGTTTTATTTGGCATTTGATGCAACACTTAGACATTCGGTAAGCGCTATTACGCCGAAAGGCAATATGCTTGTTTCCCTCTCTTTTTCCTTTTTCTCTTAAGCAGAAGGGACGTTCCTCGCGCACAAGTTTGCCGGGGGGGAAGGAGATGGAGGAGGAATTAAGTGCCGTTCAAGAAAGAAGAGCCTTACCGGAAAGCAAACAACATGAGCAAGCAGCATATGAAAGATAAGTTGTTAGAATTTGACCAGTTCAAATTTTAAATTTTGGTTGTCTTCCTTGAACGATCACACTTTGTATGGAAAACCTGTGCGCGGAGGAACCTACCCGTAGCTTGCCGCACCCTTATCTTGTTTTCGAGTCCACTCAACGATTTAAGTGAGCTGCGACAAGTGTCGCGCCCTTGCCTCGTTTCCGAGTACACTCAGCAAGCTAAGCGCGTTGCGACTTGCTGCGGCGAGGTTGCTTGCCGGCGAGGACCTTGGCCAGCAGGCTGCTCAGGGTCCAGCGCTCAGCGCTCGCGGCAAGGGCCCCTTGCCGGCAAGCTTCCCGGGAGCGTAGGGTGAAAAACATACAAAGTCAAAGATTGGAACAAGGAAGATAACATTGCACTGATTGATTGAAGTAAAGCAAATATCTTACAAGGATAACTTGTCGCAATGGACTAATGAGTTCATAACATAATGTGCAGCAACAAAAAGATAAAGATAAATGGGGCCCTAGTCTACGCGGTCGCCCTCCTTCCTGCCAAGCTTTGCCACCTTGGCGATGATATGGCCGACCTGCTCCTTCAGGGCCTCCGTGTTTGCATCCGCCGGCAAGCTGCGAAGAACGTTCGTGAGGTTGATCCCCGGGTTGCGGAACACGATCTTCGTCAAGACCCGCTCCAGAGTTCCTGCGCAGAGACGGCGCGACTCCTCGGCCAGCTGCGCGGGGATGCGGTTCCGGAGACCTGCAAGGGCCGGAGCGACGCCTCTGAAGAAGAGGCTGAGCTTGGCGCTGTGCGGGAGATCTGGATCCGGCGAGTAGATAAGATGTTCGACCTTCAAAGCAAGCAACTCCTGGTCAATGTTGGATGCAGAAGAAACCAGCTCTTCGGTCCACACCTCGATAGTCTGCCGGAAGAGCTCGGAGGCCTTGTTGACGCTCTCCATCAAGGTTCGCTCCTTGCGGAGCTCATCCTTCAGCTTTGCCTCCTGGGCCCGGGCAGCATCAAGCGATTCCTTCAGGGTGGTGACCTTCAGCTCCAAGTCTTCAATGGAATCCTTGGCGGCCTTTAGCTCGTCACCCCTCTGGGACAAACTCACCTGGAGCTCTGAGTTGGTGTGAGCATCCTTCTCGCGCTCCAGGATGAGCGCGGCAACCTTCTCGGCGCTCACCTTCACCGCCTTCTCCAGTTGTTCAACCTTGGCGGCAAGCTCCTTCTTGGCGTCTTCCGCGGCAGCAGCAGCGGCTTTCGCCTCCTTCAGCTCCCCGCCAAGGGCAGCCTCGCGAGCGGCAAGGTCCTCCTCATGGGAGTCGAGATCCACCTTCCGCTGCGCGAGCTCTCCTTCTCGCCGGGACATCTCCACCCCGGCGAGCCGTTGCTGTTCTTCAGCCTCGGCTTTCTCCAAAAGCCACTCTTGATATTCACCGGCGAGACGCTCGCGCTCCTCCGCCACCTCGCGGAGGCCCGCCTTGTGGGCAGCGCTGAGCTCCGCCGCACGCTTCTCCATTTCGGCGGCGGCCTGGGCAGCAAGGGCTTCCCGGGAGGCAAGCTTCGCCTGCCTGGCCCGGTAAAGGGCCAGGAGTTGGTGGAGAAGCTTTTCCTCCTCGGGCCCATCTCCTTCGCCGGGCGCCTCGACGACTGCCAGACCCGCGGAGGCGAGGACTTCTCCGTCAAACGCCTCGCCCTCCGCGGGAGCTCTTGATGAAGACCCCCAAGGCACTTGGATAAAGACGCCATTGGGGGCACGAAGATAGTACGCCTGCTTCTCGCCGGTGGAGGGGCCGGCGGCCAGCGTAGCATCCGGTGCTCCCGCCACCTCCGGGTCGGCGGTGCGGTCGCCGTCCCCCTCCCCGGTCGCGGCGTCAGCGGCCGGAGTGGCCTCCTGCGCGGCCGGCTCGGTGGCCTCGGTCGCCTCCTCGGTGGCCTCGGCCATCTCCACGACGACGGGAACGTCATCGCCGCCGCCCTGCGCGCCCTCCTCATCCTCGATATTGATGACCTCGGTCTCCATCGGCGCGGGAGGAGGAGGAGGAAGATCTAGAAGAAGAAAAAGAAGTTCAAAATCAAGCAAAGATCCAAAAAGAAGCAAAGTCAAGAAAACCAAGTACAGAACGTACCTTGGCGGACGTCCTCTGCGGCGGGCTCCCTTGCCGGGGAGCTCGGCCTTGGCGGAGTGGCCGTCCTCGCCGGGCTGCTCGCCCTTGGCGGGGTACTCTGCTTTGGCGGAGTACCCGCCCTTGGCGGAGCGCTCTCCCTTGCCGGAGAGTTTTGCCTTGCCGGGGACGGCGGGGCCTGCGGCTCCTCGGCGACGGTCTCCGGGCGCTCTTCCCGCTGCGGCTCCACCTCTGCACAAGAGAAGATAGAAGAACCAAGACATTCAAAAAAAAAAAGGGAAAGAGAGATCAAAGCCCTAAGCGCGCCCCGACGAGCGAAAACAGTAAACCTCTAACTTACGCTGGGGGCTGCGCTGGGGGCTACTCCCCGGAGCGGCACTCGGGTCCGGCAAGCTCGGCTCCGGTGCGATCCCGGCTTCCGCGACGGATGGGTCTTCTACGACCTCAACTGTGGACACCCTGACCCTCTTCGCGCGCTGCTCCAAGGTCCTGCAATCACAAGCAACAAGCAAAGTCAAGCGTCAGCAACAATCGAGATATAAAAATCAAGAAGGAGTAAGGTCTCGGGTCCTTACTCTTGGTCCTCCTCGTCGTCCTCGCTCAGCGCGGAGAAGTCAAACTCCACGGTGGGCGCGTCGGCGCGAGGAGCGGAGGATGAAGGTTCCCTCGCGCGTTTCGGAGCCACCGGGGCTGGGGGCTGCGTAGGCCCAGCCCCTGTGGTGGCCGGCGCCCGAGAAGGGGGCGGAGCAGCTGCTCCGCTCCGAGAAGATCCTTGCCGGCTCGGTGCCGGCCTGCGGGACGCCTCTGCCGTGGCCGGCACGCCGGCCGCCCTTGGCACGGCTTGGCTCGGCCGGGGAGCTGCCCGGCGAGCTGGCTGTTGCCGGGGCGCTCGCGTCTGCTCTCCCGTCGCCGCCTTGCGGAGACGCTTCAACGGGGACTGCTTCGGGCTTGCCGGGGGCGGGGAGCTCTCCGACGAGGAGAGGTCGTCGGCGTACAACTCTGTCGATCCGCCGGAGCCTTCGGCCTCCTCCTCCTCCTCCTCCTCTGCCTCGGCCGGCTCGCTGGGCCCAGCATCCGACGATGCGGCCCTCTTCCCCTTGGCGCCTCCGCCCCTCGCGGCGCCTCTGCTTCCAGGTTCTTCAGGTCGATTGTTTGCCGTTTCGGGATCCCTAACAGGATCATCACCGACAACGGTACACAATTCACTAGTCGCACCTTCATGCAGTACGTCCAAGACCTTGGCGCCAAGGTCTGTTTCGCTTCTGTTGCTCACCCGAGGAGCAACGGTCAAGCGGAGAGGGCAAATGCTGAAGTGCTGCGCGGACTCAAGACAAGGACCTTTGACAGGCTGCGCAAGTGCGGAAGGAATTGGATAGAGGAGCTCCCGGCGGCTCTTTGGTCAATCAGAACGACACCGAATCGAGCCACCGGACAGACACCCTTTGCCCTAGTCTACGGGGCAGAAGCAGTTATCCCCACGGAACTCGTATACGGATCTCCTCGAGTGCTCGCTTATGATGAGCTCGAGCAAGAGCAACTGCGGCAAGATGACGCATTGCTCCTTGAGGAGGGACGTCTCCAGGCTGCTGTACGAGCTGCTCGATACCAGCAAGCTTTGCGCCGCTACCATAGCCGCAAAGTTAAGGCCAGGAGTCTCGAGGAAGGCGACCTTGTTCTTCGGCGTGTTCAGTCCGCCAAGAATTCCAACAAGTTGACGCCGAAGTGGGAAGGCCCTTATCGGGTGAGACAAGTTACGAGGCCCGGCGCTGTCCGCCTCGAGACCGAAGAAGGCTTACCGGTGAGCAACTCCTGGAACATAGAGCATCTTCGCAAGTTTCACCCCTAAGGCGCGGTTGCCGTGATCCGTTCCGGCAACCACCTTTTGTACAAGCCTTGCCGCTGTTGCATGTAACCCTTTGTACAAAGCCGGGCGCAGACCCCGTGCATCAGTAAAGATTTCGTGTTTTCGCATCGATTGCCTTTCGCATGCTTCTCTTTGCTATTCGCATGTTTTATTTGGCATTTGATGCAACACTTAGACATTCGGTAAGCACTATTACGCCGAAAGGCAATATGCTTGTTTCCCTCTCCTTTTCCTTTTTTTTTTCTTAAGCAGAAGGAACGTTCCTCGCGCACAAGTTTGCCGGGGGGGAAGGAGGTGGAGGAGGAACTAAGTGCCGTTCAAGAAAGAAGAGCCTTACCGGAAAGCAAACAACATGAGCAAGCAGCATGTGAAAGATAAGTTGTTAGAATTTGACCAGTTCAAATTTTAATTTTTGGTTGTCTTCCTTGAACAATCACACTTTTTATGGAAAACCTGTGCGCGGAGGAACCTACCCGTGGCTTGCCGCACCCTTATCTTGTCTTCGAGTCCACTCAACGATTTAAGTGAGCTGCGACAAGTGTCGCGCCCTTGCTTCGTTTCCGAGTACACTCAGCAAGCTAAGTGCGTTGCGACTTGCTGCGGCGAGGTTGCTTGCCGGCGAGGACCTTGGCCAGCAGGCTGCTCAGCGCTCAGCGCTCGCGGCAAGGGCCCCTTTCCAGCAAGCTCCCCGGGAGCGTAGGGTGAGGAACATACAAGTCAAAGATTGGAACAAGGAAGATAACATTGCACTGATTGATTGAAGTAAAGCAAATATCTTACAAGGACAACTTGTCGCAATGGACTAATGAGTTCGTAACATAATGTGCAGCAACGAAAAGATAAAGATAAATGGGGCCCTAGTCTACGCGGTCGCCCTCCTTCCTGCCAAGCTTTGCCACCTTGGCGATGATATGGCTGACCTGCTCCTTCAGGGCCTCCGTGTCTGCATCTGCCGGCAAGCTGCAAAGAACGTTCTTGAGGTTGATCCCCGGGTTGCGGTACACGATCTTCGTCAAGACCCGCTCCAGAGTTCCTGCGCAGAGACGGCGCGACTCCTCGGCCAGCTGCGCGGGGATGCGGTTCCGGAGACCTGCAAGGGCCGGAGCGACGCCTCTGAAGAAGAGGCTGAGCTTGGCGCTGTGCGGGAGGTCTGGATCCGGCGAGTAGATAAGATGTTCGACCTTCAAGGCAAG
>LR738710.1:735607809-735627666 GCA_902687465.1 Secale cereale | reverse complement strand
CATTCAAAAAAAAAAAAAAAAAAAAGGAAAGAGAGATCAAAGCCCTAAGCGCGCCCCGACGAGCGAAGACAGTAAAACTCTAACTTACGCTGGGGGCTGCGCTGGGGGCTACTCCCCGGAGCGGCACTCGGGTCCGGCAAGCTCGGCTCCGGTGCGATCCCTGCTTCCGCGACGGATGGGTCTTCTACGACCTCAACTGTGGGCACCCTGACCCTCTTCGCGCGCTGCTCCAAGGTCCTGCAATCACAAGCAACAAGCAAAGTCAAGCGTCAGCAACAATCGAGATATAAAAATCAAGAAGGAGTAAGGTCTCGGGTCCTTACTCTTGGTCCTCCTCGTCGTCCTCGCTCAGCGCGGAGAAGTCAAACTCCACGGTGGGCGCGTCGGCGCGAGGAGCGGAGGATGAAGATTCCCTCGCGCGTTTCGGAGCCACCGGGCTGGGGGCTGCGTAGGCCCAGCCCCTGTGGTGGCCGGCGCCCGAGAAGTGGGCGGAGCAGCTGCTCCGCTCCGAGAAGATCCTTGCCGGCTCGGTGCCGGCCTGCGGGACGCCTCTGTCGTGGTCCGCGCGCGCGGGGCCTCTGCCGTGGCCGGCACGCCGGTCGCCCTTGGCACGTCTTGGCTCGGCCGGGGAGCTGCCCGGCGAGCTGGCTGTTGCCGGGGCGCTCGCGCCTGCTCCCCCGTCGCCGCCTTGCGGAGACGCTTCAATGGGGACTGCCTCGGGCTCGCCGGGGGCGGGGAGCTTTCCGACGAGGAGAGGTCGTCGGCGTAGAGCTCGGTGGATCCGCCGGTGTCTTCCTCCTCCCCCTCCTCTCCCTCGGCCAGTTCGCTGGCCCCAGCGCCTTGCACTGCGGGCCCCTTCCCCTTGGTGGCCCCGCTTCGTCCGGCGCCTTCACTCCTCGCGGCACCCCTGCTTCCTCCAGCTGTGCCCTCCATTGCCGCGGCCTCCGTCGCGATCCCATTGATCCCGGAGTGCCTCAGCGAGGGGACCCCGGCGAGCGCGTCGGGAGGGAGCTCTAGCAGCTTGCGAATCTCCTCCTTATCCGCCTGGCTGGAGGCATCCGCGGCTTCCGCCTCCGCGGGTGTGTATCCAAAGTTTCCCGCCGCCGCGGCTGCGGCGACTTCTTCAGCGCGAGAAGCCATGTAAGCAATCTCTTGGTCGGTGGTGGCCCGCGTGTGCAGCTTGAGATCGTCCGTCTTCTCCAACACCTCCGCAAGGTTGTCGTAGAACTCGAGGACGTCGATAGGCTTGGGCGCAATCCACGTGCGCTCCAATCCATGAGAGTCGCACGCGGGCATCATAGCGACAAGGCGATCCCGGGCGCTGCTGGCGCAGAGCGGCACCACTCCCCGGGGAGCGCGGAAGTACTCGGGGTGTGCCGGGTCGAACTTGAAAAGTTCCCTGACCATACCCCGCAGCTCGAGTGTTGTGAAGTTAAAATTGAGGCCGGGGCGCAGCCTCATGATATCTGCCGGGCCCCCGTATTGCCACGCCGGCCTTTTCCGATCTTGGAGGGGGGCGATCCGGCGACGAAGAAAGTCCGCGCCCACTTCAGCGACAGACAACGGCGCCATCCGAAGACGAAGGATTCTGACGAGAGCGATATCCAGCTTGGCATCGTCGGAATCGTAATTACTCCAATCCCTGCCGCGCACGATGGGCGATGTGCGCGGCGCGGTGAAGTGTTGCGGCCGCTCCTCGACGACCCAGCACCACTCCGCACGCCACTCTTCCCACTTGCCGCGGAGCTCCCCCGGCAAGTAGGATAATTTCTTATTCAGCCTAAACACCCAAGAGATTCCTCCGGAGAGGGGGGCGTCGGCCTCTACTCTGGGGATGAAAAAGTGCCTAAAGAGAGCTACGTTGGGCTGGATTCCTACGAAGTTTTCGCACATGTGTGCGAAAACGGACATGGTGAGGATGGCGTTGGGAGTGAAGTCGAGGAGGTGGAGGCCATAAGTATTCATGATATCGCAGAAAAAGTTTGAGAAGGGAGGGCACAGACCGCAGTGGAAGAAAGCTGCGAAAAAGTAATACCCGCCGGGGTAGTGGTCCTTGGCGACGGCCGGGTAGACGCGCGTGCGGGGGTGCGCTGGGGTCTCCTTGGCCCAGAACAAATAATATTTGTTCCAAAGTTCCCGCACGCCGAGCTTCGGCGCGAAGACAATGTGCTCCTTCCGGTACGCGGCGAGCTTCGCCGCCTGATCTGACTTCTCCCGCTTGGACTTCTCCGACTTCGCCTTGTCGGTCTTTGGGGCCATGGCGGATGCGGTGGAAGGAAGGGGACGAAGAGCTTGGTGGTGGCGGAGGAGTAGAGGCGAAGCGCAGAGGAATCTGAGGAAGAAGACGATGGCAATGAGTGCGCAGGGAGGGGAACCGCGCCGCTCTCTCTGCTTTTATGGGAGAGTGGGGGGCGTTTCGCCCTTCCCATTAAAGAAATCGTGGGCACGTCCCATCCCACGGCGCCGCAATCGACGCGTGCCGTTGCCGTGGGGTGCGGCGGATATGGAAGTGGATTCGGCGCGCCGCGGGCCGCGGGTGCCCGTGCACTGTTTTGGGCCTGGCCCAACAGCGCTCGGCACCGTGTGTGGCCCAGGCCCGGGGGCTCCTGTCGGTGTACTAAGGTAGGGGTACCCTAGTCCCCCAACTTGTGCACGGGCAGCGGCAGCTCCCCGCGGCAGGGTTCATCACGCGCTTGCCGGAAACCTTCCTGCCCCTTATCTAGCCATTCAAAAACAAAGTATACAAGACAGAAGACCAAGACCCCGGCAAGAGGAGCTTGCCGGGAAGGCCGTCCCAGGCTCGAGATTGCTTAACTAGCACGAGGCCCTGGCAAGAGGAGCTTGTCAGGACGAATAGAAGATTTTATCTTAGAAGACCCGGCAAGGGCTCGGGGAGCGGCAAGCTTCCGGGCCCGGCAAGGTCGAGATCCCCGGCAAGGTGCTTGCCGGGGGAGGTGCGCTGTGTGCCCGCGCTCCAGCTCATCGGCCCACGCGTCGCCCTGGGGCCACTCCAGGGACGCGTGGCGGATGGCTGTGCAGCCTGGGGGACACGGCGGCACTCCACGGCAGAGGATCCATCGCCGTGGCAGACGGAGACGCAACGGCGGGAGCTTTTGGGGGCGACGGCGACGGGCATTAAATGCCCTTGTCCCCCACTGTTAAAGTAGGTATAGACCACTGTTCTGTACTGTAGCTCCACTGTTCCCGCACTATTACAACTACCACCTCTTTTACATTTTTACCCTTTTTTCCTACGTTGACACCTGTCGGTGACCCCTTGCACTATAAAAGGAGGCCCATGCACAACGTGGAGGGGGGTTCGAAACCTAGATTACTCTCACGCACGGTGTAGCTGCTTCTTCAAGCTCCCGAGCGCTCAACTCAATACACAACCAAGCAGGAGTAGGGTTTTACGCATCCGTGCGGCCCGAACCTGGGTAAAAACTGCCCGCGCGTCTGCCTCGATCTGCTCTTCGTGCTCCCTCCGCCCTCGTACCGCACAGACAAGGGGCTCCGGTCCCATAGGTGTTCGTGGCGGACAGTTTCCCCCGACACTAGTAATGCGGGCACCATGCTAGTATCGGCCTAGGTAATCAATAATGCCCTTTCCCATATAAGGGTAGAGTGGTTGCGCATGTAAGGTTGGAATAACGGTCGCAACTTAAACCAATCCGTTTTGAAAACAACACACACACTTGCCTCGGTACACCACTTCATCATCAAGTGGTTACCCAACTCATCATCTCCCTTGGGAATAAGTGGCACCCGACGGGGTTTTCGAAAAGTCTTTGGAAAGTACTCTGCCTCCGTCACCATGCATATTCCCGTCCTATTTGCGTAGACACTACTATAGCAACCTATCTACTCCGACCCACATAACCCTCATAGGAAGGTAGGGTCATGCTTGATGCAAGATTCAATAGGAAAGTAACAAGGGTACCAACCAAAGTGGTCACCACCTCAACATGATTCCGATGCATTGATAATAAGGTGCTATGAGACATGCATAAAAAGGTTTCTCGAACATGGTCAAAGGGCTCCTTGCCTTGTCCTTCCGAGTCTTCAAACCTTCTGGTCCATCTCCAAGTACTCCGTTTATTTCGTCAACTAACGACGGAAACAATCATAATAAGCAACACAACAAGGCAAAAATAAAATTGCTTTAAAAATAGGAGTTGGATTTTTCTAGGATACCTCTAGTCATATGAAAAATGACCAAGGTGGTTTCATCGGCATTGGACCAATGGATATCTTTGAACATTTCAATATGAAGGATACAAGGGATTTAATGGATCCATAAGAAGTGTACAGAAGAAATATTTTGAAAAATGAGCAGAGGTACCCATTTAACAAGGAATGATTTTAGAAGTAGCTAGGAGTTGGTTTCACTTGATTTGGAGTTCAAATGAATTTCCTATGATTTTACAAAGTTGGCTATACATGGATAAATAGACCAATATTTGATGTGGTACATAAAGTGATGGGAAAAATGTTCCAAAATTAAGTTTTGATATTATAAGAATCTAGGAATTTGAATCATGGCATTTGGATCAAAAGTGGGCTCTCTGTGATTTTCTAAAGTTCATCACAGAAATGGAATTATGGGTTTTCATAAATAGTTGTGAAGGAAAGGTTTCGGGAAAAATGTGAAAATAGCACCATGTGATAGATCATGATTTATGGAGCCAGCAGAAATTTGAATCATCAAGTTTGGACACTATTTGAAAATTTGGGAGATTTTATGCTACCTCTTGAGCTTGCGTTGTATTCCCTCGAAGAGGAAAGGGAGATGCAACACAGTAGCGTAAGTATTTCCCTCAGTTTTTGAGAACCAAGGTATCAATCCAGTAGGAGACCACGCGCCAGTCCCTCGCACCTGCACAAACAAATAAGAACTTCGCAGCCAACGCGATAAGGGGTTGTCAATCCCTTTACGGTCACTTATGAGAGTGAGATCTGATAGAGATGATAATTATATTTTTGGTATTTCTGGTATAGAAACGGAAAGTAAAGAAAGCAAATAAACAACGACGACAAAAATTGGCTAGTTGACGAGAAAGTAATATGATAAAGTTAGACCCGGGGCCATAGTTTTCTCTAGTGGCTTCTCTCATGATAGCGGTATTCTATGGCGGGTAAACAAATTACTATCGAGCAATTGATAGAAAAGCGAATAATTATGAGACTTTCTAGGCATGATCATTGTATATAGGCATCACGTCCGAGATAAGTAGACCGACTCCTACCTGCATCTACTACTATTACTCCACACATCGACCGCTATCCAGCATGCATCTAGTGTATTGAGTTCATACGAACAGAGTAACGCCTTAAGCAAGATGACATGATGTAGAGGGATAAAATCAAGCAATATGATGTAAACCCCATCTTTTTATCCTTGATGTCAACAATACAATACGTGCCTTGCTGCCCCTACTGTCACTGGGAAAGGACACCGCAAGATTGAACCCAAAGCCAAGCACTTCTCCCATTGCAAGAACTATAGATCTAGTTGGTCAAACCAAACCAATAATTCGAAGAGACTTGCAAGGATATTATGAGCACACATAAAAAGTTCAGAGAAGAACCAAATATCTTTCATAGATAACCTTGATAATAAACTCACAATTCATCGGATCTCGACAAACACAACGCAAAAAGAGATTGCATCGAATAGATCTCCTCCAAGACCGAGGTGAACTTTGTATTGAGATCTAGAGAGAGAGAAGAAGCCATCTAGATACTAGCTATGGACCCGAAGGTCTGTGGTAAACTACTCACAACTCATGGTGAGGGCAATCATGATGATGATGAAGGCCTCCGTGATGGATCCCCCTCCCGGAACAGGCTCTAAGATGGGATCTCCACAGGAACAGAAGCTACGGCAGTGGACTTAGGGTTTTCTCTCTGCGTATGGAGTTTTTGGGGTACGTAGGTATATATAGGAAGAAGGAGGGCATCGGGGGCCGTGTGGGCTAGCCTCGAGGCAGGGGGGCGCACCCTGGGAAGGGGGGCGCGCCCCCACCCTCGAGGGCCGGCCCTTTGTCCCCTGACTTGGTCGTGATGTTTCCTGAGCGTGATTTCCTCCAAAAATATCCAAGACTTCATAAATAATAGCATGGAACAATCAAAAATTATAGATACGTTGGAGGCGTATCATTTTACAAGTTTACAGAAAAAGAAAAAGGAAAGAAATACTCAGTTATACCTAAAACACGCGTCGGGCGAAGGATAGCTACTAGGCCGGCCCAGTAGCTCACCTGCGAGCAGGAAGGGCCACGTCGAAGGCCCCCTTCGGGAGTACGCCTTTGCGGCGGCTAGGCGGTTTCGACCGAAGCCGTTTCCACTTAAATGGCGGGGCAGAGCCACTAGGTCGCTGACGCGCGGGGCCTAGCGCTCAGGTTGTCGCCTACCTCCTCCTCGAACAGAGCAGAGGCAGGGGAGGCGAGGCCGAGCGGGTGCCGGCGTTCCCCCCGGCGCCACCGACAACTCCTGGCGTACCGGCGTGCTCGGGAGAGCATACCGCATCCATCGAGGTGCGCCACGACCACGGGGATGGCCAGACGCGAGCGCCCCATCGGCCACGGCGGAGGATGGCGTCGGCGGTGTTGGGCACGGCGACACAGGCATGGGGAGGATGAAGTGGAGTGCGGGGGAAAGCTTCAACATGGCGGTGGCGTTGCTCTTGAGTGGAGAGGTGGAGAGGAGGGGGTCTTGATGGCACAAATTTTGGCGGCGGCCGGCGAGGAAGCTCCGGCCATAGGAGAGGTTGGAGGGGACGGGAGGATGTGTGGGTTGTCCTGGGACGCATACGGGAGGGAGAGGGGGCAAATGGAGTAGAGAGGGGGCTCGGGGGTGACCTTATAAAGGCCAGCCAAAGCTCACCGTGGTCTCATGTGCCAGTGAGGACTCGGCGAGGCCAGAGGCCATGGGGGCTGGGGAAACTGATTCAAGAGCATTCGTGGAGATGGTCCACAACCAGGGGAAGGGAGAGAAGGAGCAGGGAGGTGCCAGAGGGGCCGCGCGTTTGAAGCCACTCACTGGAGCTTGCGGGCGGCCGGCGCGCGTGCGAGAGCAGTAGCAGGAGGGAGAAGGAGGAGAGGCCGACCAACTAGGCATGTCCCTGACGTTGAGGCCACCTCGGGAGACACCATCCCGACGCCCAAGGCTGTCGGGTGCCTCGGGCAGGACGCAGCTACAGTGCGGGAGCACACTGTAGCGCGCTCCAGAGCACCCATATGGCCAGCATGGTCGTGTCCTCACACGCTCTGGACGCGTCCACTTTGCCCAATAGTGTCTAGGGGGTCAGGGGAGGAGTAAACAAAGGGGTTTTTGTCTTGGATGCCCTGGTGACCCAGTGGAAGAGGAGAGAGGTTGAGGGAGAGATGAACATGGGCTGTCTAGAAGGGTAAAAGGAGGTTTTACCCCCCTCAATCATTGAGCTCTGGCCATGGGAGAGTTACTGGAGTTAGAAGGGGTCTAGGAGATGCCGTGGTAAAGAGCCTAGCTTAAGGAGAACAAGGAAAGAGGTGAAAATATCTGTTTTGAAAAATCACCAGAAGGTGTTTGATGGTGTTTTGGGCAAGCAAATGATTCCCAATTGACATGAGACTTAACAGTATCAAATGGCAAATAGAAATAGGGTATTCCACCAAGTTTGAGCTCATTTGAAGAAACTTGCCAATGTAACTTTGGTAAACCCTAGAAATCAGTAGAAATGACTTTTCCAAGATTTAGCCATGCAAATCATCCCTCCTTGATGCACCACTTGGTGTAGTGTCATCATTTGGGGTTGTGATCATGTCCACAAAATTTGAGGCCACAAGTAAAAAGTTGGCAATGTAGAGTTGTTCAAATTTGGATCTGGTCAGAAAGGGTTTTGGGGCACTTAGATCCTCCTCCAAAACTTGTGCCATTTGGCATAGATGCATATTTACATCATTTGAGCATGTGCACCAAGTTTGGGAGCATTTGGACAAGTTTGGAAATGTAAAGTTGCTCAAACTTCAAAATGGACAGAAATGGTTTGGAGGGGATTTGATGATGTTTTCTTGATCCTCAAGGCATGAGGTTCTGTAAGATCATCAAATATGTCATATTTGACATGATAGAATTTCCCTAGAATTTTTAGGGAATATTTGCTTTGTAAATATTTCAAAAGCTTGAAATATCCAGAAAGGGTTTTTGAAGGATTTGTCCAATATTTTGAACATGACCATGTGCTGAAACTCTTATATATGGACAATATATGTCCTATGAGTTTCCCTGAATTTTGAAAAATATTTTTGAAACAGTTAAATAATTTTAACCTATTAAAGACCATTTCTGGCCTAAAGAAAAAAGCCTTTAAATAAAATATAAAAATAACTTTTAAAATCATAATTTTGTGGTTTAAGGGAGTCCTATACCTAATAGGATTCAAATATGCTTTTGGAAGGATTTTTCTCACCCTCAATTAAGTACTTGTAGTGCAAACCTCAATTCAGGGGTTTTTGGAAAACTAATTTTTGAAAATACTATTTGGCCAAATTATTTTTATACAAAAATACTATACTGTTCTGTACACATGGCATGATCATTTGGAAAAGGTTTTGGATCAAGGAGATGAAGTATAAGAGTTGGATGATTTATTTGTTTTTTAGAGCACTTGCATACAGCACACAGAAAACTAATCAAGGAAGGTCAAAAACACTCAAAAGTTTTTGTCAAACCACATTTTAGCATGATTATTAGCTTAACTGTTGTGACATGAAAATCAGGGTGTGACAGCGCCCCCTCCCCTAGGGCGCGCCCCCTGCCTCGTGGTCCCCCTGGTGCTCCACCGACGTATCTCCGGATCCCATATATTCACTTTCGAGGAGAAAAAAATAAGAGAGGAAGAATTATCGCGTTTTATGATACAAAGCCGCCGCCAAGCCCTAATCTCTCTCGGGGGGGGGGGCTAATCTGGAGTCCGTTCGGGGCTCCGAAGAGTGGAGATCGTCGCCATCATCATCATCAACCTTCCTCCATCACCAATTCCATGATGCTCACCACCGTGCGTGAGTAATTCCATCGTAGGCTTGCTGGACTGTGATAGGTTGGATGGGATCTATCATGTAATCGAGTTAGTTTTGTTAGGGTTTGATCCCTAGTATCCACTATGTTCTGAGAAGTATGTTGCTACGACTTTGCTATGCTTAATGCTTGTCACTAGGGCCCGAGTGCCATGATTTCAGATCTGAACCTATTATGTTTTCATGAATATATGTGTGTTCTTGATCCTATCTTGCAAGTCTATAGTCACCTACTATGTGTTATGATCCGACAACCCTAAAGTGACAATAATCGGGACCACTCCCGGTGATGACCTTAGTTTGAGGAGTTCATGTATTCACTATGTGTTAATGCTTTGGTCCGGTACTCTATTAAAAGGAGGCTTTAATATCCCTTAGTTTCCAATAGGACCCCGCTGCCACGGGAGGGTAGGACAAAAATTGTCATGCAAGTTCTTTTCCATAAGCACGTATGACTATATTCGGAATATATGCCTACATTACATTGATGAACTAGAGCTAGTTCTGTGTCACCCTAGGTTATAACTTCTACATGATGAATTGCATCCGACATAATTTCCCATCACCGATCCAATGCCTACGAGGTTTTCACATATTGCTTGTTGCTTATTTACTTTTCCACTGCTACTATTACAAAAACTACAAAAACACTACTGTTACTTTTATTGCCGCTGCCGCCACTATCATATTACTTTGCTACTAAACTATCTTGTTGCAGATACTAAGTTTCCAGGTGTGGTTGAATTGACAACTCAGCTGCTAATACTTAAGAGTATTCTTTGGCTCCCCTTTGTCGAATCAACAAATTTGGGTTGAATACTTTACCCTCGAAAACTGTTGCGATCCCCTACACTTGTGTGTTATCATCTATCTCACCATGGACATTGCCCACAAAGGACTTGCCTCACTAGGGTAGATCTTCACGAAGTAGGTGATCTCCTTGCCCTTACAAACTCCTTGGTTCAACTCCACAATCTTGTCGGAGGCTCCCAAGTGACACCTAACCAATCAAGGAGACACCACTCTCCAAAAGGTAATAGATGGTGTGTTGACGATGAACTCCTTGCTCTTGTGCTTCAAGTGATAGTCTCCCCAACAATCAACTCTCTCTCTCACATATTTGGATATGGTGGAAAGAAGATTTGAGTGGAAAGCAACTTGGGGAAGGCTGGAGATCAAGATTCATATGGTAGGATTGTAATATCTTGGTCTCAACACATGAGCAGGTGGTTCTCTCTCAGAAAATGAATAGTGGAAGTGTAGGCACGTTTTGATGGCTCTCTCTCTGATGGAGAAGGAGTGGAGGGGTATATATAGCCTCCACACAAAATCTAGCCGTTACACACATTTGACCCAACTCGGCCAGACCGAATAAACGAACTCGGTCAGACCGAAGCAGTTCAAATTGTGAATGTTAGACATTTTGGTGGGACCGACAGTGTCAACTCTGTGAGACCGATGCGTTAGGGTTAGGGAAAAACCTCAACTCGGTTTGACCGATTACACAAACTCGGAGAGACCGATTTCGGTAATAGGCTAACAGAGACTTGGCCAGGAAAACTCGGTGGGACCGATTCGCTCGTCTTGGTGAGACCAAAACGTTACGAAGAGGAAAGAGAGAGTTTGTGATGCTAACTCAGTGGAACCGTCAGTTACACCGAAACGTTACGAAGAGGAAACAGAGAGTTTGCATGCCCATCTCGGTGAGACCGAGATCCCTATCGGTGAGACCGAACTGAATAGGGTTTGTGCAGTGGCTATGTCATGTGAACTCGGTGGCGCCGGATAGATCAAATCAGTGGGGCCTAGTTTGACTTTTAGGTTTAGGACATATGTGAAAATGAGAAAGTGGTTGAGAGATTTGGAGCATATTACTAAGCACTTGAGCAAGTAGACCATTAAGCAACACCTCATCCCCTTTTAATAGTAGTGGCTTTTCCTATGGAGTCAATGTGATCTTGGATCACTAAAGTAAAAATGTAGAGTCTTGAGTTTTTGCCAATCTTTGTCCTTAGCTTTTTGAGGGGTTCACATTTCTAGTCCATGCCATGCCAACCATTGAACTTCGTGAAATATTTATTATGAAAGGATATTAGTTCAATGAGCTATATGTTGTTATTAATTACCAAAATCACCCGGGGAATAGTTGCACTTTCACAGAGGCTCTTAGTGAGGTTCTCAATCCCACTACCTCTCCTAGTTGCAACATGTTATGGATGTAACTTATGTTTGATGTGTTTTCTCCTTTTAAATTACAGAAAATAAGTGCACATGAAAGCAAAGTAGTGTTTGTTTTTATCAAGAAAGTCGGACTAAGGTTAATAAGTTCATTAATAACATCTCTCCAAGTTAAGACGATGCACAAATATAAGTACAAGTATGTGTACCAGATGACCAAACATGTATAGAAAAACTATGACATGCGTTGTGATTATTTTATATAAATTGTACATTCATATATCTATAGGCCGACATCCAACTGCAAAATATCTAGATAATACTCCACCAAAAGATAGCCACCACGGCATGGATCTCAATGTATTAAATAATAGTAAGACATATCATTGCATTAAGTAAGACATTATATTGTTGATAATAATATTCGCCTCGCCGCTAGCTTATCACCGGGTCAACGAGTCAACTACCTTTTTATTTAGTGGTACAAATATAATTATAAGCTTTCCCTTTTACTGTCAGAAAAAATTTCACTTATTGAAATTCACCTCATCTGATGCACACCACTCCCTCTCTGCTCATCTAAACTGACCAGTGACCAAAATAGTTTGGGTATTCTAGAAATTGAACATGATTTTTATTGAGTATATTGATTATTAGGAAAGTTGGGAGAGCGTAGGATACTATTCTACCTTGCCTTGTACACCAAGATGATTATGTACTCCTATATATACGCCCACGAGGCTCAAGCAATAAATAATGAATCCATCATATTCATCTATTATTCCAACAATCCCTCTGTATCCCTTCTAACATGGTATCAACTTAATCGATCCTAAACCCTAGCCGTCGTCGCCGCTTCCGCACCCGCGCGCCATCCCCGGAGCGGTCGGCTGATACGTCCAAAACGTATCTATAATTTCTGCTTCCTCCATGCCACTTTTGGGTGATATTGCTATGATATTTATACACTTCCATACACTTTTGATCATATTTGGACTAACCTACTAATCCAGTGCACCCCGGTGCCAGTTTCTGTTTTCGGCTGTTTTTGTATTTCAGGTTTTCACATTACGAGAACTGTCAAGAAAAATCCAGAAAAATTATATAAAAAATCAGCGTTTCAGAACCTACCTTGCGCCCGAAGTACAGCCGGGGGGGGGGCACCAGGGCCTCAGGCGCCCTGGCGGCGCGCCCCCCTGGGCCGCGCCGGGGGGGCGCCTGGGCCCCCCGAGCCCCGTCTGGTGCCCCCCTTTGGCATATATTTAGAGCGTCCTTAGAAACCCTTGGGACGGGAACTCTTTTTCGCGATCTCATCTCTGTTCCGCCGCCGCCGCCGCTTCCAAGATCGGGAGCACCAGGAGAACTCTTCCCGGCACCCTGCCGGAGGGGAGGATCATCATCGGGAGCCTCTCCACCACCATGGACGCCTCCCGGATGAGTTGTGAGTAGTCTCCCTTGGACCATGAGTCCATGACCAGTAGCTATGTGATGTTCTCCAACCGTTCTTGTGCTTCACTAATTAGTCCTCGTGAGCTGCCCTACATGATCGAGGCACATATGTAATCCTTATGTTGTTGCTATGATGAGTTTGCTGGGATCCGATGGATTATGAGATTATGTTCAGATTGTGATTGAGTAATATATTTGATCTACCTCTTTTATATTTATGTTCATAAGTAATTCTTGCATGTTCTCCGTTGTTATTTATTACTTTGGCCAAGTAATACGTAGTGACTCCAAGAGGGAACGTTATGCTCGATTGTGGGTTCATGCCCCTCGATGACTAGCTTGAGTGACAGAAACATGAGTCTAGGGGATGTGTTGTTGCCACAAGGGGGAAAACAACGGTGCTTGTGCCCGCGGGTGCAAGGATTGTTTACTTTACGCAAAGTTCTTTTAATGCAGTTGTCTGTTGCTTTGAGTTTACACTATGGGTGGGACTCGCAACTTAATACCAGCGAGATGTTCTGGATAGATATCTCAAGGTGGATGATTAGTAGTAGATATTGATGGATTTCGGTCTACTTACTTTGGCGTACCGCCCATGCTTTGAACCTCAACCTTTCTTGCAATGTAGTCATCATTGGTTTGCGTTCGTGGTCCTGTCAATTGCCCAGCTGTAATTCGTTTACCTCACATAGCTGTTTTATCGTCTTTTGGGAGAGAGACATCACTAGTGAACATCATGAGACTCCGGTCCATATTACCATCATTGATCACATCCGCTATTTACTTTTCGCTATTATTTACTATTGCAAACATTATCTATCACTACTATCATTTGCGTTTAATCCTTTGTGAACTACAAGGCCGGAGGGATTGACAACCTCTCTGTACTCGTTGGGAGCAAAGTTATTTGTATCTGTGTGCAGGTCCACGTTGATTGCTAATATCTGGCGCCGTTAGCAGTTGACACCTACTTGTTGAACCTAGGAGTCTCTGGGGATTCGATCCTTGGCATCTTTGCTAAGGGAAAAACTTCCACAACACTGCATCTCACACCTTCCACTTGGGGTAACCAACGAGGGGTTAGAGGCCCGTCAAGGAGTTTTTCTGGCGCCGTTGCCGGGGACTCCACTCTTCAGGATAGGGGAGTTGCATGCTATCTTTTACCTTTGCTTTTTAGTCTTGTTAGTTTACCTTTCAATTTTTGCTTTAGTATCTTTTATCAAAAATCACAAAAGAAAATTATTTACCTTTCTGTTAGTAGTCCTTTCTGTTTAGCCAAACATGTTAGGATTTGGTGCCTTGAGGGAATCAGGAGTTCTAGATTTCCATCAAAGGGATGGAGAAAATATGAAGAAGGCATGGGACATAATTTCTGATGCACATAGGAGAATTATGCCTTGGATACCTATAAAAATTGTGCTTAGGAATTTTTACCAGGGTCTTTTTAAATGGTGGAAACACTCTCTTGATATTATAGCCGAGGGAGATTTCCTAGAGTGTGATGAAGCTAGAGCTCTTGAAATTATACATGGTCTATCTAGTTACTTTGTTTATGATCATAATTTTGATACTGTCATAGATAGACTTGCTACTATTGAAAAGAGAATGGATGATCTAGACTTAATGAAGGTAGAGAAACCCAAACCCAATAAGAGAGATATTTTGGAAATAGATAATGACTGGGAGCCTCTTGTTAGGATTAGCATCTCTAATCAAGACTTCCTTGCTTATTGTGATATTGGATCTATGGTTTCTACTATGCCAAAACTGTTCATGATTCTTTAAAATTTAACATGGATAGACTACCATCTTATCATGAACACACTAATGGAGATATTTCTGAAATCCAGGGAAGAATAAAAGATATGCCAGTTAAATTCCTTAAAGGGATTGCAATGGTTGATTTCTTCATCATGGAGCCAAACCAAGGAAATATAGTGCTTGGAAGGGACTTTCTCCGAGCGGTAAAAGGCTTCATCGATATAGGTAAGGGACAAATCCGCTTACGCGGGAAGGCAAAAGGTGTGTATCCCTTTCCTAGAAGGAACAAGAGTGAACTTGTTGAGGAACCATATGAATCAATTTATAACTCCGATTATTATGATGGTTATTGATTCCTCTATGCATTATGCCTAGCTTAAAGGCATAAAAGAAAGCGCTTTTGGGAGGCAGCCCACATGAATAAAATTTTTGCTTTTGTTGTGTCTTGATGTTGTTTACTACAGTAGCATCATCATTGTATCTTTGCTGTTCATATTTGTGCCAAGTATAGCCTCTGATTGCTAGAAAGTTCAAAAGTTGTGAGGTGCTGTCCAGGAAACAGATTCTGTCCTTGGATAGAAAAATTCGTATAAAATCACCAGATCATCTTTTTGGTCTGAATTTTTTCGACAACGTTCTCTGTATAATTGTCTTTCGTGCGTATGTTCTGAGTTTTTTGATTTGAGTTGCGGAAGTGCCCCGAACAAATCATTTACTACCTGATGTTCTGTTTTTCACACATTCTGTCATGTTTTGCCTTTCCTTCATTTTGCAAACCAAGAGCTTGCTTTTTCTTTGCAAAAACCTTTTGGCAATCTTGAGAAACAGTAGAACTTCAAGAATATCTTTACTTCCAGCAAGGAACAATTATTTTATTAAGGGTACTAACCTCGCTAATCAGATTATGATGAGTTATGTATGAAGGGAGTTTTCAAGTGTGCGAGGGAAGATGATAAAAAGATTCAGGAGTGTCAAGCGCTCAAGCTTGGGGATGCCCCCGTGCACCCCCAAGAAATATTCAAGGAGACTCAAGCGTCTAAGCTTGGGGATGCCCCCGTGCATCCCCTTCTCCATCAACATTATCAGTTCGTCTTTCGTTCCGCTATATTTTTATCACTTCATGTGTTATGTGCTATGCTTGGAGCGTCTTGCTTTTAGTTTCCTTTTTTTAGTTTTTCATAACGAGTCGGAACTCAGCTTTCTTTATGTGGGAGAGAAACATGCTCCACTTCTACCTAGAACATAACATAGAATTTTCATGTCTATCCTTGCTGTGTGTGTTCTTTGTCTTTTAATAGCTACTATCATGCTCAGCTCTTAGTATTCATGCTTATCTTTTCAAAGAGCTTTTGTTGGTTGCTTGAACTCTCTTTAATTACCATGCTCACCTTATTAAGAGAGTTTGCTTCCGTTGCATTGGTTGATATGTCTATGATAAAGATGCTACGTGCATAATGACGCTTAGTAGTTCAGGTTTTCTTATGGTTAATCTCAAATAGCTGGGGGATTCCCAATGTGTTATTGGAGTACCAACTTGATTTGTTTGCCTATGATGTGGTATGGTTTAGTAATATCTTCCTTCGAGAATTTATTTTGATTGACTTGGCGTATGCTCACGCATATTTAAGACTGTAAAGAAAGTCTGTCAAGCCTTGATGATCTTTTATTTCTGAGTAGCGATATAACTACCATGCCTGATTCAATGTTGCTTTGTCGCTCTGCATGATTATGACCGTCATTGCTCTCTTAGTTGGTCGCTCCCAGTCTTTTGCTAACCTCCACCTGTACTAAGCGAACTAACTTTGCAATACATAGCTCATGGGAAAGTAGCTTAAAAACTATTTTGGTAAAGAATATGTTGCCTATGTATCTTATTTCTTATAAGTTGCTTGTTGAGCGGTAACCATGTTTCTGGGGACGCCATCAACTGTCACACTTTTGTTGAATATCATGTGAGTTGCTATGCATGTTTGTCTTGTCTGAAGTAAGGGTGATTTGCCATGGGTTGAATGAGTATGCATATTGTTAGAGAAGAACATTGGGCCGCCAACCAAAGCCATGTATCATGGTGGAAGTTTTAGCTTGGACATTAATCCTCAATCTCTTATGAGAATATGCTTATGCATTAAAGAGGAGTCCATCATCTATTTTCTATGTTGTCCTGGTATGGATGTCCTCAAGTTGAGATCTATCAAAAACGAGAAATCAAATGCGATTTATCTCCTTGGACCTTTGTACAGGTGGCATAGAGGTACCCCTTTGTGACACTTGGTTGAAACATATGTAATGCAATGACAACCCATGGAAATCCGAGCTAA
Source organism: Secale cereale (assembly GCA_902687465.1). Classification (NCBI taxonomy): domain Eukaryota; kingdom Viridiplantae; phylum Streptophyta; class Magnoliopsida; order Poales; family Poaceae; genus Secale; species Secale cereale. Next base: position 735,610,904 of record LR738710.1, on the reverse strand, counting down.
TTAGGACAAGGTGCGAGCACTATTGGTATTCGATACATGAGGCTTGCAACTTATAGGATGTCTTATGCATGACACATATGAAGTACTACTACCGTTGACAAAATTGCTTCTATGTTTTCAAAATAAAAAGCTCTAGCACATAACCATTCTTTTATGTTGAGTCTCCACCTTCTTTCTTCAAGCACCAACTACTAAGAGCATGATTGTCATTCTAAGTGTAATGTGCATTGTTCCAAAGTAGCATTGTCTTTTGCATGATTGTGATATCGTTTATTTTGAAATCATTGTATCTAGTCATCACTTAAACCTTGAAGGTGCCCCTGCATTTATGTTTTGCTTCACTAAAGGGGGCAAGCTAGATATCACTTTATCATAATTGCACACCATGTTCATTTCAAATCTTTTTGATGTTTCAGTTTCATATTGTAAAACTTTCAGTCATTTGTGATTTTCTCATGAGGCAACTTAATTACTATAGAATCATTGTCTCAGTAAGCTTTTGTCATATGACTATAAAAAGTCCTATATGGTTAATAGCATGTCACCACAGAAATTATTCTTGTTATCATTTACCTACTCGAGGACGAGCAGGAATTAAGCTTGGGGATGTTGATACGTCCAAAACGTATCTATAATTTCTGCTTGCTCAATGCCACTTTTGGGTGATATTTCTATGATATTTATACACTTCCATACACTTTTGATCATATTTGGACTAACCTACTAATCCAGTGCACCCCGGTGTCAGTTTCTGTTTTCAGCTGTTTTTGTATTTCAGGTTTTCACATTACGAGAACTATCAGGAAAAATCCAGAAAAATTATATAAAAAATCAGCGTTCCAGAACCTACCTTGCGCCCGAAGTACAGCCGGGGGGGGGGGGGGCACCAGGGCCCCAGGCGCCCTGGCGGCGCGCCCCCCTGGGCCGCGCCGGGGGGGCGCCTGGGCCCCCCGAGCCCCGTCTGGTGCCCCCCTTTGGCATATATTTAGAGCGTCCTTCGAAACCCTCGGGACGGGAACTCTTTTTCGCGATCTCATCTCTGTTCCGCCGCCGCCGCCTCCAAGATCGGGAGCACCAGGAGAACTCTTCCCGGCACCCTGCCGGAGGGGAGGATCATCATCGGGAGCCTCTCCACCACCATGGACGCCTCCCGGATGAGTTGTGAGTAGTCTCCCTTGGACCATGAGTCCATGACCAGTAGCTATGTGATGTTCTCCTCCCGTTCTTGTGCTTCACTAATTAGTCCTCGTGAGCTGCCCTACATGATCGAGGCACATATGTAATCCTTATGCTGTTGCTATGATGAGTTTGCTGGGATCCGATGGATTATGAGATTATGTTCAGATTGTGATTGAGTAATATATTTGATCTACCTCTTTTATATTTATGTTCATAAGTAATTCTTGCATGTTCTCCGTTGTTATTTATTGCTTTGGCCAAGTAATACGTAGTGACTCCAAGAGGGAACGTTATGCTCGATTGTGGGTTCATGCCCCTCGATGACTAGCTTGAGTGACAGAAACATGAGTCTAGGGGATGTGCTGTTGCCACAAGGGGGAAAACAACGGTGCTTGTGCCCGCGGGTGCAAGGATTGTTTACTTTACGCAAAGTTCTTTTAATGCAGTTGTCTGTTGCTTTGAGTTTACACTATGGGTGGGACTCGCAACTTAATACCAGTGGGATGTTCTGGATAGATATCTCAAGGTGGATGATTAGTAGTAGATATTGATGGATTTCGGTCTACTTACTTTGGCGTACCGCCCATGCTTTGAACCTCAACCTTTCTTGCAATGTAGTCAGCATTGGTTTGCGTTCGTGGTCCTGTCAATTGCCCAGCTGTAATTTGTTTACCTCACATAGCTGTTTTATCGTCTTTTGGGAGAGAGACATCACTAGTGAACATCATGAGACTCCGGTCCATATTCCCATCATTGATCACATCCGCTATTTACTTTTCGCTATTATTTACTATTGCAAACATTATCTATCACTACTATCATTTGCGTTTAATCCTTTGTGAACTACAAGGCCGGAGGGATTGACAACCTCTCTGTACTCGTTGGGAGCAAAGTTATTTGTATCTGTGTGCAGGTCCACGTTGATTGCTAATATCTGGCGTCGTTAGCAGTTGACACCTACTTGTTGAACCTAGGAATCTCTGGGGATTCGATCCTTGGCATCTTTGCTAAGGGAAAAACTTCCACAACACTGCATCTCACACCTTCCACTTGGGGTAACCAACGAGGGGTTAGAGGCCCATCATCAGCCTCCATGACCGCCGCCGGGGGCCGCGCTGCCCGTACCTAGGGTTCGTCCGCCAGTCATGTTGACCGGCTCCCCTTGAGAGTCTTTTCCCGAGCCCTTGCTCGGGTTTTTCTCTCTCTCGTCGGTCGCATTGATCGGCGTTTACCTTTTGGTTTTCTAATCTAAGATCAGTTTGCGTCGCCCGCTGCCGCCATCGAACCCCGCGCCTCTACTCCGGCATTAGCGTCAACTACATCGGCCTCTTTATCATGAACCGTGCGGCAGGGCTGCACGCGCCGCCCAAGGGACGCCTTCGTGCGTCGATGTCGGCCGCTCATCCACACAGTCTTCATTGTCCGTTCGTCTTCGTCGTCATCGTCCGGGACATCATCGACAACGTCGCCATCGACTCCGATCAGCGCGTCATCCCCGCCATGGCTCTACAGCGTCGTTGTTGGTCTGATCAACCATTCATGTGTCTATCTTTGCCAAGCACGTCCCCGAGAACGCGCATACCGCCGATTGAGCCATAGGTTGCCGTCGCATCGTCCCTTCGGACTGCTGCGTCGCCGCCCCAAGTTTTTCCCACCGGTCGCTTCCGACCTGCGCTCCGCTCCTGCCGACGCCTCTTGGGGTTGTGGCGTCGCGGCCTGCGGTCCAAGCCGCCGCCCCGAGATCCTCCCTCCGGCTACCCACGTAGCCGCCTTTGTGTCACCCCTTAAGGCTGACGTGTCGCGGCACGCGGCCCACGCTGCCTCCCGTCTAGTCGTCGCCCCCGACCAGTGGTTCACCCCCGTGATTTCACAATCCGCGTCACCGCTGTGTCGCCCCTTAGGGCCATAGTGCCACG
>LR738710.1:735508305-735607577 GCA_902687465.1 Secale cereale | reverse complement strand
CCGTGGCGTCCGCTCCATGTCGTCCCCGTGGCTGCACCGACCCTCACGTCGCTGCTGCGTCGCCTCGCCGAGCCGTAGCAAGCATGGCACGTGATCCACGCCGCCGCCTGAGGCTGTCCCCGCGGTTGCACCAACCCGCCCGCCGCTGCGCCGCCCCTTCGAGTCGTCGGGCCGCAGCCCGTGATCCCCGCAACCGCCCCGAGGTCTTTCACCGTCGCCTCGACCTGCCCGCCACTGCTGCGTTGCCCCTTCGGGCCGTAGCGCCCCGGCCTGCACTCCACCGCCGTCACCGCACGTCAACTTCCCGTGGTATGTTCCATGATACGTCTCCAACATATCTATAATTTTTTATTGTTCCATGCTATTATTTATGATGTTTTGGATGTTTAATGGGCTTTATTATACACTTTTATATTATTTTTGGGACTAACCTATTAACCCAAAGGCCCAGTCCAGATTGCTGTTCTTTTTTGCCTATTTCAGGGTTCTGCAGAAAAGGAATATCAAACGGAGTCCAAACGGAATGAAACCTTCGGGAGAGATATTTTTGGAGCGATATCTTCACGGGATACTTGAGAACCACAGAATAGGGGACACATGGTGTCCACGAGGGTGGGGGGCATGCCCCCTCCCCCTGGGCATGCCCCCTGCCTCGTGGGCCCCACGTTGCTCCCCCGGTGCCCTCCTTCCTCCTATATATACCCATGTACCCTGAAAACATCGAAGCAATAGAGAAAACCCTAATTCCACCGCCGCAACCTTCTGTTCCCGTGAGATCCCATCTTGGGGCCTGTTCCGGAGCTCCGCCGGAGGGGGGATCTTCCAAGGAGTGCTTCTACATCAACACCATCGCCTCACCATGAGTTGTGAGTAGTTTACCACAGACCTTCGGGTCCATAGTTAGTACCTAGATGGCTTCTTCTCTCTTTTTGGATCTCAATACCAAGTTCTCCTCGGTCTTCGAGGAGATCTATTCGATGTAATCTTTTTGTGGTCTGTTTGTCGAGATCCGATGAATTGTGGGTTTATGATCAAGATTACCTATGAGAAATATTTGATTCTTTTTTGAATTCTTTTATGTATTATTATAATATCCTTGCAAGTCTCTTCGAACTATCGGTTTGGTTTGGCCTACTAGATCTATAGTTCTTGCAATGGGAGAAGTGCTTGGCTTTGGTTTCAATCTTGCGGTGTCCTTTCCCAGTGACAGCAGGGGCAGCAAGGCACGTATAGTATTGTTGCCATCAAGGATAAAAAGATGGGGTTTATATCATATTGCTTGAGTTTATCGTTCTACATCATGTCATGTTGCTTAAAGCATTACTTTGTTCTTATGAACTTAATATTCTAGATGCATGCTAGATAGCGGTAGATGTGTGGAGTAATAGTAGTGGATGCAGAATCGTTTCGGTCTACTTGTCACGGAGGTGATGCCTATATATAATGATCATGCCTAGGTATTCTCATAATTATTCGCTTTTCTATCAATTGCTCGACAGTAATTCGTTCACCCACCATAGAAATCTGCTAGCATGAGAGAAGCCACTACTGAAACCTATGGCCCTGATACGTGTCCAACGTATCTATAATTTTTTATTGTTCCATGCTATTATTTATAAAGTCATGGATGTTTAATGGGCTTTATCATTCACTTTTATATCATTTTTGGGACTAACCTACTAACCCAAAGGCCCAGTCCAGATTGCTGTTTTTGCCTATTTCAGGGTTTTGCAGAAAAGGAATATCAAACGGAGTCCAAACGGAATGAAACCTTCGCAGGAGATATTTTTGGAGGAAATCACGCAAGATAAACTTTGGGGCCAAGCTAGAGGACAGGGGGCCCACCCTCGAGGGTGGGGGCGCGCCCCCCTTCCCAGGGCGCGCTCCCTGCCTCGAGGGCAGCCCCTGTGGCCCCTGGTGCCCCTCTTCTTCCTATATATACCTACGTACCCCAAAAACTCCGTACGAAGAAAGAAAACCCTAATTCCACCGCCGTAGCTGCTGTTCCCGTGGAGATCCCGTCTTGGAGCCTGTTCCGAGAGGGGGATCCATCATGGAGGCCTTCATCATCATCATCATCACCATCACCCTCACCATGAGTTGTGAGTAGTTTACCACAGACCTTCGGGTCCATAGCTAGTATCTAGATGGCTTCTTCTCTCTCTCCAGATCTCAATACAAAGTTCTCCTCGGTCTTCGAGGAGATCTATTCGATGTATCTCTTTTTGCGGTGTGTTTGTCGAGATCCGATGAATTGTGAGTTTATGATCAAGGTTATCTATGAAAGATATTTGGTTCTTCTCTGAACTTTTTACGTGTGCTCATAATATCCTTGCAAGTCTCTTCGAATTATTGGTTTGGTTTGGCCTACTAGATCTATAGTTCTTGCAATGGGAGAAGTGCTTGGCTTTAGGTTCAATCTTGCGGTGTCCTTTCCCAGTGACAGTAGGGGCAGCAAGGCACGTATTGTATTGTTGCCATCGAGGATAAAAAGATGGGGTTTTCATCATATTGCTTGAGTTTATCCCTCTACATCATGTCATCTTGCTTAAGGCGTTACTCTGTTCGTATGAACTCAATACACTAGATGCATGCTGGATAGCGGTTGTGTGGAGTAATAGTAGTAGATGCAGGCAGGAGTCGGTCTACTTGTCTCGAACATGATGCCTATATACAATGATAATGCCTAGATAGTCCCATAACTATTCGCTTTTCTATCAATTGCTCGACAGTAATTTGTTTACCCGCCGTAGAATATCGCTATCATGAAGAAGCCACTAGAGAAAACTATGTCCCCGGGGTTCAATTTATCATATTACTTTCCCGTCAACTAGCCAATTTATGTCGCCATTGTTTATTTGTTTTCTTTACTTTCTGTTTCTATACCAAAAATACCAAAAATATAAACTATCATCTCTATCAGATCTCTCTATCGTAAGTGGCCGTAATGGGATTGACAACCCCTTATCGCGTTGGCTGCGAAGTTCTTATTTGTTTGTGCAGGTGCGAGGGACTGGCGCGTGGTCTCCTACTGGATTGATTCCTTGGTTCTGAAAAACTGAGGGAAATACTTACGCTACTGTGCTGCATCTCCCTTTCCTCTTCGATGGAATACAACGCAAGCTCAAGAGGTAGCAGCCCCCCGGGTCTATTCTCAACATATCAACTACAATTTACTTTACTTTACAGTTTTAACTTTCTATTCTTTTATCCAAAAATACCAAAAATATCAAACTATCATATCTATCAGATCTCACTTTCGTAAGTGACCGTAAAGGGATTGACAATCCCTTATCGTGTTGGCTGCGAAGTTCTTATTTGTTTGTGCAGGTGCGAGGGACTCGCGCGTGGTCTCCTACTGAATTGATACCTTGGTTCTTAAAAACTAAGGGAAATACTTACGCTACTGTGCTGCATCACCCTTACCTCTTCGAGGGAATACAACGCAGGCTCGAGAAGTAGCAAGAAGAATTTATGGCCCCGTTGCCGGGGAAGCTTACGCAAAAGTCATATACCAAGTACCTATCACAAACCCTTATACTTCGCATTACTTTTTTTGCCTCTCGTTTTCCTCTCCCCCACTTCACCCTTGCCGTTTTATTTGCCCTTCTTTTTGCCGTGTGTTTACCGTTCGCTTGCTTCTTGTTTGCTTGTGTGTTGGATTGCTTGCTTGTCACTATGGCTCAAAACAATACCAAATTGTGTGACTTCTCCAAAACCAACAATAATGATTTTATTAGCACTCCGATTGCTCCTATTACCGATGCTGAATCTTGTGAGATCAATGCTGCTCTGTTGAATCTTGTCATGAAAGATCAATTTTCCGGCCTTCCTAGTGAAGATGCCTCTACCCATCTAAGCAACTTTGTTGATTTGTGTGATATGCAAAAGAAAAGGGATACAGATAATGATATTGTTAAATTGAAGTTATTTTCGTTTTCGCTAGAGATCGTGCTAAAACTTGGTTTTCCTCTTTGCCTAGAAATAGTATTGATTCGTGGAATAAGTGCAAAGATGTTTTTATCTCTAAGTATTTTCCTCCTGTTAAGATCATCTCACTTAGAAACGATATTATGAATTTTAAGCAAATTGATCATGAGCATGTTGCACAAGCTTGGGAGAGAATGAAATTAATGATAAGTAATTTCCCTACACATGGTTTGAACTTATGGATGATTATACAAAACTTTTATGCTGGCTTGAATTTTGCTTCTAGAAATCTTTTAGATTCGGCCGCAGGAGGCACTTTCATGGAAACTACCTTAGGAGAAGCTACCAAGCTCCTAGATAATATTATGGTTAATTATTATCAATGGCACACCGAAAGATCTACTAGTAAAAAAGTGCATGCTATTGAAGAGATTAGTGTTTTGAGTGGAAAGATGGATGAGCTTATGAAATTATTTGCTGGTAAGAGTGCTTCTTCTGATCCTAATGATATGCCTTTATCCACGTTGATTGAAAATAATAATGAATCTTTGGATGTGAATTTTGTTGCTCGGAATAATTTTGGTAACAATTCTTATAGAGGAAACTTTAATCCTAGGCCTTTTCCTAGTAATTCCTCTAATAATTATGGTAATTCCTACAATAACTCTTATGGAAAGATGCCTTCGGAATTTGAAACTAATGTTAAGGAGTTTATGAATTCGCAAAAGAATTTCAATGCTTTGCTTGAAGAAAAAATGCTTAAGATTGATGAATTGGATAGAAGTGTGGATAGAATTACTCTTGATGTTGATTCTTTGAAACTTAGATCTATTCCACCTAAGCATGATATCAATGAGTCTCTCAAAGCCATGAGGATTTCCATTGATGAATGCAAAGAAAGAACCGTTAGGATGTGTGCTAAAAAAGAGAGCTTTATAAAAGCGTGTTCTTCTAGTTATCATGAAAATAAAGATGAAGATCTGAAAGTTATTGATGTGTCTCCTATTAGATCCTTGTTTTCTAGTATGAATCTTGATAAAGGGGGTACTAAAGATGAGTCTACTTTAATTAAAAGGCGTCCCAATGATTCGGAGTTTTTAGATCTTGATGCTAAAATTGTTAAAAGTGGGATCGAAGAGATTAAAACTTTGCATAGTGAACCCACTACTTTGGATTTCAAGGGATTCAATTATGATAATTGCTCTTTCATTGATTGTATTTCCGTGTTGCAATCCGTACTAAACTCTCCGCATGCTTATATTCAAAATAAAGCTTTTACCAAACACATAGTTGATGCTTTGATGCAATCTTATGAAGAAAAACTTGAATTAGAAGTTTCTATCCCTAGAAAGCTTTATGATGAGTGGGAAACTACTATTAAAATTAAAATTAAACATCATGAATGATTTGCTTTGTGTGATCTTGGTGCAAGTGTTTCCACTGTCCCAAAAACTTTGTGTGATTTGTTAGGTTTCCATGAGGTTGATGATTGTTCTTTTAATTTGCATCTTGCGGATTCTACTATTAAGAAACCTATGGGAAGGTTTAATGATGTTCTTATTGTTGCCAATAGGAATTATGTGCCCGTAGATTTCATTGTTCTTGATATAGATTGCAATCCTTCATGTCCTATTATTCTTGGTAGACCTTTCCTTAGAACGATTGGTGCAATTATTGATATGAAGGAAGGAAATAGTAGATTCCAATTTCCATTAAGGAAAGGCATGGAACACTTTCCTAGAAAGAAAATCAAATTACCTTATGAATCCATTATGAGAGCCACTTATGGATTGCCTTCCAAAGATGGCAATACCTAGATCTATCCTTGTATCGTGCCTAGCTAGGGGAGTTAAACGATAGCGCTTGTTGGGAGGCAACCCAATTTTATTTTATTTGTTTTTGCTTCTGTTTAGGAATAAATATTGCATCTAGCTTCTGTTTAGATGTGGTTTTGTGTTTGAATTAGTGTTTGTGCCAAGTAGAACCTTTGGGAAGACTTGTGTGAAGTTTATATGATCTTGCTGTAAAAGACAGAAACGTTAGCGCTCACGAGAATAGTCACCAGATTTTACTGGAGAGTGCTATTTAGTTGATTATTTTTGCAGATGATTAATAGACAAATTCCTCATGATTACCAATTTATTTAAAAAAAATTAGAGTTACAGAAGTATGCGAAAGCTACAGATTACTACAGACTGTTCTGTTTTTGACAGATTCTGTTTTTCGTGTGTTGTTTGCTTATTTTGATGAATCTATGGTTAGTATTGGAGGATATGAATCATAGAGAAGTTGGAATACAGTAGGTTTAACACCAATATAAACAAAGAATGAGTTCATTACAGTACCTTGGAGTGGTGGTTTGTTTTCTTATACTAACGGAGCTCACGAGATTTTTGGCTAAGTTTTGTGTTGTGAAGTTTTCAAGTTTTGAGTATGGCTTTGATGGACCATGGAACAAGGAGTGGCAAGAGCCTAAGCTTGGGGATGCCCAAGGCACCCCAAGGTAAAATTCAAGGACAACCAAAAGCCTAAGCTTGGGGATGCCCCGGGAAGGCATCCCCTCTTTCGTCTTCATCTATCGGTAACTATACTCGGGACTATATTTTTATTCACTACATGATATGTGTTTTACTTGGAGCGTCATGTATGATTTGAGTCTTTGCTTCTTAGTTTGCCACAATCATCCTTGCTGGAAACACCTTTTTGAGAGAGATAAATATGGCCTAGAATTTGTTAGAACACTCTCTGTGCTTCACTTATATCTTTTGAGCTAAACAGTTTGCTCTAGTGCTTCACTTTATCTTTTAGAGCACGGTGGTGATTTTATTTTGTAGAAATTGTTGATCTCTCATGCCCCACTTATATCATTTTGCGAGTCTATTAGAACAGCATGGGAATGTGCTTTGGTTATAAAACTAGTCCTAATATGATATGCATCCAAGATAAATGTAGAAAAAAATTTCATACAAAGTGCATTGAATATGATGAGAAGTTTGATACTTGATGATTGTTTTGAGATATGAGGATAGTGATATTAGAGTCATGCTAGTGGAGTTATTATGAAATTGAGAAATACTTGTGTTAAAGTTTGTGATTTCCGTAGCATGCACATATGGTGAACCGCTATGTGATGAAGTTAGAGCATGAGGTATTTGTATAGTGTCATCCTTTGTGTGGAGGTCGGGGGCGCGTGATGGTTAACTCCTACCAACCTCCCCCCTAGAAGCATGCGTTGATTGCTTTGTTTTGATGACTCGTAAATTTTGCAATAAGTATATGAGTTCTTTATGACTAATGCTGAGTCCATGGATTATACACACTCTCACCCTTCCACCATTGCTAGCCTCTCTTGTACCGCGCAACTTTCGCCGGTACCGTACACCCACTATATACCTTCCTCAAAACAGCCACCATACCTACTTATCATGGCATTTCCATAGCCATTCCGAGATATATTGCCATGCAACTTTCCACCGTTTCGTTCATATGACACGCTTCATATTGTCCTATTGCCATGCATGATCATGTAGTTGACATCGTATTTGTGGCAAAGCCACCATTCATAATTTTTCATACATGTCACTCTTGATTCATTGCACATCCCGGTACACCGCCGGAGGCATTCATATAGAGTCATACCTTGTTCTAGCATCGAGTTGTAATATCGAGTTGTAAATCAATAAAAGTGTGATGATCATCATTATTAGAGAATTGTCCCATGTGAGGAAACGCCAAATAAAAAAAAAGATGGCCCAAAAAAATATAGAGAGAGGGGCTAAAAAAAAGAGAAATCCCCTCCAAAAAAAGAGAGAAAAGAGAGAAGGGACAATGCTACTATCCTTTTCCACACTTGTGCTTCAAAGTAGCACCATGTTCTTCATGATAGAGAGTCTCGTGTTTAGTCACTTTCATATACTAGTGGGAATTTTCATTATAGAACTTGGCTTGTATATTCCAACGATAGGCTTCCTCAAATGCCCTAGGTCTTCATGATCAAGCAAGTTGGATGCACACCCACTTAGTTTCTTTTGTTGAGCTTTCATACATTTTTAGCTCTAGTGCATCCGTTGCACGGAAATCCCTACTCACTCACATTGATATCTATTGATGGGCATCTCCATAGCCCGTTGATACGCCTAGTCGATGTGAGACTATCTTCCTCCTTTTTGTCTTCGCCACAACCACCACTCTATTCCACCCATAGTGCTATATCCATGGCTCATGCTCATGTATTGCGTGAAAGTTGAAAGGTTTGAAAAAATTGAGTAAGAAAACAAGTGCTTGGCTGAAACCGGGATTGTGCATGATATGAATATTTTGTGTGATGAAGAGGGAGCATAGCCAGACTATATGATTTTGTAGGGATAACTTTCTTTAGCCATGTTATTTTGAGAAGACATGATTGCTTTGTTAGTATGCTTGAAGTATTATTATTTCTTATGTCAATATAAACTTTTGTCTTGAATATTTTGGATATGAACATTCATGCCACAATAAAGAGAATTACATTGAAAATTATGTTGGTTAGCATTCCACATCAAAAATGCTGTTTTTATCATTTACCTACTCGAGGACGAGCAGCAATTAAGCTTGGGGATGCTTGATACGTCTCCAACGTATCTATAATTTTTTTATTGTTCCATGCTATTATTTATGATGTTCTGGATGTTTAATGGGCTTTATTATACACTTTTATATTATTTTTGGGACTAACCTATTAACCCAAGGGCCCAGTCCAGATTGTTGTTTTTTGCCTATTTCAGGGTTTTGCAAAAAAGGAATATCAACCGGAGTCCAAACGGAGTGAAACCATCGGGAGAGATATTTTTTGAGCGATATCTTCACGGGAGACTTGAGAACAAAGGAATAGGGCACACGTGGCGTCCACGAGGGTGGGGGGCGCGCCCCCTCCCCCTGGGTGCCCCCTGCCTCGTGGGCCCCACGTTCCTCCCCCGGTGCTCTCCTTCCTCCTATATATACCCATGTACCCTGAAAACATCGAAGCAACAGAGAAAACCCTAATTCCACCGCCGCAACCTTCTGTTCCCGTGAGATCCCATCTTGGGGCCTGTTCCAGAGCTCCGCCGGAGGGGGGATCTTCCCCGGAGTGCTTCTACATCAACACCATCGCCTCACCATGAGTTGTGAGTAGTTTACCACAGACCTTCGGATCCATAGTTAGTACCTAGATGGCTTCTTCTCTTTTTTGCATCTCAATACCAAGTTCTCCTCGGTCTTCGAGGAGATCTATTCGATGTAATCTTTTTGCGGTGTGTTTGTCGAGATCCGATGAATTGTGGGTTTATGATCAAGATTATCTATGAGAAATATTTGGTTATTTTCTGAATTCTTTTATGTATGATTATAATATCCTTGCAAGTCTCTTGGAATAATCGGTTTGGTTTGGCCTACTAGATCTACAATTCTTGCAATGGGAGAAGTGCTTGGCTTTGGGTTCAATCTTGCGGTGTCCTTTCCGAGTGACATCAGGGGCAGCAAGGCATGTATAGTATTGTTGCCATCGAGGATAAAAAAATGGGGTTTATATCATATTGCTTGAGTTTATCCCTCTACATCATGTCATCTTTCTTAAAGCATTACTCTGTTCTTATGAACTAAATACTCTAGATGCATGCTGGATAGCGGTCGATGTGTGGAGTAATAGTAGTAGATGCAGAATCGTTTCGGTCTACTTGTCGCGGAAGTGATGCCTATATATAATGATCATGCCAAGATATTCTCATAATTATTCGCTTTTCTATCAATTGCTCGACAGTAATTCGTTCACCCATCGTAGAAATCTGCTATCATGAGAGAAGCCACTAGTCAAACCTATGGCCCCCGGGTCTATTCTCAAAATATCAATCTACAATCTACTTTACTTTACTGTTTTTACTGTCTGTTCTTATATCGAAAAATACCAAAAGTATCAAACTATCATATCTATCAGATCTCACTTTCGTAAGTAACTGTAAAGGGATTGACAACCCCTTATCGCGTTGGCTGCGAAGTTCTTATTTGTTTGTGCAGGTGCAAGGGACTCGCGCGTGGTCTCCTACTGAATTGATATCTTGGTTCTCAAAAACTGAGGGAAATACTTACGCTACTGTGGTGCATCACCCTTTCCTCTTCGAGGGAATACAATGCAAGCTCGAGAAGTAGCATTCCGTGCTGCTACTTCTCGAGCTTGAGTTGTATTCCCACGAAGAGGAAAGAAATGCTACTTCTCGAGCTTGCGTTGTATTCCCTCGAAGAGTAAAGGGTGATGCAGCACAGTAGCGTAAGTATTTCCCTCAGTTTTTGAGAACCAATGTATCAATCTAGTAGGAGGCCACGCGCGAGTCCCTCGCACCTGCACAAACAAATAAGAACCTCGCAGCCAACGCGATAAGGAGTTGTCAATCCCTTCACGGTCACTTACGAGAGTGAGATCTGATAGATAGGATAGGATAATATTTTTGGTATTTTTGGTATAGGAACAGAAAGTAAATAAAGCAAATAAGCAACAACAACAGAAAGTGGCTAGTTGAAGGGAAAGTATCATGATGAAGATAGACTGGGGGGCATAGGTTTCACTAGTGGCTTCTCTCATGATAGCAGAATTCTATGGTGGGTGAACAAATTACTGTCGAGCAATTGATAGAAAAGGGCATAGTTATGAGAATATCTAGGCATGATCATTGTATATAGACATCACGTCCGTGACAAGTAGACCGAAACGATTCTGCATCTACTACTATTACTCCACACATCCACCGCTATCCAGCATGCATCTAGAGTATTAAGTTCATAAGAACAGAGTAATGCCATAAGCAAGATGACATGATGTAGAGGGATAGACTCAAGCAATATGATATAAACCCCATCTTTTTATCCTCGATGGCAACAATACTATACGTGCCTTGCTGCCCCTGCTGTCACTGGGAAAGGACACCGCAAGATTGAACCCAAAGCCAAGCACTTCTCCCATTGCAAGAACTATAGATCTAGTAGGCCAAACCAAACCAATAATTCGAAGAGACTTGCAGGGATATTATAATCATACATAAAGATTTCAGAAACAAAATCCAATATTGTTCATAGATAATCTTGATCATAAACCCACAATTCATCGGATCTCGACAAACACACCACAATAAATTACATCGAATAGATCTCCTCGAAGATCGAGAAGAACTTTGTATTGAGATCCAATGAGAGAGAAGAAGCCATCTAGCTAATAACTATGGACCCGAAGGTCTGTGGTAAACTACTCACAACTCATCAGAGGGGCTATGGTGTTGATGTAGAAGCCCTCCGTGATCGATGCCCCCTCCGGCGGAGCTCCGGAACAGGCCCCAAGATGGGATCTCACGGGAACAGAAGGTTACAGCGGTGGAATTAGGGTTTCTTCGTGCTCCTCGATGTTTTTATGGTATATGGGTATATATAGGAGGAAAAAGTATGTCGGTGGATCAACGTGGGGCACATGAGGGTGGGGGCGCGCCTACCCCCCTGGGCGCGCTCTGCCCCCTCGTGGGCACCTCGTTTCTTCTCTGACTTGTACTCCAAGTCTCTCGTGAAGATATTGTTCCAAAAATAACTCTCCCGAAGGTTTCATTCCGTTTGGACTCCGTTTGATGTTCCTTTTCTGCGAAACACTGAAATAAGCAAAAAACAGCAATTTGCACTGGATCTTGGGTTAGTAAGTTAGTCCCAAAAATAATATAAAAATGTGTAATTAAGACCATTAAACATCCAAAATAGAATATCTAATAGCATGGAGCAATCAAAAATTATAGATACGTTGGAGACGTATCAAGCATCCCCAAGCTTAATTCTTGCTCGTCCTCGAGTAGGTAAATGATAATTTTTGATGTGGAATGCTAACCAACATAATTCTCAATGGAATTCTCTTTATTGTGGCATGAATGTTCAGATCCAAAAGATTCAAGAAAAAGGTCTATATTGACATAAGAATAATAATACTTCAAGCATACTAACAAAGCAATCATGTCTTCTCAAAATAACATGGCCAAAGAAAGTTCATCCCTACAAAATCATATAGTTAGGCTATGCTCCATCTTCGTCACACAAAATAATCAAATCATGCACAACCCCGGTTTCAGCCAAGCACTTGTTTCATACTTAAATTTTTTCAAACTTTTTCAAATTTCACGCAATACATGAGCGTGAGCCATGGACATAGAACTATGTGGAATAGAGTGGTGGTTGTGGAGAAGAAAAAGAGGAAGATGGTCTCACATCAACTAGGCATATCAATGGGCTATGTAGATGCCCATCAATAGATATCAATGTGAGTGAGTAGGGATTGCCATGCAACGGATGCACTAGAGCTATAAATGTATGAAAGCTCAACAAAAGAAACTAAGTGGGTGTGCAACCAACTTGCTTGCTCACGAAGACCTAGGGCATTTGAGGAGGCCCATCGTTGGAATATACAAGCCAAGTTATATAATGAAAATTCCCACTAGTATATGAAAGTGACGAAACAAGAGACTCTCTATCATGAAGATCATGGTGCTACTTTGAAGCACAAGTGTGGAAAAAGATAGTAGCATTGTCCCTTTTTTTTCCTTTTTTTATTTTTTTCCTTTGGGCCCCTTTTTTTTCTTTGGCCTTTCCTTCTTTTTTTATTTTCCATTTTATTCTTTGGGACAATGCTCTAATAATGATGATCATCACACTTCTATTGATTTACAACTCGATATTACAACTGGATACTAGAACAAAGTATGACTCTATATGAATGCCTCCGGCGGTGTACCGGGATGTGCAATGAATCAAGAGTGACATGTATGAAAATTATGCATGGTGGCCTAGCCACAAATACGATGTCAACTACATGATCATGCATGGCAATATGACTATGATGAAGCGTGTCATAGCAAACGGAACGGTGGAAAGTTGCACGACAATATATCTCGGAATGTCTATGGAAATGCCATGATAGGTAGGTATGGTGGATGTTTTGAGGAAGGTATAAGGTGGGTGTATGGTGCCGGTGAGAATTGCGCGGTACAAGAGAGGCTAGCAATGGTGGAAGGTTGAGAGTGCGTATAATCCATGGACTCAACATTAGTCATAAAGAACTCACATACTTATTGCAAAATCTACAAGTCATCAAAACAAAGTACTACACGCATGCTCCTAGGGGAAGGGTTGGTAGGAGTTAACCATCGCGTGATCCCGACCTCCACACAAAGGATGACACTCAATGAAATACTTCATGCTTCAAATTTGTCACACAACGGTTACCATACGTGCATGCTACGGGACTTGCAAACCTTAACACAAGTATTTCTCAAATTCACAACTACTCTACTACCATGACTCTAATATCACCATCCTCATATCTCAAAACAATCATCAAGTATCAAACTTCTTATAGTATTCAATGCACTTTATGTGAAAGTTTTTGCTATACTCATCTTGGATGCCTATCATATTAGGACTAGTTTTATAACCAAAGGACATTACCATGCTGTTCTAAAAGACTCTCAAATAGATATAAGTGAAGCATGAGAGATCAATAATTTCTACAAAATCAAACCACCACCGTGCTCTAAAAGATACAAGTGAAGCACTAGAGCAAAATTATCTAGCTCAAAAGATATAAGTGAAGCACATAGAGTATTCTAATAAATTCCAGTTTATTTGTATCTCTCTCAAAAGGTGTGTCCAGAAAGGATGATTATGGCAATCTAAAAAGCAAAGACTCTAATCATACATGACGCTCCAAGCAAAACACATATCATGTGGTGAATAAAAATATAGTCTCAAGTAAAGTTACCGATAGACGAAGATGAAAGAGGGGATGCCTTCCCGGGGCATCCCCAAGCTTAGGCTTTTGGTTGTCCTTGAATTTTACCTTGGGGTGCCTAGGGCATCCCCAAGCTTAGGCTTTTACCACTCTTTGTTCCATAGTCCATCAAATCCATACTCAAAACTTGAAAGCTTCACAACACAACTTAGCCAAAAATCTCGTGAGCTCCGTTAGTATAAGAAAACAAACCACCACTCAAAGGTACTGTAATGAACTCATTATTTGTTTATATTGATGTTAAACCTACTGTATTCCAACTTCTCTATGATTCTTACCCCCCGATACTACTCATAGATTCATTAAAATAAGCAAACAACACACGAAAAACAGAATCTGTCAAAAACAGAATAGTCTGTAGTAATCTGTAACTTTCGAATACTTCTGTAAATCTAAAAAATTTGAAATAAATTGATGGAAGTGAGGAATTTGTATATTAATCATCTGCAAAAAGAATCAATTAAAAGCACTCTCCAGTAAAAAATGACAGCCAATCTCATGAGCGCTAAATTTTTTGTTTTTTACAGCATGATCGTATAAACTTCACACAAGTCTTCCCAAAGGTTCTACTTGGCACAAACACTAATTAAAACACAAAACCACATCTAAACAGAAGCTAGATGCAATATTTATTCCTAAACAGAAGCAAAAACAAAGAAAATAAAATTGGGTTGCCTCCCAACAAGCGCTATCGTTGAACACCCCTAGCTAGGCACGATACAAGAATAGATCTAGGTATTGTCATCTTTGTTAGGCAATCCATAAGTGGCTCTCATAATAGATTCCTAAGGTAATTTGATTTTCTTTCTAGGAAAGTGTTCCATGCCTTTCCTTAACGGAAATTGGAATCTAATAATTCCTTCCTTGATATCAATAATTGCACATATCGTTCTAAGGAAAGGTCTACCAAGAATAATAGGACATGAAGTATTGCAATCTATATCAAGAATGATGAAATACACGGGCACATAATTCCTATTGGCAACAATAAGAACATCATTAATCCTTCCCATAGGTTTCTTAATGGTAGAATCCACAAGATGCAAATTTAAAGAGCAATCATCAAGTTCATGGAAACCTAACATATCACACAAAGCTTTTGGAATTGTGGAGACACTTGCACCCAAATCACACAAAGCAAAGCATTCATGATCTTTAATTTTAATTTTTATAGTAGGCTCCCACTCATCATAAAGCTTTCTAGGGATAGAAACTTCTAATTCAAGTTTTTCTTCATAAGACTACATTAAAGCATCAACTATGTGTTTGGTAAAAGCCTTATTTTGAGTATAAGCATGCGGAGAATTTAGGGATTGCAACAAGGAGATAAAATCTATTAAAGAACAATTATCATAGGAAAATCCCTTGAAATCCAAGATAGTGGGTTCATTCCTATGTAAAGTTTTGATCTCTTCAATCCCACTTTTAACAATTTTAGCATCAAGATCTAAAAACTCCGAATCAATGGGACGCCTTTTAACTAAAGTAGACTCATCTCCAGTCCCATATTTATCAAGATTCATAGTAGAAAACAAGGATTTAATAGGAGAAACATTAATCACTTTCAGATCTTCATCCTTATTATCATGAAAACTAGAAGAACACGCTTTCATAAAGCAATCTCTTTTAGCACGCATCCTAGCGGTTCTTTCTTTGCACTCATCAATGGAAATTCTCATGGCTTTGAGAGACTCATTGATATCATGCTTAGGTGGAATAGATCTAAGTTTCAAAGAATCAACATCACGAGTAATTTTATCCATGTTTCTAGCCAACTCATCAATCTTAAGCATTTTTTCTTCAAGCAAAGCATTGAAATTCTTTTGCGAATTCATAAACTCTTTAACACTAGTCTCAAATTCAGAGGGCATCTTACCAAAATTTCCATAAGAGTTATTGTAGGAATTGCCATAATTATTAGAGTAATTACTAGAAAAAGGCATAGGATTAAAGTTTCCTCTGTAAGCATTGTTACTAAAATTATTCCTACCAACAAAATTCACATCCAAAGATTCATCATTATTTTCAATCAACATGGATAAAGGCATATCATTAGGATCGGAATAAGCACTCTTAGTAGCAAATAATTTCAGAAGTTCATCCATCTTTCCACTCAAAACACTAATCCCTTCAATAGCATGCACTTTTTTACTAGTTGATCTTTCGGTGTGCCATTGAGAGCAGTTAACC
Source organism: Secale cereale (assembly GCA_902687465.1). Lineage (NCBI taxonomy): Eukaryota > Viridiplantae > Streptophyta > Magnoliopsida > Poales > Poaceae > Secale > Secale cereale. Next base: position 735,591,634 of record LR738710.1, on the reverse strand, counting down.
ATAATATTATCTAGGAGTTTGGTAGCTTCTCCTAAAGTGATTTCCATAAAAGTGCCCCCCGCGGCCGAATCTAAAAGATTTATAGAAGCAAAATTCAAGCAGGCATAAAAATTTTTATAATCATCCATAAGTTCAAACCATGTGTAGGGCAATTACGTATCATTAATTCCATTCTCTCCCAAGCTTGTGCAACATGCTCATGATCTAGTTGCTTAAAACTTATAATATCGTTTCTAAGAGAGATAATCTTAGCGGGAGGAAAATACTTAGAGATAAAGGCATCTTTGCACTTATTCCATGAATCAATACTATTTCTAGGCAAAGAGGAAAACCAAGTTTTAGCACGATCTCTAAGTGAAAACAGAAATAGCTTCAATTTAACAATATCATTATCCGTATCCCTCTTCTTTTGCATATAGCACAAATCAACAAAGTTATTCAGATGGGTAGCGGCATCTTCACTAGGAAGGCCAGAAAATTGATTTTTCATGACAAGATTCAACAGAGCAGCATTGATCTCACAAGATTCAACTTCTAAGACATGAGCAATCGGAGTGCTAATAAAATCATTATTGTTGGTATTGGATAAGTCGCACAATTTGGTATTATCTTGAGCCATAGTGACAAGCAAGCAATCCAACACACAAGCAAACAAGAGGCAAGCGAACGGTAAAACACACGGAAAAAGAAGGGCGAATAAAACGGCAAGGGTGAAGTGGGGGAGAGGAAAACGAGAGGCAAATAATGTAGTGCGAGGGATAAGGGTTTGTGATAGGTACTTGGTATATGACTTTTGCGTAGATCTCCCCGGCAATGGCACCAGAAATTCTTCTTGCTACTTCTCAAGCTTGAGTTGTATTCCCTCGAAGAGGAAAGGGTGATGCAGCACAGTAGCGTAAGTATTTCCCTCAGTTTTTGAGAACCAAGGTATCAATCCAGTAGGAGACTACGCGCGGGTCCCTCGCACCTGCACAAACAAATAAGAACCTCGCATCCAACGCGATAAGGGGTTGTCAATCCCTTCACGGTCACTTACGAGAGCGAGATCTAATAGATAGGATAGGATAATATTTTTGTTATTTTTGGTATAGGAACAGAAAATAAATAAAGAAAATAAGCAACGGCAACAGAAATTGGCTAGTTGAAGGGAAAGTAATATGATGAATATAGACCCGGGGGCCATAGGTTTCAATAGTGGCTTCTCTCGTGATAGCAGAATTCTACGATGGGTGAACAAATTACTGTCGAGCAATTGATAGAAAAGTGCATAGTTATGAGAATATCTAGGCATGATCATTGTATATAGGCATCACGTCCGTGACAAGTAGACCAAAACGATTATGCATCTAGTACTATTACTCCACACATCGACCGCTATCCAGTATGCATCTAGAGTATTAAGTTCATAAGAACAGAGTAACGCCTTAAGCAAGATGACATGATGTAGAGGGATAAACTCAAGCAATATGATATAAACCCTATTTTTTTATCCTTGATGGCAACAATACCACATGTGCCTTGCTGCCCCTGCTGTCACTGGGAAAGGACACTGCAAGATTGAACCCAAAACCAAGCACTTCTCCCATTGCAAGAACTATAGATCTAGTAGGCCAAACCAAACCAATAATTCGAAGAGACTTGCAAGGATATTATAATCATACATAAAAAAGTTCAAAAAAGAATCAAATATTGTTCATAGATAATCTTGATCATAAACCCACAATTCATCGGATCTCGACAAACACACCGCAAAAAGATTACATCGAATAGATCTCCTCGAAGATTGAGAAGAACTTTGTATTGAGATCCAAAGAGAGAGAGAAGACGTCATCTAGCTAATAACGATGGACCCGAAGGTCTGTGGTAAACTACTCACAGCTCATCGGAGGGGCTATGATGTTGATATAGAAGCCCTCCGTGATCGATACCCCCTCCGGTGGAGCTCCGGAACAGGCCCCAAGATGGGATCTCACGGGAACAGAAGGTTACGGCGGTGGAATTAGGGTTTCTTCATGCTCCTTGATGTTTTCAAGGTATATGGGTATATATAGGAGGAAAAAGTACGTCGGTGGAGCAACGTGGGGCCCACGAGGGTGGGGGCGTGCCTACCCCCCTAGGCGCGCCCTGCCCCCTCGTGGGCACCTCGTTTATTCTCTGACTTGTACTCCAAGTTTCTCGTGAAGATATCGTTCCAAAAATAACTCTCCCAAATGTTTCATTCCGTTTGGACTCCGTTGGATATTCCTTTTCTGCGAAACACTGAAATAGGCAAAAAACAGCAATTTGCACTGGGCCATGGGTTAGTAGGTTAGTCCCAAAAATAATATAAAAATGTATAATAAAGCATATTAAACATCCAAAACAAAATATATAATAGCATGGAACAATCAAAAATTAAAGATACGTTGGATACGTATCACGCGCCGCCTCCGTTGGCGCGGGTACACCACCGTTCGCGTCGGTTTTCGTCACGGTGTCGGGTTCCTTGCCTACTTCGAGTACCGCCGCCGCGCTGCTAACCTAGCTGCCGCCGCTACCTCCGTAGTAGTCGCCATCGCCGCCCGTCCACCCCTTCGTCTTCGTCCAAGCACCAGCCCGTTGCCAGTGTCGTCGTCATTTTCCGTGTGCATTTCGTCTACTCTGACCACCATCGGCGACATCGGCCCCGCGCCGATTGGCGCCTCAACCGTCGTAGAGTCATCTTCTCTGCTGGCCCTCCGACTCCTCGACATGGCGTACAGCTCATGCAAGTTCCTCATCTACGCATGCCCGGTGCTGGCAACACCGATGCGTGCCTTCATCCACGACGTGTCATCGGGCCTGGCAAGCCTGGTCGTCGCTTCGTTAACTTCGTCTTCGTCCGTCTACACATGCCCGATGCTGGCAACACCGATGAGTGCATTCGTCCACGATGTTTTAAGTGTTGATGTATTTAAAAATGTTCATGCATTAAAAAATATTCACATTTTTTAAAAATTTCATCCATTTAAAAATAGTCATATAAAACGTGGCAAAGGAGACGAAGACCTCCTCTTTAGTGCCTTAAACGCCCGAAAAGTAAGTTGGCGCTCACACATGCCCTAGTGGGCCGCGGCGCAAGTACCTCGCTCGCTTACCTCGGCGTTGTTCGCTCACGCCGTCGCTAGTACTAAAAAAATTTGCTTGCCTACTCCGAGTCAGCTGTGTCAGTAAAAACCAGCTGATTTTCTCCGGTCAATTCTGGTAAAAATGATCACAAAATGCAAAAAAATGTTTGAGAATATTAAAAATGTTTACAAATGTGAAAATTTTAAAAAGGTGTGCAAATTATAAATAAATTAAAGATTTGAAACATGTTCCTATATTAAAAAAATTGAAAGCAAATGTTTATGATTTTTAAAATCGAATTTAAAAACATGTTCAGAATGCAAAGCTTTGTTGCAAATTAAAAATAATCTCTGGTTTGAAAAAATATTTTTGAATTTGAAAACAAATGTTCACAAATTGTAATAAATCTCATGAATTTAAAAAATGCCTGGATATTCAGAAAACGTTTAATTTTTTTAATATATTGTGAATTTGTAAAATATTCATGAAATTTAAAATGTCAAAGGAATTTCTAAAAAAGTTCATGGATGGGAAACATGTTCATGATTTTTTAACTGCGAAAATAAAAATGAGAAATAATGGAAACCAAAGAAAAATCAGTCCAAAAAACGCAACCCGGATAGCCAAGGGGGTCTTCTAGAAGATTCCCAGGACAAGTGAGGGAAAAGGAGAAACATGGGCCAACTCATGAGTAGTGGTGTGAGTGCCTGGCAAGTTTTCAAATAAAATGTAATATCTGGGATTACCAATCAGCAATGACAAGATCTCTTCTAATGATTTATTTCCATTAAAAGGTAGAAAAGTTGGACTCTTGGCAATGCAAACATTTCTACTATTATGGAGGAAGAGGAGATATATTGATCAATGCATGTTTATCAAATGTTCATATGTACCTTCTGGATTGCTACACTCTGACTGTCAAAAATACACAAAAAAGTTGATACAATAAGAAATAACTTGTAGGGGGAGTAGGAAGAAGAAATGTCACATGGTCAGAGCATGCACCCTAAAGATGGAAAAGCCCAGAACCGGTGCCTTAAGCGCAGAATAAAGTATTCCGCCCGCCCTACGTTCAAAAATAAGCAAAAGGTATTCCGCCCGCGCTAAAGCGAGCAATAAACGGATCAAAAGCTACCTCTCTCCTCACCAGCAGACGGGCTCATCTCATATCCACCAGTCTCGCCTGTTCAGTCTTGAAGATCGGACAGGGGGATCACATCACGCCAGCCATCACGGTCATCTCAACTCTCAAGTGAAACTGACAGGAGGAGATCGGATTAGATATATAAGCTACTCTACTCTACTCCTTTTCGATCTGGTAGACCGGTAGTATCAATCGATCGATCGACATGAACTATGGGTCTATGAGAGGCAGCATGCCATGATGAGAAATCTTAGGCGCTGGATCTCCTCCGTCATCCCTCCCATTGCTGTCTCTTGTCTCGTCTGTTGGCCCTTCCTTTTGCCCCGCGGGTTCACGTAGTAGTAGTACTACGCTAGGCCGGCCAGCTACGGCGAAAAGGATCTGCGACCCGTATGTCTTGTCAGCCAGGCTACCCACGATTCTTGCCACCGAAACGGAATATAATCCTCCGCGTACATGCAGGCAGAGATCGATGCAGATGGACGTGGACGCCCGGTAGCTTTTCCCCGCAAAAATTGTTTGCCTTCAGCCCTTCACGGGGCTCAACTGAAGTGAGTAGGGCACCACCGTGCATGCGGCAGACGCTACTCGCCCGCTGATCCGCATGGGTGTTCTTCGGACGGTGCATTTACGTCACGCGCGCGCGCTGGTTCTGGGACACGGCATGCAGGATATGTCCCGTCCACGGGTTGGCGCGTGCTCTCCCGCGGCCCGCGCGCTCCGGTGCACGCGCCGGGCCGCGCACGTACGTCCGCGACGAGCGGCTGCAACCTGAACGTTGGGGGAACCGGCCGACCGGCACGCATGGGCGCAGCCGCGCCCGCATGATTTGACGATCCAATGAGAGAAGCCGACGCCGCCGTGGCGCTCGCGGGCCGGTACGGTGGAGGGGGGGCAGGCGCGTGTGCCGTGCCGGCCACCGTACGGGTGCCGTGTGCGCGTCCGCGTGTGCGTACGTGGAGGCGACCGGCAACGAACGAAACGTCGTCGCGTGTCGTGCGTGCGTGCGTGCGATCGTGTCCGTGTCGCCGAGATGGATGATGCTGCCCCTCGGCGGGCAGCGACCCGCGTAGTACGTGGGGACCGGTCTGGCCGCCGAAAGCCTGGCTACCCGGCGCCCGCACCGCCATTACAAAAGCGCACCCTGCACGGCTGCGCTGCATCTGCATGCACCACTTGCCCGCCCCGTCTACCTCCCTTGCCTCGTCTCAGCCTCAGAGATCGTGTCTATGTCGCCGTCCGTGTGACAAACAAACTCTCTACCATGGGCACGGTACGCACACATGGAGAGCGCATCTGCCATAGGCCCTGTTTGATACTCTAACTCGGTTAGGGGTTAGAGTTATATTCTAATCCTGAACTAACCCTGAACTAACTCTAAACAAAGAAGTGTTTGGATGACAGGGTTAGATTGACGGACGGGAGCGCGGATACGGTGAGGCACCTTCACGGCAGTGCGAGAGGGAGGAAGGAAGAGGACGAGAAGCTTCGAGAAAGTGATGAGGGATCTGCTGCGGAGAGAGCGGGAGAAAAAAATATATTCTTTTAATGATCGCGATGAGAACTAACTCAAATAAGCATCTCTTGGGTGGGTTAATTTTTTTGATGGGTTAGATGCATCTAACGCAAACTAACCTTCTGTTTGGATATTTTTGGGTTAGTTGAGTCCACACTAACCCAAACTTACTCTAACTCAGGGTATCCAAACAAGGCAATAGATCAAGAAACTGTCACGAATAGAGAAACTTATCACGATATTTGAGCAAGCTGATGCTGAAATCTGGAGCTCCTAGGCTGTACATAGATTAACAATAAATATCAGTACATCACACGTCGCTCAGCCACCCGTGAAAAGGCTATATATGTAGACCTGAAGGGCCAGATCGCCATGTTGAGAGAGGTGGCGGCCGGCCGGATACGGTGAGAGATGCGTCATGATGGTCTGGTCGCTAGTATACTCGCTAGGCCGGTCGAGCGTCAAGAAACAAGGGAATCGGGCGGAAGCTGGAAAGGCCGTTTGGAGGCATTCGAGCGGCTCATGATTCCGATCAGCGATTCTCATACACAAGGTGCACGCATACATAGACCCGACTGAAAAGCAAAAGGAAAGGAAATATATGATGATGCCGATCGAGTTCGAGAACGGTCCATCTGCTCACTACAGTATAGAGTGATTGGTTCATGATAGAAATGGCTTATAGAAATGATCGCTTAAGAGCATGGTTAATATTACATCCGTCCTGTTTATTGGTCTTTTTGTAGTTTGTGTACAATTTTGACTTTAGTTTAACGAACAAAATATTAATGCATGTCACAAAAAATAATATCATTGAAAACTATGTTCAAATACGAATCCAACGATATATTTTTGTTGTGGCATGAACTAACATTTTGTCAGTTAAATCTATAATCAAAATTTAGCACAAAATACTAAGGAGGCCAATAAACCAGGACATAGGTAGTAGTATAACTAGTTCTTGCCCATGTGATGTTGTCACGTTATCTATAGCCAAACTTATAGACGACAAGTATAATAGTTAGACGTGAATAAGTATTATTTTATTGATACATGGCATATCTCCCTCTCTCACGAAGTCTCTAATATGATGTGCTATAGCCGGTTGTTAGTTCGTAGCCCGCTTCTTTTCTTTCTCCTATTTTCTTTTCCAACTCGGCAAAAATATAATATTTAAAGTCTTATAGCCCGGCTAAGTCACCTTATTATACTTGCTCTAAAGTAAACACAACGGTGCAACCAAAAGTATGAACTAAGGTAACGCAGGTACTCCTACTACTTGTATATATGTACCCTTTTTTTCTTCAAAAAAGATCTGAATCCATTAAAAGAATTCATCACAAGTATAAATCATCTCAAATATAATAAAATTTACATCAAGGTCACTATACCACCGAACTTAAACTCGTATCCAAATTCAGTCTAGAGCTCTATAAAACACAAAAACAAATGTATGGATGACACTGATAATGGGCCAAATTAATAGCCCAACTTAAATTAGGTCATATGCGTAGTTATTTCTCATTTTGGCTTATCAAACTAAAACTCAAATTTTGGTTTCAAATTTTGTGGGGCCGTATGTACCTATTGCATCTACGTCGTACAATATCAAGAAAATATAGGAGCATCTATGATGTTCAACTAGTGTTGGGTGCACGGGGTGCATGCCAAAGCCCGATGCATCGGATATGTTTTTGTTCAACCCGATGATAATGGTTATTAACCGATAGAGAGAAGCAATGACATACACCACGTTCGCCTCTTGTGAAACTAGAGCAAGTGCTCGTTGACGATACCATAGACCTAGGATAGGGTCATAGGACTGACCTAGACGCCCTATCCAAGATCACTACCGTAGGATCAAAGACATTCCAAGGATGACAAAATGTACTGCTTCTTCTCGAGCTTGCGTTGTATTCCCTCGAAGAGGAAAGGGAGATGCAACACAGTATCGTAAGTATTTCCCTCAGTTTTTGAGAACCAAGGTATCAATCCAGTAGGAGACCACGCACGAGTCCCTCGCACCTGCACAAACAAATAAGAACTTCGCAGCCAACGCGATAAGGGTTGTCAATCCCTTTACGGTCACTTACGAAAGTGAGATCTGATAGAGATGATAGTTTATATTTTTGGTATTTTTGTTTATAAGAACAGAAAGTAAAAGCGGAAAAAGTAAAGTAGATGTAGATTGATATGTTGAGAATAGACCCAGGGGTCATAGTGTTCTCTAGTGGCATCTCTCATGATAGCGATATTCTACGGTGGGTAAACAAATTACTGTCGATCAATTGATAGAAAAGCGAATAATTATGAGACTATCCAGGCATGATCATTGTATATAGGCATCACGTCGGAGACAAGTAGACCGACTCCTGCCTGCATCAACTACTATTACTCCACACATCGACCACTATCCAGCATGCATCTAGTGTATTGAGTTCATAAGAACAGAGTAACGCCTTTAGCAAGATGACATGATGTAGAGGGATAAACTCAAGCAATATGAAATAAACCCCATCTTTTTATCCTCGATGGCAACAATACAATACGTGCCTTGCTGCCCCTACTGTCACTGGGAAAGGACACCGCAAGATTGAACCCAAAGCTAAGCACTTCTCCCATTGCAAAAACTATAGATCTAGTAGGCCAAACCAAACCAATAATTCGAAGAGACTTGCAAGGATATTATGAGCATACACATAAAGAGTTCAGAAAAGAACCAAATATTTCTCATACATAATCTTGATCATAAACTCACAATTCATCGGATCTTGACAAACACACCGCAAAAAGAGATTACATCGAATAGATCTCCTCGAAGACCAAGGAGAACTTTGTATTGAGATCCAAAGAGAGAGAAGAAGACATCTAGATACTAGCTATGGACCCGAAGGTCTGTAGTACACTACTCACAACTCATGGTGATGCGATGGTGATGATGAAGAAGCACTCCGTGATGGATCCCCCCTCCAGCGGAGCTCCGGAACAGGCCCCAAGATGGGATCTCACGGGAACAGAAGGTTAGGGCGGTGGAACTAGGATTTTTTCTCCTCTTTGATGGTTTCGGATTACGTAGGCTTATATAGGAGGAAGGAGGACACCGGGGGACTCACGAGGGACCCACGAGGCAGGGGGGCGCGCCCCCACCCTCGTGGGCACCTCGTGGCCCCTACTCCGTGGTTCTCAAGTCTCCCGTGCGTGATTTTCTCCAAAAATATCTCCCCCGAAGGTTTCATTCCGTTTAGACTCCGTTTGATATTCCTTTTCTGCAAAACCCTGAAACAGGCAAAAAATAGCAATCTGGACTTGGCCTTTGGGTTAGTAGGTTTGTCCCAAAAATAATATAAAAGTGTATGACAAAGCCCATTAAACATTCAAAACATCATAAATAATAGCATGGAACAATCAAAAATTATAGATACGTTGGAGACGTATCAAGCATCCCCAAGCTTAATTCCTGCTCGTCCTCGAGTAGGTAAATGATAAAAACAGAATTTTTGATGTGGAATGCTAACCAACATAGTTTTTCAATGTAATTCTCTTAATTGTGACATGAATGTTCAAATCTGAAAGATTCAAGATAAAAGTCTATATTGACATCATAAATAATAATACTTCAAGCATACTAACAAAGCAATCATGTCTTCTCAAAATACTATGGCTAAAGAAAGTCATCCCTACAAAATCATATAGTCTGGCTATGCTCCCTCTTCATCACACAAAATATTCATATCATGCACAACCCCGATTTCAGCCAAGCACTTGTTTTCATACTCTATTCTTTCAAACCTTTCAACTTTCACGCAATACATGAGCGTGAGCCATGGACATAACACTATGGATGGAATAGAGAGGTGGTTGTGGAGAAGACAAAAAGGAGGGAGATAGTCTCACATCAACTAGGCATATCAACGGGCTATGGAGATGCCCATCAATAGATATCAATGAGAGTGAGCAGGGATTGACATGCAACGGATGCACTAGAGCTAAATATGTATGAAAACTCAACAAAAGAAACTAGTGGGTGTGCATCCAACTTGCTTGCTCACGAAGACCTAGGGCATTTGAGGAAGCCCATCGTTGAAATATACAAGCCAAGTTCTATAATGAAAATTCCCACTAGTATATAAAAGTGACTAAGCATGAGACTCTCTACAATGAAGAACATGGTGCTACTTTGAAGCACAAGTGTGGAAAAAATAATAGTAGCAATTGTCCCCCTTTTTTTGGGCCTTTTTTTTTCTTTGGCCTTTCCTTTTTTTGCGGAGGGGCTTTATTGATTTAGCCTTTCCTCCCATGGGACAATGCTCTAATAATGATGATCATCACACTTTCATTACAACTCGATATTACAACTCGATACCACAACAAAGTATGACTCTATATGAGTGCCTCCGGCGGTGTACCGGGGTGTGCAATGAAACAAGAGTGACATGTATGAAAAATTATGCATGGTGGCTTTGCCACAAATACGATGTCAACTACATGATCATGCATGGCAATATGACAATATGAAGCATGTCATATGAACGGAACGGTGGAAAGTTGCATGGCAATATAACTCGGAATGGCTATGGAAATGCCATGATAGGTAGGTATGGTGGCTGTTTTGAGGAATAATATGGTGGCTGTTTTAAGGAAGGATATATACTGGGTGTATGGTACCGGCGAAAGTTGCGCGGTACAAGAGAGGCTAGCAATGGTGGAAGGGTGAGAGTGCGTATGATCCATGGACTCAACATTAGTCATAAGAACTCATATACTTATTGCAAAAATCTACGAGTCATCAAAACAAAGCAACCAACGCATGCTCCTAGGGGGGAGGTTGGTAGGAGTTAACCATCGTGCGCCCCCGACCTCCACACAAAGGTTGGCACTTTACAAATACCTCATGCTCTAACTTCGTCACATAGTGGTTCACCATACGTGCATGCTACGGGAATCACTAACCTTAACACAAGTATTTATCAATTTCATAATAACTCCACTAGCATGACTCTAATATCACTATCCTCATATCTCAAAACAATTATCAAGCATCCAACATCTCATCATATTCAATGCACTTGGTGTGAAAGTTTTTACTACATTGATATTGGATGTCTATCATGTGAAGACTAGTTTTTTTAGCCTAAACACATTACCATGCTGTTTTAACAGACTCTCAAATGGATATAAGTGAAGCATGAGAGTTCAACAATTTCTTCAAAATATTATCACCACCGTGCTCTAAAAGATATAAGTGAAGCACAAGAGCAAAAACTATTCAACTCAAAAGATATAAGTGAAGCACATAGAGTGTTCTATCAATTCCTAGGCCATGTTTATCTCTCTCAAATAGGTGTTTCCAGCAAGGATAATTGTGGCAAACTAACAAGCAAAGACTCAAATTATACAAGGCGCTCCAAGCAAAACACATATCATGTGGTGAATAAAAATATAGCTCCAAGTATAGTTACGGATGCATGAAGACGAAAGAGGGGATGCCTTCCCGGGGCATCCCCAAGCTTAGGCTTTTGATTGTACTTGAATTTTACTTGGAGTGCCATGGGCATCCCCAATCTTAGGCCCTTGCTACTCTTTGTTTCATAGTCCATCAAAGCAATACTCAAAACTTGAAAACTTCACAACACAAAACTTAGACAAAAATCTCGTGAGCTCCGTTAGTATAAGAAAGCAAACCACTACTCAAAGGTACTGCAATGAATCCATTCTTTGTTTATATTGGTGTTAAACCTACTGTATTTCAACTTCTCTATGGTTCATACTTCACAATATTACTCATAGATGCATTGAAATAAGCAAACAACACACGAAAAACAGAATCTGTCAAAAACAGAACAATCTGTAGTAATCTGCAGGCTTCGCATACTTTTGCAACTCCAAAAAATTCAAACTAAATTGTTAAACATGAGGAATTTTCCTATTAGTCATCTGCAAAAAGAATCAACTAAATATCACACTCCAGTAAAATCTGATGACCATTCTCGTGAGCGCTAACGATTCTGTTTTTCACAGCAAGATCATATAAACTTCACACAAGTCTTCCCAAAGGTTCTACTTGGCACAAACACTAAACAAAACATGAAACCACATCTAAACAGAAGCTATATGCAATATTTATTCCCTAACGGCAGCAAAAACAAAAAATATAAAATTGGGTTGCCTCCCAACAAGCGCTATCGTTTTACGCCCCTAGCTAGGCACGATACAAGGATAAATCTAGGTATTGCCATCCTTGGAAGGCAATCCGTAAGTGGCTCTCATAATAGATTCATATGATAATTTGATTTTCTTTCTAGGAAAGTGTTCCATGCCCTTCCTTAACGGAAATTGGAATCTATTATTTCCTTCCTTCATATCAATAATTGCACCAATCGTTCTAAGGAAAGGTCTACCAAGAATAATAGGACATGAATGATTGCAATCTATATCAGGAACAATGAAATCTACGGGCACATAATTCCTATTGGAAATAATAAGAACATCATTAATCCTTCCCATAGGTTTCTTAATAGTGGAATCCGCAAGATGCAAATTTAAAGAACAATTATCAAGCTCATGGAAAACTAGCAAATCACACAAAGTTTTTGGGATAGTGGAGACACTTGCACCCAAATCACACAAGGCATAGCATTCATGATCTTTTATTTTATTTTAGTAGTAGGTTCCCACTCATCATAAAGCTTTCTAGGGATAGAAACTTCCAACTCAAGTTTTTCTTCATAAGATTGCATCAAAGCATCAACTATGTGTTTAGTGAAAGCTTTATTTTGACTATAAGCATGCAGAGAATTTATTACGGATTGCAACAAGGAAATACAATCAATCAAAGAGAAATTATCATAATTGAATCCCTTGAAATCCAAAGTAGTGGGTTCATCACTATGCAAAGTTTTAATCTCTTCACTCCCACTTTTAACAATTTTAGCATCAAGATCTAAAAACTCCGAATCACTGGGACACCTTAAAGCAGAATCATCTCCAATCCTATCTTCATCAAGATTTATACTAGAAAACAAGGATCTAATAGGAGACACACCAATAACTTTCAGATCTTCATTTTTATTTCCATGATAACTAGAAGAACACGCTTTTATATAATTCTCTCTTTTAGCATGCATCCTAGCGGTTCTTTCTTTGCATTCATCAATGGAAATTCTCAAGGCTTTGAGAGACTCATTGATATCATGCTTATGTGGGATAGATCTAAGTTTCAAAGAATCAACATCAAGAGTAATTCTATACACACTTCTAGCCAATTCGTCAATCTTAAGCAATTTCTCTTCAAGCATAGCATTGAAATTCTTTTGCGAGATCATAAACTCCTTAACACTAGTTTCAAATTCAGAAGGCATCTTTCCATAAGAGTTGTTGTAGGAATTACCATAATTATTAGAGGAATTACTAGGGAAAGGCCTAGGATTGAAGTTCCCTCCATAAGCATTGTTACCAAAATTATTCCTACCAACAAAATTCACATCCAAAGATTCATTGTTATTTTTAATCAAAGTGGACAAAGGCATATCATTAGGATCAGAAGAAGCACTCTTAGCAGCAAATAATTTCATAAGTTCATCCATCTTTCCACTTAAAACACTAATTTCTTCAATAGCATGAACTTTTTACTAGTAGATCTTTCGGTGTGCCATTGAGAATAATTGACCATGATATTATCTAGGAGTTTGGTAGCTTCTCCTAAGGTAGTTTCCATGAAAGTGCCTCCTGCAGCCGAATCTAAAATATTTCTAGAAGCAAAATTCAAGCCAGCATAAAAGTTCTGAATAATCATCCATAGATTCAAACCATGTGTAGGGCAATTACGTATCATTAATTTCATTCTCTCCCAAGCTTGTGCAACATGCTCATGATCTAGTTGCTTAAAATTCATAATATCGTTTCTAAGAGAGATGATCTTAGCAGGAGGGAAATACTTAGAGATAAAAGCATCTTTGCACTTATTCCACACGAATCAATACTATTTATAGGCAAAGAGGAAAACCAAGTTTTAGCACGATCTCTAAGTGAAAACGGATATAATTTCAATTTAACAATATCGTTATCTGTATCCCTTTTCTTTTGCATATCACACAAATCAACAAAGTTGTTTAGATGGGTAGCGGCATCTTCACTAGGAAGGCCGGAGAATTGATCTTTCATGACAAGATTCAAAAAAGTAGCATTGATCTCACAAGATTCAGCATCGGTAATAGGAGCAATCGGAGTGCTAATAAAATCATTATTGTTGGTATTGGAGAAGTCACACAATTTGGTATTGTTCTGAGCCATAGTGACAAGCAATCAATCCAACACACACAAGCAAACAAGAAGCAAGCGAACGATAAACACACGGCAGAAGAAGGGCAAATAAAACGGCAACGATGAAGTGGGGGAGAGGAAAACGAGAGGCAAAAAATGTAATGCGAAGAGGGTTTGTGATAGGTACTTGGTATATGACTTTTGCGTAAGCCACCCCGGAAACGGCGCCAGAAATTCTTCTTGCTACTTCTCGAGCTTGCCTTGTATTCCCTCGAAGAGCGAAGGGAGATGCAGCACAGTAGCGTAAGTATTTCCCTCAATTTTTGAGAACCAAGGTATCAATCCAGTAGGAGACCACGCGCAAGTCCCTCGCACCTGCACAAACAAATAAGAACTTCGCAGCCAACGGGATAAGGGGTTGCCAATCCCTTTACGATCACTTACGAAAGTGAGATCTGATAGAGATGATAGTTTATATTTTTGGTATTTTTTATAAGAACAGAAAATAAAAGCGGAAAAAGTAAAGTAGATGTAGATTGATATGTTGAGAATAGACCCCGGGGCCATAGTGTTCTCTAGTGGCTTCTCTCATGATAGCGATATTCTACGGCGGGTAAACAAATTACTGTCGAGCAATTGATAGAAAAGCTAATAATTATGAGACTCTCTAGGCATGATCACTGTATATATGCATCACGTCCGAGACAAGTAGACCGACTCCTGGCTGCATCTACTACTATTACTCCACACATCGACCGCTATCCAGCATGCATCTAGTGTATTGAGTTCATAAGAATAGAGTAACGCCTTAAGCAAGATGACATGATGTAGAGGGATAAACTCAAGCAATATGATATAAACCCCATCTTTTTATCCTCGATGGCAACAATACAATACGTGCCTTGCTGCCCCTACTGTCACTGGGAAAGGACACCGCAAGATTGAACCCAAAGCCAAGCACTTCTCCCATTGCAAGAACTATAGATCTAGTAGGCCAAACCAAACCAATAATTCGAAGAGACTTGCAAGGATATTATGAGCACACATAAAGAGTTCAGAAAAGAACTAAATATTTCTCATAGATAATCTTGATCATAAACTCACAATTCATCGGATCTCGACAAACACACCACAAAAAGAGATTACATCGAATAGATCTCCTTGAAGACCGAGGAGAACTTTGTTTTGAGATCCAAAGAGAGAGAAGAAGCCATCTAGATACTAGCTATGGACCCGAAGGTCTGTAGTAAACTACTCACAACTCATGGTGAGGCGATGATGATGATGTAGAAGCACTCCGTGATGGATTCCCCCTCCGGTGGAGCTCCGGAACAGTCCCCAAGATGGGATCTCACGGGAACAAAAGGTTACAGCGGTGGAACTAGGGTTTTTCTCCTCTTTGAAGGTTTCGGGGTACGTAGGCTTATATAGGAGGAAGGAGGACACCGGGGGACTCACGAGGGACCCACGAGGCAGGGGGGCGCGCCCCCACCCTCGTGGGCACCTTGTGGCCCCTACTCCGTGGTTCTCAAGTCTCTCGTGCGTGATTTTCTCCAAAAATATCTCTCCCGAAGGTTTCATTCCGTTTAGACTCCGTTTGATATTCCTTTTCTAGAAAACCCTGAAACAGGCAAAAAACAGCAATCTGGACTGGGCCTTTGGGTTAGTAGGTTAGTCCCAAAAATGATATAAAAGTGTATGACAAAGCCCATTAAACATCCAAAACATCATAAATAATAGCATGGAACAATAAAAAATTATAGATACGTTCGAGACGTATCAGGTACCGACTGAAGTGACCAAGGAGTGCAATCCACTCGACCATATATCTCACTCGGATACCCCAATTCCATTCGACCAGAATGAAGTCACTCGACCGTTCAAGAGACCACTCAGAGCGTAGAAGGTCTAAGGTCACACAAGACTAGCAACAGTCGGGCATTCACTCCGTAGTCTCAAAGGCCATTATAGCTCTTTATTACAGGCGTTATCAGTAACGCCCTGTCTTTATGTACATTGAACCCTCTGTAACGTGGGGCGGCTGGGGCCTGGCTGAAGGAAAGATACCCTACAGGCAATAATAAAGTTGTAATTTATATTTCCTTATATATCATGATGAATGTATTTTATTCATGCTAGAATTGTATTAACCGGAAACTTGATACATCTGTGAATACATAGAAAAAACAGAATATCCCTAGTATGCCTCTACTAGATTAGCTCGTTAATCAAAGATGGTTATGTTTCCTAACCATAGACATGTGTTGTCATTTGATCAACGAGATCACATCATTATGGAATGATGTGATGGACAAGACCCATTCATTAGCTTAGCACTATGATCGTTTAGTTTTCTGCTATTGCTTTCTTCATGAATTATACATGTTCCTCTGACTATGAGATTATGCAACTCCCAAAAACGGTAGGAACACCTTGTGTGCTATCAAACGTCACAACGTAACTGGGTGATTATAAAGATACTCTAAAGGTGTCTCCGAAAGTGTTTGTGGTGTTGGCATAGATCGAGAATAGGATATGTCACTCCGTGTATCAGAGTGGTATCTCTGGGCCCTCTCGGTAATACACATCATAACAAGCCTTGCAAGCAAACGACTAATGAGTTAGTCACGGGATGATGTATTACGGAACGAGTAAAGAGACTTGCCAGTGACGACAATTAACTAGGTATGATGATACCGACGATCGAATCTCGGGCAAGTAACATACCGATGACAAAGGGAATAACGTATGTTGTTATGCGGTTTGACCGATAAAGATATTCGTAGAATATGTAGGAACCAATATGAGCATCCAGGTTCCGCTATTGGTTATTGACCGGAGATGAGTCTCGGTCATGTCTACATAGTTCTCGAACCCGTAGGATCCGCACGCTTAATGTTCGATGACGATCGATATTATGAGTTTATGTGTTTCGATGTACCAAAGGTAGTTCGGAGTCCCGGATGTGATCACAAACATAACAAGGAGTGTCTAAATGGTTGAGACATAAATATTATTATATTGGAAGGTTATTTTCGGACTCCGGAAGGGTTTCGGCGGTCACCGTATAAATACCGGAGTACCGGCAGGTTACCGGAACACCCCCGGGGAGTAAATGGGCCTTATTGGACTTTAGGCGAGAGAGAGGGAGGCTTCCGAGGGTAGTCCGCGCGCCCCCCATGGCCTAGTCCGAATTGGACTAGGGGGAGGGGCGGCGCCCCCTCCTTCCTTCTCTTCTCTCCCTCCCCTTCCTTCTTCTCCTACTCCTACTAGGAAAGGGGGGATCCTACTCCTAGTGGGAGTAGGACTCCCCCCTTCGGCGCGCCATAGAGAGGGCCGGCCCTATCCTCCTCTCCTTCTTTATATACGTGGCCAGGGGGCACCCCATAGACACACAAGTTGATTTCTTAGATGTGTGTGATGCCCCCCTCCACATGTACACACCTCGGTCATATCATTGTAGTGCTTAGGCGAAGCCCTACGCCGGTAACTTCATCATCACCGTCACCACGCCATCGTGCTGATAGAACTCTCCCTCGACCTCAACTGGATCAAGAGTTCGTGGGACGTCATCAAACTAAACGTGTGCTGAACGCGGAGGTGCCGTACGTTCGGTACTTGGATCGATTGGATCGCGAAGACGTTCGACTACATCAACCTCGTTACTAAACGCTTCCGCTTTCAGTCTACGAGGGTACGTGGACACACTCTCCCCGCTTGTTGCTATGCTTCTCCTAGATAGATCCTGCGTGATCGTAGGATTTTTTTTAAATACTATGTTCCCCAACAGTGGCATCATGAGCCAGGTCTATGCGTAGATGATATGCATGAGTAGAACACAATGAGTTGTGGGCGATAATAGTCATATTGCTTACCAGCATGTCATACTTTGATTCGGCGGTATTGTGAGATGAAGCGGCCTGGACCAAAATTACACGTACGCTTACACGAGACTGGTTTCACTGTTACGAGCACTCGTTGCTTAAAGGTGACCGGCGGGTGTCTGTCTCTCTCACTTTAGTTGAATCGAGTGTGACTACGCCCGATCCTTGTGAAGGTTAAAACAACACACTTGACGAAAAATCGTTGTGGTTTTGTATGCGTAGGTAAGAACGGTTGTTGCTAAGCCCGTAGCAGCCACGTAAAACTTGCAACAACAAAGTAGAGGACGTCTAACTTGTTTTTGCAGGGCATGTTGTGATGTGATATGGTCAAGACGTGATGAGTTATACGTTATTATGTGAGATGATCATGTTTTGTAACTTACCGGCAACCGACAGGAGCCTTATAGTTGTCTCTTTATTGTATGAATTGCGAAGGCCATGTACTTGCTTCACTTTATCACTATGAGTTAGCGATATTAGTAGTAGCAATAGTTGGCGAGATGACCACGACGCTACGATGAAGATCATGGTGTCAAGCCGGTGACGATGGAGATCATGACGATGCTTTGGAGATGGAGATCAAAAGCACAAGATGATGATGGCCATATCATGTCACATATTTTGATTGCATGTGATGTTTATCTTATTGTGCTTCTTATTTTTCTTAGTACGGTGGTAGCATTATAAGATGATCCCTTAAAAAATTTCAAGGTACAAGTGTTCTCCCTAAGTATGCACCGTTGTGAAAGTTTGTCATGCTGAGACACCACGTGATGATCGGGTGTGATAAGCCCTACGTTCAAATACAATGCGTGTAAGACAGTTTTGCACATGCAGAATACTTGGGTTAGACTTGACAAGCCTAGCATGTACAGACATGGCCTCGGAACACTGGAGACCGAAAGCTCGAGCGTAAATCATATAGTAGATATGATCAACATAAGATGTTCACCAATGAAAACTACTCCATCTCACGTGATGATCGGACATGGTTTAGTTGATTTGGATCACGTGGTCATTTAGATGACTAGAGGGATGTCTATCTAAGTGGGAGTTCGTTAGTAATATGATTAATTTAACTTTAATTTATCATGAACTTAGTTCTGATAGTTTTTGCATATCTATGTTGTTGTAGATCAATGGCCCGTGCTACCGTTCCCTTAAATTTTAATGCGTTCCTAGAGAAAGCTAAGTTGAAAGATGATGGTAGCAACTACACGGACTAGGTCCGCAACTTGAGGATTATCCTCATTGCTACATAGAAGAATTATGTCCTTGAAGCACCGCTAGGTGACAGGCCTGCTGCTGGAGCAACTCCGGACGTTATGCATGTTTGGCAAGCTCGTTCTGATGACTACTCGATAGTTCAGTGTGCCATGCTTACGACTTAGAATCGGGACTTCAACGACGTTTTGAACATCATGGAGCATATGAGATGTTCCAAGAGTTGAAGTTGATATTTTAAGCAAATGCTCGAATTGAGAGACATGAAGTCTCCAATAAGTTCTATAGCTGCAAGATGGAGGAGAACAGTTCTATCACTGAACACTTGCTCGGAATGTCTGGGTACTACAATCACATGACTCAACTTGGATGCAAAGTTGATGAGGATAGTGTTATTGGTAGAGTTGTTCAATCACTGCCACCAAGCTATAAAGGCTTCGTGATGAACTATAATATGCAAGGGATGCAGAAGACTATTCCAAAGCTCTTCGCTATGCTCAAAGCTGTGGAGGTAGAAATCAAAAAGGAGCATAAAGTGTTGATGGTTAACAAGACCACTAGTTTCAAGAAAAAAAGGCAAGGGAAAGAAGGGGAACTTCAAGAAGAATAGCAAGACAATTGCTAATCCCGCGAAGAAACCCAAGTCTGGAGCCAAGCCTGAAACAGAGTGCTTCTACTACAAAGGGACTGGACACTGTAAGCGGAACTGCCCCAAGTATTTGGCGGATAAGAAGGATGGCAAAGTGAACAAAGGTATATTTGATATACATGTTATTGATGTATACCATACTAATGCTCATAGTAGCACCTAGGTATTTGGTACTGGTTCGGTTGCTAATATTGTAACTCGAAACAGGGGCTACGGATTAAACGAAGATTAGCAAAGGACGAGGTGACGATGCGCGTGGGAAATTGTTCCAAAGTCGATGTGATCGCCATCGGCATGCTACCTCTACATTGATACGTCTCCAACGTATCTATAATTTTTGATTGTTCCATACTATTATATATTCTATTTTGGATGTTTAATGGGCTTTATTATTCACTTTTATATTATTTTTGGGACTAACCTACTAACCCAAGGCCCAGTGCAGATTGATGTTTTTTTTGCCTATTTCAGGGTTATGCAGAAAAGGAATATCAAACGGAGTCCAAACGGAATGAAACCTTCGGGAGAGTTATTTTTGGAACATTATCTTCACGGCAGACTTGGAGTACACATGAGGGAATGAAGGAGGCGGCCACGAGGGTCCAGGGCGTGCCCCCCACCCTCGTGGGGCCCCTCTGGATCCCCCGATGCCCTCCTTCCTCCTATATATATCCATGTACCCTGAAAACATCGAGGCAACAGAGAAAACCCTAATTCCACCGCCGCAACCTTCTGTTCCCATGAGATCCCATCTTGGGACCTGTTCCGGAGCTCCGCCGGAGGGGGGATCTACCACGGAGTGCTTCTACATCAACACCATAGCCTCACCAATGAGTTGTGAGTAGTTTACCACTGACCTTCGGGTCCATAGCTATTAGCTAGATGGCTTCTTCTCTCTTTTTGGATCTCTATACAAAGTTCTTCTTGATCTTCGAGGAGATCTATTCGATGTAATCTTTTTGCGGTGTGTTTGTCGAGATCCGATGAATTGTGGGTTTATGATCAAGATTATCTACGAGAAATATTTGGTTCTTTTTTGAAATCTTTTATGTATGATTATAATATCCTTGGAGGTCTCTTTGAATTATTGGTTTGGTTTGGCCTACTAGATCTATAGTTCTTGCAATGGGAGAAGTGCTTGGCTTTGGGTTTAATCTTGCGGTGTCCTTTCCCAGTGACAGCAGGGGCAGCTAGTCACGTATTGTATTGTTGCCATCGAGGATAAAAAGATGGGGTTTATATCATATTGCTTGAGTTTATCCCTCTACATCATGTCATCTTGCTTAAAGCATTACTCTGTTCTTATGAACTTAATACTCTAGATGCATGCTGAATAGCGGTCGATGTGTGGAGTAATAGTAGTAGATGCAGAATCGTTTCGGTCTACTTGTCACGGACGTGATGCCTATATATAATGATCATGCCTAGATATTCTCATAATTATTCGCTTTTCTATCAATTGCTCGACAGTAATTTCTTCACCCACCGTAGAATTCTGCTATCATGAGAGAAGCTACTAGTGAAACCTATGGGCCCCGGGTCTATTCTCAACATATTAATCTTCCATCTACTTTACTTTGCTTTATTTACTTTCTGTTCTTATATCCAAAAATACCAAAAACATTATACTATCCTATCTATTAGATCTCACTTTCGTAAGTGATCGTAAAGGGATTGACAACCCCTTAATGCGTTGGCTGTGAAGTTCTTATTTGTTTGTGCAGGTGCGAGGGACTCGCGCGTGGTCTCCTACTGGATTAATACCTTGGTTCTCAAAAACTGATGGAAATACTTACACTACTGTGCTGCATCACCCTTTCCTCTTTGAGGGAATACAACGCAAGCTCGAGAAGTAGCAAGAAGAATTTTTGGCGTCGTTGCCGGGGAGGCTTACGCAAAAGTCATATACCAAGTACCTATCACAAGCCCTTATCCTTCGCATTACATTTATTTGCCTCTCGTTTTCCTCTCCCCCACTTCACCCTTGCCGTTTTATTCGCCCTTCTTTTTGCCGTGTGTTTACCGTTCGCTTGCTTCTTGTTTGCTTGTGCGTTGGATTGCTTGCTTGTCACTATGGCTCCCCCTATCAGTGTTGACCCTCACCTTAAGAGGTTGGAGGAGATTAAAAACAATGCTAGACATTTTATGTCTGTGCAATTTGAGCACAATGATTTCTTTAGAAACGAGCTTAAAGAACAGAAAAGCTTTATGGAGTACATGAATAAAGAGCTTGATGATATGTCTAAGGAATTTTATGGTTTGAAATCTCAGTTTTCTCATCTTGAGAACTTAATAGCCCAAATTTCGGACAAGCAATCCACCTTAGTTAATAAGATGGCTGCTAAACCGGAAGAATATGAAAATAAATATGAAGATCTGAAAGTTATTGATGTGTCTCCTATTAGATCCTTGTTTTCTAGTATTAATTTTGATAAAGATGGGATTGGAGATGAGTCTAGTTTAGTTAAAAGGCGTCCCAATGATTCGGAGTTTTTAGATCTTGATGCTAAAATTGTTAAAAGTGGGATTGAAGAAATTAAAACTTTGCATATTAATTAACCCACAATTTTGGATTTCAAGGGATTCAATTATGATAATTACTCTTTGATAGATTGTGTTTCCTTGTTGCAATCCGTACTAAATTCCCCGCATGCTTATAGTCAAAATAAGGCTTTTACCAAACACATAGTTGATGCTTTGATGCAATCTTATGAGGAAAAACTTGAATTAGAAGTTTCTATCCCTAGAAAGCTTTATGATGAGTGGGAACCTACTATTAAAATTAAAATTAAAGATCATGAATGCTTTGCCTTGTGTGATTTGGGTGCAAGTGTTTCTACTATCCCCAAAACTTTGTGTGATTTGTTAGGTTTCCATGAGCTTGATGATTGTTCTTTAAATTTGCATCTTGCGGATTCTACCATTAAGAAATCTATGGGAAGGATTAATGATGTTATTATTGTTGCCAATAGGAATTATGTGCCCGTAGATTTCATTTTTCTTGATATAGATTGCAATCCATCATGTCCTATTATTCTTGGTAGACCTTTCCTTAGAACGATTGGTGCAATTATTGATATGAAGGAAGGAAATATTAGATTCCAATTTCTGTTAAGGAAAGGCATGGAACACTTTCCTAGAAATAAAATCAAATTACCATATGAATCTATTATGAGAGCCACTTATGGATTGCCTACCAAAGATGGCAATACCTAGATCTATTCTTGTATCGTGCCTAGCTAGGGGCGTTAAACGATAGCGCTTGTTGGGAGGCAGCCCAATTTTATTTTCTTTGTTTTTGCCTCTGTTTAGGAATAAATATTGCATCTATCTTTTGTTTAGATGTGGTTTTGTGTTTTAATTAGTGTTTGTGCCAAGTAGAACCTTTGGGAAGACTTGTGTGAAGTTTATATGATCATGCTGTAAAAAAACAGAAACTTCAGCGTTCACGAGATTAGTCACCAGATTTTACTGGAGAGTGCTAATTAGTTGATTCTTTTTGCAGATGATTAATAGACAAATTTCCCACGTTTACCAATTTATTTCATTTTTTGGAGTTACAGAAGTATTAGGAAGTTACAAATTACTACAAACTGTTCTGTTTTTGACAGATTCTGTTTTTCGTGTGTTGTTTGCTTATTTTGATGCATCTATGAGTAGTGTTGGGGAGTGTGAATCAAAGAGAAGTTGGAATACAGTAGGTTTAACACCAATACAAACAAATAATGAGTTCATTACAGTACCTTTGAGTGGTGGTTTGTTTTCTTATACTAACGGAGCTCACGAGATTTTTGGCTAAGTTTTGTGTTGTGAAGTTTTCAAGTTTTGAGTATGGCTTTGATGGACTATGGAACAAAGAGTGGCAAGAGCCTAAGCTTGGGGATGCCCAAGGCACCCCAAGGTAAAATTCAAGGACAACCAAAAGCCTAAGGTTGGGGATGCCCCGGGAAGGCATCCCCTCTTTCGTCTTCATCTATCGGTAACTATGCTCAGGACTATATTTTTATTCACCACATGATATGTGTTTTGCTTGGAGCGTCATGTATGATTTGAGTCTTTACTTTTTAGTTTGCCACAATCATCCTTGCTGGACACACCTTTTGAGAGAGATAAATATGGTTTAGAATTTATTAGAATACTCTATGTGCTTCACTTATATCTTTTGAGCTAGATAGTTTTGCTCTAGTGCTTCACTTATATCTTTTAGAGCACGGTGGTGGTTTTATTTTGTAGAAATTGTTGATCTCTCATGCTTCACTTATATCCTTTTGAGAGTCTTTTAGAACAGCATGTTAATGTGCATTGGTTATAAAACTAGTCCTAATATGATAGGCATCTAAGATGAATATAGTAAAAACTTTCATATAAAGTGCATTGAATATGATGAGAAGTTTTATACTTGATGATTGTTTTGAGATATGAGGATGGTGATATTATAGTCATGCTAGTGGAGTAATTATAATTTTGAGAAATACTTGTGTTAAAGTTTGTGATTCCCGTAGCATGCACGTATGGTGAACTGCTATGTGACGAAGTTAGAGCATGAGGTATTTATTGAGTGTCTTCCTTTGTGTGGAGGTCGGGATCGCGCGATGGTTAACTCCTACCAACCCTTCCCCTAGGAGCATGCGTTGATTACTTTGTTCTGATGACTCGTAAATTTTTGCAATAAGTATATGAGTTCTTTATGACTAATGTTGAGTCCATGGATTATACGCACTCTCACCATTCCACCATTTGTAGCCTCTCTTGTACCGCACAACTCTCGCCGGTACCATACACCCACCATATACCTTCCTCAAAACAGCCACCATGACTACCTATCATGGCATTTCCATAGCCATTCCGAGATATATTGCCATGCAACTTTCCACCATTCCGTTCATATGACATGCTTCATCATCATTCACATAGAGTCATATTTTGTTCTAGCTTCGAGTTGTAATCTTTGAGTTGTAAGTCAATAAAAGTGTGATGATTTTCATTATTAGAGCATTGTCCCATGTGAGGAAAGGCCAAATAAGAAAAGGAGATGGCCCAAAAAAATAGAGAGGGGCTAAAAAAAAGAGAAAGCCCCTCCAAAAAAAATGTGAGAGAAAAGAGAGAAGGGACAATGCTACTATCCTTTTCCACACTTGTGCTTCAAAGTAGCACCATGATCTTCATGATAGAGAGTCTCTTGTTTTGTCACTTACATATACTAGTGGGAATTTTCATTATAGAACTTGGCTTGTATATTCCAACGATGGGCTTCCTCACATGCCCTAGGTCTTCATGAGCAAGCAAGTTGGATGCACACCCACTTAGTTTCTTTTGATGAGTTTTCATACACTTATAGCTCTAGTGCATCCGTAGCATGGCAATCCCTACTCACTCACATTGATATATATTGATGGGCATCTCCATACCCCATTGATACGCCTAGTCGATGTGAGACTATCTTCCTCCTTTTTGTCTTCTCCACAACCACCACTCTATTCCACCTATAGTGCTATATCCATGGCTCACGCTCATGTATTGCGTGAAAGTTGAAAGGTTTGAAAAACTTTGAGTATGAAAACGATTGCTTGGCTGAAACCGGGGTTGTGCATGATATGAATATTTTGTGTGATAAAGAGGAAGCATAGCCAGACTATATGATTTTGTAGGGATAACTTTCTTTGGCCATGTTATTTTGAGAAAACATAATTGCTTTGTTAGTATGCTTGAAGTATTATTATTCTTGTGTCAATATAGAATTTTGTCTTGAATCTCTTGGATCTGAACATCCATTCCACAATAAAGAAATTACATTGAAAATTATGTTGGTTAGCATTCAACATCAAAAATTCTGTTTTTATCATTTACATACTCGAGGACGAGCAGGAATTAAGCTTGGGGATGCTTGATACGTCTCCAACGTATCTATATTTTTTGCTTGTTCCATGCTATTATATATATTCTGTTTTGGATGTTTAATAGGCTTTATTATACACTTTTATATTATTTTTGGGACTAACCTACTAAGCCAAGGCCCAGTGCAGATTGTTGTATTTTTGCCTATTTCAGGGTTTTGCAGAAAAGGAATATTAAATGGAGTCCAAACGGAATCAAAACTTCGGGAGAGTTATTTTTGGAACATTATCTTCACGGAAGACTTGGAGTACATGCGAGGGAACGAAGGAGGCGGCCACGAGGGTCTAGGGCGCGCCCCACCCTCGCGGGCCCCCCTCTGGCTCCCCCGATGCCCTCCTTCCTCCTATATATATATATATATATATATATATATATATATATATATATATATATATATATATATATATATATATATATATATATATATATATATATATATATATATATATATGTATGTATCCTGAAAACATCGAGGCAACATAGAAAACCCTAATTCCACCACTGCAACCTTCTGTTCCCATGAGATCCCATCTTGGGGCCTGTTCCGGAGCTCCGCCGGAGGGGGGATCTACCACGGAGTGCTTCTACATCAACACCATAGCCTCACCAATGAGTTGTGAGTAGTTTACCACAGACCTTCGGGTCCATAGCTATTAGCTAGATGGCTTCTTCTCTCTTTTTGGATCTCAATACAAAGTTCTCCTCGATCTTCGAGGAGATCTATTCGATGTAATCTTTTTGCGGTGTGTTTGTCGAGATCCGATGAATTGTGGGTTTATGATCAAGATTATCTACGAGAAATATTTCGTTCCTTTCTTAAATCTTTTACGTATGATTATAATGTCCTTGCAAGTCTCTTCGAATTATTGGTTTGGTTTGACCTACTAGATCTATAGTTCTTGCAATGGGAGAAGTGCTTGGCTTTGGGTTCAATCTTGCGGTATCCTTTCCCAGTAACAGCAGGGGCAACAAGGCACGTATTGTATTGTTGCCATCGAGGATAAAAAGATGGGGTTTATATCATATTGCTTGAGTTTATCCCTCTACATCATGTCATCTTGCTTAAAGCATTACTCTGTTCTTATGAACTTAGTACTCTAGATGCATGCTGGATAGCGGTCGATGTGTGGAGTAATAGTAGTAGATGCAGAATCGTTTCGGTCTACTTGTCACGGACGTGATGCCTAGATATTCTCATAATTATTTTCTTTTCTATCAATTGCTCGACAGTAATTTGTTCACCCACCATAGAATTCTGCTATCATGAGAGAAGCCACTAGTGAAACCTATGGCCCCCGGGTCTATTCTCAACATATTAATCTTCCATCTACTTTACTTTGCTTTATTTACTTTCTGTTCTTATATCCAAAAATACCAAAAACATTATACTATCCTATCTATCAGATCTCACTTTCGTAAGTGACCGTAAAGGGATTGACAACCCCTTATCGCGTTGGCTGCGAAGTTCTTATTTGTTTGTGCAGGTGCGAGGGACTCGCGCATGGTCTCCTACTGGATTGATACATTGGTTCTCAAAAACCGAGGGAAATACTTACGCTACTGTGCTGCATCACCCTTTCCTCTTCGAGGGAATACAACGCAAGTTCGAGAAGTGGCATACATCTACCTTTGGGATTAGTTTTAGACCTAAATAATTGTTATTTCGTGCCAGCGTTGAGCATGAACATTATATCTGGATCTTGTTTGTTGCGAGACGGTTATTCATTTAAATCAGAGAATAATGGTTGTTCTATTTGTATGAGTAATATCTTTTATGGTCATGCACCCTTGATGAATGGTCTATTTTTGTTGGATCTCGATCGTAGTGATACACATATTCATAATATTGAAGCCAAAAGATGCAAAGTTGATAATGATAGTGCAATTATTTGTGGCGCTGTCATTTATGTCATATTGGTGTAAAGCGCGTGAAGAAACTCCATGCTGATGGGCTTTTGGAATCACTTGATTATGAATCACTTGGTGCTTGCGAACCATGCCACATGGGCAAGATGACTAAAACTCTGTTCTCCAGAACAATGGAGCGAGCAACTGACTTATTGGAAATCATACATACTGAGGTATGCGGACCAATGAGTGTTGAGGCTCGCGGCGGGTATCGTTATTTTCTGACCTTCACCGAAGATTTGAGTAGCTATGGGTATATCTACTTGATGAAGCACAAGTCTGAAACATTTGAAAAGTTCAAAGAATTTGAAAGTGAAGAAGAGAATCATCGTAACATGAAAATAAAGTTTCTACGATCTGATCGTGGAGGCGAATATTTGTGTCCTGAGTTTGGTCTTCATTTGAAACAATGTGGAATAGTTTCACAGCTCACGCCACCTAGAACACCACAGCGTAATGGTGTGTCCGAACGTTGTAACCGTACTTTATTAGATATGGTGCGATCTATGATGTCTCTTACTGATTTACCACTATCATTTTGGGGTTATGCTTTAGAGACAGCTGCATTCGCGTTAAATAGGGCACCATGAAAGTCCGTTGAGACGACGCCTTATGAACTGTGGTTTGGCAAGAAACCCAAGTTGTCGTTTATTAAAGTTTGGGGCTGCAATGCTTATGTGAAAAAGCTTCAACCTGATAAACTCGAACCCAAGCTGGAGAAATGTGTCTTCATACGATACCCAAAGGAAACTATTGGGTACACCTTCTATCACAGATCCAAAGGCAAGATATTCGTCGCTAAGAATTGATCCTTTATAGAGAAGGAGTTTCTCTCGAAAGAAGTGAGTGGGAGGAAAGTGGAACTTGATGAGGTAATTGTACCTTCTCCCGAATTGGAAAGTAGTACATCACAGAAACTAGTTCCAGCGATTCCTACACCGATCTGTGAGGAAGCTAATGATGATGATCATGAAACTTCAGATCAAGTTACTACTGAATCTCGTAGATCAACCAGAGTGCGTTCCGCGCCAGAGTGGTACGGTAACCCGGTTTTGGAAGTCATATTAATAGACCATGATGAACCTACGAACTATGTGGAAGCGATGATGAGCCTAGATTCCGCAAAATGGCTTGAGGCCATGAAATCTGAGATGGGATCCATGTATGAGAACAAAGTATGGACTTTCGCTGACTTGCCCGATCGGCAAGCCATTGAAAATAAATGATCTTTAAGAGGAAGACTGACGCCCATGGTAACGGTACTGTCTAAAAAGCTCGACTTGTTGCGAAAGGTTTTCGACAAGTTCAAGGAATTGACTACGATGAGACTTTTTCACCCGTAGCGATGCTTAAGTCTGTCTGTATCATGTTAGCAATTGCCGCATTTTATGATTATGAAATCTAGCAAATGGATGTCAAAACTGCTTTCCTTATTGAATATCTCAAAGAAGAGTTGTATATGATGCAACCAGAAGGTTTTGTCGATCCTAAAGGTGCCAACAAAGTGTGCAAACTCCAGCGATCCATCTATGGAATGGTGCAAGCATCTCGGAGTTGGAATATACGCTTTGATGAGGTGATCAAAGCATATGGTTTTACACAGACTTTTGGAGAAGCCTGTATTTACAAGAAAGTGAGTGGGATCTCTGTAGCATTTCTGATATTATATGTGGATGACATATTGTTGATTGAAAATGATATGGAATTTCTGGATGGCATAAAAGGATACTTGAATAAGAATTTTTCAATGAAAGACCTCGGTGAAGCTGCTTATATATTGGGCATCAAGATCTATAGAGATAGATCAAGACGCTTAATAGGACTTTCACAAAGCACATACCCTGATAAAGTATTGAAGAAATTCAAAATGGATCAGTCAAAGAAAGGGTTCTTGCGTGTGTGAAGTTGAGTAAGACTCAATGCCCGACCACTGCAGAAGATACAGAGAAAATGAAAGTCATTCCCTATGCTTCAGCCATAGGATCTATCATGTATGCAATGCTATGTACCAGACCTGATGTGTGCCTTGCTATAAGTTTAGTAGGGAGGTACCAAAGTAATCCAGGAGTGGATCACTGGACAGCGGTCAAGAACATCCTGAAGTACCTGAAAAGGACAAAGGATATGTTTCTCGT
This sequence comes from Secale cereale, assembly GCA_902687465.1. Lineage (NCBI taxonomy): Eukaryota > Viridiplantae > Streptophyta > Magnoliopsida > Poales > Poaceae > Secale > Secale cereale. The sequence continues at coordinate 735,561,933 of LR738710.1, read as the reverse complement.
TTATGGAGGTGACAGAGAGCTCGTCGTAAACGGTTACGTAGATTCAAGCTTTGACACTGATCTGGATGACTCTAAGTCACAAACCGAATATGTATTTTTGTTGAACGGTGGAGCTGTCAGTTGGTGCAGTTCCAAGAAGAGCGTCATGGCGGGATCTACGTGCGAAGCGAACAACATAGGTGCTTCGGAAGCAGCAAATGAAGGAGTCTGGATGAAGGAGTTCATATCCGATCTAGGTGTAATACCTAGTGCATCGGGTCCAATGAATATCTTTTGTGACAACACTGGAGTAATAGCCTTGGCGAAGGAATCCAGGTTTCACAAGAGAACCAAGCACTTCAAGAGATGCTTCAATTCAATCCGCGATCAAGTCAAGGAGGGAGACATAGAAATTTGCAAGACACATATGGATCTGAATGTTGCAGACCCGTTGACTAAGCCTCTTCCACGAGCAAAACATGATCAGCACGAAGACTCCATGGGTGTTAGAACCATTACTATGTAATCTAGATTATTGACTCTAGTGCAAGTGGGAGACTGAAGGAAATATGCCCTAGAGGCAATAATAAAGTTGTTATTTATATTTCCTTATATATCATGATGAATGTCTTTTATTCATGCTAGAATTGTATTAACCGAAAACTTGATACATGTGTGAATACATAGAGAAAACAGAATATCCCTAGTATGCCTCTACTAGACTAGCTCGTTAATCAAAGATGGTTATGTTTCCTAACCATAGACATGTGTTGTCATTTGATCAACGAGATCACATCATTATGAGAATGATGTGATGGACAAGACCCATTCGTTAGCTTAGCACTATGATCGTTTAGTTTTTCTGCTATTGCTTTCTTCATGACTTATACATGTTCCTCTGACTATGAGATTATGCAACTCCCGAATACCGTAGGAACACCTTGTGTGCTAGCAAATGTCACAACGTAACTGGGTGATTATAACGATGCTCTATAGGTGTCTCCGAAAGTGTTTGTGGTGTTGGCATAGATCGAGAATAGGATTTGTCACTCCGAGTGTCGAAGAGGTATCTTTGGGCCCTCTCGGTAATACACATCATAATAAGCCTTGCAAGCAAACAACTAATGAGTTAGTCATGGGAAGATGTATTACGGAATGACTAAAGAGACTTGCCGGTGACGAGAATGAACTAGGTATGATTATATCGACGATCGAATCTCGGGCAAGTAACATACCGATGACAAAGGAAACAACGTATGTTGTTATGCGCTTTGACCGATAAAGACCTTCGTATAATATGTAGGAACCAATGTGAGCATCCAGGTTCCGCTATTGGTTATTGACCGAAGATGAGTCTCGGTCATGTCTACATAGTTCTCGAACCCGTAGGGTCCGCACGCTTAATGTTCGATGGCGATCGGTATTATGAGTTTAAGTTTTTTGATGTACCGAAGGTAGTTCAGAGTCCCGGATGTGATCACGGACATAACGAGGAATATTTAAATGGTCGACATAAAGATTGATATATTGGAAGGTTATATTCGGACACCGGAAGGGTTTCGGGGGTCACCGGATAAATAGCGGAGTACCGGGAGGTTACCGGAACCCCCACGAAGAGTAAATGGGCCTTATTGGGCTTTAGGGGAGAGAGAGGGAGGCCGCCTAGGGCAGGCCGCGCGCCCCCCATGGCCTAGTCCGAATTGGACTAGGGGAAGGGCGGCGCCCCCTCGTTCCTTCTCTTCTCTCCCTTCCCTTCCTTCTTCTCCTTCTCCTACTAGGAATGGGGGAATCCTACTCCTAGTGGGAGTAGGACTCCCCCCTTGGGCGCGCCATAGAGGGCCGGCCCTCTCCTCCTCTCCGCCTTCATATACGTGGCCAGGGGGCACACCATAGACACACAAATTGATTTATTAGCCGTGTGCGGTGCCCCCCTCCCCAGTTACACACCTCGGTCATATCGTCGTAGTGCTTAGGCGAAGCCCTGCGCCGGTAACTTCATCATCACAGTCACCACGCCATCGTGTTGACGGAACTCTCCCTCGACCTCAACTGGATCAAGAGTTCGTGGGACGTCATCGAGCTGAACATGTGCAGAACGCGGAGGTGCCGTACGTTAGGTACTTGGATAGGTTGGATTGCGAAGACGTTTGACTACATCAACCACGTTACTAAACGCTTCCGCTTTCGGTCTACGAGGGTACGTGGACACACTCTCCCCGCTCGTTGCTATGCTTCTCCTAGATAGATCTTGCGTGATCGTAGGATTTTTGTTGAAATACTACGTTCCCCAACACTGGCGCACTCTATATAAGCCACCCCCTCCTCCAGTACAAGGGTTCGCACCCCCTGTAACACACACATTTCCATATTCCAGTCGGCAGCCTCCGTGCACCGAGACGTAGGGCTTTTACTTGCTCCGAGACGGGCCTGAACTCGTAAAACTCGTGTGTACAACCTTGCCGTAGCTAGGACATTGCCTCCTCCTACGTACCCCCTACTCTCATTGTCAGGCCTAGTACCACGACAGTTGGCGCCCACCGTGGGGCAGGTGTCTTAGCGACTTCCGGTGAGGTTTCAAGTTTTTCTCTGATCTTCATCAGCATGGTTTCCGGCGGTCGTCTGGTGTTGGGCCGTGAGATCTGACTCGGCACGCTCATTTTCATCGCCGACGACTCCGCCTGGCTTCAAGAGGCTCCCCTCGACGTCGAGGCACTTCCCTCCGTGGGGGGGCGCACTTTCGCGCGAGTGCTTGTGGTGTCCTTCTCCGGCAGCCGTCGACCCAGTATCGGTCGGCTCCCTCGTCATCTGCTCTCCCAGCTGCACGCCGCAGCAAGTGGTCCGGTCGGCCGTGGCTCTAGCGGTGGGTGAAGCACGCGGTGGCTCGCCAATCAGCCACCCCCAAAGTCGGGCAATCGAGCCCGACTAGTACCACTATAGGTCGGTCGACCTGTCGACTGGCTCGGTAGATACAATTTCCGAGTGCGGGAGGAGCGACCCCGCGGTGGAGGTCCTCATGGTCGGCTCTCAGTGCAGTCCGCCTGGGTACCCTCGAGGTGATGTTGGCGGCAGCAATGATGGTCAGTCTTACGATCACGATGGGTACGTGCCTCAGCCCCTCACTGCGGAGCAAAGAGAAGAGCTGCGTCGCCGTAACGTCGAAGCACTTTAGACCCCCATCTTGGGAGAGACTTCCGAGGCTCGGGCCCTGGAAGCCGCATGCATAGTCACCATGGCCGAGCACGCGCGTCTAGAGAACCTTCAGCGTTCACTCGGCGATCAAGCTCGCCGACTGATTCCCGAATCCAGTCGATGGCAGCGACAGTTGTTTCCTCCCGAGCCCCAGGTATACCACACTCCGATTCAGAACCTCACAGCTGCAGCCCGTATTGGAGAGTCGATCCAGCCATCCCAATCGGAAGCTGGAAGGAGTCTGCTGAAGATTTGAGTGCTGCTCCGAGTGGCAGGTGAACAAAATTCAGCCGTTTCCCATTCGTGCAACATAATTCACAGCAGGTCCATGGCAGCGGACACGGTCTGGTCGGCCCACAGCCCAAGATTGCCCCCGTGGCGTGAAGGTCATGGGCCCCGCCAAGAGCAACATCTGGGTCAGAATTATGATCAGTATGACCGTCGACTCGGTCATAATGACCGGCGTCAAGTGCCCACGCCACCTCCGGGTAGCGGATCGTACTCGCCCCGGCGGTATGATGGCAGGCCCCCGCATGGTGATGAGCGGAGGATCCCAGTAGATTCCCGAAGACCCGGCTTTGATGCGAGATCGATTCTTGTGCAAGGTCTAGTCGACAGGAACCGGACACACAAAGAAGGGCAGGACAGGGACCGTCCGAGTGGCAGCAGAGTACATGTTTCTGGGCCCGAGTGTTTTAGTAGCACCATCAGGGCCGCTGAGATCCCCCAACTTTAGGTCGGCAGCAGGGGCGAGCAAGTTCACAGGTGAGTCGAAGCCAGATACTTGGCTAGAGGATTACTGAGTGGCTGTGCAGATCGGTGGCGGCAACAATGATGTGGCCATGAAGCACCTCCCTCTAATGCTGGAAGGCTTGGCCAGTTTTTCGCTAAATCAGTTGGCCCCTGGTAGCATATTTAGCTGAGAAGAATTGACCCGAGTGTTTGTCAGGACCTTTGAAGGTACTTGCAAATGACTAGCCGGGCTGGCGGAATTGCAGCATTGCGTCCAAAAGCCGAATGAAACTTCGAGAGATTACATCAAGAGGTGGACCACTCTTCATCATACAGTGGAGAATGTGTCAGAACATCCGGTAGTCTGCGCCTTTAAAGAGGGCGTATGGTACAGAGAGCTAAATCTGAAATTCGGTCGGATAGGAGACATGTCTCTGACTCGGATGATGGAGATAGCAAGTCGGTACGCTAATGGCGAAGAAGCGGACCGACTCCGTAGCTGCAAGAAACCAGTCGCCCAGGATGATGGAAATTCCAATCGGAAACTAGAGCGCAAAGCAGAACCCGCAGCTCCTGGAGAGGCTGCATTCGTGAACCAGGGGAAGAACAAAGGGAAACCTAAAGGCCCCTGGATGCCCAAGAAAGTGAAGGATCAAGCAGGAAATGATGTGCTTGATTTGCCGTGTCATATACACACAAAGAAGGATGAAGAGGGGAATTTCATTTACCCCAAGCATACGACTCGACAGTGTCGACTTCTGATTCAGAGCTTCAAAAAGGGCCAGCCCAATGAGAAGGAGAAGGAATCTAAGGAGAATGAGGACAAAGAAGAAGATGGATGTTACCCCCATATCAACTCCACCTTGATGATTTTTGCGGACATCGAGAGCAAGAGTCGACTGAAAGTCATCAACAGAGAAGTCAACATGGTTGCTCCTGCAACGACGACATACTTGAAGTGGTCGAAGACTCCCATTACATTCAACCAGTCCGACCATCCGGCCCACATTGCTACCCCTGGGCGACAAGTGTTGGTGGTCGACCCAGTGGTTGACGGCACGCGATTGACCAAGGTTCTGATGGATGGCAGCAGTGGTCGGAATATCTTGTATGTTGAGACCCTCCGTGGGATGGGCATTTCGATGTCCAAGTTGAGTGAGAGCAACATGAGGTTCCATGGAGTCATCCCTGGGAAGAAAGCCAACTCACTCGGTCACATCACACTCGATGTGGTTTTCAGCGATTTGAACAATTATCGCAAGGAAAAGTTGACGTTTGAGGTGATCGATTTCCATAGTGCTTACCACGCTATCCTGGGCAGACCTGCATATGCCCGTTTCATGGCTTGACCATGCTATGTCACTACAAAAAAAAGACACATCCGTGACATTTTGGGCCGAACTGAACTTTTTTTGTCATACTTATGACACTTCTATGACGATAATTGTGACAAAACCCGGTATCATCATAGATGTGGTGGGGTCCTACTTATATGACAAAAAATCATGACAGAAAATGGGCTTTTCGTCCTGGGCGGGCCGGAGACGCAGCTGCATGACATTCTTTGGGCTGTCCATGACGGAAAAAACATTGGTAGAAGCGAGGGCGAGGAAAATATCGGGGTGTTCCCGGTTACGGTGGGTGGTCGGGGCCGAGCGACGCGCGTTTCTCTCATACACGCACGCGCGTGGGTGCGAGGCGTTGGGCTCTAACTGAACCCGAGCGAGGCGTTGGGCTCTAACTGAACCCGAGCGATTACCCTGCAGGCTACGCATTACTGAACCCGAGCAATCGATCGATGGCTGTTAACTGAACCCGGTCGAGCGATTCCTTCGCTACTGCTGCTAACTGAAGCCGATCAATGCTGCCTCTGCATGAACAATGAGTGTTGCTGGGGGGTTTGGATGAACAGTTCCCGTTGGGGGTGGATGAACAGGACCCCGTGGTGTTGCCTCTGGATGAACAGGACCCCGATCGATTGTGCCGGTTGGGGTTGGATGAATAGGACCCCGTGGAGGGCTGGATGAATAGGACCACCCCGTGGAGGGCTGGATGAACAGTAGATGGTGGATGGCTAGATGAACAGTAGCCCGCGGAGGGGTGGTTGAACATGAGCCCGCGGAGAGGGCTGGTGGAACAGTAGCCAGCGGAGTAGCACGCGGTGGAGGCTGAACAGTCGCAGGTGGAGGCAGGAGGAGGTTGATGGGTGGATGAACAGTAGCCCGTGGAGGCTGGAGGGGGTCGACGGTGGAGATGAACAGTATCCCGTGGAGTCCCGTTTTGCGGTTTCCTCCATTTCGACCGTAGCGCTCTAACACAAGTCGGTTTCCTCCGTTTTGCGGTACGCCACACCCCTCCCGATCAACAGGACCCCCGTTTCGACCGTAGCGCTCCAACATAAGTCCGTTTCCTCCGTTTTGCGGTACACCACACTCCCGATCAACAGGACCCCCGTTTCGACCGTAGGAGGTCCGTTTCCTCCATTTTGCGGTACGCCAGACCCCTCCCGATGATCAGGATCCCATTTCAAACGTGGTCGATCGAACACATGGCCATTTCCTCCGTTTTGCGGTACGCGAGACCCCTCCCGATGAACAGGATCCCGTTTCGAACATGGCCGGTCGAACACAAGGCCATTTCCTCCGTTCTGCGGTACGCCAGGCCTTGTTTCCATCGGTTGTTCCGTCCAAGCCCTCCCGATGAACACGACGACGCATTCCGTTCCGACCCAGCCGGTTGGCTCCCCATGAACATGACGACGACGTTGTTTCTCCGTTCCCACCCAGCCATGTACACGAGCCCTGGCCGTACATATGCGCGAGTAGGTGTTCGAGACCCCGCCCGTATGTACGTACGTGGTCGTATTTACTTTCTTGCACCCTGGCCGCTGTATGTACGTGTACATGCTACGTGCGCGCCTCTGCTGCGACACGTGCACGCCTCTACATCGACCAGTATGTACGTACACGTTCGCAACCAGAATGACAATGCTATGTACGCTTCGACCAGGTGGGTCCCGACTGTCAGGCACTTCCTTGCGTGCGAAAATGTAGCTGGTGGGTCCTAGCAGTTAGGGGGGCGAATCATTTTTTTGCCCGGACGCACTTCCTTGCGTGCGAAGATGTAGCTGGTGGGTCCCAGCAGTCAGGGGGAAATATTTTTTCAGAAATACGGTGGCCCGTCCGATGGGTCCCCGCTGTCAGGTGGAGGAATAATTATTTTGCGCCTTATAAGGAGGCACTTCCATGCTGCGGCCCTGGACCCAGCTATCAGCCTCTCCACGCACAGTCCACGTCCGATGGAAGCCGTTCCTTGACCATGTTGACCACGCCGCGCCGAGAGCACCAGGGCGGTGGACGACGACGAGGCCTAGGAAGGGGACGACGCGGAGCCGGGGAAGACGCGGCAATGGATGCCCACGCGTAGAGGAGTACGAGGGTTCACTGGTTCGCTGCGGTGTGAGGCTGTCGTCCCCGCAGAATAACAGGGGTGTGGGTGAGTAGAGGGATGGCCTGGCCAGCTGTGGGAATAGTAGGGGCGGTGTGGTCTCCACGGCAGCACAGCCGGCCAGGGGAGGCAGGAGCATGCGGCACGACCGGCGCTGCTTTGGGCGGCTGGAGCAACAAGACCAGAGGGTTGAAGAAGCACTACGGCCATTGGATGGACATCGTACGGTCACTGTAGCTAGAATCGTTCATATTGACTAAGCTGACAAAGCACACCATCCCCGTCAACTTAGTAGGCCCACAAGTCAGCCTCCCACCAAGGTGGGTCCCAACCAGCAGGGGGAGTATTCATTTTTTTGTGCGTAATAAGGAGGCACTTTCGGTGGGTCCGAGCTGACAGCGGGGGGAACGTTTTTTTCATGCAATACGGTGGCCCATCCGATGGGTCCCAGCAGTCTGGGGGGGAACATTTTTTCGCGAAATACGATGGCCCGTCCGGTGGATCCTTGCTGTCAGGTGGAGGAATAATTATTTTCCGCGTAATAAGGAGGCACTTCCTTGCTGCCGTCGTGGACCCAGCTGCCAGCCTCTCCACGTACAGTCCATGTCCGATGGAAGCTGTTCCTTGACTACGTTGACCACGCGGCACCGAGAGCACCAGGGTGGTGGACAACAGCGAGGCTTAGGAAGGGGACAACACGGAGCCGGGGAAGACGCGGCAGTGGAAGCCCGCGCGGAGAGGAGTATGAGGGTTCACTGGTTTGGCTGCGGTGTGAGGCTGCCGTCGCCGTGGAATAACATGGGGTGTGGGTGAGTAGAGGGACGGCCTGTCCAGCAGTGGGAGTAGTAGGGGGTAGTGAGGCCTGCGCGGCAGCACAACCGGCCACGGGAGGCAGGAGCAGGCGGAACGACCGGCGCTGCTTTGGGCGGCTGGATCAAGAAGGCCAGAGGTTAAAGAAGCACGGCGGCCGTTGGATGGACATCGTACGGTCACTGCAGCTAGAATTGTTTATATTGACTAAGTTGACAAAGCCCTTGGTACGCGTCAACTTAGTAGGCCCACAGGTCAGGTTCCGAAACGGTGCACCCCAGATGTCAGGGGAGGAATCATTTTCTGGGCGGGTGAAGCTAGAATATCTGAGATCGAAGAAGAAGCACGGCATCCGTTGGATGGACATCCAACGGCCACTGCTGCCAGAACCGTGTGTTGACTATAAGTTGACAAAGCCTTGCATACGCGTCAACTCTTTTTTTAGGGGACGCGTCAACTTATTAAGGCCACAAGTGTGTGTGGCAGAGAACTTATAGCCCATTTGAGATTTGTAAGAATGTGCAACCAATTATTGAATTCTAATGGAATTTACTACAACCCATTTACAGTTTGTTAAAAGTACAGCCCATTTCAACCAACCGTTCAAAACAGAATTCAATAAAATTTCCCACATTTTGATGGGATCCAAAATATTTTTATCCCAAAATTTCTAGTCAGATTAAATACAATTTCAGTATAAATTTATATTATGTAAAAATCCAACGAAACATTGCGCTCGCAACAATTAATGAAATTAAAAATTTCAATATCCAAAAATAATATTTTATAAAGAAATCACGTGTTTGGTACAATTTTTATAGTTACTACCCAGTTTTTATAATTACATCCCATTTATTATTTCTTAAAGCCCATTTTCTTGTTAAGCCTAATGCATCCCTCCTAGGAAAGATTTGCACCCCAGCGGGGCGGAGAAGAACAACTTGACCTTGCCTGGGTATTCCTAAAAAAAGTATAGCTGGGCTAGCCATTTTCAGCTTGAAAAAAATAATATCTGGGCTGGATATCTGGCCTAGGCTAGACGGGCCACAACCCGCCCAGTTAATAGTTGCAGCGATGTTTTCGTTGTTGTTCAGAGGAGAAAAATTAATAACTTGGCTAAACATCGCTCAAGAAAAACTCTACGGTGCTCACACCTTAAAAACACAAATACTGCTCGAGCCGCTTGGTCCCAGCTGTCGGCCACTTCTTGTGCAATTCTCTCGTTTATTGACTACATAGGTTGACAATGGTGTGGGACCGTGATGTCAGGAAACCAGGAGGAAGCAAAAAAAAATAGTTTTATATACTAATAAGGAGGCACTTGCGTACGTGCGGCTATGGCCCTGCTGGGTCCCCATTTTCATCCTCTCCAAGTAAAGTCATCTCCTCATCGTCATGTCCGTTGACCATGTTGACAACGCGAGACGGCGATGCCACGGCGAGCACAACAACTCGAAGGACGACGGAGAGGGCCTCGCGGGCCCTACGGATGGTCTGATCCAGCGCTCGCTGCTCATTCGGGAAGCCAGGATCATATGGCCACATGTCTGCGACGGCATTATCATTCGCTTGTTCACCGGTGCTCGTTGAGGAGATGGAGGTTGCAGCACAGGTCGTCCTGTGCTGGTAGCTCCTCCGCCATTAGGGCGTCGAAGTGCGGTCGCACCTGCTCTATGGTGAACATGGCATGAACCGGCTTGGACAGTGGCGCAGGCTCCTGGTCGGAAGCTACGTCCATCGTCTGATTGTCGTCGCTCAGCTCGGCGAGGTAGCTGGTGAGCCAGCATGTCTGGCTACTGGACCGACCCGCTGCCAAGCACGAGTCTGACTCCCCAGTGCATGCGATTACTCCGCCTTCAAACGACACAAGTGTCGTTTGTCCGTCCTTCTACCGCCCACATTAATGATACGCGGTTGCCAAGGCGGCTACTCCGGCGCGACATGTTCGTCCCTCCGTCGCCCACCATTGCTATATAAACTGCTGCGCCGGCCATAGCCGCAGTGATCCGCATCCGTTCCTATTCTCCTGTCCACACCACTACTGCCCACCATGGGTTCCTCGCGCTCCAGCGCTCTTCGGGACGGGCGGACGATGGACCACAAGGAGATGGCAGCCATTGCTGCCGACTGGCTGGCCGGCAGGCAGCCGGAGGACGATGACGTCCCAATGGAGAACACGGTAGTCGACGATCCGGCGCCAACACCCTCCTCCGCGCCATCCTCGCCGGTGCATTGCACCATGACCATCGGCGAGGCCCGTGCCCAATATATGGACACAGTGAGGCAGAAGCATGAGGAACAGTTCTGGGAGGCGCAGGCCGACGCCGCCTGCAACCACCATCTCCTCGAGGAGCACCTGCAGGCAGAGGAGCAGATCGCCGCGGAGCGGGCAAAGCAGGAGGCACTACTCGACTCGTACTGCTCCACCCGCGAGAGCCGCCTCGAGCGCTGGCGGTACCGCATGCGGGTGGCGGAGGCTGCGGTCGCCTACAAAGAGGGCGATGAAGTGAGCGAGGCGATGTTTGGCGAGACCGAGGAAGAGGCAGAGGATAATGCCGGCTCCGACGAGTCCCCGCTCCGCTGGCGTCAACGAGGCCCTGCTCTGCCGAGGCCCCGCGGCGCCAACAACGAGGTAGAGGACACTTCCGGCTCCGCCGAGGCCCCGCGGCGCCAACAACAAGGCAGAGGATACCGCCGGCTCCGTCGAGGCCCCACCCTGCCTGCAACGAGGGGGAGGATTTCCCTCGCTCCACCGGCAACGAGACAGAGGACATCGCCGGCTCCGCCGAGGCCCCGCCCCGCTGCCAACGAGGCTGCGCCACACAGAAAACAAGGAAGAGTAGAACATGGTAGGTCGCCGCCGCTCGGGTCCAAGTAAGGGCACCGCTGCTACTCTCCGTCCGGTTAGCTTCTTGGCGGCGACTTGGAGTCGAAGAGCTATGTTGGAGAAGGACGCTGCTTCTGCTTAACTGCTGGTGCAGTTGGCTGACTGACACGTGGGCCTAACAGGCATCTGGGCCACATGTCAGTTATGCAACTGCACATGCAGTTAAGTCACTGAAGCTTCTGTTCGGCTCAGCCGGACACATGTGGGTAGCTTCGGTTAATTAATTATACCTCCAGCGCACCCCTTTTTAGTTGAAGAATGTATGAAATGTAATGAAATCCGACATGTTTATATGAAATCTGACCGTGTATGAATGAATTTATTTTGATTAGTTCGAATTCTTGTATCATTGGCATTGGATGAACATGCAAAACAATATGTACTAGCATTATTGCCTGGGTGATCACCTCATTTGCAGCAATTTCACATGTACTCCCTCCGGTCCTTTCTAGTTTGCATACAAGTTATGTCTGCAGTCAAAGTATCTCTACTTTGACCAATCTTATATAAAAAGTATGCACTTTCACAATGTGCGAAGTAAAAAGGAACAGAAGGAGTACAAAGAGTTTGAGCAGATTTTTACCGTTCTTGTACATTGCAATCAAACACACAGGCTTGGCAATTCATACAGAACATTCAAAACAATCGATGATGATGCATCTCAGCGATTCACATGTCAGAGCCAATATTTACTTCACAACTAGAGAATAAAGAAAAAATGGATCAACGCTGCTGACAGCAAAGGGCGCCCCATTCGAAAATATCAAACGCATGTCTTCTTGCTAAAATCAATGAGCAAAATTTTACAAGGTTTTCCCATTCCGAAATATCAAATGCCCATGGTTCTGGAATGGGCAGGGTTTGCCATAAGTTCGGACATTGACATGGCATCTCGTGCTAAATAAACTAGCTGTTCTTTTTGTGCAGTTCCACCAAAATCAACCAAATTCGCGCGTAGCTTCGATGATTTTGCCCTTATATGTTGCAACACCTTGAACTTATTGGCACCTCCTTTCTTGTGGTGGAAATGAATGATTCGATGTATGCATGGACATTTTGTGCAGTTCCCATTGAAATCAAGCTGAGCACCCCTGGTTGCACAAATAAAAAAAAGTGATTAGTACAAAGCAAACAGTACTATGAATTGATAGTTTGCACATGCACCTACATGGTCCATGTAGAGCACACTTTTAGAAAAATGGAACTCACCGGAAAGAATCCTAGAACAACATTGTACTCGCGCATCATAGCAAGAAAATGGAGATTTGCCCGTCCTTCTGAGCTGAAGTTAGTTTGGTCTTATGGAGGGTAATGTAACCATCCTTCAACTGCTCCTTCTAATGAGAAGATAGACAGGGCTTCTTCATCCTGGGATAATCGGAACTAGTCACTTTACGTACTCCATATTGTTCTTTAGAGGAGGATGATCCTGTTGTGCAAAGACAAGAGGATAATTAAATGCTGGCATCACTGTTTGCTTTAAAAAAGGAAAGGAAATATTTAAAACAGCACAGATGAAGCACTTCTCAAGGACAATACCACTTTTTGATGACAGTATCTAAACAGTAGCACAACACCAATAGAGATGACAAAGCTCAATCATATGGATGAAATCAGTGGGCGAGTACCAACCTTTGTCAGGAGGCTTATTGTGTAGAGCATACAGATGAAGCACTTCTCCGGAACCATTTGTTGCTATCTACTGTGGTGGCCATGCTTACTATATACTCCTCGATTAGATTAATGTTTCCAACATCTTCTTGTGCAGTTCCACTAAAATATATGGTATCTTCAAAGAATATCCCTGTGTCACACCCTGATTTTCATGTCACATTGCTTAAGCTAATTATCATGTTAAAACTGTGGATTTACAAAAACTTTTGAGTGTTTTTGACTTTGCTTGATTCGATTTTTGTCTGTTGTTTGCTAGTGCTCTAAAAAATCAAATAAATCCTCCAACTCTTATACTTCATCTCCTTGATCCAAAACCTTTTCCCAATGATCATGCCATGTGTATAAACCAGTATAGTATTTTCTTATAAAAATATTTTTGCCAAATAGTATTTTCTAAAATTAGTTTTCCAAAAACCCCTGAATTGAGGTTTGCACTACAGGTACCTTATTCAGGGTGTGAAAAATCTTTCAAAAAGTATATTTGAACCCTATTAGGTATAGGACTCCCAGAAACCACAAAATTATAATTTTAAAAGTTATTTTTATATTTCATTTAAAAGCTTTTTCTTAAGGCCAGAAATGGTCTTTAATAGGAAAAAAATATTTAACTATTTCAAAAATATTTGCCAAAATTCAGGGAAACTCATAGGACATATATTGTCCATATATAAGAGTTTCAACACATGGTCATGTTCAAAATATTGGACAAATCCTTCCAAAACCCTTTCTGGATATTTCAAGCTTTTGAAATATTTACAAAGGAAATGTTCTCCAAAAATTCCAGGAAAATTCTATCATTTCATATATGACATATTTGATGATCTTGCAAAGCCTCATGCCTTGAAGATCAAGGAATCATCATCTAATCCCCTCAAAACCATTTCTGTTCATTTTGAAGTTTGAGCAACTTTACATTGCCAAACTTGTCCAAATGCTCTCAAACTTGGTGCACCTGCTAAAATGATGTAATTATGCATCTATGCCAAATAGCACAAGTTTTGGAGAAGCATAACTTGATCTAAGTGCCCCAAAACCATTTCTATTCAAATTCAAATTTGAACAACTCTACATTGTCAACTTTTTACCTGGGGTTTCAAACTTTGTGGGCATGATCATAACCCCAAATGATGATTCTACACCAAGTGGTGCATCAAGGGGAGATGATTAGCTTAACTCAAACATGGTGAAACCATTTCTGTTGATTTCTAGGGTTCACCAAAGTTACATTGGCAACCTTGCCCAAATGAGCTCAAATTTGGTGGAAGAGCCTAATTGTGTGTGACATTCCATCCTGTTGAGTCCCATGTCAATTGGAAGTCATTTGCTTTCCCAAAACCTGATCAAACACCTTCTGCCAATTTACCAAAACCATTGTTTTGACCACTTTTACTATTCCCCTTGAGCTCAACTTTCTACCACAGCTTCTCCTAGTCATCTTCTACCTCCAGTAACTCTCCCCTGCCTCAGCTCAATCACTGGAGAGGGTAAAACCCCATTTTACTCTTCTGGACAGCAGTAATCTCCTTCTTCCTCACCTCCCTCCTCATTCCAGTGGCTTCCCAGGGCATCCAAGGCCATCACTCATTTGTTTACTACTCCCTCGACCCCCTAGACAGCATTGGGCAAGGCAGACGCGTCCAGAGCGGCGAGGACACGGCCATGCCGGCCAAACGGGCGCTCTGGAGCGCGCTACAGTGCCCTGGCGCACTGTAGCCTCGCCCAATCTCCAGCCCCGACCACCTCGAGCCTCCCCCTCGTGTCCCCCGAGGCTGCCTCGGCGTCCGGGACACGCTGGACGGTCGGCCCTCTCCTCTCTCCCCCTCCCTCACCTCTGCTCGCACGCGCGCCATGGCTGCCCGAGCACCCCAGTGAACTGCCCCACACGCGAGATGCTCAGGCCTTTCCCTGTTGCCTCTCTTCTCTCCCCTCGCCCTGGACCAACCCCACGAACGCCCCAGACACGCCCACGGGTGCCCCCGTGGCTTGCAGCGACGGGAACATGCTCGCCGGGGCACGACACCTCGGTGGACCGTCGCCCACCTACTTATAGGGCACCCCCGAGCCCCCTTGCTGCTCCTTTGGCACTCTCCCTCTCCCGTGAGCCTCCCAAGCCAACCCACTGCTCCTCCCGTGCCCCCATTCTACTCCACGGCCGGAAACCCTGCCGCCGGCCACCACGCAAATTCGCGTCATGGGAAGCCCCTCCTTCCCTCCTCTCTGCTCCAGAGCAACACCAGGACCACCACCAACGCTCCCTACACGCCGGCCCTTCCTCCCCGTGCCTTCCTCGCCGTGCCCAAACCTCACCGCCAGCCTAGTCCGTCGCGGCCAACCTCCTTCTCCATTCGGTGCTCCTGGGCGGCCGTGCCACCCGCAGCTGGATGCGGCTGGATCCCCTGATCACGTCGGCAGGCCGAAGGTCGCCGGAGATGCCCTGCAGCGCCGGCAAGCCGCCGTCGAGCATCGCCTCTGTTCCCCCCCCCCTGCCGCGTCGCGCGGGAGGAAGGGGATGAACCTGAGCGCTGGGCCCCGCGCGTCAGCGACCTAGGGGCTGGGCCCCGTCATTTGAGTGGAAACGGCTTCGGCCGAAACTGCCTAGCCGCCGCAAAAGCGTAATCCCCGCGGGCGCCTTCGACGTGGCCAGGCCCCCTGCGCGTGGCTGTGCAATTGGGCCGGCCCAGTGCACTGCGGCGTTATACTGCGCCCAAAATGCAGTATAGGTAAACCCACTTCCCTTTTTCCTTTTTCTTTATCCAGCAACTTAAAAATGCTTAAACAATTCATTTGAACTCCAAATTTGGTGATTCAAATTTCCAGTGACTCCATAAATCATGATCTACCTGTTGGTGCAACATGCACATTATTCAAGAGACTTTTTCTTCACAAATAATTATCAAATGCCAATATTTCATTTTCTATGATGAACTTTAGAAAATCACAGAGGGCTCAAATTTGATCCAAATGCAGTGGTTCAAATTCCTAGGTGCTTGTCTTATCCAAACTTAGTTTTGGAACATTTATATTAATACTTTCTGTGCCCCACCAAATAATGAGCCATTTCTTCATATTTATCAACTTTGCAAAATCCTAGGAAATTCATTTGAATTCCAAATCCAGTGAAACCAACTCCTAGATGCTTCTAAAATCATGACTTGTTGATGGGTGCCTTTTCTCATCATTCAAGAATATATTTCTGTACACTTCTTTCAAGTCCATAAACCCCTTGATTCCATCATATTGAAATGTTCCAAACTATCCAATGATCCAATGCCTATGAAACCACCTTGGTTATTTTTCATATGACCAGAGGTATCCTAGAAAAGTCCAACTCCTATTTTTAGAGCACTTTTAGTTTTGCTTTGATTGTGTTGCTTATTATGATTGTTTCCATCGTTAGTTGACGAAATAAACGGAGTACTCGAAGTTGGACCAGAAGGTTTGAAGACTCGGAAAAATAAGGCAAGCAGCCCTTTGACCATGTTCGAGAATCCTTTTTATGCATGTCTCATAGCACCTTATTATCAATGCATCGGAACCATGTTGAGGTGGAGACCACTTTGGTTGCTACCTTTGTTGCTTACTATTGAAACTTGCATCAAGCATGACCCTACCTTCCTATGAGGGTTATGCGGGTAGGAGTAGTTAGGTTGCTTTAATAGTGGCTACGCAAAAGGGACGGGTATATGCACGGTGACGGAGGTAGAATACTTTCAATTTTTTTTTCGAAAACCCCGTCGGGTGCCATTTATGCCCGAGGGAGATGGTGAGATGGGTAACCACTTGATGATGAAGTGGTGTGCCGAGGCAAGTTTGTGTGATGTTTTGAAAACGGATTGGTTTAAGTTGCGACCGTTATTCCAACCTTACATGCGCAACCACTCTACCCTTATATGGGAAAGGGCATTATTGATTACCTAGGCCGATACTAGCATGGTGCCCGCATTACTAGTGACGGGGGTGACATGAGGTCACTCTTGGGACGGGGTCGCTCTTGGATAGGCGGCCATGACTGTCTTTACAGGGCACCGGACACACCGTTGGTACCCCGCGCTCGTGATATGTGATGAATATGGGAGCGAGGCTCCAAAATCTTAAGATGTGAAATGTGGGGCACGGGGCTGTTACCAATCGAGTGGACTCTATGTTAGTGTCGTCTAGGGAAAGATAGTGATCGGGTGGTTACCCCGGGTACTTGAGGTACCGCAGGTCGTGGATGTCACGGAAGTTCCCCGTATCTTGTGGGTAAAGTGTGCAACCTCTGCAGAGTGTAAAACTATTCGAATAGCCGTGTCCACGGTCAAGGACAGTTGGGTAACCGCTCTTGGGCTACGTCCAATGTTTGCGAAACCTGGTGTGTGTGTGTGAGGAAAACAACACGGTTTGGGTAAATCTGTTGATGTGATTGTGAGAAAGTCACAATGAACTTGAGCATGAGTTGATTACAACTCTTTCTCGATAATGATGTCTGTAACCTCCTAATACTGGTTGCAGACACATGCATGTCCATGTTATATGTTGATCATACTCGCATATGAAAAACTAGCTTTCCGAAAACTGCCAATTTAGCAGTAGAGCCTTGCATAATTATTCTGTCATCACACTTGGGTTGCTTGCGAGTACATTCAAAGTACTCATTGGCTTGCCACTGGTTATTTTATTGGCCAGGCATGAGAGAACAGGTATGACGAAGATTTCTTGGAGACGAGCATGCGAGCTAGGATGCTTCCCAGTCAGAATGCCTGTAGGGTTAAGGCAGATGGCATGGGTCCAAGTTGTTATCGAAGATTTCCGCTGCGATGATATACTCAAGACTTGACCATAATGGTCCTATTTGTGTAATACGGTATGTATGGATGTAAGACTCTTGTTATTCAGCTTTTGTGTTTTCAGTGAGCATTGATCTCTGGGATCACTGTACACGTGCATTCGGTGATCACGACTTATGAGTCGGGGTCCCCTCAGAGCTGGTATCAGAGCCGTCCTGACTGTAGGAAGCCTTAGTTAGCATGGCCGTTAGTTAGGGTAAAACTATTTTCAAAACTATTACTAGTTTTTGAAACTATCTATACTTCTCTTCCCTTCTCAGATTTTCGAGAAAACCAGGCTATACTTGATCTCTTCCCCTTCAAGTTGCTGGTCGCTAGAACCCCTATGCCCCTGACCACTGGATTTTCTGTAATCCCCGTGAAGTGCACCTTGCCAAACACTCACCCACCACTTCTGCATGCAAGGGTGGCGACACCATGACAAGACGATGCCAACGGAAAATCCATCCCCGAGGAATGAGGACATGAAGGCCCAGAAGATGGTGACACCCTTGACAGAGCCCCAAGATGATGCAACATTGGCCTATGATGACCAGGGTATAGGTTATGCAAAATCATGATATGCATCGCTAATAGAGTAATCCTGTCACTACCGTTGTTGTATCGGCAACCACCGGTGGATGAGAACCTCGCCATTTTGTCCGCCTCACTATAGTGAGCAGGAAAACGGTTCTCTTCGTCCCCCGCTCTTGGTGTCGATGTTTTCATCAGCGAAACCGACATGTTGGACCTCTACTATGCCTTGTTAATGTCATTGCATAAAGGATTGCATACCTGATACCCTCGACGCCCCAGAAGGCCCAAGGGATCGTCATGATTAAAGAGACAAGATAAGACCAAGTCAACGCCAGCTGCAAGGAGACACCTTCACCGCATCACCTCATCAGGCGAGAAGTTGTTGAAGATTCTCCAGGCTCAACCCGGATCGTTTGTCAAACGACTACAAGGGACATAGCAACACCGGAGGTAAACTCAAGAGACTGCACGAGGCACAAGTCACGACACTAAGTCCGAGAACCCCTAGGGTAGGATGAGTCGTGTACCCCCTATGCGCAGTCGAGTCCGTATGATGGTTCGAATAGAACCATGATTGTGTGTTTCTTGCTTTTATCTGTTTGTGTTTTGATATAAGTCGCACCTTTCCATAGGCAACAAGTGCAAGGCTATATCATCTTCTTTGCCTTGTTTCTTTTGCTTGGGTCTTTTTGCACCTGATTGTTTGCACCTGCACTATAGAACCCCCCTCTAGGCATTTCCCTCCTCTATGCTACTTTTTCCCTCTCTTCCCTCTCCTCAACTGAAGGCCCGCAAGACAAGATGCACCAAGGATTCTACCTCGGCAACCAACTGGCACTGAAGACTTCTGCTACAACCTTCGTGACCAAGTACAACCCCGTGGAATTATGTTTAAACCCTTCAGGCTGGAGACCCATTCCCAGACCCTTTGAGACTTCACGAGACACTCCAGCTCGAATCCTTAACCATGTGCTTAACCCATAGAATTGCAAGAGAACCAGTTAAGCCTCTGCAACCTTGCACAACACTGGGTTCATAAAGGAACTAGTGGACACAGTGAGTGAGCACATTTTCATCCTAATATAGCGCAAGAACTGACGATGCCATAGATAGACCAATTTGAGGATGCAAGACAGACGACTTGGAGGCTTTATATCAGTGACTTCGAGGAATTATCTGAGACCTTGATGGATTGTGAGGTTTTCATGTTGGTGGGATCATGACTTCGGGGAAGCATGTAGAAATTCTCGTTGGGCATGAGATTGGATTTATGTAGGTGATTCTGGTCGGGCATAGATGTTGTATATGTCTGCATGGTTTGGGGTAAACTGGATTTTGACTGATGGTCTCGATCATGATATCATGCTTCTCGGTGGACAAAAAACTAGGAGGTTGGATTATTTGTCGGAGTTGATTTAGGGATCTATATAATCATGACCTTGGAGATCACTTGACCCGGATGATGGGAATTTGGTGGACTTACTATCATAATGCATAGTCCTTCCAAGTATTTGGGTATTATACGGACTTGAGATCTTGTGGGACACCATAGACATCGGATTTGTAGAATTGTTGGGTCATGTGGTGATTGATGGAAATTACCGGGCTATTGGAGTTGATCTATAGGAAGGAAACAAAATCTTGGAGTGGCATATGACGTGTTTCCCTAGAATAGTGATGCATTATCTTGAGCCTTGCAAGTATAGGTTGAGCGCTAGGATTGTGGAGTTTAACTTAAGCTTAGTAGCATGTATGACCTACCCATGGATTTTAGGGGGAGGCATGCATATGGATTTGGGGATCGTAGGCAAGTACAATTTTGTTAGACCGTCTCTTGAGAGTCATGAGGATATGTATGGCATGAGTGGTGATTGAAGCTGGTCTATGCGAGAAGATGCTTTTTCGTTCGGAGTACTAGATAGAGCTAATGGCATCTCAGAAACCGTGCTTAAGGATAAGATAATCAAAGTTCACTCACTCACTAGAATCCTTGAAACACTTAAGCCCCACCAAGCCACAACCTGGTCTGATCCCGACCACGGGCCTTGGCTCTAAGTCGGGAAGACCTTGCAAATACTCAACGGAGACCACCACCAATACCCCCGCCTACCTTGCGTACCCCATAGACCTCATGGAGTAATTGTACAAGTTGGGTAACATCATTATTTGATGGCCTACTTGTCTGCCCGAAGACAAAAGAAGAGACGGACAGCTGGATAGAAGACATTTGAAGACCGCCCTGTCAAGAAGGAAGAACTACACCGACCACCGTCAT
This sequence comes from Secale cereale, assembly GCA_902687465.1. Taxonomy (NCBI): domain Eukaryota; kingdom Viridiplantae; phylum Streptophyta; class Magnoliopsida; order Poales; family Poaceae; genus Secale; species Secale cereale. The sequence goes on along the minus strand of LR738710.1, from coordinate 735,541,598 downwards.
CAAGAAGTAAGCTCCTGCATTCAAGACCGGGCGTATCTGCAAACCACTCCTCTCGAAGGAACCGAGCATTTCCATGTCAAAGGAACGCTCACACCAAGATTTATCGACCTTTCTTCAAGGACACTTCAAGGCAAATAGTAGACGGCTCCCAGCTAGACTTACCACCTGAGTCACCCTCCGTGCGCCAAATATTCCACGAGTCCCCACTCTGGAAGTGCTTCTTACTTCCTAATTAGCCCAGTCCCCGCAAGGACCTCGATCACCGATCCTTTGACAACTAACCCGACCTAACCTAAGCAAGAGACCCCTCAGCAACCTGCATAAAAGAGGGTAACCAGCAAGAAGCCACACCACCAAGTACTTCAAGACTCCATGGAGCACCACTCGGAAGCAGAACCAGCAAGAAGAAGTGAAGACTACCCCATATCCAAGACTCCGTATTTCCTTTCCACGCCTAGTCTGGGAATCTCGGGGACGAGATTCTTGTAAGGGGGATAGGTCTGTCACACCCTGATTTTCATGTCACATTGCTTAAGCTAATTATCATGTTAAAAATGTGGATTTACAAAAACTTTTGAGTGTTTTTGACTTTGCTTGATTTGATTTTTGTCTGTTGTTTACTAGTTCTCTAAAAATCAAATAAATCCTCCAACTCTTATACTTCATCTCCTTGATCCAAAACCTTTTCCCAATGATCATGCCATGTGTATAAACTAGTATAGTATTTTCTTATAAAAAGATTTTGGCCAAATAGTATTTTCTAAAATTAGTTTTCCAAAAACCCCTGAATTGAGGTTTGCACTACAAGTACCTTATTCAGGGTGTGAAAAATCTTTCAAAAAGTATATTTGAATCCTATTAGGTATAGGACTCCCAGAAACCACAAAATTATAATTTTAAAAGTTATTTTTATATTTTATTTAAAAGCTTTTTCTTAAGGCCAGAAATGGTCTTTAATAGGAAAAAAATTATTTAACTATTTCAAAAATATTTGCCAAAATTCAGGGAAACTCATAGGACATATATTGTTCATATATAAGAGTTTCAACACATGGTCATGTTCAAAATATTGGACAAATCCTTCCAAAACAATTTCTGGATATTTCAAGCTTTTGAAATATTTACAAAGGAAATATTCTCCAAAAATTCCAGGGAAATTATATCATGTCCTATATGACATATTTGATGATCTTGCAAAGCCTCATGCCTTGAAGATCAAGGAATCATCATCTAATCCCCTCAAAACTATTTCTGTCCATTTTGAAGTTTGAGCAACTTTACATTGCCAAACTTGTCCAAATGCTCTCAAACTTGGTGCACCTGCTAAAATGATGTAATTATGCATCTATGCCAAATAGCACAAGTTTTGGAGAAGCATAACTTGATCTAAGTGCCCCAAAACCATTTTTGTTCAAATTCAAATTTGAACAACTCTACATTGTCAACTTTTTACCTGGGGTTTCAAAATTTGTGGGCATGATCATAACCCCAAATGATGATGCTACACCAAGTGGTGCATCAAGGGGAGATGATTAGCTTAACTCAAACATGGTGAAACCATTTCTGTTGATTTCTAGGGTTCACCAAAGTTACATTGGCAACCTTGCCCAAATGAGCTCAAATTTGGTGGAAGAGCCTAATTGTGTGTGACATTCCATCCTGTTGAGTCCCATGTCAATTGGAAGTCATTTGCTTTCCCAAAACCTGATCAAACACCTTCTGCCAATTTACCAAAACCATTGTTTTGACCACTTTTACTATTCCCCTTGAGCTCAACTTTCTACCACAGCTTCTCCTAGTCATCTTCTACCTCCAGTAACTCTCCCCTGCCTCAGCTCAATCATTGGAGAGGGTAAAACCCCATTTTACTCTTCTGGACAGCAGTAATCTCCTTCTTCCTCACCTCCCTACTCATTCTAGTGGCTTCCCAGGGCATCCAAGGCCATCACTCATTTGTTTACTACTCCCTCGACCCCCTAGACAGCATTGGGCAAGGCAGACGCGTCCAGAGCGGCGAGGACACGGCCATGCTGGCCAAACAGGCGCTCTGGAGCGCGCTACAGTGCCCTGGCGCACTGTAGCCTCGCCCAATCACCAGCCCCGACCACCTCGAGCCTCCCCCTCGTGTCCCCCGAGGCTGCCTCGGCGTCCGGGACACGCTGGACGGTCGGCCCTCTCCTCTCCCCCCCTCCCTCACCTCTGCTCGCACGCGCGCCATGGCCGCCCGAGCGCCCCAGTGAACTGCCCCACACGCGAGATGCTCAGGCCTTTCCGTGTTGCCTCTCTTCTCTCCCCTCGCCCTGGACCAACCCCACGAACGCCCCAGACACGCCCACGGGTGCCCCCGTGGCTTGCAGCGACGGGAACATGCTCGCCGGCGCACGACACCTCGGTGGACCGTCGCCCACCTACTTATAGGGCACCCCCGAGCCCCCTTGCTGCTCCCTTGGCACTCTCCCTCTCCCGTGAGCCTCCCAAGCCAACCCACTGCTCCTCCCGTGCCCCCATTCTACTCCACGGCCGGGAACCCTGCGGCCGGCCACCACTCAAATTCGCGTCGTGGGAAGCCCCTCCTTCCCTCCTCTCTGCTCCAGAGCAACACCAGGACCACCACCAACGCTCCCTGCACGCCGGCCCTTCCTCCCCGTGCCTTCCTCGCCGTGCCCAAACCTCACCGCCAGCCTAGTCCACCGCGGCCAACCTCCTTCTCCATTCGGTGCTCCTGGGCGGCCGTGCCACCCGCAGCTGGATGCGGCTGGATCCCCTGATCACGCCGGGAGGCCGAAGGTCGCCGGAGATGCCCTGCAGCGCCGGCAAGCCGCCGTTTTGCATCGCCTCTGTTCCCCCCCTCGCCGCGTCGCGCAGGAGGAAGGGGATGAACCTGAGCGCTGGGCCCCACGCGTCAGCGACCTAGGGGCTGGGCCCCGTCATTTGAGTGGAAACGGCTTCGGCCGAAACCGCCTAGCCGCCGCAAAAGCGTAATCCCCGCGGGAGCCTTCGACGTGGCCAGGCCCCCTGCGCGAGGCTGTGCAGTTGGGCCGGCCCAGTGCACTACGGCATTATACTGCGCCCAAAACGTAGTATAGGTAAACCCCCTTCCCTTTTTCCTTTTTCTTTATCCAGTCAACTTCAAAAATGCTTAAACAATTCATTTGAACTCCAAATTTGGTGATTCAAATTTCCAGTGACTCCATAAATCATGATCTACCTGTTGGTGCAACATGCACATTATGCGAGAGACTTTTTCTTCACAAATAATTATCAAATGCCAATATTTCATTTTCTGTGATGAACTTTAGAAAATCACAGAGGGCTCAAATTTGATCCAAATGCAGTGGTTCAAATTCCTAGGTGCTTGTCTTATCCAAACTTAGTTTTGGAACATTTATATTAATACTTTCTGTGCCCCACCAAATAATGAGCCATTTCTTCATATTTATCAACTTTGCAAAATCCTAGGAAATTCATTTGAATTCCAAATCCAGTGAAACCAACTCCTAGATGCTTCTAAAATCATGACTTGTTGATGAGTGCCTTTTCTCAGCATTCAAGAATATATTTCTGTACACTTCTTTCAAATCCATAAACCCCTTGATTCCATCATATTGAAATGTTCCAAACTATCCAATGATCCAATGCCTATGAAACCACCTTGGTTATTTTTCATATGACTAGAGGTATCCTAGAAAAGTCCAACTCCTATTTTTAGAGCACTTTTATTTTTGCTTTGATTGTGTTGCTTATTATGATTGTTTCCATCGTTAGTTGACGAAATAAACGGAGTACACGGAGTTGGACCAGAAGGTTTGAAGACTCGGAAGAATAAGGCAAGCAGCCCTTTGACCATGTTCGAGAATCCTTTTTATGCATGTCTCATAGCACCTTATTATCAATGCATCGGAACCATGTTGAGGTGGATACCACTTTGCTTGCTACATTTGTTGCTTACTATTGAAACTTGCATCAAGCATGACCCTACCTTCCTATGAGGGTTATGCGGGTAGGAGTAGTTAGGTTGCTTTAATAGTGGCTACGCAAAAGGGAAGGGTATATGCACGGTGATGGAGGCAGAATACTTTCAAAAGACTTTTCGAAAACCCCGTCGGGTGCCATTTATGCCCGAGGGAGATGGTGAGATGGGTAACCACTTGATGACGAAGTGGTGTGCCGAGGCAAGTGTGTGTGATGTTTTGAAAACGGATTGGTTTAAGTTGCGACCGTTATTCCAACCTTACATGCGCAACCACTCTACCCTTATATGGGAAAGGGCATTATTGATTACCTAGGCCGATACTAGCATGGTGCCCGCATTACTAGTGACGGGGGTGACATGAGGTCACTCTTGGGACGGGGTCGCGCTTGGATAGGCGGCCATGACTGTCTTTACAGGGCACCGGACACACCGTTGGTACCCCGCGCTCGTGATATGTGATGAATATGGGAGCGAAGCTCCAAAATCTTAAGATGTGAAATGTGGGGCACGGGGCTGTTACCAATTGAGTGGACTCTATGTTAGTGTCGTCTAGGGAAAGATAGTGATCGGGTGCTTACCCCGGGTACTTGAGGTACCGCGGGTCGTGGATGTCACGGAAGTTCCCCGGATCTTGTGGGTAAAGTGTGCAACCTCTGTAGAGTGTAAAACTATTCGAATAGCCGTGTCCACGGTCAAGGACAGTTGGGTAACCGCTCTTGGGCTACGTCCAATGTTTGCGAAACCTGGTGTGTGTGTGTGTGTGAGGAAAACAACACGGTTTGGGTAAATCTGTTGATGTGGTTGTGAGAAAGTCACAATGAACTTGAGCATGAGTTGATTACAACTCTTTCTCGATAATGATGTCTGTAACCTCCTGATACTTGTTGCAGACACATGCATGTCCATGTTATATGTTGATCATACTCGCATATGAAAAACTAGCTTTCCGCAAAACTGCCAATTTAGCAGTAGAGCCTTGCATAATTATTCTGCCATCACACTTGGGTTGCTTGCGAGTACATTCAAAGTACTCATTGGCTTGCCACTGGTTATTTTATTGGCCAGGTATGAGAGAACAGGTATGACGAAGATTTCTTGGAGATGAGCATGCGAGCTAGGACGCTTCCCAGTCAGAATGCCTGTAGGGTTAAGGCAGATGGCATGGGTCCAAGTTGTTATTGAAGATTTCCGCTGCGATGATATACTCAAGACTTGACCATAATGGTCATATTTGTGTAATACGGTATGTATGGATGTAAGACTCTTGTTTTTCAGCTTCTGTGTGTTCAATGAGCATTGATCTCTGGGATCACTGTACACGTGCATTCGGTGATCACGACTTATGAGTCGGGGTCCCCTCACCCTGTTTGCACAAGTAGAGATAATTACGTATTACATTAAGAGTGGCATCAAATCAGTGGCAAAACAATTGCTCGTTCCAGCCATAGCAATAAATTAAGATGGAAAACTACATCATTACTTGAGTAATCACAGTTCCAGTGCTTCTTTACAGCACCAGGAGTTGATTTTTGTTTTTCTTCCGCTTGTTCTTCCCCTTCTTCACTTGGTTCAATAACAGACAAGCTTCGCCTTCAATGTGAAAGAAGGCTAGTACTGACCTCTCATGACGCGGAATTCAAACAACTCACAAGAAGAAGATCTAAACCAAATTTGTCAACATGGATAGGAAGTAAGATCTCCTCTTGTGCAGTTCCATTAAGATCAAGCAATCAAGCAACGTTGTCGGTGTGACATTTTGGTTGAACTACTCAAAACACTTTTAAAACATAAGTGTTTTGTGCAGTGCAACAAAAGTTCACAATGGCAACAAGGTGAAGTAGATAACCCTGTTTACACAGAGGTGCAAAGGAAACAACTAGTGGTCAATAACGATGGATGACACAGAAGCCAACAAAAAGAAGCATCTACCTTATCTAAATGGGAAAGAAAGCAAGACAGTAGCATTTCTCAAACGGTGGAATTGATTAATATTAACAGATAGATTATATTAACAATAAAATTCGTTAAACATGTAATTTGCTTTTAATTGTGGCATTGCATCAATTTTCCAGCGGCATTATTAGAGGGTGCTTGTTTACAGGGACATTTTGGTGGAGGTACTAAAAAAACTCCATGTCAGTCCCATCTAAACCAAACAGGATGGACTTTTAGGGACTAAAAGTGGGCATTTGGGACTAAAGAAAAAAGACCCCGAGGGAGAGTCTTTTTGGGACTTTTTCCAACAGTTGCCCCTGCCACGCATGGCACCTTGTCTCTATTAGTTCATTACTAGGGGTAACATGGTCTTTTAGCATGTCATTTAATAACCTATAGTCCATGTTTAGTCCCTGGAACCAAGCAAGTAGGGACTAGGGAGTTTTTAACCAAACAGGGTCTTAGATTAACAACAGCTAAAGAGTTGCACGGGACAGTGGACGCACCAGCACCATGTGCATCTACCGATGTACTGGGGTGATGCATAGTCTGTTGCAACAAAAAACAAACAACCAAGGAGCATATTTGTGTTGGTTCCAGTTTTTTTATCTTTGGACACCTTTCCCTATGTGAGCGCGGCAAATCTAGTCCTGCTCAAACTCTACAGCCTTGTCCCCCAAAACAAAAGATCGGTTCGTTATAGATGTGCATACTGCATTTGTCATTGTTTTCCCTTTTCGACCAACGTAGGTGTTGGATAGCCGGTCTGTACTAGTACTTTCCCCACTTCCTTTCCTCTATGAACCACGTCCTAGATTTATGCTATACAACTTTCCCCACTACTTGCCCCCATTCCTTTCCTCTTTGAACCACGTCTTAGATTCATGCGATACAACTTTCCCCACAACTTTCCCCCTTCCTTTCCTTTTTGAACCACGTCCTAGATTCATGCTATACAACTTTTCCCACTACTTTCCCCCATTCTTTTCCACTTTGAACCACGTCCTAGATTCATGGTATACAACTTTCTCTAGTACTTTCCTATTTGATCCAACACCTAGATTCGACTGCAGAAGCGGAAAAAGCCCACATGCAGCTAGAGCAATTGATGACCCTCAACCGTAAGGGATCTATTGCAGCGTTTTCGATAAGTAAGAGTGTCGAACCCAACGAGGAGCAGAAGGTATTGATAAGCGATTCTGAGCAAGAAATTACTGCAAGCACTGAAAGATAACTTTTTAGGGGTTTTCTCGATATAAGCAACAGGAAAGTAAAAGCAAGCAATGTAAAAGGCACTAAGAGTAACAAGTGGCCCAATCCTTTCTTAGCAAAGGAGAGGCCTAGCAACTGAACTTATAAAGACTAAAGCGTTCCCGAGGACACACGGGAAGAGTAGTCATGTGCTTTCACCATATTCCGTATCTATACTATGTTATGTGTTGATAAGTGTTGAGTGGGTGGATCTATGCTAGTACACTCTCTAGACTAAGATGAGTGCACTCTTATGATTAAACACCTTGCAAGCATCCGCAAATACAAGATAGAATTTAAGGCAAAAGCCTAACCATAGCAATACGATCGAGGACCCATTGTTCCCTTATGCAAAAGCGTGCGAACTGGGGTTCAGGTTTCTGTCACTCCGGCAACCCACCGTAACCATTCTTTGTACACAGTGTATTCTCCTAGGTCCTTAATAAGGCGAAGTGTTGAGTGTTCGACTCACACAACACCACTAGTAGAATGACAACACAACTTAAGTATCAAACAACATATATTACTTCAACAGCATATGACTACTAACAACAAGACTTTCCCTATGTCCTCAAGAACTAAGGTAACTACTCACGAGACATAAAAGAGATCATGATCAATGGAGATAAATGGGTGATAAACAATCTGGTCATAATAATATTTCTCCAACAAAACTCAATAGCATTCACCACAAAGTAGTAATCGACACCGATGGAGTGGAGAGGATAGGTAGTACGAGTTACAACACAAGTTGCAATCGTGAGATGAGATTTGGATGAAGATGGAGATGGTGCTGGTGTTGGGGATGATGTCGATGATGATCTCAATGATGCCCGTGACGATGGTGATGACGATGGGGACAATCTCCCCTTCCGGGAGGTGATCTCCCCGGCGGGATCTGCCCGCCGGAGATGGCTTTTTCTTCTCTGTAGGTTTCCGCCACGGAGCGGTGGCGGAACTCCGTAAAAACTCTCTGTTTTAGGGTTTTGGGATAACGGAGAGTATATAGGCAAAAGGGGGCAGCCGGAGGTGGGCCAGGGGCTCCAGGCGCCCCCCGGCGCGGCCAGGGGGGGGGGCGCCCCCAGGGCGCCTGGGCACCCTGTGGCCCCCCTCTGGCTGCCCTCTCGCATGCCTTCGTGATCCGTCTGAAAAATATCTCCCGTCAATTTTCAGGTAATTTGGAGGTATTCTTCTTCAGCAACTCAGCGTCCACTTTTTACTGCTGAATCCTGCGTCTGCTGCTTCGGCATCGGAAAGTTGCAAACTGTGTAAAATAGACCAAAATAACATAAGAACATCATCGTAACGTGAAATATATTAATGAATAAGGATAAATTACGATATAAAATAGTGATGCATTTTGGACGTATCAGCAATGCATGTGGAATAAGTAAATTATACCTTAAGGTTCTTGGGGTGTGGTTCGGTGGGCGACTGGAGGCCATTCGACCCACACTATGTACGTTGGCAAAGAAGAAGGGGTCGGAGGCCCTCCCGTGCCGCCGTTGGGTGAAAGTGAACAGCTGCGCCGGTAGTGGATTCCGTCCCTCGCCGATGGCGACAACGTTAAGCCTCCTTCCCTTCCCGGCGAACGGATCGTGTCGGCTCTTTGACTAGCAGTGAGCGGAGAGAGAGAGGCCAACAAAGTCTTGTTTAGATCCAAAGAGGGTGAGAGAGTGTGAAGAGAGCAACTACAAGAAGACCTGCAGTGAGGGGAGAGATAGAGGCCAACGAAGTCTTTGTTTAGATTTGGAGAGGGTGAGAGAGTGTGAAGAGAACAACTACAAGCGCTGAGGCTCCAGCATGTATATATATACTGGAGAGAGTGTGAAGAGTGCAAACCCTAGAAAACAAGCGCCGAGGCTGCAGCTTATACGTGATGAGGTGATTATACGGTCACTATGAGATCGTATAGCTCTGTATCCATCCAATTTGACCAGTCAAAGAATCCTCCTGGCACGAATTATGCTCAAGTGTAGTTATCGAACCCGAGACCTCAAGTTTGATGAGCGAACAGGCTAACCAGCTACTCAACCCTCCCGTTATGTTCATAAAGAGGACAATAACCTTTTATACATTCCTGCATTCATGTGACAAGCATGTCGTAATTTTTTTGTGTCTGGGAGTCATTGGGATTTAAATCATAATCGTGTCATGTGGATTTGGTGGTAAGACTATCCACAGTGGTGCAAAAATAATGCAGCCTTAGTCACCTTACCTCTCTCCACGTAGTACGTTGGGTCCCACCAGTCAGAGGGTGAAACAAACAAATTGATAAGAAAAATTAAAAGCGCCAGCGGTGTATCTTACCTCAAACATCTCGCTACTGCTCGGGAACACTGTCCAATTGATCTCTCTGTCCGCTCACGTACTATTTTAAGTGAATCCTTATTCTAACATGCACACAATTTTGGGCACTTGTATTCGACCTAAGTCAGTGTGCCACTATATCTTGTATGACTCCCTCCGTCTAGGTGTAATAAGTCATGTTGGAAGGTGCAACGGGTGTTGGAGATATGCCCTAGAGGCAATAATAAAATGGTTATTATTATATTTACTTGTTCATGATAATTGTCTATTGTTCATGCTTTAAATGTATTATCCGGAAATCATAATGCATGTGTGAATACATAGACCACAACATGTCCCTAGTGAGCTTCTCGTTGACTAGCTCGTTGATCAATAGATGGTTATGGTTTCCTGACCATGGACATTGGATGTCATTGATAACGGGATCACATCATTAGGAGAATGATGTGATGGACAAGACCCAATCCTAAGCCTAGCACAAGATCGTGTAGTTCGTATGCTAAAGCTTTTCCAATGTCAAGTATCCTTTCCTTAGACCATGAGATTCTGCAACTCCCGGATACTGTAGGAGTGCTTTGGGTGTGCCAAACGTCACAACATAATTGGGTGGCTATAAAGCTACACTACATGTATCCCCGAAAGCATCTGTTGGGTTGGCACGAATCGAGACTGGGATTTGTCACTCCGTATGACGGAGAGGTATCTCTGGGCCCACTCGGTAAGACATCATCGTAATGAGCTCAATGTGACTAAGGGGTTGGTCATGGGATGGTGTGTTACGAAACGAGTAAAGAGACTTGCCGTAACGAGATTGAACAAGGTATCGGTATACCGACGATCGAATCTCGGGCAAGTACTATACTGGTAGACAAAGGGAATCGTATACGGGATTGATTGAATCCTTGACATCGTGGTTCATCCAATGAGATCATCGTGGAACATTTGGGAGCCAACATGGGTATCCAAATCCCGCTGTTGATTATTGTCCGGAGATATGTTTCGGTCATGTCTGTATGATTCCAGAACACGTAGGGTCTACACACTTAAGGTTCGATGATGGTAGGGGTATAGGGAATATATGTATGTGGTTACCGAATGTTGTTCGGAGTCCCGGATGAGATACTGGATGTCACGAGGAGTTCCGAAATGGTCCGGAGGTAAAGAATTATATATAGGAAGTGAGGATTTGGCCACCGAAAGTGTTCCGGGCATCACTGGTAACATACCGGGACCACCGGAAAAGGGCCACCAGCCCCGGAAGCCTGCGTGGGCCAAGAGTGGGAAGGGACCAGCCCATAGGTGGGCTGGTGCACCTCCCACCAAGGCCCAAGGCGCAGGGAAGAGGGGAGGGGGCAAACCCTAGGGGCAGATGGGCCTTAAGGCCCACCCTAGGTGCGCCCCCTCTCTCCCCCTTCTGCCCCCCCCCCCAGTTCCCATCTGGGGCTGCCACACCCACTAGGGAGGGAATCCTAGATGGGGGCGCAGCCCCTCCCCTCCCCCTATATATAGTGGGGTTTTTGGGGCTGCGAGGGACACGAGTCTCTCCCCCTCTTGGTGCAGCCCTACCCCTCTCCTTCCTCATCTCTCGCAGTGCTTGGCGAAGCCCTGCTGGAGTGCCACGCTCCTCCATCACGACCACGCCGTCGTGCTGCTGCTGGACGGAGTCTTCCCGAACCTCTCCCTCTCTCCTTGTGATGGCTTCTCGCCCCTTGTTAGTTACCCCAAGTGGAAGGTTGAGATGTAGCGTAGCGGCAAATTTCCCTTGGCAAAGATACCAAGGATCGAATCCCGTGAGACTCCGAGGGTCGACAAGGAGGTGTCAACGGCGCCAGAAACTTAGCGGTTGACGGGACCTGCACACAGATACAGATAACTTTGCTCCCAACGAGTACATAGAGGTTGTCAATCCCTCCGGCCTTGTTGTTTACAAAGGATCAAACACAAGAGATAATAATGATAGCTATGACTGCAACTAGGAAATAAAAACAGGAAGTGAATAGAAGGTGTGATCAGCGGTGGTAATATGGACCGGGGTCCCAAGATGTTCACTAGTGATGTCTCTCTCCCAAAAGACGATAAAACAGCAAAGCGAGGTAAACAAATTACAGCTGGGCAATTGACATGATTATGTGCGCAAACCAATGCTAACTATGCTGCAAAGAAAGGTAGAGGCTCAAAAGCATGGGCGGTACGCCAAGGCAAGTAGACCGAAATCCATCTGCATCTACTGCTAATCATCCACCTTGAGATATCTATCTAGAACATCTCGTTGGTATTAAGTTGCGAATCCCACCCAAAGTGTAAACTCAAAGCAACGGACAACTGCATTAAAAGAACTTTGCGTAAAGTAAACAATCCTTGCACCCGCAAGTACAAGCACCATTGTTTTCTCCCTTGTGGCAACAGCACATCCCCTAGACTCATGTTTCTGTCACTCAAGCTAGTCATCAGGGGGCATGAACCCACAATCAAGCATAACGCTCCCTCTTGGAGTTACTACCTACTACTTGGCCAAAGCAATAAACAGCAACGGAGAACATGCAAGAATTACTCAAGAACAAAGATATAAAAGAGGTGAATCAAATATATTACTCAAACACAATCTGAACATAGTCTCATAATCCATCAGATCCCAGCAAACTCAGCAAAGCAACAGCAGAAAGATTACATATGTGCCTCGATCATGTAGGGCAGCTCACGAGGTCTAAACCATGAAGAGCAAAGAGGGGAGGAGAACATCACATAGCTACTGATCATGGACCCATGGTCCAAGGTGGACTACTCACGACTCATCCGGGAAGCGTCCATGGTGGTGGAGAAGCTCCTGGTGGTGGTTCTCCCCTCCGGCAGGGTGCCGGGAAGAGTTCTCCTGATGCTCCCGATCTTGGAAGCGCTGCGGCGGCGGAACAGAGGCGAGATCGCGAAAAAGGGTTCTGTCCTCGAGGGTTTCGGGACGAGAGGGATATATAGGCGAAGGGGGGCAGCCAGAGGCGGAGCAGGGGCCCCAGGCGCCCCCCTGGCGTGGCCAGGGGTGGGGCCGCGCCAGGTGGCCGCCTAGGCCTCCCCTGGCTCCCCAATGGCCCATCTTTGGTTCTTTGCGAAGCTTCCTGTACGCTGATTTTTCCTATATTTTTCCTGGAATTTTCGAAGCACTTTTAATATGGGGGAAACCTGAAATAGAAAAACTGCAGAAAACAGGAACTGGCACTGTGGTGCACTGAGTTAATAGGTTAGTCCAAATATGATCAAAAGTGTATGGAAGTGCATCAATATTATAGCAATATCACACAAAAGAAGCATGGAGCAAGCAGAAATTATAGATACGTTTTGGACGTATCAACATCCCCAAGCTTAATTCCTGCTCGTCCTCGAGTAGGTAAATGATAACAAGCATAATTTCTGTGGTGACATGCTACCAACCATATAAAAACTTTTTAAGTAAAGCAATCAAGGCATGTAATTCAATTCAAGTCATAACAAGCAAGAGTCTATATTAGCATTGTAACAAGCAACATAAGAACATAAAGGTGCAAGAGCTCTCGCTGTCCGTGACTCGAATGTCTCTAAATGGTGTTTGCGTGCAAGAAAGGGGATAGGGATATACGAGAGAGTAAAACATAGTTTTTGTATTGTTGAGAACTTAATCTACTAAAGTTTCACACTTGGTCTTCTTTCGAGTCTTATCTTGACTCATCCCCAGACCACTAGCCAGGTACAAGTCAAAATGATCCACTCCCTTTCGATATTTTGAGCACTCATGCAATGGATGAGCGTAAGCAAGAAAGTTGACACTTAGGATGGCAAAGAGAGAAAAATGATGAAGGGGGAAGACAAAAAAGGTGTGAAAGGCTCACATCAATGAGGACAATCATAGGCGAGAGAAAGCCAAATGATAGATACGGTGTGAGGAGTAGGGATTGCCATGCAACGGATGCACATATGAGCTAAGGTAAGCTCTCCAATAGAACTAGTGGGGGTGCATCCAACTTGCTCGCTCAAGAAGACCTAGAGCTCTTTTGAGGAGGCTCATCATTGGAATATACAAGCCAAGTTCTATAGTGTGAAGGTCCCCACATAGCTATATGCATGAATGATAATCTCTATGGAGTACAAGGTATAAGATGGAGTACGAGTGTGGATCTCTCAAAAGGAATAGTAGTGTGCCCCCTTCTCTCTTTTTATTTCTTTTTCTCCTTTTTCTATTTTTTTTATTTTTTGTGGCCTCAATGGCTCTTTCTATTTAACTCTCATTTGTCCTCTTTGGGATCTTTTGATTTTGTCCTCTTTGGGATCTTTTCCTCACTTTAGGGGCAACACTCTATGTATTACAGGAAGTATAGAAGATCTTTCACACTTTACAAAAGTACTCAACATAAAGAAAATGAAACTATCATGATGTATGCAATTGTATGCCTCTGCCGGTGTAGCAAGATATGCAATGATACTAGCGCGTCATGTAGCAATGATTAGGGCAAGGCCCAACTAGCATGCGGCTCATCGATCAAGCAAAAAGCATGTATGACATGAAGATCAAGTCATGAGAAGATGGATGTTGCATGGCAATGTATCTCGGAAAGGCTATGGAAATGCCTTGATAGGTAGGTATGGGGGCTGTTTTGAGGAAGGATATAATGAGGCTTATGATGACAGTGCGTATTGTGCCAAGGACTTGGATGCACCGGCGAAGTATGCGCCAACTATCGAGGTGAGAAAGGGCAATGCACGGTACCGAAGAGGCTAGAAAAATATGGCTAGGTGGAAGTGTCAACTTTCGAATACTCACATTAGTCCGAAAAACTCATGCACTTATTATCGGTAACTCTCAATCTAATTAGGAGGTTCACAAAGAGACAAGTACCCCGAGGAGGAGTGTATGGGGGTTTGGTTATCCTTGCGCATCCTCGACTCATGGTACGTGAGTGTACTCTAATATTCGATCCCTCCAAAGATTAGTGATCCATCTAGTAGCTAAAGTTCTCAACTATTTTGTAGGTTTTCGAAAATAAACACGGATTGCCCAAAATACGACATCTATCACTAATAGGCTAAAGCTCTTGACACCAAAAGTTTAGACATTACTCATGGCAATACCTCAAAACTATTGCAAGTTACTACTAAAATTAAATAGCAACCTCAATTACCTACTTTAAGTTAAGACACACAACTCAGTGCAACAGGCAAACTCTCTTAACAAGATAAACATGAAAACTCAAGAGAGTTCAGCAACCAACTAAACAAAAGCTCTTTAAAAAGAAAAGCATGAAAACTAAGAGCTAAACATGACAGCAGCTATGGAAAGACAAAGAACACACACAGCAAGGATAAGCATGAAAATCCTATGTTGTGTTCTAGGTTGAAGTGGAGCGTGTTTCTCTCCCACACAAAGAAAGCTGGGTTCTAACTTGTTATGAACAGCAAGCTAAGCTAAAGAAAACTAAAAAAAGAAACTAAGAGCAAGACGCTCCAAGCATAGCACATAACGCATGAAGTGATAAGAATATAGTGGAACAAAAGACGAACTGATAATTGTTGATGGAGAAGGGGATGCATGGGGGCATCCCCAAGCTTAGATGCTTGAGTCTTCTTTAATATTTCTTGGGGGTGCACGGGGGCATCCCCAAGCTTGAGCGTTTGACCCTCCTGAATCTTCTTTTATCATCTTCCCTCGCACTCTTGAAAACTCCCTTCATACATAACTCATCATAATCTGATTAGCGAGGTTAGTACCCACAATAAAATAATTTTTCCCTACTGGAAATAAAGATAATCTTGAAGAGCTACTGTTTCTCAAGATTGCCAAAAGGTTTTTGCAAAAAAAAGCAAGCTCAAGGTTTGCAAAACGAAGAAAAGGCAAAACAGGACAGAATCTGTGAAAAACAGACCAGCAGGTAGTAAATAATTTTTTCGGGGCACTTCTGCAACTCAAATCAAAAAACTCAGAACAGACGCTCGAAAGCCAATTGTATAGAGCACGCTGTCAAAACAATTCAGATCAAAAAGATGATCTGGAGATTTTATTCGAATTTTTCTGTCCAACGACATAATCTGTTTTCTCGACAGCACGTCACAATTTTTGAACTTTCTTGCAATCGGAGGCTAAACTTGGAACAAAGCTTGAAAAGAAAAGATACAATGATGATGCTACTGTAGTAACAAACATCAAGACACAACAAAAGCAAAATAAAACCTAATTCGTTGTGGGCTGCCTCCCAAAAGCGCTTTCTTTTATGCCTTTAAGCTAGGCATGATGCAAAAAGAGAAGATAAAGTTTTATCAAGAGTAAGAGAATATCTAGCCCGTGTAACAGACTCAAAAGGCAACTTAATCTTCTTTCTAGGGAAGTGTTCCATCCCTTTGATGGAAATCTAGAACTTTTGATTCCCTCAAAGCACCAAGTCCTAACATGCTTGACTAAACAGAAAGGACTACTAACAGAAAAGCAAATAATTTTTTTTTGTGATTTTTGATAAAGG
This sequence comes from Secale cereale, assembly GCA_902687465.1. Classification (NCBI taxonomy): domain Eukaryota; kingdom Viridiplantae; phylum Streptophyta; class Magnoliopsida; order Poales; family Poaceae; genus Secale; species Secale cereale. The sequence continues at coordinate 735,525,656 of LR738710.1, read as the reverse complement.
ATACTAAAGCAAAAACTGAAAGGTAAACTAACAAGACTAAAAAGCAAAGATAAAAGATAGCGTGCAACTCCCCTATCTTGAAGAGTGGAGTCCCCGGCAATGGCGCCAGAAACTTGCTTGATGGCTTCTCGCCCCTCGTTGGTTACCCCAAGTGGAAGGTTGATATGTAGCGTAGCGGCAAATTTCCCTTGGCAAAGATACCAAGGATCGAATCCCGTGAGACTCCGAGGGTCGACAAGTAGGTGTCAACGGCGCCAGAAACTTAGCGGTTGACGGGACCTGCACACAGATACAGATAACTTTGCTCCCAACGAGTACAGAGAGGTTGTCAATCCCTCCGGCCTTGTTGTTTACAAAGGATCAAACACAAGAGATAATAATGATAGCTATGACTGCAACTAGGAAATAAAAACAGGAAGTAAATAGAAGGTGTGATCAGCAGTGGTAATATGGACCGGGGTCCCATGATGTTCACTAGTGATGTCTCTCTCCCAAAAGACGATAAAACAGCAAAGCGAGGTAAACAAATTACAGCTGGGCAATTGACAGGATTATGTGCGCAAACCAATGCTAACTATGCTGCAAAGAAAGGTAGAGGCTCAAAAGCATGGGCTGTACGCCAACGCAAGTAGACCGAAATCCATCTGCATCTACTGCTAATCATCCACCTTGAGATATCTATCCAGAACATCTCGCTGGTATTAAGTTGCGAATCCCACCCAAAGTGTAAACTCAAAGCAACGGACAACTGCATTAAAAGAACTTTGCGTAAAGTAAACAATCCTTGCACCCGCAAGTACAAGCACCGTTGTTTTCTCCCTTGTGGCAATAGCACATCCCCTAGACTCATGTTTCTGTCACTCAAGCTAGTCATCAGGGGGCATGAACCCACAATCAAGCATAACGCTCCCTCTTGGAGTTACTACCTACTACTTGGCCAAAGCAATAAACAGCAACGGAGAACATGCAAGAATTACTCAAGAACAAAGATATAAAAGAGGTGAATCAAATATATTACTCAAACACAATCTGAACATAGTCTCATAATCCATCAGATCCCAGCAAACTCAGCAAAGCAACAACAGAAAGATTACATATGTGCCTCAATCATGTAGGGCAGCTCACGAGGTCTAAACCATGAAGAGCAAAGAGGGGAGGAGAACATCACATAGCTACTGATCATGGACATATGGTCCAAGGTGGACTACTCACGACTCATCCGAGAAGCGTCCATGGTGGTGGAGAAGCTCCCGGTGGTGGTTCTCCCCTCCGGCAGGGTGCCGGGAAGAGTTCTCCTGATGCTCCCGATCTTGGAAGCGCTGCGGCGGCGGAACAGAGGCGAGATCGCGAAAAAGGGTTCTGTCCTCGAGGGTTTCGGGACGAGAGGGATATATAGGCGAAGGGGGGCAGCCAGAGGCGGAGCAGGGGCCCCAGGCGCCCCCTGGCGCGGCCAGGGGTGGGGCCGCGCCAGGTGGCCGCCTGGGCCTCCCCTGGCTCCCCTCTGGCCCATCTTTGGTTCTTCGTGAAGCTTCCTGTACGCTGATTTTTCCTATATTTTTCCTGGAATTTTTGGAGCAATTTTAATATGGGGGAAACCTGAAATAGAAAAACTGCAGAAAACAGGAACTGGCACTGTGGTGCACTGAGTTAATAGGTTAGTCCAAATATGATCAAAAGTGTATGGAAGTGCATCAATATTATAGCAATATCACACAAAAGAAGCATGGAGCAAGCAGAAATTATAGATACGTTTTGGACGTATCACCTTGCTGGATCAAGGCGCGGGAGACGTCACCGGGCTGCACGTGTGTTCAACGCGGAGGCACCGTTGTTCGGTGCTTAGATCGGATTCGGCCGCGATTTGAATCGCTTCGTGTACGACTCCACCGACCGTGTTCTTGAAACGCTTCTGCATCACGATCTTCAAATGTATGAAGATGCACTCCCTTCTCATTGCTAGTAATCTCCATAGATAGATCTTGGTGATGCGTAGGAATTTTTTTGATTTTCTGCAACGATCCCCAACAGTGGCATCATGAGCTAGGTCTATGCGTAGTTACTATGCACGAGTAGAACACAAGATTGTTGTGGGCGTAGATCATGTCAATTTACTTGCCGCTACTAGTCTTATCTTGATTCGGTGGCATCGTGGGATGAAGCGGCCGGACCAACCTTACACGTACGCTTACGTGAGACAGGTTCCACCGACTGACATGCACTAGTTGCATAAGGTGGCTAGCGGGTGTCTGTCTCTCCCACTTTAGTCGGGTCGGATTCGATGAAAGGGTCCTTATGAACGGTAAATAGAAATTAGCATATCACGTTGTGGTTTTGGCGTAGGTAAGAAACGTTCTTGCTAGAAACCTATAGCAGCCACGTAAAAAAACTTGCAACAACAATTAGAGGACGTCTAACTTGTTCTTGCAGCATGTGCCATGTGATGTGATATGGCCAAAAGGATGTGATGAATGATATATATGTGATGTATGAGATTGATCATGTTCTTGTAATAGGAATCACGACTTGCATGTCAATGAGTATGACAACCGGCAGGAGCCATAGGAGTTGTCTTTATTTTATCGTATGACCCGCGTGTCATTGAAAACGCCATGTAATTAATTTACTTTATTGCTAACCGTTAGCCATAGTAGTAGAAGTAACGTTTGGCGAGACAACTTCATGAAGACACGGTGATGGAGTTCATGATAATGGAGATCATGATGATGGAGACCATGGTGTCATGCCGGTGACAATGATGATCATGGAGCCCCGAAGATGAAGATCAAAAGGAGCAAAATGATATTTGCCATATCATGTCACTTTTTGCATTCATGTGATGTTTATCATGTTTTACATCTTATTTGCTTAGAACGACGGTAGCATAAATAAGATGATCTCTCACTAAAATTTCAAGAATCGTGTTCCCCCTAACTATGCACCGTTGCTAAGGTTTGTTGTTCCGAAGCACCACGTGATGATCGGGTGTGATGGGTTCTAACATTCACAAACAATGGGTGTAAGCCAGATTTACACATGCAATACACTTAGGGTTGACTTGACGAGCCTAGCATGAACAGACATGGCCTCGGAACACGGAAGACCGAAAGGTCGAACATGAGTCGTATAGAAGATACGATCAACATGAAGATGTTCACCGTTGATGACTAGTCTGTCTCACAAGATGATCCGACGCGGCCAAGTCGATACGGATCATGTATCACTTAGATGACTAGAGAGATGTCTATCTGAGTGGGAGTTCATTAAATTTGTTTAGATGAACTTAATTATCATGGACATAGTCTAAAATCTTTACAATATGTCTTGTAGATCCAATGGCCCACGCTAATGTTGCCCTCAACTTCAACGCTTTCCTAGAGAAAACCAAGCTGAAAGACGATGGTAGCAACTATACGGATTGGGTCCGTAACTTGAGGATCATTCTCATAGCTGCCAAGAAAGCATATGTCCTTGAAGCATCGCTAGGTGATGCACCCGTTTTTCCAGCAACTCAAGACGTTATGAACGCCTGGCAGTCGCGTAGTGATGATTACTCCCTGGTTCAGTGTGGCATGCTTTACAACTTAGAATCGGGGCTCCAAAAGCGTTTTGAGCAACACGGAGCATATGAGGTGTTCCAAGAGCTGAAAATGGTTTTCCAAGCTCATGCCCGGGTCGAGAGATATGAAGTCTCCGACAAGTTCTACAGTTGTAAGATGGAGGAGAATAGTTCTGTCAGCGAACATATACACAATATGTCTGGGTTGCACAACCGCTTGTCTCATATGGGAATTAATCTCCCAGATGACGCGGTCGTTGACATAATCCTTCAGTCGCTCCCACCTAGCTACAAGAGCTTTGTGATGAACTTCAATATGCAAGGGATGGAGAAGTCCATTCCCGAGGTGTATTCAATGCTGAAATCGGCGGAGCTGGAGATCAAAAAGGAACATCAAGTGTTGATGGTGAATAAAACCACTAAGTTCAAGAAAGGCAAGCGTAAGAAGAACTTCACGAAGGACGGCAAATGAGTTGCCGCGCCTGGTAAGCCAGTTGCCGGGAAGAAGCCAAAGAATGGACCCAAGCCTGAGACTGAGTTCTATTATTGCAAGGGAACGGGTCACTGGAAGCGGAACTGCCCCAAATACTTAGCAGATAAGAAGGCCGACAACGTCAAAGGTATATGTGATATACATGTTATTGATGTGTACCTTACCAGCGCTCATAGTAGCTCCTGGGTATTTGATACCGGTGCAGTTGCTCACATTTGTAACTCAAAGCAGGAGCTGCGGAATAAGCGGAGACTGGCAAAGGATGAGGTGACGATGCGCGTCGGGAATGGTTCCAAGGTTGATGTGATCGTCGTCGGCACGCTACCTCTGCATCTACCTTCGGGATTAGTTTTAAACCTCGATAATTGTTATTTAGTACCAGCTTTGAGCATGAACATTGTATCTGGATCTCATTTAGTGCGAGATGGCTACTCATTTAAATATGAGAATAATGGTTGTTCTCTTTATATGAGAGAAATGTTTTATGGTCATGCCCCGCTGGTCAATGGTTTATTCTTATTGAAACTCAAACGTGATGTTACACATATTCATAGTGTGAATGCCAAAAGGTGTAAGGTTTATAATGATAGTCCCATATACTTGTGGCACTGCCACCTTGGTCATATTGGTGTCAAACGTATGAAGAAGCTCCATGCAGATGGACTTTTGGAGTCTCTTGATGATGAATTATTTGACACGTGTGAACCATGCCTCTTGGGCAAGATGACCAAGACTCCGTTCTCCTGAACAATGGAGCGAGCAACCAACTTGTTGGAAATCATACATACCGATGTGTGTGGTCCAATGAGTGTTGAAGCTCGCGGTGGCTATCGGTATGTTCTCACCCTCGCAGATGACTTAAGTAGATATGGGTATGTCTACTTCATGAAACACAAATCTGAGACCTTTGAAAAGTTCAAGGAATTTCAGATGGAGGTTGAGAATCAATGTGACAGAAAAATAAAGTTATTACGATCAGATCGTGGAGGAGAATATTTAAGTCACGAATTTGGCACACACCTAAGGAAATGTGGAATTGTTTCACAACTGACGCCGCCTGGAACACCTCAACGTAATGGTGTGTCCGAACGTCGTAATCGTACTCTGTTGGACATGGTGCGATCTATGATGTCTCTTACCGACTTACCGCTATCATTTTGGGGTTATGCTTTAGAGACTGCCGCATTCACATTAAATAGGGCACCATCTAAATCCGTTGAGATGACACCGTGTGAACTATTGTTTGGGAAGAAACCTAAGTTGTCGTTTCTAAAAGTTTAGGGATGCGATGCTTATGTCAAGAAAATTCAACCTGAAAAGCTCGAACCCAAATCGAAAAAATGCGTCTTCATAGGATACCCTAAGGAAACTATTGGGTATACCTTCTGATACGTCCAAAACGTATCTATAATTTCTGCTTGCTCCATGCCACTTTTGGGTGATATTGCTATGATATTCATACACTTCCATACACTTTTGATCATATTTGGACTAACTTACTAATCCAGTGCACCCCAGTGCCAGTTTCTGTTTTCGGCTGTTTTTGTATTTCAGGTTTTCACGTTACGAGAACTGCCAGGAAAAATCCAGAAAAATTATATAAAAAATCAGCGTTCCGGAAACTACAGTGCGTCCGAAGGGCAGCCGGGGGGGCCACCAGGGCTCCAGGCGCCCTGGCGGCGCGCCCCCCCGGGCCGCGCCGGGGGGGGCACCTGGGCCCCCCGAAGCTTCCCCGATGCCCCCCTTTGGCATATATTTAAAGCGTCCTCCGAAACCCTCAGAACAGGAACTCTTTTCGCGATCCCATCTCTGTTCCGCCGCTGCCGCCGCTTCCAAGATCGGGAGCACCAGGAGAACTCTTCCCGGCACCCTGCCGGAGGGGAGGATCACCACCGGGAGCTTCTCCACTACCATGGACGCCTCCCGGATGAGCCGTGAGTAGTCTCCCTTGGACCATGAGTCCATGACCAGTAGCTATGTGATGTTCTCCTCCCGTTCTTGTGCTTCACTAATTAGTCCTCGTGAGCTGCCCTACATGATCGAGGCACATATGTAATCCTTATGCTGTTGCTATGTTGAGTTTGCTGGGATCCGATGGATTATGGGATTATGTTCAGATTGATCTTGAGTAATATATTTGATCTACCTCTTTTATATTTATGTTCATAAGTAATTCTTGCATGTTCTCCGTTGTTATTTATTGCTTTGGCCAAGTAATACGTAGTGACTCCAAGAGGGAACATTATGCTCGATTGTGGGTTCATGCCCCTCGATGACTAGCTTGAGTGACAGAAACATGAGTCTAGGGGATGTGCTGTTGCCACAAGGGGGAAAACAACGGTGCTTGTGCCCGCGGGTGCAAGGATTGTTTACTTTACGCAAAGTTCTTTTAATGCAGTTGTCTGTTGCATTGAGTTTACACTATGGGTGGGACTCGCAACTTAATACCAGCGAGATGTTCTGGATAGATATCTCAAGGTGGATGATTAGTAGTAGATATTTATGGATTTCGGTCTACTTATTTTGGCGTACCGCCCATGCTTTGAACCTCAACCTTTCTTGCAATGTAATCAGCATTGGTTTGCGTTCGTGGTCCTGTCAATTGCCCAGCTGTAATTTGTTTACCTCACATAGCTGTTTTATCGTCTTTTGGGAGAGAGAGACATCACTAGTGAACATCATGAGACTCCGGTCCATATTACCATCATTGATCACATCCACTATTTACTTTTCGCTTTTACTTACTATTGCAAAACATTATCTATCACTACTATCATTTGCTTTTAACCCTTTGTGAACTACAAGGCCGGAGGGATTGACAACCTCTCTGTACTCGTTGGGAGCAAAGTTATTTGTATCTGTGTGCAGGTCCATGTTGATTGCTAATTTGCGCCGTTAGCAGTTGACACCTACTTGTTGAACCTAGGAGTCTCTGGGGATTCGATCCTTGGCATCTTTGCTAAGGGAAAACACTTCTACATACTGCATCTTACACCTTCCACTTGGGGCAACCAACGAGGGGTTCGAGGCCCATCAAGGAGTATTTTCTGGCGCCGTTGCCGGGGACTCCACTCTTCATGATAGGGGAGTTACACGCTATCTTTTACCTTTGCTTTTAGTGTTGTTAGTTTACCTTTCAGTTTTCTTTATGTCTTTTCACCAGTTATGCTTATGGACAACCTTGTTATTGGATCGTTGCTTGCGGGAAGATGCCCCACACCTGTGGTGGTTGCTCCTCCCCCTACTGAAATTGTGCCCTATAAAATACCAGCTGGTATTATCAATTATATCTTGGCTAATCGTTATGCAGGAGACAGACATCCCGGTGAACACTTGCTATATCTGTCACAATTATGTTCATTATTTAAGCTTGCAGGTGTATCAAGGGAGTTTGTCATGAGGAAATTGTTCGCCGTATCACTTATAGATAAGGCTTCAGATTGGTATAAGCTTCTCGATAACTCGCACTTGCTTGATTGGCAAGAGCTTGTGTCTCTCTTTTATACTAAGTTTTATCCTCTTCATGATGCTTATGTGGAGAGTAAGAGTACCTTTTTGCATGTGGATCATGGTAACATTGCTTTATGTGATGCTTATATTGTTGAGTTTATTGGTGATCCCACTAAAAATTATTATGAGAAGGGAACATATGCTTATAGATATTTCAATAATATTAAGTTCCCTCTCTTTATATTGAAGGTTTTGAAGCTGCACTTGTTTTGTCTTCCTATGCTTATTGCTTTGTGCTTCAATGAATTATTCTATTGCAATGTTCCTATGCATAGGAAGCGTGTTAGGCTTAAAATGTGTTTGGTGCTTGCTTCTTGATGCTCTCTTCTGTTCTTCAACTCTTATTCCTACGAGAGCATCATTAAAGTCTTATGCCGAGCTTAAAGGCATAAAAGAAAGCACTTTTGGGAGGCAGCCCAATGAATAAATTTATTTTGATTTTGTTGTGTCTTGATGTTGTTTACTACTGTAGCATCATCATTGTATCTTTTCTTTTAATATTTGTGCCAAGTATAGCCTCTGATTGCTAGAAAGTTCAAAAGTTGTGAGGTGGTGTCCAGGAAACAGATTCTGTCCTTGGATAGAAAAATTCGTATAAAATCACTAGATCATCTTTTTGGTCTGAATTGTTTCGACAGCGTTCTCTGTATAATTTTCTTTCGTGCGTCTGTTCTGAGTTTTTTGATTTGAGTTGCAGAAGTGCCCCGAACAAATCAATTACTACCTGCTGTTCTGTTTTTCACAGATTCTGTCCTGTTTTGCCTTTCCTTCATTTTGCAAACCAAGAGCTTGCTTTTTCTTTGCAAAAACCTTTTGGCAATCTTGAGAAACAGTAGAACTTCAAGAATATCTTTATTTCCAGCAAGGAACAATTATTTTATTAAGGGTACTAACCTCGCTAATGAGATTATGATGAGTTATGTATGAAGGGAGTTTTCAAGTGTGCGAGGGAAGATGATAAAAAGATTCAGGAGTGTCAAGCGCTCAAGCTTGGGGATGCCCCCGTGCACCCCCAAGAAATATTCAAGGAGACTCAAGCTTCTAAGCTTGGGGATGCCCCCGTGCATCCCCTTCTCCATCAACATTATCAGTTCGTCTTTCGTTTTGCTATATTTTTATCGCTTCATGTGTTATGTGCTATGCTTGGAGCGTCTTGCTTTTAGTTTTCTTTTTAGTTTTTCATAACGAGTCGGAACTCAGCATTCTTTATGTGGGAGAGAAACACGCTCCACTTCTACCTAGAACATAACATAGAATTTTCATGTCTATCTTTGATGTGTGTGTTCTTTGTCTTTTAATAGCTACTATCATGCTCCGCTCTTAGTATTCATGCTTATCTTTTCAAAGAGCTCTTGTTTAGTTGGTTGCTTGAACTCTCTTTAATTATCATGCTCACCTTATTAAGAGAGTTTGCTTCCGTTGCATTGGTTAATATGTCTATGATAAAGATGCTACGTGCATAATGGTTCTTAGTAGTTCAGGTTTTCTTATGGTTAGTCTCAAATAGCTGGGGGATTCCCATTGTGTTATTGGAGTACCAACTTGATTTGTTTGCCTATGATGTGGTATGGTTTAGTAATATCTTCCTTCGAGAATTTATTTTGATTGACTTGGCGTATGCTCACGCATATTTAAGACTGTAAAGAAAGTCTGTCAAGCCTTGATGATCTTTTATTTCTGAGTAGCGATATAACTACCATGCCTGATTCAATATTGCTTTGTCGCTCTGCATGATTATGACCGTCATTGCTCTCTTAGTTGGTCACTCCCAGTCTTTTGCTAACCTCCACCTGTACTAACACTAACCTTGCAATACATAGCTCATGGGAAAGTAGCTTAAAAACTATTGTGGTAAAGAATATGTTGCCTATGTATCTTATTTCTTATAAGTTGCTTGCTGAGCGGTAACCATGTTTCTGGGGACGACATCAACTGTCACACTTTTGTTGAATATCATGTGAGTTCCTATGCATGTTCGTCTTGTCTGAAGTAAGGGTGATTAGCCATGGGTTGAATGAGTATGCATATTGTTAGAGAAGAACATTGGGCCGCCAACCAAAGCCATGTATCATGGTGGAAGTTTTAGCTTGGACGTTAATCCTCAATCTCTTATGAGAATATGCTTATGCATTAAAGAGGAGTCCATTATCTATTTTCTATGTTGTCCTGGTATGGATGTCCTCAAGTTGAGATCTATCAAAAACGAGAAATCAAATGTGATTTATCTCCTTGGACCTTTGTACAGGTGGCATAGAGGTACCCCTTTGTGACACTTGGTTGAAACATATGTAATGCAATGATAACCCATGGAAATCCGAGCTAATTAGGACAAGGTGCGAGCACTATTGGTATTCGATGCATGAGGCTTGCAACTTATAGGATGTCTTATGCATGACACATATGAAGTACTACTACCGTTGACAAAATTGCTTCCATGTTTTCAAAATAAAAACTCTAACATATAACTATTCTTTTACTTTTTGAGTCTCCACCTTCTTTCTTCAAGCACCAACTACTGAGAGCATGATTGTCATTCTGAGTGTAATGTGCATTGTCCCAAAGTAGCATTGTCTTTTGCATGATTGTGATATCGTTTATTTTGAAATCATTGTATCTAGTCATCACTTAAACCTTGAAGGTGCCCCTGCATTTATGTTTTGCTTCACTAAAGGGGGCAAGCTAGATATCACTTTATCATATTTGCACATCATGTTCATTGCAAATCTATTTGATGCTTCAATGTCATGATTGTAAAACTTTCAGTCATTTGTGATTTTCTCATGAGGCAATTTAATTACTATAGAATCATTGTCTCAGTAAGCTTTTGTCATATGACTATAATAAGTCCTATATGGTTAATAGCATGTCACCATAGAAATTATTCTTGTTACCATTTACCTACTCGAGGACGAGCAGGAATTAAGCTTGGGGATGTTGATACGTCCAAAACGTATCTATAATTTCTGCTTGCTCCATGCCACTTTTGGGTGATATTGCTATGATATTCATACACTTCCGTACACTTTTGATCATATTTGGACTAACTTACTAATCCAGTGCATCCCAGTGCCAGTTTCTGTTTTCGGCTGTTTTTGTATTTCAGGTTTTCACGTTACGAGAACTGCCAGGAAAAATCCAGAAAAATTATATAAAAAATCAGCGTTCCAGAAACTACCGTGCGTCCTAAGGGCAGCCGGGGGGCCACCAGGGCTCCAGGCGCCCTGGCGGCGCCCCCCTGGGCCGCGCCGAGGGGGCGCCTGGGCCCCCCGAAGCTTCCCCGATGCCCTCCTTTGGCATATATTTAAAGCGTCCTCCGAAACCCTCAGAACAGGAACTCTTTTCGCGATCCCATCTCTGTTCCGCCGCCGCCGCCGCTTCCAAGATCGGGAGCACCAGGAGAACTCTTCCCGGCACCCTGCCGGAGGGGAGGATCACCACCGGGAGCTTCTCCACCACCATGGACGCCTCCCGGATGAGCCGTGAGTAGTCTCCCTTGGACCATGAGTCCATGACCAGTAGCTATGTGATGTTCTCCTCCCGTTCTTGTGCTTCACTAATTAGTCCTCGTGAGCTGCCCTACATGATCGAGGCACATATGTAATCCTTATGCTGTTGCTATGTTGAGTTTGCTGGGATCCGATGGATTATGGGATTATGTTTAGATTGATCTTGAGTAATATATTTGATCTACCTCTTTTATATTTATGTTCATAAGTAATTCTTGCATGTTCTCCGTTGTTATTTATTGCTTTGGCCAAGTAATACGTAGTGACTCCAAGAGGGAACGTTATGCTCGATTGTGGGTTCATGCCCCTCGATGACTAGGTTGAGTGACAGAAACATGAGTCTAGGGGATGTGCTATTGCCACAAGGGGGAAAACAACGGTGCTTGTGCCCGCGGGTGCAAGGATTGTTTACTTTACGCAAAGTTCTTTTAATGCAGTTGTTTGTTGCATTGAGTTTACACTATGGGTGGGACTCGCAACTTAATACCAGCGAGATGTTCTGGATAGATATCTCAAGGTGGATGATTAGTAGTACATATTTATGGATTTCGGTCTACTTATTTTGGCGTACCGCCCATGCTTTGAACCTCAACCTTTCTTGCAATGTAATCAACATTGGTTTGCGTTCGTGGTCCTGTCAATTGCCCAGCTGTAATTTGTTTACCTTACGTAGCTGTTTTATCGTCTTTTGGGAGAGAGAGACATCACTAGTGAACATCATGAGACTCCGGTCCATATTACCATCATTGATCACATCCACTATTTACTTTTCGCTTTTACTTACTATTGCAAAACATTATCTATCACTACTATCATTTGCTTTTAACCCTTTGTGAACTACAAGGCCGGAGGGATTGACAACCTCTCTGTACTCGTTGGGAGCAAAGTTATTTGTATCTGTGTGCAGGTCCACGTTGATTGCTAATTTGCGCCGTTAGCAGTTGACACCTACTTGTTGAACCTAGGAGTGTCTGGGGATTCGATCCTTGGCATCTTTGCTAAGGGAAAACACTTCTACATACTGCATCTTACACCTTCCACTTGGGGTAACCAACGAGGGGTTCAAGGCCCATCAAGGAGTATTTTCTGGCGCCATTGCCGGGGACTCCACTCTTCAGGATAGGGGAGTTGCACGCTATCTTTTACCTTTGCTTTTAGTCTTGTTAGTTTACCTTTTAGTTTTCTTTATGTCTTTTCACCAGTTATGCTTATGGACAACCTTGTTATTGGATCGTTGCTTGCGGGAAGACGCCCCACACCTGTGGTGGTTGCTCCTCCCCCTACTGAAATTGTGCCCTATAAAATACCAGCTGGTATTATCAATTATATCTTGGCTAATCGTTATGCAGGAGACAGACATCCCGGTGAACACTTGCTATATCTGTCACAATTATGTTCATTATTTAAGCTTGCAGGTGTATCAAGGGAGTTTGTCATGAGGAAATTGTCCGCCGTATCACTTATAGATAAGGCTTCAGATTGGTATAAGCTTCTCGATAACTCGCACTTGCTTGATTGGCAAGAGCTTATGTCTCTCTTTTATACTAAGTTTTATCCTCTTCATGATGCTTATGTGGAGAGTAAGAGTACCTTTTTGCATGTGGATCGTGGTAACAATGCTTTATGTGATGCTTATATTGTTGAGTTTATTGGTGATCCCACTAAAAATTATTATGAGAAGGGAACATATGCTTATAGATATTTCAATAATATTAAGTTCCCTCTCTTTATGTTGTAGGTTTTGAAGCTGCAATTGTTCTTTCTTCCTATGCTTATTGCTTTGTGCTTCAATGAATTATTCTATTGCAATGTTCCTATGCATAGGAAGCGTGTTAGGCTTAAAATGTGTTTGGTGCTTGCTTCTTGATGCTCTCTTTTGTTCTTCAACTCTTATTCCTACGAGAGCATCATTAAAGTCTTATGCCTAGCTTAAAGGCATAAAAGAAAGCGCTTTTGGGAGGCAGCCCAATGAATAAATTTATTTTGATTTTGTTGTGTCTTGATGTTGTTTACTACTGTAGCATCATCATTGTATCTTTTCTTTTCATATTTGTGACAAGTATAGCCTCTGATTGCTAGAAAGTTCAAAAGTTGTGAGGTGCTGTCCAGGAAACAGATTATGTCCTTGGATAGAAAAATTCGTATAAAATCACCAGATCGTCTTTTTGGTCTGAATTGTTTCGACAGCGTTCTCTATATAATTGTCTTTCGTGCATCTGTTCTGAGTTTTTTGATTTGAGTTGCAGAAGTGCCCCGAACAAATCAATTACTACCTGCTGTTCTGTTTTTCACAGATTCTGTCCTGTTTTGCCTTTCCTTCATTTTGCAAACCAAGAGCTTGCTTTTTCTTTGCAAAAACCTTTTGGCAATCTTGAGAAACAGTAGAAATTCAAGAATATCTTTATTTCCAGCAAGGAACAATTATTTTATTAAGGGTACTAACCTCGCTAATCAGATTATGATGAGTTATGTATGAAGGGAGTTTTCAAGTGTGCGAGGGAAGATGATAAAAAGATTCAGGAGTGTCAAGCGCTCAAGCTTGGGGATGCCCCCGTGCACCCAGAAGAAATATTCAAGGAGACTCAAGCGTCTAAGCTTGGGGATGCCCCCGTGCATCCCCTTCTCCATCAACATTATCAGTTCATCTTTCGTTTCGCTATATTTTTATCGCTTCATGTGTTTTGTGCTATGCTTGGAGCGTCTTGCTTTTAGTTTTCTTTTTAGTTTTTCATAACGAGTCGGAACTCAGCATTCTTTATGTGGGAGAGAAACACGCTCCACTTCTACCTAGAACATAACATAGAATTTTCATGTCTATCTTTGTTGTGTGTGTTCTTTGTCTTTTAATAGCTACTATCATGCTCCGCTCTTAGTATTATATGTGGATGCCATATTGTTGATGGGAAATGATGTAGAACTCTTGGAAAGCATAAAGGCCTACTTGAATAAGTGTTTTTCAATGAAGGACCTTGGAGAAGCTTCTTACATATTAGGCATCTAGATCTATAGAGATAGATCAAGACGCCTCATTGGTCTTTCACAAAGCACATACCTTGACAAGATATTGAAGAAGTTCAATATGGATCAGTCCAAGGAAGGGTTCTTGCCTGTATTGCAAGGTATGAGATTGAGCACAACTCAATGCCCGACCTCGGCAGAAGATAGAGAAAAGATGAGTGTCATCCCCTATGCCTCGGCCATAGGTTCTATTATGTATGCCATGCTGTGTACCAGACCCGATGTGAACCTTGCAATAAGTTTGGTGGGGAGGTACCAACATGATCCCGGAACAGAACACTGGACAACGGTCAAGAACATGCTAAAGTACCTGAAAAGGACTAAGGATATGTTTCTCGTTTATGGAGGTGACGAAGAGCTCGTCGTAAAGGGTTACGTCGATGCTAGCTTCGACACAGATCTGGATGACTCCAAGTCACAAACTGGATACGTGTATATTTTGAATGTTGGGGCAGTCAGCTGGTGCAGTTGCAAGCAAAGCGTCGTGGCGGCATCTACATGTGAAACGGAGTACATAGCTGCTTCCGAAGCAGCGCAGGAAGGAGTCTGAATGAAGGAGTTCATCACCGACCTAGGAGTTATTCCAAGCGCGTCGGGCCCGATGACTCTCTTCTGTGACAACACTGGAGCTATTGCCATTGCCAAGGATCCCAGGTTTCACAAGAAGACCAAACACATCAAGCGCCGTTTCAACTCCATCCAAAATTATATTTAAGATGGAGACATAGATATTTGTTAAGTGCGTACGGATCTAAATGTCACAGATCCGTTAACTAAACCTCTTCCACAAGCAAAACATGATCAACACCAGAACTCTATGGGTGTTTGATTCATCACAATGTAACTAGATTATTGACTCTAGTGCAAGTGGGAGACTGTTGGAAATATGCCCTAGAGGCAATAATAAAATGGTTATTATTATATTTCCTTGTTCATGATAATTGTCTATTGTTCATGCTTTAAATGTATTATCCGGAAATCGTAATGCATGTGTGAATACATAGACCACAACATGTCCCTAGTGAGCCTCTAGTTGACTAGCTCGTTGATCAATAGATGGTTACGCTTTCCTAACCATGGACATTGGATGTCATTGATAACGGGATCGCATCATTAGGAGAATGATGTGATGGACAAGACCCAATCCTAAGCCTAGCACAAGATCGTGTAGTTCGTATGCTAAAGCTTTTCCAATGTCAAGTATCCTTTCCTTAGACCATGAGATTGTGAAACTCTCGGATACCCTAGGAGTGCTTTGGGTGTGCCAAACGTCACAACGTAATTGGGTTGCTATAAAGGTACACTACGGGTATCCCCGAAAGCATCTGTTGGGTTGGCACGAATCGAGACTAGGATTTGTCACTCCGTATGACGCAGAGGTATCTCTGGGCCCACTCGGTAAGACATCATCGTAATGAGCTCAATTTGACTAAGGGGTTGGTCACGGGATGGTGTGTTATGGAACGAGTAAAGAGACTTGCCGTAACGAGATTGAACAAGGCATCGGTATACCGACGATCGAATCTCGGGCAAGTACTATACCGGTAGACAAAGGGAATCATATACGGGATTGATTGAACCCTTGATATCGTGGTTCATCCGATGTGATCATCGTGGAACATGTGGGAGCCAACATGGGTATCCAGATCCCGCTGTTGGTTATTGGTCGGAGATATGTCTCGGTCATGTCTGCATGATTCCCGAACCCGTAGGGTCTACACACTTAAGGTTCGATGACGCTAGGGTTATAGGGAATATATGTACGTGGTTACCAAATGTTGTTCGTAGTCCCGGATGAGATCCCGGACGTCACGAGGAGTTCCGGAATGGTCCGGAGGTAAAGAATTATATATAGGAAGTGAGGATTTGGCCTCCGGAAGTGTTCCGGGCATTACTTGTAACGTACCGGGACCACCGGAAGGGTTCCGGGGGTCCACCGGGAGGGGCCACCAGCCCCGGAGGCCTGCGTGGGCCAAGAGTGGGAAGGGACCAGCCCTAGGTGGGCTGGTGTGCCTCCCACCAAGGCCCAAGGCGCAGGGAAGAGGGGAGGGGGCAAACCCTAGGGGCAGATGGGCCTTAAGGCCCACCCTAGGTGCGCCCACTCTCTCCCCCTTTTGGCCGCCCCCCATATCCCATCTGGGGCTGCCGCACCCCCTAGGGAGGGAACCCTAGATGGGGGCGCATCCCCTCCCCCCCTATAAATAGTGGGGGTTTTAGGGCTACCAGGGACACGAGTCTCTCCCCCTCTTGGCGCAGCCCTACCCCTCTCCCTCCTCGTCTCTCGCAGTGCTTGGCGAAGCCCTGCTGGAGTGCCACGCTCCTCCATCACCACCATGCCGTCGGGTTGCTGCTGGACGGAGTCTTCCCCAACCTCTCCCTCTCTCCTTGCTGGATTAAGGCGTGGGAAACGTCATCGGGCTGCACGTGTGTTGAACGCGGAGGCACCGTAGTTCGGTGCTTAGATCGGATTTGGCCGCGATCTGAATCGCTTCGTGTACGACTCCATCGACCGCGTTCTTGAAATGCTTCCGCATCGCGATCTTCAAAGGTATGAAGATGCACTCCCATCTCGTTGCTAGTAATCTCCATAGATAGATCTTGGTGATGCGTAGGAATTTTTTTGATTTTCTGCAACGACCCCCAACAGCGGGACCAAGGTGCAAGCAGATTGGAGGAGAAGGAGAAACTTGACTAGTCATTCCTCCAATCAAAGCCCTAATTTCTGTCTCTGAATGCAACAATTGATCCAAACAACTATGAGCCTCTTTGATTCGTAGGATTTCCAAAATGCAGGAATAGGAAAAAACGTGGGATTGGGGTGGCATGTCATCTTGAATTCTACATGGTTCTATGAGTGTTTGATCGTGGACAGAAAAAACGTAGGATTCTTTCAAAGAGGTTTGTGTGGATTGAAAATTTCCTATGAAATCTAGTGCAAATGAATCCTATGGTAAAGTTCCTATGGTTTAGAATCCTTAAATCAATGAAGCCCTAAGAGATGTCATTTTAGCTACTGTGCAGGGCCACGTATTAACTCGCATGCAAGCCGACTTTGATTTCTTGACTGATCAACGCGTAGTTGCGCTCCATGCATTGGGTTTCCGGGGGAGATAACAAGGTAGAGTAAGGAGCGTTTGGTTACATTGCTTAGGCTGGTCATAGTTTGTACGTACTCCATTTGTATCTCACTTCCTGTCTTCGCACTCGCACGATTTTCCTATTCTATGAACCTGTGTGTGTGTGTGTGTGTGTGTGTGTGTGTGTGTGT
>LR738710.1:735450910-735508207 GCA_902687465.1 Secale cereale | reverse complement strand
TGTGTGCGTGTGTGTGTTTAACATCATGTGTGTGTTAGAGAGAGCGACATATCGACCTACTCCTACAAAGAGATGGTGTGTAGTGTACGATTTTAGCCGCGAGAGTCGGTGCATCCTCTCGTTTCCGGGCGTCTGGTAGGGACAATCGGACAGCTGCCACACCCGCTCCTGACCAGCCTAGCCCACTCAAAGGCCCTCCATCGCTCGTGCGCGCTTCCCGCCCGAAACGGTCAGCGTCGCTCCAAAGAATCGGTGCCGCATTCATGTCCGGGCAGAGCGGACGCGACCTCTCACTGGCGCCAGCGTTGAAGGGAGAAGCGGATTCAAGAGTGATGGTTGCTTCGTCCGTCCAACTTACTGCTGGGTCTATGTGATTTGACGGCTCATTGGTCATTATTACTGAGGTGGTAGGTCTGCTGGATGTCCCACGCTTTCGGCGAAAAGAGGTACTACTAGATTACAATTTTCTCCATTCTTACGGCGGAGGAGCTCAAGAGCGGTGAAAACACGCAGGCTCAATGATTACATGGCCCACCTCACACTATCACCATATTTTCTGGACACCGTGCGACACCTAGCTCTTTACATAGTACTCCCTCCGTTCCTAAATATAAGTCTTTGTAGAGATTCCACTAGGTGGACTACATATGGAACAAAATGAATGAATCTACACTTAAAATGCATCTCTATACATCCGTATGTGGTTCATGGTGAAATCGCTACAAAGACTTATATTTAGGAACGGAAGAAGTACTTGTATAGTACGTACTGTAATTTACCAGCGAGATAGTACAATGCTATGAAGCTTCCAGCTTCTGTTACATGTATCTTGCGTCCAAGGTTGTCCGTTGCAACATTTCATAAAATACAAAGGAGACTAACATGCATGCTATTGCATCTCAATGATTGACAGATCATAGTAAATAAGTACTCCCTCCGTTCCATAATAAGTGTCTCAACTTTATGCTACATACGGAGTAAAATGAGTCAATCTACACTCTAAAATACGTCTATATACATGAGCGTTTGGAGTATGTACTAGTAGTTCATATTGAAATCTACTAAAGGACATATATATTCCAGACAATATGATAATCTCTCTAACCAAGGTAGTAGGGATGAGGAGTAAACGAAGGGAGTAGTAAAAGTTTCTCCTCGTCCTGCGAGCCACCGCGCGCGTGGGCGAGGGAGCGGGCGTAAGGCGTAGTAAGCAAGCTTCACCTCATCATGCGAGCCATCGTGCCCGTGGGCGGGGGAGACGGCATACTAAGCAACCTTCTCCTTGTTCTGCGAGTTGACGGAACACATCAAAAGTACTCCAGTGTATAGAGGCTTGCCTATAGGGTAGGCCCCACATGGTTTGCCTCTTTTTAAACATAACGCGTCAAGTCGCAATTTGTTTGTTCACCCGTGGTAGACGATCCTCCCTTAATCTAGTGGAAAACCAGTACATGTGTCAAGTTACCACGTGGGCTGCCTTTTCATACAGAAATGAGCTCCACCGTGTACCCGCGCGGGTGTGGTTGGGAAAGAGACGGGAGTACGTGCGCCGTGGGTGCACCTCTTCTCTTCGTGCACGTCCCCCACCTACGTGGGTGTCTGTGAGAGATACTAACCTAGACAAATGGCTTGTGTGTTCGTGAGTGTTTTTTGTTTGGGGGAGGTTGATTTCGTGAATGTATTTGTGGGAATATGTGTCGATGACATCTCAAACAAAATTTTGCATGCAATGTGTGTGAAATGGAGGCCTATCCATATCATATATAGAGGGTCGGGCGATCCACGAGAAGAGAGGGAGGGGTCATAGATATCGATAGAGTCGAAGAGAGGATCAAGTGAGTGGGTGCGAGATTGATGAAGAGAGCCATCGAAATTGTGTGTGTGTGTGTGTGTGTGTGTGTGTGTGTGTGTGTGTGTAATTCAAAGATATAGGGCGACTAACCTAGCTACCTGAATGTCAGAGGGCACAGGTCAAGTTTGTGTGTGGCAGGGAGACATGACTAGAGCGCTCGATGTATCGGTGTGTGTGGGGGGAGGGGGTTTGGGGAGGGGTAGGCAGAGGCATAACTATAGATGTAGAACGACTCGTATATGTGTTGAGAAGGAGATACCCAGCTATGTCTTGAGGGAGATCGGTCGACATCCATACTTAACTGAAGGACGGGAAATAGGATGGGACAAAGAGAGAGAGAGAGGAGAGAGAGAGGGAGGGAGAGGGGTAGAGTGTTGGATGGGTGATGGAGTAGCTTCTCGAAGATGGTGGGAGAGGCCTACTATACAAACTAAGGGTGGAACTGCAATATTATCAATAAGGGTGGGGATGTGTTTCTGTGTGTGCCTGTGCGTGATAGATCTGTCGGGACACATCCATGGATGATGAAGGGGAACCATGTGTTTGGTAAGCAAACCTAACTAGACCGGTAGATCAATTGTTGTTTGTCAGAGGAAGGAAGAGACATAACTAATGAGGTAGATCGATCGACGCGTGGGGGAAAATGAGTTATAAGGACCTAGCTAACTATATGTATAGCGGGAGATCGGTCGGTGTACGTCCATTTGTTAGAGGCAAATAAGGCCCGGCGAGACGGATATACAGAGAGAATGGAGCTAGGAGGTGGTGCGAGAGGCCCAGCTACTAGCTAGATAGGGGGAGGAGTGTGCGGTTGTGAGATCGATGAAAAGAGGGGCGAGAGTTAACACATGTCTGGGACCGTATGAGATACACGAGGCAAGAACACATAAAGGAGGAGATTGAAGGTGCGTGTGTATGTTGTAGGCAGACATCGCTGGAGAGGTTTATCGATCGTTGTGTGTCGGAAAGGAGTTGTGGAGACTGTGGGACAACAACCTAAAGAAAACAAAATCAATGTGCGCGATGGATAGAATGCTGAGGGAGGGGGAGGGCGAGGAGGGCGTGTGCATGCACGAGAGAAAGTTAGTGGTAGCTACAAAGGTTAGAGGATTGTGTGGGTGTAAGAGACTAACAAAGATCATAATTTGATATGAAAGTGGATTCATATATTTGAATAGGAGATCATATTGTTTTAAACATATGCATGCATGAATATAGCGGTGATACACGTGTTGTGGTTTTGCACATGTTATACCATAATGTGACAATGCATGGCGTTTGCAACTCACAGCTAAATGTCGAACAATCTAAACCATAATATACATCGAACAATCTCACATTTTATTTGAATTTGTGATAATGTGTGGCGTTTGCAGCTTACAACTAAATATCGAACAATCTAAACAATACTATATATCGAACATTCTCACATTTTATTTGAATTTGTGGTAATGTGTAGATCTTATTCAAATAGAGAAACGAATTCAAATTTAGTTCATATTGAAGCGGTAGTATATACGTTTGGAATGCACTAAAATGTTCATTTGAGTACTAGGATGCATGCATTATACACGTAGCGAAATATTTTAATTGAACATAACATGAATTCAAAGTTTTGAATGACATTTGAAGTGCGAATTGATTTGGTACAGTACATGTTAGGCTTGTCCGGAAATTTCAACCCCGCCTTGTTAGCCCGAAATATTTAAGATATATCTTTGTCTCGTTGTGCTCCGACAACTCCCTCCATCTCAACTCGTGCCTTGCTATTCCAAAATTTCAACGCGCGTGAAAACTCCCACCTCCTGTGAAATCCCGACATGCGAAATGCCCGTGATACCCCTGAACCAAAAGAACCGCCTCAAATCGGTGGGGGTACTTTCGTAACTTACCCCACATTTCGGACAAGCGCGTCCCTAAGCCATGGTTCCCCACTCCCATCCCATCCGCCCACCCATTCGTACACCGAGACCGGCAAAACCCGCGAAGCCCCACACCCTCCTCCGTCCGCCACCCAGCCGGAGCCTCTTCCCCGACGACGTCGTCCACAGCAACATCTCGAAGTCCCTCATCCACCGTACCGGATGAGGATCCGTCGTCGATCTGGTCATCCCGCCGGTTCAGCCACTGTAATACCCGCGTCACCAAGATATCGGAACAATCCAAACAATACCCGCCTAATCCAAAAAAAATTTGTGTGAAATTTTGAGAATACTGAAGATAAAACCACGTCAGGAGTCCTCACCAGAGCGATGAAGGGGATGAGGAGTAAAAAGAAATCCTACTCTCTGATATATATATAGGACTCAAAACATTTTGTGTGTGTGCCTAGACTCAACGGTCTACGGTTCGATCAATCAGGGGCTCCTAGGTCGGACAAGGCGCTGATACCAACTTGTAATGCCCAGGATGCGACTATATCTCCTACGTGTCGAGGCACGACTTAGAGACATAAGTGCATTCTGGAATGATCGCAAGCGTGGTATCTTTGCACAACTCATGTAAAATACAGGGATGAAAGAGTAAAATAGTTGGCTTACACTCGCCACGTCACACAATGAATACAATAACATACATTCATCCAAATAACACAGGGTCTGACTACGGACGAAATCCAAATGAGAAAAGATACCACAACACAAGTCCTGATCTCCCCTAGAAGGAACCACTACTGATCGTCGGGATACGTAACATAGAAACGACCACGCTCTTCATCGAACTCTCAGTGAAGTTCTTGTCCATCTGCTGCGTCGTACTCAGTTGTACCTACATCTGTTGTGTGTTGTAATCTGTGAGTCACAAGGACTCAGCAATCCCATTCCCGGGTATCAAGACTAACAAACCTTAGGTGTGGAAGGGTAATAAAGTGTTTGCACCAAGCACTAAGCAACAATCTTACGAGTTCAGAGCGAGATGAGAATATGTGCCAACGATTGCCAAGTTGATCAAGAAGTGATCCTAGCTACTCACGTTCATACATAACCCCACCGTGTTCTCTTCCCGAAGCCCTTCGGAAAGAGACCATCATGGTTACTCACACAGGTAGTGTATTCTTAAGGATATGGTGTCAAGTTATCTACAACCGGATATTAACAAATTCCCGTCTGTCACATAATTGTGGGCACGGCTTTCGGAAGTTCAAAACCCTGCAGGGGTGTCCCAACTTATCCCATCACAAGCTCACGATCTGCAGAGTCGCAACTCCAAAGTGGGAAGACCCGAGTATTCTCGGAATCTCGTGCTCAAGATATTTCGACGAAGGTAAAACTAATCCAGCAAGACCTCCCGACGTGCCGACACCCTGATAGTAGCCGTGCGTATCTCGTCTCAGGCAACGACCGGATGAGCAGTACGTACGACAACAAAAGACCCCAGAAACTAGGTGGCACCGCAAGTGGCTCTAGTTTGGACCGACACTCAAAACAAGCACTGGCCCGGGGGTTGATTAATAAATCGTTGGGTTAATTTCTCCCTCGGCAAGTTTTAGTTGTTAGGCAAATGTAGTACCAAAGTTGGGCCTTTCTGGAAAAGCTTTAAGCAGTGCGAATTATCGAGGGGGGGGGGGCATAAACCCCAACCCTGTTAGGAACACAAAATCAAGGAACATAACACCGGTTTATCGGATCCTAAGGTGGCATGAGTGGAACAAAACACAAAGCAGAAGGCCAAGCCTTCCACCCATTGCCAATATATATGTGCATTAATTAAACAAGATATTTATATATTGTGTTATCCCATTAAACAAGTCCGAACGTGGAGCAACCTTCGAAACTTTACATGCAACTAACAATGCTATAAGAGGGGGTGAGCAAAAGCGTACTTAGCCAATCAACGGTTTGCTAGGAAGGCGATTAGAGTGTTTCATGGCAACAATAGGTGGCTGACAAACAGGAATAGGCATCGAGGCATATCTAAAGAGCGAGACAACTAGCATAGGCAAAGATAGAGGTGATATCGGGGAACGGTCATCTTGCCTGGGATTCCACAAGGAAGAAGAACGAGTCCATGAAGAAGTCAAACAGAGGTAGTCGAATGAATCCTCACAACTCCAGAGCGAAACCGAAGCTAACGAGAGGAGCAAACCGAAATGAAGCAAACAACATGGTAAACACACATATCATAACCATGGCATGATGCACAAACAAGTATGATGCATGTCCGGTTTAAATATGCATGGCATGGCAAAGTGCACAAACAAAACTACAAGTTAAGTGGAGCTCAATATGCAACGAGTTGCATATTGACAAAACACCATGTTGGAATATTTAGTTTGATCTTGTTATGAACCCAACTAGTTTAATTGTTTTAGCATGGAAAGAGGTGAAGCATAGGCAAACTACACTATCTAGGGATTTTAAATGAGGCCGGAAAACAACAACAATTTCGGAAAATCCCCATGTGTCATTTAGCAATTTTAAAGCAAAGAACAATTTTAAGCATTTAAATGTTGTTAACATGATGCGGATGACATATTCAAGTTTTATGCAATTTTTATTAAAAGTTAACATGAACATGTTAGGAAGCATTTGTCACCGTGGTGGAAAGAGAAGGTGCCACGGCGACGACTCCGAAAATGATGCCACGGCAACATATCGGTTCCGGTAACTTGTTGAGATGCCGGCACAAAAGAAGTGATGCGATCGTGTCATGCGAGAGAAGGTGGGGTGATCTCGGTTACCCGGTTCCCACGTGAAGACGGCAAAAGAAGGGCACAACGAACAAGGTGCAAACAAGGGATGCATCTGATACAACACACAACATTCATCCATAGGGTCATCGGCTCGGCGGTTATACCTTCGAAGCGAGCATTTTCGAAGGGGTTCGAGATCATCGAGGGAAGTAGTGGTACACGGGTTGTAGAGGAAGTAGTTGTTCACGGGATGTTGTGGTTCGGGGTCACAGCAAGGAACTTGACGTCCACGGGTCAACGGTAGTGGTACACTTGTTGTCGGGGTGCTTCTCGGTCCGGTCTTGGTGTAGATGTACATGACAAACGTAGTGGTACTAGGCGTAGGTTGTCGTGGTACACATGCCGAAGATGAACTTGGCGTATCCGAGGGCTCCGGGCGTCGTGTTACTTGGCATCTCCGCGTCGTGGTACTTGGCATCTCCCAGTGTAGTCGTACACGGAGTCAAACAGAGGGTCATGACGAGTTGTCCAGTAGCCATACACATTCAAAGAGGAACTTGACGGATTCAACTCGCGGTCTTGGCGATCCAAAACGAAGCAAGGAAAGGGCCTTGGGTGGACAGCAGCACGGCAGCTCAAAGCAGAGCAGCGGCCGCCTGAGCGCTGGCTCACTACGACGCTGGGACGCGGCAGCGCGGCATCCTGGAGGTAGGGACGAGGCCGGGGTCGGGGAGGGAGCAACGTCCTGGGGCTCCGCGGCGAGGCGAAGTCCGGCGGCGGCATTCGGTAGCTCAAGGTGGATGGCTCGCCGACGGTTGGCGCAGAGCGGAGCTCCGGTGCGGGGACGGCTTGTGGGAGCCCCAGCGAGGGGAGGCAGGTGGGGTCGCGGGTGCCTGGTGGAGGCGAGGCACGGAGCATCCCTGGAGGAGGCGAGGTGCGGGAGGCCGGTGACAAGGAGCTAGGCGGCGCGGTGATGCCGGCTGGCGGCGGAGCCTGGCGGAGCATGGAAGCGTGCGGCGGTGTGCGGTGGCACGAGAGAGAGAGAGCGGGATGAGGGAGATGGGGTCGGGCGCTCGAGGGAGCTGACGAGAGGGAGAGGGAGAGATCGAGAGGGAGATGGGGAGGCCGGCGGCGCTCGGGAGGGAAAGGAATCGAGGGAAGATGGGATCGGACCAGGGTGGGGATCGGTCGGGCTAGGGTTAGGTTTCGGTTGGGCCTAATGGGCCAGAAGGAGGCTGCAGGATGGATGCCCTAAGAAGGCCGCGACTGTGGCCTGGGCCTAGCTACAGATGGGCCGGTCTGGCTGGGCTCACTGCACTCTCTCTCTTCCTGGCATTCCTCTTCCATTAAAAAAACAGAACAAAAGAGAGAAAGGCCCAAGGAGTTTGGAGAGGGTTTTGGCTGAGATAAAAATATTCCTAGAACCCTGGAATTGTGGGCTATTTTAATAAAATGCTTTGGCAATTTTTAGAGGCTGCAAATTTACGCACGTTTGAAAATAACTCAAACCCGAATAAATCCTCAGCCCAACCAACACAGTTCCAAAAGACCTAAAAAATGGAGGATGTGGTCTTGACATGATCTAGTATTTATAGGAAGATATTGAACATTTTCTGGAACAAGAAAATGTCACTTGCAATAAACGAGTGAGACTTGAAAAGAAGAAGCTAGTGGGGTGGTGCACTTATGAGGGATTTGGTGGCAAGAGAAAGATGCAAGTGTGTTTTTTATCATTCCAGACTAATGGAATATTTTATAATAGCTCCATAAATATTAGGGGGATATGTTATAAAGAGAAGTCATCCTTCCCTCGATTTAAATGGATCGAAGATCCACACAATTTATTTAGTTGAGATGAAAAAGATTTATGACATGATGCCATGATGACATGATGCAATGCAAAATAAAAAGAGCAAGCACAAATGAAACACGCGGTGAAACCCGGAACATATGGAAGTCTTCTCGAGCATCGGTCTTGGGGCCTCACAACTCTCCCACACTAACAGTGGATCTCGACCCGAGATCCTGGAGATGGCACCAGATAGAATTGGAGGAAAAAAAGAGGTAAAACAAAGTTGCTTCTTTGACAAACGAGTGAAACCACAAACTTGAGAGGTTGACCAAATTGAAAGAAGACTACAACGGAGATGAACGAAGATGAAAACACTCCGTTAGAAAAGGAGGAACAAGGTACATTACGAGAACCTTGTAGGTTGAAAGTCATGAAACAAGAGCTTACGAACCAAAAGAATATGAAACCGCAACGATATAGCCAAGCAATAAGAATGACAGAATTTGGACAGCACTCCATCTGAATATGTAAGGAATTGAACATGAACTTGCCAAGTTGGCATGATACTTGATGAAATCAACAACACACCGCCTCCAAAACTATTAAAAGAATGGCACAAGGAGTAAGAAAGGTTTTAGGCAGCACTCCGGTAGAAAAGAGAGGCAAAACTTCATAAGATGAGGGAACTTGAATGGAGGACACAACACTCCAGTTGAATGGATAAGCAAAGGAAAGAACTTGATCTCGATAAAACGAGATGATGGTTTGGAGAGAGCAACATCACAATGCCTCCGAAATGAAAGAATAGATGCTAGATCATTGGAAAGAAAAGAACTGAGAAGAAAAATGACAACTTCTCCCACAAACGAATTAGAAAAAAAATTATCCTTACGAAGAAGGATTGAACGGAGTTGTTGAAAATAATCAACAACAAAAGAATAAGCTTGTTGTGGCCTTATGGAAAAATATCTCAAAGTTATGAGGTCACAACCAACCACTAATGGAAAACAATTGATTGGATTGAGATCAACGAAGAGATGAAAAACTTCTTTCACCGAGAGGATAAATGAAGAATTTGGGTCATTTATAAGCACCATAAATAGCAACAATCCTTAGTGAAAGCTTTTAGGTGAGATACAACCCAAGATCACTCCAACGAAGAAATTGAAGGGTTGAAAAGATCTCCTGAACAAAGAAAATTATGGGTTTACATATCTCATTCCTGACAACTTGTGAATCGTGAAACATGAAGGGAAAATTTTCAAGAATGACATAACACCACCTCAAAAGACAAGGGAGCAAGAATTGCACTTCAAAAATGCAAGAAGAAGAATGCTTGAGCTCCTCCAACAAGAATCTTGATGAAGACTTCGAGGATGAATTAAATCATGATGAACCGCCATGAAAACTCCGGTAACAAAAGGATGAGAAGTGAAGGATGAAAAGAATAAGATTGAAGCCTTGCAATGATTTAGGTGGATCTTCGCGATGAGATAATTGAGAGAGTTTGGAACTCCGGATAGAAAAGATGAACAACCAATAATTTGATATCGTGAACGAAATCCAGACGAAGGAATTAAACACTTGGAAGGAACAAGAATAAGAATTATGTTATGAGTATCCTCCACCAATTTAAATTGATGACAACCAACGGATTTGGCATACTACTTATTCTCGTTGCAAAGAATTAAAGAGAGATCTCGCACAATCTTGAGAAAGTGTTCAACAAATCATCGATAGGATTTGGGAAGAACGAGTGAATTGATATGATGACAAAGGAAAATGAATTTTTGAACGAACCACCATAAGAATATGGAGACGAACTGAGAGGCATCAATTAAGAATAGTTAGAGGACGAAGTTAAAAACTGAGAACGAAGAAATCTTCTGAAATGATGGCCTTCGGAGAATCACAATGGAAAGAATTCATGAAATGCTTCGGATGGGTATAAAAAGAATTCCTCACAATCGGAAAAATAATGAGGATGGCATGAAGCTAGAACCACGAATCTTCAAGAGAACGGGCCAAGATTTAAGAGATACTCTTCTCCGGTCTTCAAAACCTGAGAATGACGACGAGATACACCATCATTGATTGTTGAGGCACTCCGGAAATAAGAATTAAAAGGTTGAACCAATGGTGAATAGAATTTGAAAGCAAACTTGAAGAAGGCATATGATTGATGGAATACATTCTTACGTCACACTTTGAAAAGATTTTGAGAATAACTCCGGAAAAAAATTAGAAGAGTTAGGTAAGATCCTTGAAAAATACCTGTGGGTTAGGGCCCACTCAAAAGAAATCACCGTTGGAAAAGATTGCTTAAGAGATATTGCATCGGTTGAATTAAATGGCTTGATAAGATAACAACCTCAAAATAGATTGACCTGATTAAGAATGAAGACACGAATCTTCCGAGATATCTTGAACACTCCGGATAAGAATTAGAGAGAGTTGAATAAACAGGAGAGACTTGGATAAGAATTTCAACATGGGAAAACATGTGAAACAAGAAGAAGGTTATAATCAACACCAGAGCTTGGATTTAGTCCACCGGAGAAGAAACAAGAACAGGGAATGATAAACTTGAAGCTTCCTTAGCATCTTCCTGAGAAATCACCGGATAAAACATTAAAGAAGATTGATGAAGAGGCATCACAAGAATATAAGGACACTTGATTAAGGACTCTGGCTCCATAAAGAAAAGGGTGGGAGGGTGGGGGAAAACAAAGACAACTTGGGATGAATGAAACAGACACCGTTGTGAAAAACCCAAGACTTGGTCTGCACATTTTGAAAGAATCGGGTTAGCTTGAAGAGAAGCACGCCGGCTGAAAAGAATTTACATGACAATCTTGATGATTAAGAAGGATTAACACTCCCATAGAAATATGAGAACACCAATTAGGAAAGGTATGGAATCAACACTTGACATCGAAGTAACTCGGATACCACAATCAAAACAAAACAAAGGATGGATATGTTGCGACATAATCTTCACAATATCATTCGAACAGAGAATTGAGCAAATGAATTCCGTAGCTTAATGGTACATCAACTTGTCAAGAAGCCACTTGAGAGAATGATAGAATAAACCAACAAGATAACAGATGGAACAAATACATAATAGAGGTTTCGTCCCACATGATCGTGCTGAATGCCCCATGGCACGTGTTACAAAGGGCATTGTCATCCCCGGATCAGCATAGCCAAGGATCCTTTAAGATGCAACCCCCTAGTGCAACAACGCCCATGATAGCCTCTCAACTAGATGTTGAACCCCAACCTCATATTATGCACCCGTAGGAAGATAACCTAAGATCTACTTGAAACCCACCTATTAATTCCCGAAGCTTTCCGGTTATGCAATCTGGTGTTGGGGATACAGGGGAAGCACCGCGCGCTCAACTCTAAACCTACATCCAGCTGTATCCATCCGTCAACACATAACCAGGCACCTTTGGAAACTGTTTACCTCGGACCTTCGAAACGCATCCGCTATACTAGCTGTGGAAATACTCCCGAACTATCTCCCTAGTACTGGGTGACATCGGGGTTATCTCACCACCAGACATGCATGGAAGAGTTTTCGATGTCGGCCACCTCTGGTATTCTAGAACCGCTATGATACATTTGTGACGAAAACACCTCGGAGCTCAACTCCCCGGGACACTGCTACAACCCCAAAATGACTGGAGGCACCAAGAACAATGTTCTCATCACAAAGATATCGGAACAATCCAAACAATACCCGCGTGATCCTAATTTTTTTTTTTTTGAAATTTTGAGAATACTAAAGATAAAACCACATCAGGAGTCCTCACGAGAGTGATGAAGGGGATGAGGAGTAAAAATAAATCCTACTCTTCGATATATATAGGACTCAAAATATTTTGTGTGTGTGCCTAGACTCAACCGTCAGCGGTTCGATCAATGAGGGGCTCATAGGTCGGAGAAGGCTCTGATACCAACTTGTAATGCCCAGGATGCGACTATATCTCCTACGTGTTGTGGCACGACTTAGAGACATAAGCGCATTCTGGAATGATCGCAAGCGTGGTATCTTTGCACAACTCGTGTAAAATACAGGGATGAAAGAGTAAAATAGTTGGCTTACACTCGCCACGTCACACAATGAATACAATACATACATTCATCCAAATAACACAGGGTCCGACTACGGACGAAATCCAAATGAGAAAAGATACCACTACACAAGTCCTGATCGCCCCTAGAAGGAACCACTACTGATCGTCGGGATACGTAACATAGAAACGACCACGCTCTTCATCGAACTCCCAGTGAAGTTCTTGTCCATCTCCTGCGTTGTACTCAGTTGTACCTACATCTGGTGTGTGTTGTAATCTGTGAGTCACAAGGACACAGCAATCCCATTCCCAGGTATCAAAGCTAACAAAGCCTTAGGTGTTGAAGGGTAATAAAGTGTTTGCAGCAAGCACTAAGCAACAAGCTTACAAGTTCAGAGCAAGATGAGAATATGTGCCAACAATCGCCAAGTTGATCAAGAAGTGATCCTAGATACTCACGTTCATACATAACCCCACCGTGTTCTCTTCCCGAAGCCCTTCGGAAAGAGACCATCACGGTTACTCACACAGGTAGTGTATTCGTAAGGATATGGTGTCAAGTTATCTACAACCGGATATTAACAAATTCCCATCTGCCACATAACCGTGGGCACGGCTTACGAAAGTTCAAAACCCTGCAGGGGTGTCCCAACTTAGCCCATCACAAGCTCACGATCTGCGGAGTCGCAACTCCAAAGTGGGAAGACCCGAGTATTCTCGGAATCCCGTGCTCAAGATATTTCGACAAAGGTAAAACTAATCCAGCAAGACCTCCCGGCGTGTTGACACCCTGATAGTAGCCGCGTGTATCTCGTCTCAGGCCACGACCGGATGAGCAGTACGTACAGCAACCAAAGACCCCAGAAACTGGGTGGCACCGCAAGTGGCTCTAGTTTGGACCAACACTCAAAACGAGCACTAGCCCAGGGGTTGATTAATAAATCCTCGGGTTAATTACTCCCTCGGCAAGTTTTAGTTGTTAGGCAAATGTAGTACCAAAGTTGGGCCTTGCTGGAAAAGCTTTAAGCAGTGCGAATTATCGAGGGGGGGCCCATAAACCCCAACCGTGTTAGGAACGCAAAATCAAGGAACATAACACTGGTTATCGAATCCTAAGGTGGCATGAGTGGAACAAAACACCAAGCAGAAGGCCAAGCTTTCCACCCATTGCCAATATATATGTGCATTAACTAAACAAGATATTTATATATTGTGTTATCCCAATAAACAAGTCCGAACATGGAGCAACCTTCGAAACTTCACCTGCAACTAACAATGCTATAAGAGGGGCTGAGCAAAAGTGTACTTAGCCAATCAACGGTTTGATAGGAAGGCAGTTAGAGTGTTTCATGGCAACAATAGGAGGCTGACAAACAGGAATAGGAAACGAGGCATATCTAAAGAGCGAGACAACTAGCACAGGCAAAGATAGAGTTGATATCGGGGAATGGTCATCTTGAATGGGATTCCGCAAGGAAGAAGAACGAGTCCATGAAGAAGACAAACTCCGGAGCGATACCGAAGCTAATGAGAGGACCGAACCGAAAAGAAGCAAACAACATGGTAAACACACATATCGTAACCATGGCATGATGCACAAACAAGTATGATGCATGTCCGGTTTAAATATGCATGGCATGGCAAAGTGCACAAACAAAACTACAAGTTAAGTGGAGCTCAATATGCAACGAGTTGCATATTAACAAAACTCCACGTTAGAATATTTAGTTTGATCTCGTTATGAACCCAACAAGTTTAATTGTTTTAGCATGGAAAGAGTGTTAGAAATATGCCCTAGAGGCAATAATAAAATGGTTATTATTATATTTCCTTGTTCATGATAATTGTCTATTGTTCATGCTTTAATTGTATTATCCGGAAACAGTAATGCAAGTGTGAATACTTAGACCACAACGTGTCCCTAGTAAGCCTCTAGTTGACTAGCTCGTTGATCAACAGATGGTTACGGTTTCCTGACCATGGACATTGGATGTCATTGATAACGGGATCACATCATTAGGAGAATGATGTGATGGACAAGACCCAATCCTAAGCCTAGCACTAGATCGTGTAGTTCGTTTGCTAAAGCTTTTCCAATGTCAAGTAACTTTTCCTTAGACCATGAGATTGTGCAACTCCTGGATAATGTAGGAATGCTTTGGGTGTACCGAACGTCACAACGTAACGGGGTGGCTATAAAGGTGCACTACGGGAATCTCCGAAAGTGTCTGTTGGGTTGGCATGAATCGAGACTGGGATTTGTCACTCCATGTGACGGAGAGGTACCTCCGGGCCCACTCGGTAGGACATCATCATAATGAGCTTAATGTGATCAAAGAGTTGTTCAAGGGATGATGTGTTATGGGAACGAGTAAAGAGACTTGCCTATAACGAGATTGAACAAGGTATGAGTATACCGACGATCGAATCTCAGGAATGTATCGTACCGATGGACAAAGGGAATTGCGTACGGGATTGACTGAATCCTTGACATCGTGGTTCATCTGATGAGATCATCGAGGAGCATGTGGGAGCCAACATGGGTATCCAGATCCCGCTGTTGGTTATTGGCCGGAGAGTCGTCTCGGTCATGTCTGCGTGTCTCCCGAACCCGTAGGGTCTACACACTTAAGGTTCGGTGACGCTAGGGTTGTAGAGATATTAGTATTCGGTAACTCGAAAGTTGTTCGGAGTCCCGGATGAGATCTAGGACATCACGAGGAGTTCCGGAATGGTCCGGAGGTAAAGATTTGTATATAGGAAGTCCAGTTTCGGCCACCGGGAAAGTTTCGGGGGTCACCGGTATTGTACCAGGACCACCCGAAGGGTCCCGGGGGTCCACCGGGCGGGGCCACCTATCCCGGAGGGCCCCATGGGCTGAAGTGGGAAGGGAACCAGCCCCTCTTGGGCTGGTGCACCCCACATGGGCCTCCCCTGCGCCTAGGGTTGGAAACCCTGGGGGTGGGGGCGCCCCACCTGACTTGGGGGGCAAGTCCCCCCCCCCCCTTGGCTGCCGCCCTCCCTTGAGATTGGATCTCTAGGGGCCGGCGCCCCCCCAGGGCCCCTATATAAAGAGGGGGGATGGTTGAATACCCAAGCCCCTGGCGCCTCCTTCTCCCCCCACAACACCTCTCCCTCTCGCTGAGCTTGGCGAAGCCCTGCCGAGATCCCCGCTGCTTCCACCATCACGCCGTCCTGCTGTTGGATCTCCATCAACCTCTCCTCCCCCTTGCTGGATCAAGAAGGAGGAGACGTCTCTCCCAACCGTACGTGTGTTGAACACAGATGTGCCGTCCGTTCGGCGCTCGGTCATCGGTGATTTGGATCACGACGAGTACGACTCCATCAACCCCGTTCTCTTGAACGCTTCCGCTCACGATCTACAAGGGTATGTAGATGCACTCCCATCTTCCTCGTTGCTAGATGACTCCATAGACTGATCTTGGTGATGCGTAGAAAATTATAAAATTCTGCTACGTTCCCCAACAGTGGCATCATGAGACAGGTTTATGCGTAGTATCTTGAACGAGTAGAACACAAAGTAGTTGTGGGCGTCGATTTGTCAATTCTCTTGTCGTTACTAGTCTTATCTTGATTCGGTGGCATCGTGTAATGCCCAGGATGGGACTATACCTCCTACGTGTCGAGGCGCGACTTAAAGGTATAAGCCCATTCTGGAATGATCTCAAGTTCGGTATCTTTGCACGACTCATGTAAAATAGGGATGAAAATGCAAAAGGATAGTTGGCTTACACTCGCCACATCACACAATGCATTACATAAACAATCATCATCCAAATACCATCAGAGTCCGACTACGGACGAAGATCCAAAAGAAAGATATCAAACACATAAAGCCACAGGTCCGAATCGCCCCTAGTAGAAACCACTACTGATCGTCGAAAACGTCACAAACATACGGCCACTCTCTTCATCGAGCTCCCAGTGAAGTACTTGAACCAGCTCCTGCATCATTTTCGGCCGAACCTGCATCTGGTGTTGTAGTAACTGTGAGCCACGAGGACTCAGCAATCCCATAACCATGGGTATCAAGACTAGCAAAGCTTTATGGGTAGGAAGAGGTAAAGTGGTGAGGTTGCAGCATGATACGTCCAAAACGTATCTATAATTTCTGCTAGCTCCATGCCTCTTTTGGGTGATATTGCTATGATATTTATACACTTCCATACACTTTTGATCATATTTGGACTAACCTATTAACTCAGTGCACCCCAGTGCCAGTTTCTGTTTTCGGCTGTTTTTGTATTTCAGGTTTTCACATTACGAGAACTGCCAGGAAAAATCCAGAAAAATTATATAAAAAATCAGCGTTCCAGAAACTACCGTGCGCCCGAAGGACAGCCGGGGGGGCCACCAGGGCTCCAGACGCCTTGGCGGCGCCCCCCCTGGGCCGCACCGGGGGGGCGCCTGGGCCCCCCGAGGCTCCTCCGATGCGCCCCTTTGGCATATTTTTAAAGCGTCTCCTGAAACCCTCGAGGGAGGAACTCTTTTCGCGATCTCATCTCTGTTCTGCCGCCGCCACCGCTTCCAAGATCGGGAGCACCAGTAGAACTCTTCCCAGCACCCTGCCGAAGGGGAGGATCACCACCGGGAGCCTCTCCACCACCATGGACGCCTCCCGGATGAGTTGTGAGTAGTCTCCCTTGGACCATGAGTCCATGACCAGTAGCTATGTGATGTCCTCCTCCCGTTCTTGTGCTTCACTAATTAGCCCTCGTGAGCTGCCCTACATTATCGAGGCACATATGTAATCCTTATGCTGTTGCTATGATGAGTTTGCTGGGATCCGATGGATTATGAGATTATGTTCAGATTGTGCTTGAGTAATATATTTGATCTACCTCTTTTATATTTATGTTCGTAAGTAATTCTTGCATGTTCTCCGTTTTTATTTATTGCTTTGGCCAAGTAATAGGTAGTGACTCCAAGAGGGAACGTTATGCTTGATTGTGGGTTCATGCCCCTCGATGACTAGTTTGAGTGACAGAAACATGAGTCTAGGGGATTTGCTGTTGCCACAAGGGGGAAAACAACGGTGCTTGTGCCCGCGGGTGCAAGGATTGTTTACTTTACGCAAAGTCCTTTTAATGCAGTTGTCTGTTGCATTGAGTTTACACTATGGGTGGGACTCGCAACTTGATACCAGCGAGATGTTCTGGATAGATATCTCAAGGTGGATGATTAGTAGTAGATATTGATGGATTTCGGTCTACTTACTTTGGCGTACCGCCCATGCTTTGAACCTCAACCTTTCTTGCAATGTAGTCAGCATTGGTTTGCGCACATGGTCCTGTCAATTGCCCAGCTGTAATTCGTTTACCTCACATAGCTGTTTTATCGTCTTTTGGGAGAGAGACATCACTAGTGAACATCATGAGACTCCGGTCCATATTACCATCATTGATCACATCCGCTATTTACTTTTCGCTATTATTTACTACTGCAATTATATCTATCACTACTATCACTTGCGTTTAATCCTTTGTGAACTACAAGGCCGGAGGGATTGACAACCTCTGTGTACTCGTTGGGAGCAAAGTTATTTGTATCTGTGTGCAGGTCCACGTTGATTGCTAATATCTGGCGCCGTAGCAGTTGACACCTTCTTGTTGAACCTAGGAGTCTCTGGGGATTCGATCCTTGGTATCTTTGCCAAGGGAAAAACTTCCGCAACACTACATCTCACACCTTCCACTTGGGGTAACCAACGAGGGGCGAGAAGCCTAGCAAGAGTTTTTCTGGCGCCGTTGCCGGGGACTCCACTCTTCAAGATAGGGGAGTTGCATGCTATCTTTTACCTTTGCTTTTAGTCTTGTTAGTTTACCTTTCAGTTTCTGCTTTATTATCTTTTATCGAAAATCACAAAAATAGTTATCTTGCTTGCTTGCTATTATGGGTTCCACCAAAAACACTAGATGGGAGGAGTACACCCCTTCTTCCATTATGCCAATCACCACTGTCGGGATCTACAAAAGTAATAAACCTTATGATTCTTGTTCTTTTGGTGTTCGTCTCGTTGATTCTTCCATAAAGAAACCATTGGGGAGGATCAACGATGTTCTTATCGTTGTCAATGATAATTATGTTCCCGTTGATTTTACTATTATGGATATTGAATGTGATCCTTCTTGTCCAATTATTTTGGGACGTCCCTTTTTACGCACCGTTGGTGCTATCATTGACATGAAAGAGGGGAATATAAAATTTCAGTTTCCTCTCAAGAAAGGGATGGAACACTTCCCTCGAAAGAAGATCAAGTTACCTTTTGAGTCCGTTGTACGGGCTAGCTATTCTTTTACTCTTGATAAAACTTGATCTATATGCATTATGCCTAGCTTAAAGGCATAAAAGAAAGCGCTTTTGGGAGGCAGCCCACATGAATAAATTTATTTTGCTTTTGTTGTGTCTTGATGTTGTTACTACTGTAGCATCATCATTGTATCTTTGCTTTTCAATTTTGTGCCAAGTGTAGCCACTGATTGCTAGAAAGTTCAAAAGTTGTGAGGTGCTGTCCAGGAAACAGATTCTGTCCTTGGATAGAAAAATTCGTATAAAATCACCAGATCATCTTTTTGGTCTAAATTTTTTCGACAGCGTGCTCTAAATAATTGTCTTTCGTGCATCTGTTCTGAGTTTTTTGATTAGAGTTGCAGAAGTGCACTGAACAAATCAATTACTACCTGCTGTTCTGTTTTTCACAGATTCTGTCCTGTTTTGCTTTTCCTTCATTTTGCAAACCAAGAGCTTGCTTTTTATTTGCAATAACCTTTTGGCAATCTTGAGAAACAGTAGACCTTCAAGAATATCTTTATTTCCAGCAAGGTATAATTATTTTATGATGGGTACTAACCTCGCTAATCAGATTATGATGAGTTATGTATGAAGGGAGTTTTCAAGTGTGCGAGGGAAGATGATAAAAAGATTCAGGAGTGTCAAGCGCTCTAGCTTGGGGATGCCCCCATGCACCCCCAAGAAATATTCAAGGAGAATCAAGCGTCTAAGCTTGGGGATGCCCCCGTGCATCCCCTTCTCCATCAACATTATCAGTTCGTCTTTCGTTCCACTATATTTTAATCACTTCATGTGTTATGTGCTATGCTTGGAGCGTCTTGCTTTTAGTTTTCTTTAGTTTTTCATAACGAGTCGGAACCCAGCATTCCTTTATGTGGGAGAGAAACACGCTCCACCTCTACCTAGAACATTACATAGAATTTTCATGTCTATCTATGCTGTGTGTGTTCTTTGTCTTTTAATAGCTACTATCGTGCTCTGCTCTTAGTATTCATGCTTATCTTTTCAAGAGCTTTTATTTAGTTGGTTGCTTGAACTCTCTTTAATTACCATGCTCACCTTATTAAGAGAGTTTGCTTCCATTGCATTGGTTGATATGTCTATGATAAAGATGCTACGTGCATGATGGCGCTTAGTAGTTCATGTTTTCTTATGGTTAGTCTCAAATAGCTGGAGGGTTCCCAATGTGTTATTGGAGTACCAACATGATTTGTTTGCCTATGATGTGGTATGGTTTAGTAATATCTTCCTTCGAGAATTTATTTTGATTGACTTGGTGTATGCTCACGCATATTTAAGACTGTAAAGAAAGTCTGACAAGCCTTGATGATCTTTTGTTTCTGAGTAGCGATATAACTACCATGCCTGATTCAATGTTGCTTTGTCGCTCTGCATGATTATGACCGTCATTGCTCTCTTAGTTGGTCGCTCCCAGTCGTTTGCTAACCTTCGCCTGTACTAAGCGGACTGACTGCTTGTGCATCCACATCCTTTAATCCAGTTATGCCATATGAGTCCACCATACCTTCCTACATGGTATTTACCTGCCATTCCTAACGGAGACTTGCATGTGCCATCTCGAAATTATTCAAAGAAAAAGCATTCTTATTTTGTGCCTCTGTTGTAAGTTCATGAGGAAGTAGTGGTTAATTCATGACCTTTTTAAGTTGGACAAGCTTCACCCCGGGATTGCATGTATAATGTGCAAACCCATAATACGAGAAGGAACTGGCATTGAGTGCACCCGGCTCAAAAAGATAATATAACAAACAAACCCTCCTTCATGCTTTGTTCATGAGAAATCAGAAAACTTTGGCAGTGATAAACAAAGGAGATTAAGAGGATGTGATCGTCCTCATTCGGGAGCCGTTCCTCGAAACTTGTCCATCTCAAGAAGTGATTGAGTTGTCTGCTAGCATTCGTTGACGAAACATGCATGATCTAAAATAAATTATTACCTCTGTTTTAAAGCCAAGAGCTCTGGTACATGTTTTGTCTTTGTTTCCGACTACGGGTTTTCAACCTTGCCAACAAAAGCCACGGTTCGAGAGTCTCCACCTTCTTTTAAAAGCACCAACTACTGAGAGCATGATTCTCATTCTGAGTGTAATGTGCATTGTCCCAAAGTAGCATTGTCTTTTGCATGATTGTGATATCGTTTATTCTGAAATCATTGTATCTAGTCATCACTTAAACCTTGGAGGTGCCCCTGCATTTATGTTTTGCTTCACTAAAGGGGGCAAGCTAGATATCACTTTATCATATTTGCACATCATGTTCATTGCAAATCTATTTGATGTTTCAGTATCATATTGTAAAACTTTCAATCCTTTGTGATTTTCTCATGAGGCAACTTAATTACTATAGATTCATTGTCTCAGTAAGCTTTTGTCATATGACTATGAAAAAGTCCTATATGGTTAATAGCATGTCACCGCAGAAATTATTCTTGTTATCATTTACCTACTCGAGGACGAGCAGGAATTAAGCTTGGGGATGTTGATATGTCCAAAACGTATCTATAATTTATGCGTGCTCCATGCCTCTTTTGGGTGATATTGCTATGATATTTATACACTTCCATACACTTTTGATCATATTTGGACTAACCTATTAACTCAGTGCACCCCAGTGCCAGTTTCTGTTTTCGGCTGTTTTTGTATTTCAGGTTTTCACATTACGAGAACTGCCAGGAAAAATCCAGAAAAATTATATAAAAAATCAGCGTTCCAGAAACTACTGTGCGCCCGAAGGACAGCCGGGGGGGCCACCAGGGCTCCAGGCGCCCTGGCGGCGCCCCCCCCCCTGGGCCGCGCCAGGGGGGCGCCTGGGCCCCCCGAGGCTCCTCCGATGCCCCCCTTTGGCATATAATTAAAGCGTCTCCCGAAATCCTTGAGGGAGGAACTCTTTTCGCGATCTCATCTCTGTTCCGCCGCCGCCGCCGCTTCCAAGATCGTGAGCACCAGGAGAACTCTTCCCGGCACCCTGCCGGAGGGGAGGATCACCACCGTGAGCCTCTCCACCACCATGGACGCCTCCCGGATGAGTTGTGAGTAGTCTCCCTTGGACCATGAGTCCATGACCAGTAGCTATGTGATGTTCTCCTCCCGTTCTTGTGCTTCACTAATTAGCCCTCGTGAGCTGCCCTACATGATCGAGGCACAAATGTAATCCTTATGCTGTTGCTATGATGAGTTTGCTGGGATCCGATGGATTATGAGATTATGTTCAGATTGTGCTTGAGTAATATATTTGATCTACCTCTTTTATATTTATGTTCGTAAGTAATTCTTGCATGTTCTCTGTTGTTATTTATTGCTTTGTCCAAGTAATAGGTAGTGACTCCAAGAGTGAACGTTATGCTTGATTGTGGGTTCATGCCCCTCGATGACTAGTTTGAGTGATAGAAACATGAGTCTAGGGGATGTGCTGTTGCCACAAGGGGGAAAACAACGATGCTTGTGCCCGCGGGTGCAAGGATTGTTTACTTTACGCAAAGTTCTTTTAATGCAGTTGTCTGTTGCATTGAGTTTACACTATGGGTGGGACTCGCAACTTAATACCAGCGAGATGTTCTGGATAGATATCTCAAGGTGGATGATTAGTAGTAGATATTGATGGATTTCGGTCTACTTACTTTGGCGTACCGCCCATGCTTTGAACCTCAACCTTTCTTGTAATGTAGTCAGCATTGGTTTGCGCACATGGTCCTGTCAATTGCCCAGCTGTAATTCGTTTACCTCACATAGCTGTTTTATCGTCTTTTGGGAGAGAGACATCACTAGTGAACATCATGAGACTCTGGTCCATATTACCATCATTGATCACATCCGCTATTTACTTTTCGCTATTATTTACTATTGCAATTATATCTATCACTACTATCACTTGCGTTTAATCCTTTGTGAACTACAAGGCCGGAGGGATTGACAACCTCTCTGTACTCGTTGGGAGCAAAGTTATTTGTATCTGTGTGCAGGTCCACGTTGATTGCTAATAGCTGGCGCCGTAGCAGTTGACACCTTATTGTTGAACCTAGGAGTCTCTAGGGATTCGATCCTTGGTATCTTTGCCAAGGGAAAAACTTCCGCAACACTACATCTCACACCTTCCACTTGGGGTAACCAACGAGGGGCGAGAAGCCTAGCACAGCAGCGGCTAAGCATAATATGGTGGCTAGCTTACGAGTACAAGAATAAGATGAGCATCTACGCAAACGGTCGCAAACTAGTAGTGATCGCTAAAGATCCTATACTACCTACGAGTCATACATAACCCCACCGTGTTCTCTTCTCAAAGTGAAAAGAGATAGTCACGGTTACTCACACAGTTGTGTGTTTTACTTCGGATCCTCTGTCAAGTTTTCTACAACCGGACATTAACAAATTCCAATCTGCCACATAACCGCGGGCACGGCTTTCGAAAGATCATAACCCTGCAGGGGTGTCCCAACTTAGCCCATCACAAGCTCTCACGATCAGCTGAAGTGATAAATATAATATCATCACCCCTTATCTTAGGGAAATCCGATCAGGCTCGGCATCCCGGTGCACAAGACATTTCGACAATGGTAAAACAAGTCCAGCAAGACCTCCCGGTGTGCCGACACCCTAATAGTAGCCGCGCGTAGCTCGTCTCAGGCCACGTCCGGATGGGTGATGCTACAGGTAAAACCAGCCCTCGAGTTTCCTCAAGGTGGCCCCGCAAGCTCCCCGTTTGGGACCAACACCATCAGCACTGGCCCCCCTGCTATGTAGAAAAGAATCTCCAAGGAGCGTCCCCCTTATGAAAATTAATTAATTAATTAAGTTGTTATTATGAGCAAATTAAAACCAATGTTGAGCCTTGCTGGAGGAGTTTTATTCAAAGTCGAAGTGTCAAGGGGTCCCCATATACCCATCGTGTAAGGAACGCAAAATCAAGGAACAAAATGCCGGTTTATCGGCGCCTAAGGTGGCATGAGTGGAACAAAACACCGAGCAAAAGGCCAAGCCTTCCACCCATGCCCAGTATATAGGTGTGTTAAATAATAATAATAGATATTGTGATATTCCAACAACAAGTTCCCTCCTGGAACGATCTTCATCTTCACCTGCAACTAACAACGCTATAAGAGGGGCTGAGCAAGCGGGTAACATAGCCAAATAATGGTTTTGCTAGGAAGGTTTCAAAGGTTAGAGGTTTCATGGCAACAAGGAGAGGCTGACATAAATGATGGGTAGCGTGACATATAATGATAGCATCGAGACAACTAAGCATGGCAATGGTAGTAAAGGTATCCAAGGGTATGGTCATCTTGCCTGAGATCCCGCAAGGAAGAAGAACAAGTCCATGAAGTGGACGAAGAAGAAGCCTCGAAGAAGAACCACGAGAAGTCGAACGAATCCTCACGATCGCAACGGAACAAGCACTAACGAGAAGAAGCAAGCAATACGGTAAACACACAACACGAGACACGACAATATGCTCAAACAAGTATGATGCAAGACAGTTCTATATAGGATGCACCACAAGTCCATACAGGAAGCAAAACATGGCAAGGTAGGAAGCACAGAAAAACAACACAAGTCTATATGATGCAATACATGGCAAGGTATGATGCATGACAAGTCTATACAGGAAGCAATACATGGCAAGGTAGGAAGCACAGAAAAACAACACAAGCAACATGACAATATGCTCAATCGAGTAGGATGCAAGACAAGTCTATATAGGATGCTAAACATGGCAAGGCAGGAAGCACTCAAAAACAACACAAGTCAACAAGTTTAAATGAGGCCAGAAACTACAACAACAATTCTGGAAAATCCCCATATGCATGTTTAGCAATTTTAAGAAAACAACAATTCACACATTTTAATGTCGTTAACATGATGCAGATGACATGATCAAGTTTATGCAATTTTTAGTTAAACGTTAACATGAAGAGATATGAAGTATTGTCACCGTGGTGGAAGGAAAGGGTGCCACGGCAACGATCCGAAAATGATGCAACGGCAACATCTCGGTTCCGGTAACTCTTTGAGAGACCGGTGCAAAATAAAAGGTGGCGTGAGCGAGTCAAACAAGATGAAAGGTGGGGTGATACCGTCACCGGGTTCCCATGGGTCGGCGACAAAAGACGGGCACAACGGACACGGTGCAACAAGGGAAACATCTCATACAACTACATGCAAACGTCCACGGTTCATCGTCTCAGGGTATACCTTCGAAGCGTTCGTTTCGGGGCGGTTCGAGGTCGTAGAGGAAGTAGTGGTACTCGCGGGTCGTGGTACACGTTTTGTAGCCGTTCACGTTTCCGAAGATGTTCGGGGTCGACGGTAGAGGTACTTGGCGAATCGAACGTCTTCGGGGCGACGGTAGTGGTACACGGTTCTTCGGCGACGGTCGTCGTACATGTTTCGTAGATGTTCATGTTTCCGTAGAGGTACTTGTCGCGGCATTGGACGTAGTGGTACTTGACGCGTCACATCATGTAGTCGTACACGGGGTCGTCGTGGAACTTGTTCATGTAGTAGTCGTTCACGGGTCTTGTCGCTGGTGTACTTGCCGCAGGGGTACTTGGCGGTCTCAATCCATAGTGGAACTTGCCGGATCCAGAGGCGTTGGTGGTACTTGTGGTTCCAGCGAGACGTGAAGGTCACCGAGAACCAGAAGAGCAGCGGCAACGCAAACAGGGCAAAGCACCAGCGCCGGCAACACTGTGCCAAGCTCGAGCAAAGGCGCCAGCAAGATGTGCGTGGGGATGGCCATGGCGGGATACGAGGCTGCCGGACCTACAGCTGTTGCTGTCGGAGGCTAGAAGCTTCGCGGCGGCGGCCATGACTAGCGGGATGAGGAGAGGTGCTGCGAGCGGAGCAGAGGAAGGGGCAACGGGGGAGCAGCTCGGCGCGGGGTAAGGACCGGCGGAGAAGATGGGCGCGGAGGCGCTGGAGATGTTGGTGGCGGCGGTCGCGGCACGGCGCGGCGGAGCAAGGCCAGGGGCGAGAGGAACCGGGCGGGAGTCGACCGGCAACGGGCGGCGCGGTGCCGAGGAGCTCATGCACGAGCGGAGGCGGCGCGCAGCACGTCGGCGGGACGGCGGAGACGCGCAGGACGGAGCGGAGGGCGCAGGGAAGGCCGGAGTTGGCTATTGTATGGGGCGGCGCGGCTTCCATGGCAGTGGCAGCGCGAGTGAGGGAGATGGGCGGGGATCTCGCCCTCTCTGGCGGCGCTGGAGGAGAAAACAAGGAGGATGGGTCGAGCAGTGGGGAGGCGCGGTCGAGGGAGGAGAAGAAGAGCGCTGGGTGAGCGACCTCATGGCGATGCGGGGGGAGGACGAAGGGGGTTCGAGAGGGAGATCGAAGGAAGGAGAGCACGGGGTCGGGGAAGAGGTAGTGTGCGGCGCGCTGGGAGGGAGA
The DNA here is from genome assembly GCA_902687465.1 of Secale cereale. Taxonomy (NCBI): domain Eukaryota; kingdom Viridiplantae; phylum Streptophyta; class Magnoliopsida; order Poales; family Poaceae; genus Secale; species Secale cereale. Next base: position 735,482,133 of record LR738710.1, on the reverse strand, counting down.
GGTGCGGCGCGCTGGGAGGACAAGAGGGATCGGGAGGAGAGCGGGCTAGGGTTAGGGGTGGCTGGGCCTCGAAGCCCAGCTAGGCCTAGGGGCAAAAGGGCCGGACTGGAGGCGGAAATGCAGCCCGGCTCAGCTCTCCCCCCCCCCCACTCATATTCTTTTAGAAGAAAAGAATAAGAGAGAAGAAAAAGAAAGAGAAGGTTAAGGAAAGAATTGGGCATAGGGTAAAAATCCCTGGACTCACAAAAAATGTAAGGAAAATAAATAAAAACAACGGAAGACTTTTGGGAAAAAGATTCAAACAAGTTTGAACAAAAGTCAAACTATTTGAATTCACGAAAACCCTTTTGATGGAATCCAAAAGGGGTGGGATTTGAGGATGTGGCTTAACTCAGCCAATAAGATTCATGGGCAAAGGTTGAGGCCAGAATTGAGAAAGGGAAGGCATGGGGAAAATATGCAAGTGTGTTATGGTTATTTCCAACAAATGGAATAATTTAATATAGCTCCCTAATAATATTAGGAGGATACGTTATAAAGAAAAGTCATCCTTCCCTCGATTTAAATGGATCGAAGATCCACACGATTTATTTAAGTTGAGATGCAAAAGATTAAAGACATGATGGCATGATGACATGATGCAATGCAAAATAAATAACACAAGCACAAATGAAACACACGGGAGAACCCGGAACATCTGGAATCTTCTGGGACGTCGGTCTTCGGGCGTCACACATCGTGGGATGAAGCGACCCGGACCGACCTTACACGTACGCTTACGTGAGACAGGTTCCACCGACTAACATGCACTAGTTGCATAAGGTGGCTAGCGGGTGTCTGTCTCTCCCACTTTAGTCGGACCGGATTTGATGAAAAGGGTCCTTATGAAGGGTAAATAGAAATTGGCATATCACGTTGTGGTTTTGGCGTAAGTAAGAAACGTTCTTGCTAGATACCTATAGCAGCCACGTAAAAACTTGCAACAACAATTAGAGGACGGCTAAATTGTTCTTGCAGCATGTGCCGTGTGATGTGATATGGCCAAAAGGATGTGATGAATGATATATATGTGATGTATGAGATTGATCATGTTCTTGTAATAGGAATCACGACTTGCATGTCGATGAGTGTGACAACCGGTAGGAGCCATAGGAGTTGTCTTATTTTATTGTATGACCTGCGTGTCACTGAAAACGCCATGTAATTACATTACTTTATTGCTAACCGTTAACCATAGTAGTAGAAGTAATGTTTGGCGAGACGACTTCATGAAGACACGATGATGGAGATCATGATGATGGAGATCATGGTGTCATTCCGATGACGATGATGATCAAGGAGCCCCGAAGATGAAGATCAAAAGGAGCAAAATGATATTGGCCATATCATGTCACTATTTGATTGCATGTGATGTTTATCATGTTTTTACATCTTATTTGCTTAGAACGACGGTAGTAAATAAGATGATCTCTCACTAAAATTTCAAGAATTGTGTTCCCCCTAATTGTGCACCGTTGCTAAGGTTCGTTGTTCCGAAGCACCACGTGATGATCGGGTGTGATAGGCTCTAACGTTCGCATACAATGGGTGTAAGCCAGATTTACACACGCAATACACTTAGGGTTTACTTGACGAGCCTAGCATGTACAGACATGGCCTGGGAACACGGAAGACCGAAAGGTCGAACATGAGTCGTATAGAAGATACGATCAACATAAAGATGTTCACCGTTGATGACTAGTCCGGCTCACGTGATGATCGGACACGGCCTAGTCGATTCGGATCATGTATCACTTAGATGACTAGAGAGATGTCTATCTGAGTGGGAGTTCATTAAATTAGTTTAGATGAACTTAATTTTCAGGAACATAGTCTAAAATCTTTACAATATGTCTTGTAGATCCAATGGCCCATGCTAATGTTGCCCTCAACTTCAACGCTTCCTAGAGAAAACCAAGCTGAAAGACGATGGTAGCAACTATACGGATTGGGTCCGTAACTTGAGGATCATCCTCATAGCTGCCAAGAGAGCATATGTCCTTGAAGCACCGCTAGGTGATGCACCCGTTTTCCCAGCAGCTCAAGACGTTATGAACGTGTGGCAGTCGCGTAGTGATCATTATTCCCTAGATCAGTGCGGCATGCTTTACATATTAGAATCGGGGCTCCAAAAGCGTTTTGAGCAGCACGGAGCATATGAGATGTTCCAAGAGCTGAAAATGGTTTTGCAAGCTCATACCCGAGTCGAAAGATATGAAGTCTCCGACAAGTTCTACAGTTGTAAGATGGAGGATAATAGTTCTGTCAGCGAGCATATACTCAAATTGTCTGGGTTACACAACCGCTTGTCTCAGTTGGGAATTAATCTCCCACATGAAGCGGTCGTTGACAGAATCCTTCATTCGCTCCCACCTAGCTACAAGAGCTTCATGATGAACTTCAATATGTAAGGGATCGAGAAGTCCATTCCCGAGGTGTATTCAATGCTGAAATTAGCGGAGGTGGAGATCAAGAAAGAACATCAAGTGTTGATGGTGAATAAAACCACTAAGTTCAAGAAAGGCAAGGGTAAGAAGAACTTCAAGAAGGACGGCAAAGGAGTTGCCCGCCCGGTAAGCCAGTTTCCGGGAAGAAGCCAAAGAATGGACCCAAGCCTGAGACTGGGTGCTTTTATTGCAAGGGAACGAGTCACTGGAAGTGGAACTGCCCCAAATACTTAGCAGATAGGAAGGCCGGCAACGTCAAAGGTATATGTGATATACATGTTATCGATGTGTACCTTACCAGCGCTCGTAGTAGCTCCTTGGTATTTGATACCGGTGCAGTTGCTCACATTTGTAACTCAAAGCAGGAGCTGCGGAATAAGCGGAGACTGGCGAAGGACGAGGTGACGATGCGCGTCGGGAATGGTTCCAAGGTCGATGTGATCGCCGTCGGCACGCTACCTCTGCATCTACCTTCGTGATTAGTTTTAAACCTCAATAATTGTTATTTAGTACCAGCTTTGAGCATGAACATTGTATCTGGATCTCGTTTAATGCGAGATGGCTACTCATTTAAATCCGAGAATAATGGTTGTTCTATTTATATGAGAGAAATGTTTTATGGTCATGCCCCACTGGTCAATGGTTTATTCTTAATGAATCTCGAACATGATGTTATACATATTCATAGTGTGAATGCCAAAAGATGTAAGGTTGATAATGATAGTCCCACATATTTGTGGCACTGCCGCCTCGGTCATATTGGTGTCAAACATATGAAGAAGCTCCATGCAGATGGACTTTTGGAGTCTCTTGATTATGAATCATTTGACACGTGCGAACCATGCCTCTTGGGCAAGATGACCAAGACTCCGTTCTCCGGAACAATGGAACGAGATCCCAACTTATTGGAAATCATACATACCGATGTGTGCGGTCCATTGAGTGTTGAAGCTCGCGGTGGCTATCGTTATGTTCTCACCCTCACAGATGACTTAAGCAGATATGGGTATGTCTACTTGATGAAACACAAGTCTGAGACCTTTGAAAAGTTCAAGGAATTTCAGAATGAGGTTGAGAATCAACATGACAGAAAAATAAAGTTCTTACGATCAGATCGTGGAGGAGAATATTTGAGTCACGAATTTGGCACACACACCTAAGGAACTGTGGAATTGTTTCACAATTGACGCCGCCTGGAACACCTCAGCGTAATGGTGTGTCCGAACGTCGTAATCGTACTCTGTTGGACATGGTGCGATCTATGATGTCTCTTACCGACATACCGCTATCATTTTGGGGTTATGCTTTAGAGACTGCCGCATTCACTTTAAAGAGGGCACCGCCTAAATCCGTTGAGACGGCACCGTATGAACTTTGTTTGGGAAGAAACCTAAGTTGTCGTTTCTAAAAGTTTGGGGATGCGATGCTTATGTCAAGAAACTTCAACCTGAAAAGCTCGAACCCAAATCGGAAAAATGCGTCTTCATAGGATACCCTAAGGAAACTATTGGGTACACCTTCTACCTCAGATCCGAAGGCACGGTCTTCGTTGCCAAGAATGGATCCTTTCTGGAGAAAGAGTTTCTCTCGAAAGAAGTGAGTGGGAGGAAAGTGGAACTTGATGAGGTGATAGTCACCCCTACCAAACCGGAAAGTAGCGCAGCGCGGGAAGATGTTCCTGCGATGCCTGGACCAACTAGGGAGGAATTTAATGATAATGATCATGAAGCTTCAGATCAAGTTACTGCTGAACTTCGTAGGTCCACAAGGACACGTTCCGCACCAGAGTGGTATGGCAACCCTGTCATGGAAATCATGTTGTTAGATAATGGTGAACCTTCGAACTATGAAGAAGCGATGGCAGGCCCGGATTCCAAAAAATGGCTTGAAGCCATGAAATCCGAGATAGGATCCATGTATGATAACAAAGTATGGACTTTGGTGGACTTGCCCGATGATCGGCACGCCATAGAAAATAAATGGATCTTCCAGAAGAAGACTGACGCGGATGGTAATGTGACCATCTATAAGGCTCGACTTGTCGCTAAAGGTTATCGACAAGTTCAAGGAATTGACTACGATGAGACTTTCTCTCCCGTAGCGATGCTGAAGTCCGTCTGAATCATGATAGCAATTGCCGCATTCTATGATTATGAGATATGGCAAATGGACGTCAAAACGTCATTCCTTAATGGCTTCCTCAAGGAAGAACTGTATATGATGCAGCCGGAAGGTTTTGTCGATCCTGAGAATGCTAACAAGGTATGCAAGCTCCAGCGCTCAATCTATGGGCTGGTGCAAGCATCTCAGAGTTGGAACATTCGCTTTGATGAGGTGATCAAAGCGTTTGGGTTTAACAGACTTGGGGAGAAGCCTGTATTTACAAGAAAGTGAGTGGGAGCTCTGTAGCATTTCTCATATTATATGTGGATGTATATTGCTGATGGGAAATGATGTAGAACTCTTGGAAAGCATAAAGGCCTACTTGAATAAGTGTTTTTCAATGAAGGACCTTGGAGAAGCTGCTTACATATTAGGCATCAAGATCTATAGAGATAGATCGAGATGCCTCATTGGTCTTTCACAAAGCACATACCTTGACAAGATATTGAAGAAGTTCAATATGGATCAGTCCAAGAAAGGGTTCTTGCCTGTATTGCAAGGCATGAGATTGAGCACAGCTCAATGCCCGACCTCGGCAGAAGATAGAGAAAAGATGAGTGTCATCCCCTATGCCTCGGCCATAGGTGCTATTATGTATGCCATGCTGTGTACCAGACCTGATGTGAACCTTGCAATAAGTTTGGTGGGGAGGTACCAAAGTGATCCCGATATGGAACACTGGACAGTGGTCAAGAACATCCTGAAGTACCTGAAAAGGACTAAGGATATGTTTCTCATTTATGGAGGTGACAAAGAGCTCGTCGTAAAGGGTTACGTCGATGCTAGCTTTGACACAGATCTGGATGACTCCAAGTCACAAACCGGATACATGTATATTTTGAATGGTGGGGCAGTCAGCTGGTGCAGTTGCAAGCAAAGCGTCGTGGCGGCATCTACATGTGAAGCGGAGTACATAGCTGCTTCCGAAGCAGCGCAGGAAGGAGTCTGGATGAAGGAGTTCGTCACCGACCTAGGAGTTATTCCAAGCGCGTTGGGCCCGATGACTCTCTTCTGTGACAACACTGGAGCTATTGCCATTGCCAAGGAGCCCAGGTTTCATAAGAAGACCAAGAAAATCAAACGCCATTTCAAATCCATCCAAAATTATATTCAAGATGGAGACATAGATATTTGTAAAGTGCATACGGATCTGAATGTCGCAGATCCGTTGACTAAACCTCTTCCACGAGCAAAACATGATCAACACCTGAACTCTATGGGTGTTCGATTCATCATAATGTAACTAGATTATTGACCCTAGTGCAAGTGGGAGACTGTTGGAAATATGCCCTAGAGGCAATAATAAAATGGTTATTATTATATTTCCTTGTTCATGATAATTGTCTATTGTTCATGCTTTAATTGTATTATCCGAAAACAGTAATGCAAGTGTGAATACTTAGACCACAACGTGTACCTAGTAAGCCTCTAGTTGACTAACTCGTTGATCAACAGATGGTTACGGTTTCCTGACCATGGACATTGGATGTCATTGATAACGGGATCACATCATTAGGAGAATGATGTGATGGACAAGACCCAATCCTAAGCCTAGAACTAGATCGTGTAGTTCGTTTGCTAAAGCTTTTCCAATGTCAGGTAACTTTTCCTTAGACCATGAGATTGTGCAACTCCCGGATACTGTAGGAATGCTTTGGGTGTACCAAACGTCACAACGTAACTTGGTGGCTATAAAGGTGCACTACGGGTATCTCCGAAAGTGTCTGTTGGGTTTGCACGAATCGAGACTGGGATTTGTCACTCCGTGTGACAGAGAGGTACCTCTGGGCCCACTCGGTAGGACATCATCATAATGAGCTAAATGTGATCAAAGAGTTGTTCACGGGATGATGTGTTACGGGAATGAGTAAAGAGACTTGCCGGTAACGAGATTGAACAAGGTATCGATATACCGACGATCGAATCTCGGGCAAGTATCGTACCGATAGACAAAAGGAATTGCGTACGGGATTGATTGAATCCTCGACATTGTGGTTCATCCGATGAGATCATCGAGGAGCATGTGGGAGCCAACATGGGTATCCAGATCCCGTTGTTGGTTATTGGCCGAAGAGTCATCTCGGTCATGTCTGCGTGTCTCCCGAACCCATAGGGTCTACACACTTAAGGTTCGGTGACGCTAGGGTTGTAGAGATATTAGTATGCGGTAACCCGAAAGTTGTTCGGAGCCCCGGATGAGATCCAGGACGTCACGAGGAGTTCTGGAATGGTCCGGAGGTAAAGATTTGTATATATGAAGTCCAATTTCGGCATCGGGAAAGTTTCGGGGGTCACCGGTATTGTACCGGGACCACCGGAAGGGTTCCGGGGGTCCACCGGGTGGGGCCACCTATCCCGGAGGGCCCCATGGGCTGAAGTGGGAAGGAAACCAGCCCCCGGTGGGCTGGTGCGCCACCCATGGGCCTCCCCTGCGCCTAGGGTTGCAAACCCTGGGGGTGGGGGGCGCCCCACTTGACTTGGGGGGAAAGCCCCCCCCCCATTGGCCGCTGCCCCCCTTGAGATTGGATCTCTAGGGGCCGGTTCCCCCCCAGGGCCCCTATATAAAGAGGGGGGAGGGCTGAGCACCCAAGCCCCTGGCGCCTCCATCTCCCCCCGCAACACCTCTCCCTGTCGCTGAGCTTGGCGAAGCCCTGCCGAGATCCCCGCTGCTTCCACCATCACGCCGTCGTGCTGCTGGATCTCCATCAACCTCTCCTCCCCCTTGCTGGATCAAGAAGGAGGATACGTCTCTCCCAACCGTACGTGTGTTGAACGCGGAGGTTCCGTCCGTTCGGCGCTCGGTCATCGGTGATTTGGATGACGACGAGTACGACTCCATCAACCCCGTTCTCTTGAACGCTTCCGCTTGTGATCTACAAGGGTATGTAGATGCACCCCCCTCTCCCTCGTTGCTAGATGACTCCATAGATTGATCTTGGTGATGCGTAGAAAATTTTAAAATTCTGCTACGTTGCCCAACAAAGAGGCGAAGCATAGGCAAACTACACTATCTAGGCATTTTAAATGAAGCCAGAAAACAACAACAATTCCGGAAAATCCCCATGTGTCATTTAGCAATTTTAAAGCAAAGAACAATTTTAAGCATTTAAATGGTGTTAACATGATGCGGATGACATATTCAAGTTTTATGCAATTTTTATTAAAAGTTAACATGAACATGTTAGGAAGCATTTGTCACCGTGGTGGAAAGAGATGGTGCCACGGCGACGAATCCGAAAATGATGCCACGGCAACATATCTGTTTCGGTAACTCGTTGAGATGCCGGCACGAAAGAAGTGACGCGATCGTGTCATGCAAAAGAAGGTGGGGTGATCCCGGTTACCCGGTACCCACGTGAAGACGGCAAAAGAAGGGCACAACGGACACGGTGCAAACAAGGGATGCATCTCATACAACACACAACATTCATCCACGGGGTCATCGGCTCGGCGGTTATAACTTCGAAGCGAGCATTTTTGAAGGGGTTCGAGATCGTCGAGGGAAGTAGTGGTACACGGGTCGTAGAGGAAGTAGTGGTACACGGGTCGTAGAGGAAGTAGTTGTTCACGGGGCGTAGTCGAACACGTCCGTAGAGGTTCGGGGTCACGGCGAGGAACTTGACGTCCACGGGTCAACGGTAGTGGTACACATGTTGTCGGGGTGCTTGTTGGTCCGGTCTTGGTGTAGATGTACATGACAAACGTAGTGGTACTAGGCGTAGGTTGTTGTGGTACACATGCCGTAGACGAACTTGGTGTATCCGAGGGCTCCGGGCGTCGTGGTACTTGGCGTCTCCGCATCGTGGTACTTGATGTCTCCCAGTGTAGTCGTACACGGAGTCGAATAGAGGGTCATGACGAGTTGTCCAGTAGCCATACACATTCAAAGAGGAACTTGAAGGATTCGACTCGCTGTCTTGGCGATCCAAAACGAAGCAAGGCCAAGGGCCTCGGGTGGACAGCAGCACGGCAGCTCAAAGCAGAGCAGCGGCCGCCTGAGCGCTGGCTCACTGCGAATCTGGGACGCGTTAGCGCGGCATCCTGGAGGCAGGGACGAGGCCGGGGTCGGGGAGGGAGCGACATCCTCGGGCTGCGCGGCAAGGCGAAGTCCTACGGCGGCGTGAGGTAGCTCAGGGCGGATGGCTCACCGACGGTTGGCGCAGAGCGGAGCTCTGGCGCGGGCGCGGCTTGCGGGAGCCCCGGCGAGGGGAGGTAGGAGGGGTCGCGGGTTTCTAGGGCGTCGGAGGAGGAGCGGGGGACGCCGAGTTTCGGGCGCGGGCGCCTGGTGGAGGCGAGGCACGGAGCAGCCCTGGAGGAGGCAAGGCGTGGGAGGCCGGTGTCGGGGAAACTGATCACCCACGAACACCTATGGGACCGGAGCCCCTTTTCGGTACGGCAAGGGAGCGGAGGGAGCACAAAGAGCAGATCGAGGGGCACACGTGGGCAGTTTACCCAGGTTCGGGCCGCACGGATGCGTAAAACCCTACTCCTGCCTTGGTTGTATTAAGTTCTTGGCTCGGGAGCAAGAAGATCTATAGTACTAGCTACACCGAGCGTGGGAGTGATCAAGTTTCGGAACCTCCTCTATGTTGTGCATGGGCCTCCTTTTATAGTTCAAAGGGGTCACCGACAGGTGTCAACGTAGGTGAGGGTAAAGCGTAAAATTGGTGGTAGTTGTAACAGTGCATGTACAGTGTACGCACAGTGGTCTATACCTAACCCAGACGATGGGGGACAAGGGCATTGAATGCCCGTCACCGTCGCCCCAAACAGTGTAAAAAGCGTCCGTCCGGGCGTCTCCGTTCGCCACGACGGCAGCTTCGTCATCGTGGCTCGCCACCGTGTACCCCAGGCTGCACAGCCATCCGCCGCGTGCCCTAGGAAGGGCCGTAGGGCGACGCGTGGCCAGATGAGCTGGAGCGCAGGCACACGGTGGAAGCTTGCCGCGGTCGCTATCTTGCCGGGCCCGGAAGTTTGTCGCTCTCCGGGTCTTGCCGGGGCGCGCCGTGCGCCGCGGTATGTCTTCTGAAATGCTGTTCTTTGGCCTTCCTGGCAAGCTCCTCTTTCCAGGGTCTTGTGCAGAAGGGATGATCTCGAGCCTGGAGCGGCCTTCCCGGCAAGCTCCTCTTGCCGGGGTCTTGTTTCTTAACTTGAATACTTTGTTCTTGAATGGTTTCAAGGGAACCAGAGTGGGCTTTGGCGGGCGCGTGGTGAACCTGACCACGGGACGCTGCTACTGCCCGTGCACAAGTCGGGATACTAAGGTACCCCTACTTTAGTACACCGACAGCCGGTGACAGGGAGCTAGGCAGCGCGGCGGCGCCGGCCACCGGCGGAGCCTGGCGGAGCTTGGAGGCGCGGCATCGGTGTGCGGTGGCGCGAGTGAGAGAGCGGGAGGAGGGAGATGGGGTCGGGCGCTCGAGGGAGCTGACGAGAGGGAGAGGGAGAGATCGAGAGGGAGATGGGGAGGCTGGCGGTGCTTAGGAGGGAGAGGGATTGAGGGAAGATGGGATCGGACCAGGGTGGGGATCGGTCGGGCTAGGGTTAGGTTTCGGCTGGGCCTAATGGGCCAGAAGGAGGCTGCGGGATGGATGGCCTAAGGAGGCCGCGAGTGTGGCTTGTGCCTCGCTACAGATGGGCCGGTCTGGCTGGGCTCACTGCACTCTCTCTCTTCCTGGCATTCCTCTTCCATTAAAAAAACTAAACAAAAGAGAGAAAGGCCCAGGGAGTTTGGAGAGGGTTTTGGCTGAGATAAAAATATCCCTAGAACCCTGGAATTGTGGAATATTTTAATAAAATGATTTGGCAATTTTTAGAGGCTGCAAATTTACACACGTTTGAAAATAACTCAAACCCGAATAAATCCTCAGCCCAACCAACACACTTCCAAAAGACCTAAAAAATGGAGGAGGTGGTCTTGACATGATCTAGTATTTATAGGAAGATATTGAACATTTTCTGGAACAAGAAAATGTCACTTGCAATAAACGAGTGAGACTTGAAAAGATGATGCTAGTGGGGGTGGTGCACTTATGAGGGATTTGGTGGCAAGAGAAAGATGCCAGTGTGTTTTTGGTGATTCCAAACTAATGGAATATTTTACAATAGCTCCGTAAATGTTAGGAGGATATGTTATTAAGAGAAGTCATCCTTCCCTCGATTTAAATGGATCGAAGATCCACACAATTTATTTAGTTGAGATGCAAAAGATTTATGACATGATGCAATGCAAAATAAAAAGAGCAAGCACAAATGAAACATGCGGTGAAACCCGGAACATATGGAAGTCTTCTCGAGCATCGGTCTTGGGGCGTCACAGCCACCCCGTCCTCCACCTCCAAGGAGCTGCCCCGACGTTCCCCTCGTCTTTCGCGCCACCTCCATTCCCACACCGCCGTCTTCACCTAGACCACCGGAAGAGCATCATCATCACCGTTTCCTCGGATGAAGTCGCGGCCTAATCGGCGCCACCAAAGAGGTTGAACATTAATCACCGCATTTTCTTCTTGATTCGATCTCACGGTGCTGCCGACGCTCGGTCCCGAGCCGAGACGGCGCAGCTCCATCCACGACGGCGTCGCCCGCCACTTCCTCCACGGCGTCGCTCCCTCTACGGCGACGTCCACATCAGTAGGAGCAGCTGCTGCTTTAGCTCTCGCTCGCGCTGCTGCTCTGCTCTTGCTCTCGGTCCCCTGCTTGGTCTGCTCTTCCTCTTGCTCGTGCTGCTGCTCTCGCTCTTGCTCTTGCTTGCGATGCTGCTCCAATTTAGCTACACTTCAGTCGACTGAATCGACTTTTGGGTCAGTTGCTTTTCCGGGAGTGGGGGGGGGGGGCTGATGGCTTCTCGCCCCTCGTTGGTTACCCCAAGTGGAAGGTTTGAGATGTAGTGTAGCAGCAAATTTCCCTTGGCAAAGATACCAAGGATCGAATCCCGTGAGACTCCGAGGGTCGACAAGAAGGTGTCAACGGCGCCAGAAACTTAGCGGTTGACAGGACCTGCACACAGATACAAAAACTTTGCTCCCAGCGAGTACATAGAGGTTGTCAATCCCTCCGGCCTTGTTGTTTACAAAGGATCAAACACAAGAGATAATAATGATAGCTATGACTGCAACTAGGAAATAAGAATAGGAAGTAAATAGCGGGTGCGATCAGCGGTGGTAATATGGACCGGGGTCCCATGATGTTCACTAGTGATGTCTCTCTCCCAAAAGACGATAAAACAGCAAAGCGAGGTAAACAAATTACAGCTGTGCAATTGACAAGATTATGTGCGCAAACCAATGCTAACTATGCTGCAAAGAAAGGTAGAGGCTCAAAAGCATGGGCGGTACGCCAAGGCAAGTAGACCGGAATCCATCTGCATCTACTACTAATCATCCACCTTGAAATATCTATCCAGAACATCTCGCTGGTATTAAGTTGCGAGTCCCACCCAAAGTGTAAACTCAAAGCAACAGACAACTGCATTAAAAGAGCTTTGCGTAAAGTAAACAATCCTTGCACCCGCAAGTACAAACACCGTTGTTTTCCCCCTTGTTTCAACAGCACATCCCCTAGACTCATGTTTCTGTCACTCAAGCTAGTCATCAGGGGGCATGAACCCACAATCAAGCATAACGCTCCCTCTTGGAGTTACTACCTACTACTTGGCCAAACCAATAAACAGCAACGGAGAACATGCAAGAATTACTCAAGAACATAAATATAAAAGAGGTGAATCAAATATATTACTCACACACAATCTGAACATAATCTCATAATCCATCGGATCCCAGCAAACTCATCAGAGCAACAACATAAAGATTACATATGTGCCTCGATCATGTAGGGAAGCTCACGAGGTCTAAACCATGAAGAACAAAGAGGGGAGGAGAACATCACATAGCTACTGATCATGGACCCATGGTCCAAGGTGGACTACTCACGACTCATCCGGGAAACGTCCATGGTGGTGGAGAAGCTCCCGGTGGTGGTTCTCCCCTCCGGCAGGGTGCCGGGAAGAGTTCTACTGATGCTCCCGATCTTGGAAGCGCGGCGGCGGCGGAACAGAGGCGAGATCGCAAAAAAGGGTTCCGTCCTCGAGGGTTTCAGGACGAGAGGAATATATATGCGAAGGAGGGTCACCAGAGGCGGAGCTGGGACCCCAGGCGCCCCTGGCGTGGCCAGGGGTGGGGCCGCGCCGGGTGGCCGCCTGGGCCACCCCTGGCTCCCCTCTGGCCCCGCTTTGGTTCTTTGCGAAGCTTCCTGTACGCTGATTTTTCCTGTATTTTTCCCGGAATTTTTGGAGCACTTTTAATATGGGGGAAACCTGAAATAGAAAAACAGCAGAAAACAGGAACTGGCACTGTGGTGCACTGAGTTAATAGGTTAGTCCAAATATGATCAAAAGTGTATGGAAGTGCATAAATATCATAGCAATATCACACAAAAGAAGCATGGAGCAAGCAGAAATTATAGATACGTTTTGGACGTATCAGCATCCCCAAGCTTAATTCCTGCTCGTCCTCGAGTAGGTAAATGATAACGAGCATAATTTCTGTGGTGACATGCTATCAACCATATAAGAACTTTTTAAGTAAAGCAATCAAGGCATGTAATTCAATTCAAGTCATAACAAGCAAGAGTCTATATTAGCATTGTAACAAGCAACATAAGAACATAAAGGTGCAAGAGCTCTCGCTGTCCGTGACTCGAATGTCTCCAAATGGTGTTTGCGAGCAAGAAAGGGGATAGGGATATACGAGAGAGTAAAACATAGTTTTTGTATTGTTGAGAACTTAATCTACTAAAGTTTCACACTTGGTCTTCTTTGGAATCTTATCTTGACTCATCCCCAGACCACCGGCCAGGTACAAGTCAAAATGATCCACTCCCTTTCGATATTTTGAGCACTCATGCAATGGATGAGCATAAGCAAGAAAGTTGACACTTAGGATGGCAAAGAGAGAAAAATGATGAAGGGGGAAGACAAAAAAGGTGTGCAAGGCTCACATCAATGAGGACAATCATAGGCGAGAGAAAGCCAAATGATATATATGATATGAGGAGTAGGGATTGCCATGCAACGGATGCACATATGAGCTAAGGTAAGCTCTCCAATGGAACTAGTGGGGGTGCATCCAACTTGTTTGCTCAAGAAGACCTAGAGATCTTTTGAGGAGGCTCATCATTGGAATATACAAGCCAAGTTCTATAGTGTGAAGGTCCCCACATAGCTATATGCATGAATGATAATCTCTATGGAGTACAAGGTATAAGATGGAGTACGAGTGTGGATCTCTCAAAAGGAATAGTAGTGTGCCCCCTTCTCTCTTTTTATTTCTTTTTCTCATTTTTCTTTTTTTTTCTTTTTTTGTGGCCTCAATAGCTCTTTCTATTTAACTCTCATTTGTCCTCTTTGGAATCTTTTGATTTTGTCCTCTTTGGGATCTTTTCCTCACTTTAGGGGCAACACTCTATATATTACAAGAAGTATAGAAGATCTTTCACACTTTACAAAAGTACTCAACATAAAGAAAATGAAACTATCATGATGTATGCAAATGTAGGCCTTTGCCAGTGTAGCAGGATATGCAATGATACTAGCGCGTCATGTAGCAATGATTAGGGCAAGGCCCAACTAGCATGCGGCTCATCGATCAAGCAAAAAGCATGTATGACATGAAGATCAAGCCATGAGAAGATGGATGTTGCATGGCAATGTATCTCGGAAAGGCTATGGAAATGCCTTGATAGGTAGGTATGGTGGCTGTTTTGAGGAAGGATATAATGGGGCTTATGATGACAGAGCGTATCGTGCCAAGGATTTGGATGCACCGGCAAAGTATGCGCCAACTCTCGAGGTGAGAAAGGGCAATGCACGGTACCGAAGAGGCTAGAAAAATATGGCTAGGTGGAAGTGTCAACTTTCGAATACTCACATTAGTCCGAAGAACTCATGCACTTATTATCGGTAACTCTCAATCTAATTAGGAGGTTCACAAAGAGACAAGTACCCCGAGGAGGAGTGTATGGGGGTTTGGTTATCCTTGCGCATCCTCGACTCATGGTACGTGAGTGTACTCTAATATTCGATCCCTCCAAAGATTAGTGATCCATCTAGTAGCTAAAGTTCTCAACTTTTTGTAGGTTTTCGAAAATAAACACGGATTGCCCAAAATACGACATCTATCACTAATAGGCTAAAGCTCTTGACACCAAAAGTTCAGACATTACTCATGGCAAAACCTCAAAACTATTGCAAGTTACTACCAAAATTAAATAGCAACCTCAATTACCTACTTTAAGTTAAGACACACAACTCAGTGCAACAGGCAAACTCTCTTAACAAGATAAACATGAAAACTCAAGAGAGTTCAGCAACCAACTATACAAAAGCTCTTTAAAAAGAAAAGCATGAAAACTAAGAGCTAAACATGGCAGCAGCAATGGAAAGACAAAGAACACACACAGCAAAGATAAGCATGAAAATCCTATGTTGTGTTCTAGGTTGAAGTGGAGCGTGTTTCTCTCCCACACAAAGAAAGCTGGGTTCTAACTTGTTATGAACAGCAAGCAAAGCTAAAGAAAACTAAAAAGGAAACTAAGAGCAAGACGCTCCAAGCATAGCACATAACACATCAAGTGATAATTATAGTGGAACGAAAGACGAACTGATAATTGTTGATGGAGAAGGGGATGCATGGGGGCATCCCCAAGCTTAGACGCTTGAGTCTTCTTGAATATTTCTTGGGGTTGCACGGGGGCATCCCCAAGCTTGAGCGTTTGACCCTCCTGAGTCTTCTTTTATCACCTTCCCACGCACACTTGAAAAATCCCTTCATACATAACTCATCATAATCTGATTAGCGAGGTTAGTACCCACAATAAAATAATTTTTCCCTACCAGAAATAAAGATAATCTTGAAGAGCTACTGTTTCTCAAGATTGCCAAAAGGTTTTTGCAAAGAAAAAGCAAGCTCAAGGTTTGCAAAACGAAGAAAAGGCAAAACAGGACAGAATCTGTGAAAAACAGACCAGCACGTAGTAAATAATTTTTTCGGGACACTTCTGCAACTCAAATCAAAAAACTCAGAACAGAAGCCTGAAAGCTAATTGTATAGAGCACGCTGTAAAAAAATCAGATCAAAAAGATGATCTGGTGATTTTATTCGAATTTTTCTGTCCAAGGACAGAATCTGTTTTCTGGACAGCACGTCACAACTTTTGAACTTTCTTGCAATCGGAGGCTAAACTTGGCACAAAGCTGAAAAGAAAAGATACAATGATGATGCTACTGTAGTAACAAACATCAAGACACAACAAAAGCAAAATAAAACCTAATTCATTGTGGGCTGCCTCCCAAAAGCGCTTTCTTTTATGCCTTTAAGCTAGGCATGATGCAAAAAAAGAGAAGATCAAGTTTTATCAAGAGTAAGAGAATAGCTAGCCCGTATAACAGACTCAAAAGGCAACTTAATCTTCTTTCTAGGGAAGTGTTCCATTCCTTTCTTGAGAGGGAATTGGAATTTTATATTCCCCTCTTTCATGTCAATGATAGCACCAACGGTGCGAAGAAAAGGACGTCCCAAAATAATTGGACATGAAGGTTCACATTCAATGTCCATAATAGTAAAATCAACGGGAACATAATTGTCATTGACAATGATAAGAACATCGTCGATCTTCCCCAAAGGTTTCTTTACGGAAGAATCAATAAGACGAACACCAAAAGAACAAGGATCAAAAGGTTTCAATTTAAACATATCATACATTCTTTTGGGTATAACGGAGGTACTAGCTCCAACATCACATAAAGCATAGCAAGAGAAGTTATTCAACTTAATTTTAATCATAGGATCCCAACTATCTTCTAGCTTTCTAGGTATGGAGGCTTCTACCCTAAGCTTCTCCTCCCTAGCTTTGATGAGAGCATTAGTGATATGCTCCGTGAAGGCAAGATTAAGTGTGCTAGTGTGGGGATCTCTAGACATCTTGTGAAGAAAACCAATAACTTCAGAAAGGGTGCAATTATCAAAATCAAGGTCACTACTATCAAGTAAAGTGGTAGTGGTGTCCTTTAGGCTCACTTGTTTGGTAGCTTCTATGGTCATAGGAGTTTCTTCTTCTACGGTTGAGGTCATAGCATCACCATTAATAGGTCCAATGGGACTAGGAGTGCATTGGGTGCTAAGAGTTTGGATATCCTCAACAACTTGGATAGTAGCAATAGTGTGGTGGGTAGGAAGGATCTTAATTCTATCTTCTTCCTTCTTTTCTCTGGCCCATCTCTCTTTAAGTTTAGCCATCATCCTAATGTTTTTATTAATTTGCACTTGAATAGCATTCATAGGAGTGGTCTTCCTCTCCTCAAGAGGAGAAGTTCTAATTTTAAGCAACTCTACCTCATGGGCTAAATTGTCTACCTTCAAAGAGAGATTATCTAGCTTGTCTAGTTTTTCTTCTACACTCTTATTGAAGGCCTTTTTGGGTAGTGATGAAGTCTTTAAGCATAATCTCTAGTTCAGAAGTGGAGTTCTTGGTGCTAGGATAAGCATTGTTGTTCCCATAGGAATTAGAGGGGAACGGTCTAGGGTTGCTACCAAAATTACTCCTATAAGCATTGTTATTGAAGTTGTTTCTAGAGATAAAGTTCACATCTACTTGATCTTGAGCAATCAAAGAATTTAAAGGAACATCATGAGGATCAATAGAAGATTGATTGGAAAGTAGAGACATGATCAAGTCAACCTTTTCATTTAGGGAGGAAATCTCCTCGACGGAGTTTACCTTCCTACCTGTTGGAGCGCGTTCGGTGTGCCATTGGGAATAATTGGTCATCATCTCGTCGAGAAGCTTCGTGGCAGCACCAAGTGTAGTTGACATAAAGGTTCCTCCCGCGGCTGGATCCAACAAGTTCCGCGAGGTAAAGTTCAAGCCTGCATAAAAAGTTTGG
This sequence comes from Secale cereale, assembly GCA_902687465.1. Taxonomy (NCBI): domain Eukaryota; kingdom Viridiplantae; phylum Streptophyta; class Magnoliopsida; order Poales; family Poaceae; genus Secale; species Secale cereale. The sequence goes on along the minus strand of LR738710.1, from coordinate 735,464,547 downwards.
ATAACCATCCAAGTAGTCAAACCATGAGTAGGGCAGTTCTTGACAAGAGATTTCATGCGTTCCCAAGCTTGGGCAACCTGTTCATTATCCAATTGTTTAAAATTCATTATGTTACTCCTTAATTGGATAATTTTAGCAGGGGGGTAGTACTTCCCAATAAAGGCATCCTTGCACTTGTCCCAAGAATCTATACTATTCCTAGGCAAGGATTGAAACCAGATTTTAGCTCCTCCTCTCAAGGAGAAAGGAAAAAGCTTAAGCTTAACAATATCACCATCTACTTCTTTGTACTTTTGCATATCTCAGAGCTCAACAAAATTATTGAAGTGCAAAGCAGCATCATCTCCAGCACCGGAGAATTGATCTTTCATAACTAGGTTCAGTAAAGCAGGTTTAATCTCATAAGAAGGTGCTGAAGTGGCAGGTGTAGCAATAGGCTTGCAGATAAAGTCATTGTTGTTATGACTAGTGAAGTCACACAACTTGGTGTTCTCGGTGGAACCCATAGCAGCAGCAAGCAAGATAACTATTTTTGTGATTTTTGGTAAGGGACACTAAAGCAAAAACTGAAAGGTAAACTAACAAGACTAAAAAGCAAAGATAAAATATAGCGTGCAACTCCCCTATCTCGAAGAGTGGAGTCCCCGGCAACGGCGCCAGAAACTTTGCTTGATGGCTTCTCGCCCCTCGTTGGTTACCCCAAGTGGAAGATTTGAGATGTAGCGTAGCAGCAAATTTCCCTTGGCAAAGATACCAAGGATCGAATCCCGTGAGACTCCGAGGGTCGACAAGAAGGTGTCAACGGCGCCAGAAACTTAGCGGTTGACAGGACCTGCACACAGATACAAATAACTTTGCTCCCAACGAGTACAGAGAGGTTGTCAATCCCTCCGGCCTTGTTGTTTACGATCAAACACAAGAGATAATAATGATAGCTATGACTGCAACTAGGAAATAAGAACAAGAAGTAAATAGCGGGTGTGATCAGTGGTGGTAATATGGACCGGGGTCCCATGATGTTCACTAGTGATGTCTCTCTCCCAAAAGACGATAAAACAACAAAGCGATGTAAACAAATTACAGCTGGGCAATTTACATGATTATGTGCGCAAACCAATGCTAACTATGCTGCAAAGAAAGGTAGAGGCTCAAAAGCATGGGCGGTACGCCAAGGCTAGTAGACCGAAATCCATCTGCATCTACTACTAATCATCCACCTTGAGATATCTATCCAGAACATCTCGCTGGTATTAAGTTGCGAATCCCACCCAAAGTGTAAACTCAAAGCAACAGACAACTGCATTAAAAGAACTTTGCGTAAAGTAAACAATCCTTGCACCCGCAAGTACAAGCACCGTTGTTTTCCCCCTTGTGGCAACATCACATCCCCTAGACTCATGTTTCTGTCACTCAAGCTAGTCATCAGGGGGCATGAACCCACAATCAAGCATAACGCTCCCTCTTGGAGTTACTACCTACTACTTGGCCAAAGCAATAAACAGCAACGGAGAACATGCAAGAATTACTCAAGAACATAAATATAAAAGAGATGAATCAAATATATTACTCACACACAATCTGAACATAATCTCATAATCCATCGAATCCCAGCAAACTCAGCAGAGCAACAACATAAAGATTACATATGTGCCTCGATCATGTAGGGCAGCTCACGAGGTCTAAACCATGAAGAACAAAGAGGGGAGGAGAACATCACATAGCTACTGATCATGGACCCATGGTCCAAGGTGGACTACTCACGACTCATCCGGGAAGCGTCCATGGTGGTGGAGAAGCTCCCGGTGGTGGTTCTCCCCTCCGGCAGGTTGCCGGGAAGAGTTCTCCTGATGCTCCCGATCTTGGAAGCGCGGCGGCGGCGGAACAGAGGCGAGATCGCGAAAAAGGGTTCCGTCCTCGAGGGTTTCGGGACGAGAGGAATATATATGCGAAGGGGGGTCACCAGAGGCGGAGCCGGGGCCCCAGGCGCCCCCCTGGCGCGGCCAGGGGTGGGGCCGCGCCGGGTGGCCGCCTGGGCCACCCCTGGCTCCCCTCTGGCCCCGCTTTGGTTCTTCGCGAAGCTTCCTGTATGCTGATTTTTCTTGTATTTTTCCCGGAATTTTTGGAGCACTTTTAATATGGGGGAAACCTGAAATAGAAAAATAGCAGAAAACAGGAACTGGCACTGTGGTGCACTGAGTTAATAGGTTAGTCCAAATATGATCAAAAGTGTATGGAAGTGCATAAATATCATAGCAATATCACACAAAAGAAGCATGGAGCAAGCAGAAATTGTAGATACGTTTTGGACGTATCAGGGGCTCGCCGGAGTTATGGAAGAACCAGCCACAGCGGGGAGGGGGGCTCGCCGGAAAGGTACTAATAACCCACAAGTGTAGGGGATCGCAACAGTTTTCGAGGGTAAAGTATTCAACCCAAATTTATTGATTCGGCACAAGGGGAGCCAAAGAATACTCTTAAGTATTAGCAGCTGAGTTGTCAATTCAACCACACCTGGAAACTTAGTATCTGCAATAAGATAGTTTAGTAGCAAAGTAATATGATAGCGGCGGTAGCAGCAATAAAAGTAACGATTGTGTTTTTGTAGTTTTTATGATAGTAGCAACGGAAAAGTAAATAAGCAACTACCAATATAGGTAAAGCTCGTAGGCATTGGATTGGTGATGGGAAATTACGTTGGATGCAAGTCATCATGTAGAAGTTATAACCTAGGGTGACACGAAACTAGCTCCAGTTCATCAATGCAATGTAGGCATGTATTCCAAATATAGTCATACATGCTGATGGAAAAGAACTTGCATGACATCTTTTTTCCTACCCTCCCGTGGCAGCGGGGTCCTATTGGAAACTAAGGGATATTAAGGCCTCCTTTTAATAGAGTACCGGACCAAAGCATTAACACATGATGAATACATGAACTCCTCAAACTATGGTCATCACCGGGAGTGGTCCCAATTATTGTCACTTCGGGGTTGCCGGATCATAACACATAGTAGGTGACTATAGACTTGCAAGATAGGATCAAGAACACACATATATTCATGAAAACATAATAGGTTCAGATCTGAACTCATGGCACTCGGGCCCTAGTGACAAGCATTAAGCATAGCAAAGTCATAGAAACATCAATCTCAGAACATAGTGGATACTAGGGATCAAACCCTAACAAAACTAACTCGATTACATGATAGATCCCATCCAACCCATCACCGTCCAGCAAGCCTACGATGGAATTACTCACACAAAGCGGTGAGCATCATGGAATTGGTGATGAAGGATGGTTGATGATGACGATGGTGACGATCTCCACTCTCCGGAGCCCCGAACGGACTCCAGATCAGCCCTCCCGAGAGATATTAGGGCTTGGCGGCGGCTCCGTCTCGTAAAACGCGATAATTCTTTCTCCCTGATTTTTTTCTCCTCGAAACAGAAGATATAGGATCTGGGGGTACGTCGGTGGAGCATCAGGGGGCCCACAAGGCAGGGGGGCGCGCCCCCACCCTTGTGGACAGGGTGTGGGCCCCCCGGTGAGGATCTTCTTGCAGTATTTTTTAATTTTCTGAAATAATTCTCCGTTGATTTTCAGGCGATTCTGAGAACTTTTTATTCTGCATAAAAACAACACCATGGCAGTTCTGCTGAAAACAGCGTCAGTCCGGGTTAGTTCCATTCAAATCATGCAAGTTAGAGTCCAAAACAAGGGCAAAAGGGTTTGGAAAAGTAGATACGTTGGAGACGTATCAACTCCCCCAAGCTTAAACCTTTGCTTGTCCTCAAGCAATTCAGTTGATAAACTGAAAGTGAAGAAAAACTTTGACAAACTCTGCTTGCTCTTGTTGTTGTAAATATGTAAGCTAGCATTCAGGTTTTCAACAAGATCATGAACTAACCATATTCACAATAACTTTCAGGTCTCAAGACTACTCACATCAATGGCATAATCAACTAGCGAGCAATAATAATAAACCTCAAATGACAACACTTCTCAAAAAATCATGATATGATATAACAGGATGGTATCTCGCTAGCCCTTTCTGAGACCGCAAAACATAAATGCAGAGCATCTTTATGGATCAAGGACTGATTAGACATTGTAATTCATGGTAAAAGAGATCCAGTCATGATCATACTCAATGCAAATTAATAGTAATGCATGCAACGACAGAGGTGCTCTCCTAATGGTGCTCTTTGATAAGAGGATGATGACTCTGCATAAAAGTAAATAGATAGGCCCTTCGCAGAGGGGAGCAAGGATTTGTAGAGGTGCCAGAGCTTGATTTTTAAATAGAGATTGAATAACATTTTGAGCGGTATACTTTCATTGTCAACATTTCAACCAAGAATCTCGATATCTCCCATGCTACGCACATTATAGGCGGTTCCCAAATAGAATGGTAAAGTTTATACTCCCCCAACCACCAACAAGCACACTTCACGGCTAGCCTGAAACAACGGGTACCGTCCAAACCAGCAACAGCCCTGGGGGAGTTTTGCTTAATTATTATGATTTTGAGCATGGGACTGGGCATCCCGATTACCAGCCATTTTCTCATGAATGATGAGCAGAGTCCACTCATCGTGAGAATATCCCACCTAGCATGGAAGATATAGACAGCCCTAGTTGATACATGAGCTGTTCGAGCATACAAAACATTTCATTTGAAGGTTTAGAGTTTGGCACATACAAATTTACTTGGAACGGCAGGTAAATACCGCATATAGGAAGGTATGGTGGACTCATGTGGAATAACTTTGAGGTTTATGGAAGTGGATGCACAAGCAGTATTCCCGCTTAGTACAGGTGAAGGCTAGAAAGAGACTGGGAAGCGACCAACTAGAGAGCAACAACGGTCGTGAACATGCATTAAAATTAATCAACAATGAATGCAAGCATGAGTAGGATATAAATCACCATGAACATAAATATCGTGGAGGCTATGTTGATTTGTTTCAACTACATGCGTGAACATGTGCCAAGTCAAGTCACTTAAATCGTTCAAAGGAGGATACCACCCATCATACTACAGCACAACCATTTAATATCATGTTGGCACGCAAGATAGACCATTATAAACTCTCAGCTAATTAAGCATGGCATAAGCAGCTATGATCTTTGATTGTCATTGCAAGCATGTTTCATTCATAACAAGCTGAATCAGGAACGACGAGCAATCATATTTAGAAAAACAAAACAGGTCGAGTTCATGCCAGCTTTTGTCATCTCAATTAGTTCATCATATATCATCCTTATTTCCTTTCACTCGCATGACCAAACATTGTGCATAATAATAGTAGTGCACGTGCATTGGACTAAGCTGGAATCTACAGGCATTTAATACAAGAGAGAAGACAAGGTAATATGGCTCAAGGTTAAATTTACAACAAAGCATATGAGAGCCACTAAGCATTTTCAATCATGGTCTTCTACTCTTAACCCCTAAAGAATAGAAAAGAAACTATTTACATGGGAAAGCTCCCAACAAGCAAAAGAAGAACGAGAAATCTTTTTGGGTTTTCATTTTTTCAACTACTACTAGCAAAGAGAATAAACTAGCTAGAAGCTACAGCTATTTTTTTTTTGTTTTTTCGGGTTTTTCTAGCACACAAGAAAAAGACTAAGAAAAAGAAATTGAAACTAAGCATGGATGGTACAGTGAAAGAGTGTGAGCACCGACAACTAGTATAAATGTGAACATGAATGTAAGTCGGTGAGAAACGCGTACTCCCCCAAGCTTAGGCTTTTGGCCTAAGATGGTCTATGGCCACGGGTCGAAACCACTCCCTCCAATGTACTGAGGTGTGTCCTCTAGATGCCACTGGCTGGCGAGCTCAGCCAGCTCCCACCCATAAACAAATTGACGGGACAGATCAATTGGTGGTTCTGGCTCAGGCTCTGAAGCTTGTGCATGGCCTTGGTACTTGTAGAAGGCATCTGAGGTAATGAGATACTTGCCTGTGGACAGATCAAACAAAGATGGTGCAGGCAAGGTAATAATTTCACAGTATATTTCATCAAATCTAAATTTATAATTAAGTTGCATATTGTTGTCTTTAACAATAAAATCATGAGCTACCATGCTCTTGTAGTCATAAACAGGGGCAGTCAATTTTTCTTCCTTCTCATAATGCCTAATAGGTATATTAAAATATTCAGCAAGGCGAGAAGCAAAGATGCCTCCAAAGATGGGCCCCTTTGAGCAGTTCAGACTCAATCGTTTGGCAACGACGGCGCCCAAGCTAAAAGTTGTGTCTTGAAACATGGCATGGCGTAAAATTATAATATCAGGGGCACTGAGATTTCCATTGTTCCCGCGACCAATTAAACATCTACTAGCAAATAAAGCAAAGTAGCGCATAACAGGGAAGTGTATACTAGTGATTCTTGCCCCTGAAACTTGTCTAGTTTCCCCTACGGCTATCATATCAGTGAACCCTTCAACGTCTTCACGACGTGGTTCATCAAGTCTACCTTCGAAGGGTACTTTGCATATTTCACAAAAATCTAAAAGTGATACCTCCTTAACCACATCATATAAATGAAACTCCACCGTAGGTGGTGTTTTCCTAGAATGAAAATGAAAGCTTTGCGTGAAAATATTGGTGAGTAAGAGATACTGTTCTTTCTGGTTGTTGAGGAAGTCGGTGAGGCCTGCATTATTCACCAACTAATAAAAGTCCTCGTAAATACCGGCGGACATCATGAAATTATTACAAGGCCATTCGCACGGTCGAACTTCCGCCATGCGAGGGAGATTATACTTGGGCTTCTTATTTTCTTCTTTCTTCTTCTCCTCTGAGCTCTTGCTGGAGGAGCCCCTCAATAATCTTTTTAACATTTTCCTTTTCTGAAATTTTTTGAAATTTTTAGTAACTCACAATAAAAGTTAACAAAACTCAATAAGATTGATAGCAACAACTCCTACTAGTGCCTAGAGGCTATATCATGCATTAGAACTACTTGGGACCAAGAAAATTTGACATTCAAGCTCAAGAACAAGGTCGCCACAGCAACATAAATTTGCAACAAATAAAGCACTAGAACAAAAACTAATTGGACCAATGGAGGAGTCACATACCAAGGAACAATCTCCCCAAACATTTTGGTGAATGGTTCTTTGAGCAAGGAGATCGAAAATGGCAGCAAGAAGAGCTAGAACTCAGGTTTGAGCTGGATGGGAATTTCTTTTGGGAGGAAGAAGAAGAGCATGGGTGAAAGGATAAGTGGAGGGGGACACGTGGGCCCCACGAGGCAGGGGGCACGCCCTGTGCCGTCGTGGCCACATGCTGGCTCCCCTCGCTGTGTGTTCAGTGCCATATTTTCTTAAATATTCTAGAAAAAATCATATTTCATTTTCATGGCATTTGGAGAACTTTTATTTTCGGGATAATTTTTTTTATTGCACAGATAAGTCTGGAAACAGACAGACAATGCTAGTTTTGCTTTATTTATCCTAATTAATAGAAAGTAAAAAGAGGGTACAGAAGGTTTGTGCTATCTAGATTCACCTGTCCCATGTTCATCAAAAGGAATCCATTAACAAGGTTGATCAGGTCTTGTTAATAAACTCTTTCCGAGTAACATGAAACCGGAGAATTTTTTAATAACACTAGGTTAACTTAATGGGGATATGTATGTCCCCAACAATAGGAATGTCATATGCCTTCTTGATAGTAGGAATAGGAAACTCAAAACCTCCAATAGTGATAGTTAAAGTTTTCCCAATATAATCGATACTATGGACCTAAGGTTGTTTCCTCGGAAAGTGTACCGTATGCTCATTACCATTGACATGAAAAGTGACATTGCCTTTGTTGCAATCAATAACAGCCCCTGCAGTATTCAAAAAAGGTCTTCCAAGAATAATAGACATACTATCATCATCGGGAATATCAAGTATAACAAAGTCCGTTAGAATAGTAACATTTGCGACTACAATAGGCACATCCTCACAAATACCGACAGGTATAGCAGTTGATTTATCATCCATTTGCAAAGATATTTCAGTAGGTGTCAACTTACTCAAGTAAAGTCTACGATATAAAGAGAGAGGCATAACACTAACACCAGCTCCAAGATCACACAAAGCAGTTTTAAGATAATTTCTCTTAATGGAGCAAGGTATAGTAGGTACTCATGGATCTCCTAATTTCTTAGGCATTCCACCCTCAAAAGTGTAATTAGCAAGCATGGTGGAGATTTCTACTTCAGGTATATTTCTTTTGTTGGTAATAATGTCTTTCATATACTTGGCATAAGGGTTTGTTTTAAGCACATCAGTCAAACGCATACGCAAAAAGAGAGGTCTAATCATTTCAGCGAAGCGCTCAAAATCCTCATCATCCTTTTTCTTGGATGGTTTAGGAGGAAAAGGCATGGGTTTCTGCACCCATGGTTCTCTTTCCCTACCGTGCTTCCTAGCAACGAAGTCTCTCTTATCATAACGTTGATTATTTGATTGTGGGTTATCAAGATCAACATCAGGTTCAATCTCTACTTCATTATCATTGCTAGGTTGAGCATCAACATGAACATAATCATTAATATTATCACTTGGTTCATGTTCATTACCAGATTGTGTCTCAGCATTAGAAACAGATATATCATTGGGATTCTCAGGTGTGTCAGCTATAGGTTCACTAGCAGCATGCAAAGTCTTATCATTTTTCTTTTTCTTCTTCTTAGAAGAACTAGGTGCATCTAAATTAGCTCTCTGAGAATCTTGCTCAATTCTCTTAGGGTGGCCTTGTCATTCTACCACCTCTAGTCACAACTCTAATGGCAGTATCATTATTCTTACTATTTAATTCATTGAGCAAATCATTCTGAGCCTTAAGTACTTGTTCTACTTGAGTGGTAACCATAGAAGCATGTTTACTAATAAGTTTCAGTTCACCTTTAGCACTAGACAGATAATCACTCAAGTGTTCAATCATATAAGCATTGTGTTGTAATTATCTACCAACATAAGCATTGAATTTTTCTTGTTTCACAATGAAATTGTCAAACTCATCTAAGCATTGGCTAGCAGACTTATAACGAGGAATATCACCTTCATCAAATCTATAAAGAGAATTTACCTTTACTACCTGTGTCGGGTTATCAAGACCATGTATTTCTTCAATAGGAGGTAAATTCTTAACATCTTCAGCTTTAATACCTTTTCTTTCATAGATTTCTTTGCCTCTTGCATATCTTTAGGACTGAGAAATAGAACACCTCTTTTCTTCGGAGTTGGCTTAGGGGCTGGTTCAGGAAGTGTCCAATTATTTTCATTGGTCAGCACATTGTTCAATAATAATTCAGCTTATTCAACCATTCTTTCCCTGAAAACACAACCAGCACAACTATCCAGGTGGTCTTTGGAAGCATCGGTTAGTCCATTATAAAAGACATCAAGTATATCATGCATCTCAAGAGGATGATCAAGCAAAGCATTAAGTAACTGTAGAAGCCTCCCCCAAGCTTGTGGGAGACTCTCTTCTACAGTTTGAGCAAAGTTATATATTTCCCGTAAGGCAGCTTGTTTCTTATGAGCGGGAAAATATTTAGCAGAGAAGTAATACATCATATCCTGGGGACTACGCACACAACCAGGATCAAGAGAATTAAACCAAGTCTTAGCATCACCCTTTAACGAGAACGGAAACAACTTAAGGATATAGTAGTAACGAAACTTTTCATCATTGGTAAACAGGATGGCTAAATCATTCAACTTAGTAAGATGTGCCACAACAGTTTCAGACTCATAGCCATGGAAAGGATCAGATTCAACCAAAGTAATTAACTCAGTATCAACAGAGAATTCATAATCCTTATCCGTAACACATAAGTGAAGTAGCAAAAGCAGGGTCATGTTTCATTCTAACATTCAAGGACTTTTCTTTCAGCTTAGCTAATAATTTCTTAAGATCATATCTATCATTGTAAGCAAGAAAGTCTCTAGCAGTTTATTCATCCATAACATAACCCTCAGGCACAACAGGCAATTCATATCTATTGGGAGTAGTTTCATCATCACTTTCATAAATATCATCAACATTGCACTCTCCCTAACCTTAGCAATTTGTTCATCTAGAAATTCACCTAGTGGCACAGTATCAGGCATAGAAGTAGTTTCATCATAAATAGCAGAAGTAGCATCATCAAGAACATACGACATATCAGATTCAATAGCAGGAGTACATGTCGCAAGTTTACTCATAACATAAGGAGAATCAAGTGCAGAGCTAGATGGCAGTTCCTTACCTCCCCTTGTAGTTGAGGGTAAGATCTTGGTTTTTGAGTCCTTCAAATTCTTCATAGTGATAAACATCTATAAATCCCAAGTGACTTAAAGAATAGAGCTATGCTCCCCGGCAACGGCGCCAGAAAATAGTCTTGATAACCCACAAGTTTAGAGGATCGCAACAGTTTTCGAGGGTAAAGTATTCAACCCAAATTTATTGATTCGACACAAGGGGAGCTAAAGAATACTCTTAAGTATTTGCAGCTGAGTTGTCAATTCAACCACACCTGGAAACTTAGTATCTGCAACAAGATAGTTTAGTAGCAAAGTAATATGATAGTGGCACTAGCTGCAATAAAAGTAACGATAGTGTTTTTGTAGTTTTTATGATAGTAGCAACGAAAAAGTAAATAAGAAACTAGCAATATAGGTAAAGCTCGTAGGCATTGGATCGGTGATGGGAAATTACGTCGGATGCAACTCATCATGTAGAAGTTATAACCTAGTGTGGCACAGAACTAGCTCCAGTTCATCAATGCAATGTAGGCATGTGTTCCAAATATAGTCATACGTGCTTATGGAAAAGAACTTGCATGACATCTTTTGTCCTACCTTCCCGTGGCAGTGGGGTCCTATTGGAAACTAAGGGATATTAAGGCCTCCTTTTAATAGAGTACCGGACCAAAGCATTAACACATAGTGAATACATGAACTCCTCAAACTATGGTCATCACCGGGAGTGGTCCCGGTTATTGTTACTTCGGGGTTGCCGGATCATAACACATAGTAGGTGACTATAGACTTGCAAGATAGGATCAAGAACACACATATATTATTGAAAACATAATAGGTTCAGATCTGAAATCATGGCACTCGGGCCCTAGTGACAAGCATTAAGCATAGCAAAGTCATAGCAACATCAATCTCAGAACATAGTGGATACTAGGGATCAAACCCTAACAAAACTAACTCGATTACATGATAGATCCCATCCAACCCATCACCGTCCAGCAAGCCTACGATGGAATTACTCACACACGGCGGTGATCATCATGGAATTGGTGATGGAGGAAGGTTGATGATGATGATGGCAATGATCTCCACTCTCCGGAGCCCCGAACGGACTCCAGATCAGCCCTCCCGAGAGAGATTAGGGCTTGGCGGCGGCTCCGTCTCGGAAAACGTGATAATTCTTTCTCCCTGATTTTTTTCTCCCCGAAACGGAAGATATAGGATCTGGGGGTACGTCGGTGGAGCATCGGGGGGCCCACGAGGCAGGGGGCGCGCCCTGGGCAGGGGGGCGCGCCCCCACCCTCGTGGACAGGGTGTGGGGCCCCTGGTGATGATCTTCTTGCAGATATTTTTTATATTTGCTAAAATAATTCTCCGCTGATTTTTAGGCGATTCCGAGAACTTTTTATTCTGCACAAAAACAACACCATGGCAGTTCTGCTGAAAACAGCGTTAGTCCGGGTTCGTTCCATTCAAATCATGCAAGTTAGAGTCCAAAACAAGGGCAAAAGGGTTTGGAAAAGTAGATACGTTGGAGGCGTATCAGGTACCCCACTATCTATCTTAGGGTTCAGGGTGGGGCGGTGGTCGCTGGCAGTGGTCGCCGGCGGTGGTGGGGCGGTCGCCTGGGGATCGCCGGAGAAAAAGCTCGGCACGGGGGGAGGGGCTACAGGGATGGTCGGGGCGGCGGCGGACCGGCGGTGGGGAGTGTTTTCGGGGCGGGCGGGGCGGCGCACCGCCGGCCGCGGGCGGCGGGGTGCGGCTGTTTGGCCGGTGGTGGTTGGCGGCTCAGGGGGGTGGAGGTTGAAGATGAACTGCAGGCCCTTGATTTCGTATCCAACGGCTGCAAAATTGACTGACCAGAGATGAAAAAGTCAGTCAACTGACGTGTAGCCTCACCTCTAGTGCGTTCAGTTTCGACAGTAAAATTCAGTTTCGACAGCAAAATTCAGTTTCTATAGTTAAGTTCAGTGTCGAAAGTTAAATTCAGTTTCGACAGCAAAATTCAGTTTCGACAGTTAAGTTCGGTTTCGACAGTTAAATTCAGTTTCGACAGTTAAGTTCAGAGATGAGCGGTTGATGTATACATATAGCACTTTGTGGTTATGTATTTTACGTCATCTATTGGAGATGCTATTAGAATTCCACTCAGGTTAACGTTGTCTCTCTTGTCCTGCTTCAGCCTCGGCGTCGTACAACTCACCGGAGCTGCTCCAATGAGGAAACCCTCCATCACAGTGGAGCAGTACCTCGGGCTCCATCTCTAGACGCCTAAGATATTCTTCCCCTCCTCCGACAGCCAAGTCAGCCGGAGCATCCTCACCGGCCAACCCAATCACACTGAGATCGATATGGCTTCACCAAAGTGGTTGTACACTTCTTGTGGTTTGACTTAATCTGACCATGCTTCTTTGCATCCTGTGATCTTCCAATTCTTGTGAACCAAACACCTAGATTGGCAGAACTCCTGTGTTTTTAAATTCTCTGTTTTGCACGTGCATTCCTATCCTATTCCTGTCTATTTCCTATCCCTGCATTGTTAGAATCCTCAAATTCAAACAAGCCCTTACACAATTACTTCTGCTACAGATATGTGTCAAAGAAAACCTTATGTGGTTTTTCCTGCTCCTGCGGTGCTGTGTTCCACCCCAGCTCAGCTGCTCCAACGACGGAAGGGTTCACCACAGCAGGGATCCGCTCTCCAGACTGTCTTTCGCCGCCTCAGATCTTCTTCCCCGCCGCCGGCAGCCACGACAACTAGATTACCATCATCAACTGAGTAGATGACCTTGAGGACTACACGGGTCCGCAAGAGAGGTCGCACTCTTTCGTGTATGCTTACGTTATGCATCGCTTAATATGATGACATGCTACTTTATCGTCGTGTTCACCTATTAGACTCCGACTCAAGTCCAATCTTATGGTTCAACTTGAGTTTTTAAATGGTTGTGGGATACATATTGGGCCAGCAATCAGTACTATCTGTCTACTATCTGGTTAATCTCAGGTGTCTACTATGAGTTTCATGTTCGGTGCAAACAAACATTAAAGGAGCCATTATCTGTATTTTTTAACTAAAGCTATTATCTGCCTACTATCTTTGGTTTTGGGTCTATCCACAGTTTGCTACCTTCACTCTGGATTTGTGCATGCACTCCTTACATAATCTCACTATGTTTTATTCCGATGCATGTCAGTTATTGTACACAATGGAACTGAACATGTAGAGCAAAAGAGACGAGCCTTGCCTGGCAATAAAATTTCATGCAGACGTCGCACCATGGTGGGCGCAAAGGCAGCCCCCCTCCACCCATTTCAGATCGTAATCAAGAGGAAGATAACTCCTCAGCGGAGGATTCAGAGACAGATGACCACTCATAT
>LR738710.1:735397591-735450900 GCA_902687465.1 Secale cereale | reverse complement strand
CCCCCCGAGGTGCATGCTTTAACTTGGCAGGGTTATGTTGCCCATATTGTGCGTATGGTATCTTACATTACTATGTCATTTGCTTAGTTTAGACATGATTTGTGTGAATGCCACCTGTTTAGTGTCTAATTACCATATATGTGAATTATGCAATGCCATCTTTTTGCAAGACATTATATATGTGAATTATGCAATGTTATCTTGTTGCAAGGCATTATATATGTGAATTATGCAATGTCATGCTGTTTAGCCAAGCGTCATATATGTGAATTATATCATGTTGTCCTTTTTTTGTATTTGTCATTGCTTTTGTCGACAATGTTTGTATATTCAACTGCTCTTCCTGTGCATCAGCCATTTGAATTGGTGATGGAGAAATCTGGAGTGCAAACAAGGTCTTCAGAGCAGACAATGCTACCTGGTGAAGAAGATATCTTGCTAGTTACGGATAGCTCTTCAGAGGAGGATTCAGAGGCAGATGACCAGTCCTATTTTCCCCCTGAGGTGTGTGCTCAAACTTGACAGGGTTATATTACACATATCATGCATATGTTGTATTGCAATGCTTAGTTTTTACATTATATACACGATATTGAATGCCATCTCCTTAGTTGACACATCATATATGCTATTGCCCTCTACTCACTTCCTTAGTATATAAATCATATATTTGAATTATATCATGCCATGATGTTTACATAGACATCATGGCATGCCAACCCATTTTCTAAAGACATAATATAGTTATATCATCTCATCCTGTTCACATAGTCATCATATTTTGAATTATGTCATTCTATCCATGAATTATATCATGCCATCATGTTTCCATTGACGGCATGTTTGTGATTTATGGCATGACAACCACTTTAATAGACACATCGTATAGTTATATCATGTCATCATGTTTACATAGTCATCATATTTTGAAGTATGTCATTCTATCATGTTTAGTTAGCCATCATACATGTGAAATTGTGTCATGCTATCCTATTTAATTAGCCATCATATATGTGAAATTATGTCCTGCTATTCTGTTTGGTTAGACAACATAAATGTGAATTATTTCATGCCCTGTTTTCCCTACTATCCATTGCACCTGTCTATCTTACATTGTATGTACATTCAATTACTTTTCTTGTTTATCAGCCATTTCAATTGGAGAAGGTAATGGCAGTATCTGTGGGAGTAAAAACACGGTCTTTAGAAAAGATCGTGCTACCTGTCATGGAGATAAAACCACGGTTGTACTTGCCCAAGAACCAGCCCCACCACACATAACGCAGATTGTACCCCTACCCAGTTGGAGAGAGAACCAGCGACACCCCATCTAACCCCAACCCCAACAGATAGTAACCCAGTTCCCGTTGACACAGCACCGTCTCCACCACAGAGCACCCAAACACGAGCAGTTAGTAAGGCAACTATAGTGCCCAAAGCACGAGGACCACCACTCCGAACCCCAAGTCAACGCTTAAAGCAGAAGAAGAATTGTTCTCAGATCAGGTTCCGTAGCTATGGTTCATACTACTTTGCTCTTGCATCACTGTATTTACTCATACCAACTAATTTCAAATTTGAAGGATGCAATTGAAACTCCAATGGAGCAACAGGTATGTTTTAAACCTGTTTCTTTAATGTGTTTGCTGCTGTGACTTGCTCTATGTTGATTTCAGTTTCAATTGAATAAACGGTTATATTCTCATGCCATGCACCTTACACGTGTTGTTATTGTTGTGTAGTTTCCCACACTTATATTCTGTCTAAGCTGCTTTGTCTTAAATAGATATGATTCGAACTGTATCTATCTTGATTTGGCAACATAAACTAGAATGATATAGACCATACAGTGACCATACTACATAGATATATGTTTGTTTCATGTTGTTATCATGTCCACCTTACTACTGAACTGGTTTACCAAAATGAGTTTCATATACTACATTCTAAACATGTGATGTGTTTGTTTGTTTCTCTTTTAGAATGCAGATAAAATATTGGATTAGAGTACCCCGTTATGCAATGGTACAGGAAGTAATGCAGATAAGGTTCAAGATAGTGAGACATCCCTATTGGTCTCCAAGAAAGCTGATAAAAACTATATTGAAGACACTGAGACAACCCCAATGTCCTGTCTTGATATAGTGCTCGAGTTACTGGCTACTACTGCTGGCACCAGCTCTTCGAACTCGATGTCTGAATCAGTTCGGCTTCTTGAGTCTCAACTTCAAGTTGAAAGACATCGATCAGATGTTATGCGACAGGAAGCCGAAGGACTGAGGAAGTCCCTGCAGAATTCAGATGCATACTTTCTGGTGCAACAGCAAGTGCTGGAGGATTTAAGCGCCAAACAAGATAAAGTTAATAAGCTTACTAAGCATCTTGCCAGCATTATGGGTACCCAGGATATTGTTTCTTGAGCTCTTCTGAAGTGGTTTCAGTTCTGGACTTGTTTTGCTGCGGTGTTTATATGATGCTTTGTTCCCTATATTTGCACTGGTGGCGAACTTTGATGCCCAGTGGATGTAATATGTGTAATAGTCGTGATAGCCTAGCGTAAGTTGCTTGCCCATTTATTTCCTTATTGTCTTGTTTGTTTGTTTTCTTGTAGTCAGTGCAGTTCTTTTTCCACGGTTTGCTTGTAATGCCCCGGATGTAATACTTTCCCTTTTTGGCAAATATAACTTTGGCTTCATCAGTTCCATTCCGGGTTCTTCGTCTTTTCGGGTTTTCGTCGTTTTGTCGTGTGCGTGTGTGGCATTCATCCATGTCATGTTGTCATGTGCATTGCATTGCATTTGTGTTGTCGTTTGCATCCGGTCCCACTCGTTCCTTCCCGTTGTCCATTTCGAGTTCTAACGCTCTCTCACGTGCCCGTGGCTTCTCGGAGTCCTTCTTTTGTGTTTGGCCATGTAACGTTTCCGGTTTGGCGTGAGACTTGTCGTGCGTTGTTGTTTTGACCTGTGTAGCCCGCCTGTCAAATCTCGTCGCGTTTGGAGTTCGTTTGATGCTCCAACAGTTATCCTCGTGGGCTAAAAGTACCTCCTCTTTGAGGCCCAAGAAACCCCTCCAACAGCCCACCAACCCAACTAGAACCCTTCCCTTCATCTAGGCCGTTCAATTGTGATCTCGTGGCCGAAAACCTCTCCTCATTTGGACAACCCTAGCTCCTTGTGCCTATATAAACGTCCACCCCCTCCAATTTTTGCGTCCAAAACCCTTGGGTTTCCACCTCTGCCGTGCCGTGCTTCCACCGTTGCCGAGCCGTGCTTCCACCGTTGCCGCTCGGTGCTTCCAACCTCGCCGCACTCGTGCTTCCGACGTCGCCGCGTCGTGCTTCCGACGTCGCCGCGCCGTGCTTCCGAGATCCCGCGCCGGCCTAGTCTTCTTCCCCGCCTCCGGCCGAGGCCGCGCCGCCGGAGGACCCCGCCGCCGCGCCGGCCCCTCCCGCAGCTCCCCGGCCGGAGCTCCGCCGGCCAAGGGCTCGCAGCGCCACCCGCCGCCGACCTCTTCCGCCGCCGCACCGGCCGGGGCTCCCTTCCCGACGGCCGCCTCGCTGTTGCAGGCCGCCGCCCGAGCCTCTCAGGCCGCCAGCCGCCGGCCCTCGTTCGATCCAGGGAGGGATCCCCGATCCGATCCCGATCTGGCCGCCTGGAAGACCTAACGGGCCGGGACCCGGTAGCCCGCTTACCCGATCCGCGACCGCAGCGCCCGCTCCGCCGGATCCGTTGACCGCCCCGCACCCGGACCCGGTTGACCGCCCGTTGACCAGAGGTTGATCTCGTCTTGGCTAAGTCCCCAGTTTTTCAGTTTCTGATGCAGTTTTTTGATGATGATAACTTTTACTGTGCATGTCCGATTTGTATGTATGATATGTCAAAATGATCGTGGTGACATGTACTATGTTTTGTTCCATTGTGTCATTCATGTTTGAGGTCATCTAGATGTCTTAATCTTCATGAGAAGAGTGCTACTTGTTATAAACTGCTGCTATTAGTTGTTTTCATGCCATGTTTGCAATGTGATAACTTGTTGCATGTTTATCCAAATGAAGCAAATGATATGTCCACATGTTCATCTTGAGATGCTCTACATGTTGGTTGCTTTAGCTTGCATGATAGAATTCATCTTGCCATGTTTATCTCCTTTGCAAAAGTGCTTGTGGCTGTTATGTTGTTAAACTTGTTACGAGATGCCTAGTTGAGGAGCTCGTTGTTATTGATGTGGTTGTCCCCTTGATGCATGCTTAGATGTTTTGGACTCCCCATCATGTGTACTTTGCTATGGTGCTAACCACTTGCCATGTGATGCTTTGAGGTGACTTAAACTTGCTCACAAACATGCCATGATGTTACTGCTGTTTTAACACTTAGTGAAATTTCACTAAGTCTGGAATCTGTAATTTCTCGATGCCATGTTTGCTTGTTGTTCTAGGCAAATCCATGCTAGTTTTGGGGTGACTATTGATGATTCCTTGTTGTATATGTTGTTGGCTATCCATTCATGCTCTCACATGCTCATTTGGGTGGCTGTAGCATATTTAGTTCTTGCTCCCAAGTTGCTATAAAATACTGCTGTCAGGATTTTGTTGTCATGTTCAAAATGTTATAGCTTGTTGCTATTGATCCATGCCTCCTACGGAGATCCTCCAATGGAATTGTTTGCTGTAGGATATGTCTACTTTATGTTCATGATTCTTGCCATGATGTTTGAGTGCTGTAGAGTATATATTTCTTGCTCCGAAGTTGCTATGTGGCTGTTAGTTTCAGCTTTTGCATGTTTATTGTTTCGGGTGTATCTTTTAGCCCGTTGCTCCGTTTTGAGCAAGTCCTATATGTAACTTGTGTGATTTTGCATGTAGATTCATAATATCCTCTTGTTAGCATGTTTTGAAGTATCTTGCTTGTTGCATATTGGCATGCTCCTTGTGTTGTACCTCTGTGCTTCCTATGTTGACTTTCTGTGCTTCCTAAGTGCATCTGTAGTGCTTCCTTAGTGCATCAGTCATGCATCCTGTGGTTTGCGCATTGCATCTTGTTGATTTCGTGCCCCGTGTATTTTGTGTTGAGTAGAGCCGGAAGCCGAGACCGAGTATGAGAACGAGGATACTATCAAGGTTGAGAACGAGGAGCCCGCTTACGATCCCATCGACGACTCGACAGAAAAGATGACCTGACCCGGATATCATTACTATCTTTGCCTATTGCTAGAAGTCTCGCTCTATAGTTTTTGCCTCGATGCCCATGTTTTCCTGTCAGCCTCCTATTGTAACCATGAATCTGTCTAACCACCCTACCTATGCAAACCTTTGATTGGCTAAGTAAGCTTCGCTCAGCCCCTCTTATAGCATTGTTAGCTGCAGGAGAAGATTTGAAGATTCTTGCTTCTTGTTGAAGCTTGTTGGGATATCACACTATATTAATTATTAAATGAAATCATCTATATATTGGTAATGGGTGGAAGACTAAGCCTTTTGCTTGGTGATTTGTTCCACTCCTGCCGCCCTAGGAACCGTATAAACCGGTGTTATGTTCCTTGATTATGCGTTCCTCACACGGTTGGGGTTATGGGACCCCCTCGATAAACCGCTAAGTGCTAAGTGTTTTCCAGCAAGTCCCAACATTGGTACTATTTGCCTAATAACTAAAAACTTGCATAGGGAGTAATTAACCCTCTTCTTAATCAACAACCCGGGCCAGTGCTCCACATGAGTGTTGGTCCAAACTGGGGGTTACGCGGGGCCACCTCGAGGGAACTCAAGGTCTGGTAAAAACCTATGGGATCACCCATCCGGTCGTGGCCTGAGACTAGATACGCGCGGCTACTGTCAGGGTGTCGGCACGCCGGGAGGATTTGCTGGATTAGCCGTACCTTAGTCGGAGTATCTTGAGCACGGGATTCCGAGGATACTCGGGCCTTCCCACTTCGGAGTTGCGACTCCGCGGATCGTGGGCTTGTCATGGGCCAAGTTGGAACACCCCTGCAGGGAATTGAATTTCGAAAGCCGTGCCCACGGTTATGTGGCAGATGGGAATTTGTTAATATCCGGTTGTAGAAAACTTGACACCATGTTCAGAATACACTAGCAGCGTGAGTACCGTGACGGTCATTTTCTGAAAGGGGTTCGGGAAGTGAACACGGTGGGGTTATGTTTGACTTGCTTAGTTAGGATCACTTCGTGATCATATTTTCGTCTGAGGCACTTCTCTTCTCGCTCTCTTTTACGTAAGTTAGTGCTAGTGCTGCTGCAACCTCTTATTCTTTCTTCAGCCTTGTTCCACACCCAAGGCTTGGATAGTTGTGTTACCCGAGAACGGGATTGCTGAGTCCTCTGTGTCTCACAGATTCTACACCACACCAGATGCAGGTACTCAGGCGATCTATTCAAGTGACGGCACCGAGCTGTACTAGGAGTACGACGAGGACCGTAGCCGTTACTACGTACACTATCCCGACGATCAGTAGAGGTTTCTACTAGGGCGATTCAGATCTGTGGTTTATGTTATGTTTGGTATCTTTCATTTGGATCTTCACCCGTAGACGGGCTATGATGTTTTGAATGATGTTTGGACATGTAATGAATTGTGTGACGTGGCGAGTGTAAGCCAACTATCTTTTCCGCTTTCATCCCTATTTTTACATGAGATGTGCAAAGGTACCAAACTTGAGATCATTCCAGAATGGGCTTATATCTTTAAGTCGTGCCTCGACACGTTGGAGATATAGTCCCATCCTGGGCATTACAAGTTGGTATTCAGAGCCTTCTCCGACCTAGAAGCCCCCACTGTTTGATCGAATCGTTGACAGTTGAGTCTAGGCACACACTTAAAATGTTCTGAGTCCTATATTTATATCGGAGAGTAGGATTTCTTTTGCTCCTCGTCTCTTTTCACTCTGGTGAGGACTCCTGACGATTACTCTTGCCTCTTCTACTTTCAAAAATTGCACCAATTTTTTTTAGGAATCTCGCGAGTATTGTTTGGATTGTTTCGATGACTTTGTGACGAGAATATTGTTCTCGATGCCTCCTGACATTAGGGGTTGTGGCAGTGTCCTGGGGAGTTGAGCTCCGAGGTATTGTCGTCACAAACATATCGCGGCAGTTCTAGAATACTTAGGACGGCCGACATCGAAAACTCTCCTATACGGTTAGTGGCAAGATAACCCCGACATCACCCAGTACTGGGGAAGTAGTTCGGGAGTATTGTCATAGCTTGTATAGTAGATGCGTTTCGAAGGTCCGAGGTAGACGATTTCCGAAAATAACTGGTTATGTGTTGAAGGATGGATACAGCTGGATGTAGGATTAGAGTTGAGTGCGCGATGCTTCCCCTGTATCCCCAACACCTGATTGCATAACTGGAAACTTTCGGAAATTAATAGGTGGGTTCATCTAGTAGCTCGTAGGCATTCTTCCAACGAATGCAGGTTATGGAGTTCGGGGTTCTACATTGAGTGAAGTCGTTTTATGGCCGATGTTCCGATCGGGAGTTGCATCTTAAAGGGTCCTTGGCTATGCTGATCTGGGGATTGCAAAACCCTTTCGTAACATGTTCCATAAGCTTTCAGCACGAATATGTCGAACGAAGCTCCTATCTTGTATTTGTTCTATCTGTACCTTGTTGTTTTTCTTATTTACCTTTTGTCTCCCAGTGGCTTCTCGTGAAGATTGTTGTTATCATTAAGCTGAGAATTTCATTCGTTCCTCTTGTTCGAATGATTCTTGTGAAGACTATGCTGCAATTCTAGCCATTGTTTCAGATTATATCTTCTTTCAATCAAATGGCTAATGGTGGTCATCTCTTTCAGGATGGCTCCTAAAAGGGTTCCCAACGCTAACCCAGAGGGTGAAGAGGTTCCTGATCGTCCTCCTTCCCCTCCTCCTCCGTCTGAGGCCTGGAGAGCAATTATGCAGACTACGAACCAGAACACCCAGATGCTTATGCAGATGATGCAGCAGATGCAAGCAAATCAAGCAAAGCAGGGTGCTCATGGGAACCAAGGCAATTTCTTCAACCAACAGCACCATGCTACGCTCAACCAGTTCTTGGCTAATCAACCAAAGGCTTTCAGTTACTGCGTGGACCCTCTTGATGCTGAAGACTGGATAACTGATATCAAGAAGCATTTTGAGTGCAGCAACGTAAGGCCTAAGGACTATGTGAAGTTTGCAGCCTTCCAACTCAAGGACCAAGCAGCTGATTGGTGGCAGCAGTACAAAGACTCCAGAGCAGGGCGTGAAATCTCCTGGGATGATTTCTGCAAGGACTTTCGCTCTCACCACATTCCAACAAGTGTCATCGAGGGTATGCGTGAGCAATTCCGCAACCTGAAGCAAGGCTCAATGACTGTCTACCAATATAATGTCAAGTTCCAAAACCTTGCCCGCTATGCAAAGCAAGACATCCCAGATGCCAAGAGCAAGATCTATCAGTTCCGTGGTGGTCTGAAGGATGAACTTCAACTTGCTCCCACCTTGTTCGAGCCTGATGAGTTTGACAAATTCTATAACATGGCACTTAAGCATGAGGCAGCCCAGCTCAAGATGGAAGCTTCCAAAAAGAGGATCAGAGACGCTGTTCACTCCTCCTCATCTTCTCAAGTGGTCGCGAAGCAACAGAAGTTTTGGCTTCCACCTCCTCCAGTGATCCGAGCTCCCTACAACAACAACAAGAACTCTGGTGGCCGTGGCTTCTCCCACCCACCCAACCCAAGCAACCAGTCAAAGAATCAGTTTCAATCTTCCAAGTCAAGTGCTCCTCATTTCCGTCCTCTCTCAGAAGTGGTCTGCAACAAGTGCACTCATAAGGGTCATTATGCTAACAAGTGCCCCAACCCAAGGCGCCTTCCGCCTCCTCCACCTGCCAGCACTGCTATTGTCAAGCATAATCCAAAGTCTGCAAGAGTGAATCTGATGAATGCAGCTCAGGCAGAGAATTCTTTAGACGTGATACTTGGTAATCTTCCAGTTAACCTTAAACCTGCTAAAGTCTTGTTTGATTCGGGCGCATCATGTTCTTTCATGTCTCAACCATTTGCATCCAAGCATAATGTTGACATCAAAAGTTTGCCAAGGGAATTATCAGTTGTTTCTCCGGGTAAACTAATGCATTCAAAAATATTTGCTCCGGATGTATCTATTCGCATGGGTGATTATCGCTTTCTGGCTAATCTAGTGGTTCTCGGCAACTCCGACATTGACCTCATCATCGGGATGGATTGGCTTTCTCAGCATGATGCTCACATTGATTGTGCAAATAAAGAAGTCAAGATTACTCATCCTAACGAAGACGTGATTATCTTTGCCTCTCGGGATAACACAATCAGGCTTTTCTCTCTCAATGACAAGGGCGAGATTAATGCCATCTCTCAAATTCCGGTGGTTAACGAATATGAAGACGTTTTTCCTGAAGAACTTCCAGGCATGCCTCCACATCGTCAAGTGGAATTCGTCATTGAACTCGAGCCTGGTACTGAGCCAGCATGCCGGCGTCCGTACAAGCTCTCCCCAGAAGAGTTGAAGGAGTTGAAGAAACAGCTTGATGAACAGGAGCGTATGGGTCTGATCAGGCCTAGTACGTCTCCTTGGGGCTGTGGTGTCTTATTTGTCAAGAAGAAGGATGGCATGGAGCGCCTTTGCGTCGATTACCGGCCATTGAACAAGAAGACAATAAAGAACAAGTATCCGCTCCCCAACATCAATGAATTGTTCGAGCAGCTCAAAGGAGCTAAAGTGTTCTCAAAGCTCGATCTCCGAATGGGCTATCACCAAATTTGCATTCGTGAAGAAGATATCCACAAGACTGCCTTCAGAATGAGCTACGGCTCCTACGAGTATACAATCATGTCTTTTGGCCTCGCTAATGCTCCACCTACCTTCTCGAGAATGATGCACTACATTTTCAACCCCTACACCAACGAGTTTGTGCTTGTGTATCTGGATGACATCTTGGTATTATCCAAGAACGAAGAGGATCACGAAAACCACCTCCGTCTGGTTCTCGACAGACTCCGTGAACATAAGTTCTATGCCAAGTTCTCCAAGTGCGAATTTTGGCTCGATAAGGTCTTGTATCTGGGCCATATCATCTCTGCTGATGGTATTGCTGTGAACCCCGAGAAAGTTGAAGCGATTGTAAACTGGGAACCTCCTCAGAACGTCAAGCAACTCCGAAGCTTCCTTGGTCTTGCTAGCTATTGCAGAAGGTTCGTTGAGAACTTCTTCAAGATTGCCAAGCATCTCTCCAACTTGCTGCAGAAGAATGTCAAGTACAACTGGTCTCCAGACTGTGATGTGGCATTCAAAACTCTCAAAGAAAAGCTCATCTCTGCTCCAGTTCTTACTCCTCCAGATGAGTCCAAGCCCTACGAAGTATTCTGTGATGCTTCTCTTCAAGGACTTGGTGGTGTGCTAATGCAGGACAAGAAGATTGTGGCATACACTTCTCGTCAACTGAAGCCAAGTGAGAAGAACTACCCCACACATGATCTTGAACTAGCAGCTATGGTACATGCTTTGATTACGTGGAGACACCTTCTGTTGGGCAGAAAAGTTGACATCTTCACCGATCACAAGAACTTGAAGTACATCTTCACACAGCCGAACCTGAACCTTCGCCAGACTCGTTGGGTCGAGATGATCCAAGAGTATGATCCAAGCATCGAATACACACCTGGCAAGGCAAATGTCATTGCAGATGCTTTGAGCAGAAAGGCATATTGCAACAGTCTCCTTATCAAGTCGTTCCAGTCTGAGCTTTGTGAAGCATTCGGGAAGCTCAACCTCCAAGTTGTTCCGCAAGGCTTTCTTGCAAATCTTCAAGTTGCTCCTACCTTGGAAGATCAGATTCATGAGGCCCAACTTCGTGATGCTATGGTGCAGAAAGTGAAACATGGTATTGCAAAGGGTACTCCCAAATACAAGTGCTATCACATTGATGAGAGAGATACCTTGTTCTTTGAGGATAGACTTCTGGTTCCCAAAGGTGATCTCAGGAAGCTCATAATGGACGAAGAACATGATTCCCTCCTTTCGATTCATCCTGGTAGTTCCAAGATGTACCAAGACCTCAAGCAATCTTACTGTTGGACTCGCATGAAAAGGGAGATTGCCCAATTCGTGAATGAATGTGATGTCTGCAGAAGAGTGAAGGCAGAGCATCAACGTCTAGTCGGTCTTCTCCAACCTCTTCCTATTCCCGAGTGGAAATTCGACCACATTGAAATGGATTTCGTCACTGGCTTTCCTAAGTCCAAGAAAGGGAATGATTCTATCTTCGTGGTGATTGACAAGCTTACCAAAGTCGCTCACTTCCTTCCAGTCAAAGAATCCATCAATGCAGCTCAACTGGCAGAATTGTACACTTCCAGAATCGTGTCCTTACATGGCATTCCTCAAGTTATCTCCTCAGACCGTGGAAGTTTGTTCACTTCCAAGTTCTGGGACTCCTTTCAGTCTGCCATGGGCACTAAGATTCGTTTCAGCACTGCATTTCACCCTCAGACTAGTGGTCAAGTCGAGAGAGTGAATCAGATTCTAGAAGACATGCTCAGAGCCTGTGTCATATCTTTTGGCATGAAATGGGAAGATTGCCTTCCGTTTGCCGAGTTCTCTTACAACAACAGCTTCCAAGCAAATGCCGGCAAAGCTCCGTTTGAAATCCTCTATGGCAGGAAGTGCCGTACCCCTCTCAACTGGTCCGAGACTGGTGAACGTCAACTTCTTGGCAATGACTTGATCTCAGAAGCCGAAGAAATGTGCAAAGTCATACGTGAGAATCTCAAGGCTGCTCAGTCGCGTCAGAAGAGCTACTATGACGGCAAGCATCATGATTTGGCTTTCAACATTGGGGATCATGTCTATCTCTGTGTTTCTCCTATGAAAGGCACCCAAAGATTCGGTATCAAAGGAAAGCTTGCTCCTAGATACGTGGGCCCTTTCAAGATTCTTGGCAAAAGAGGCGATCTAGCCTATCAACTTGAGCTCCCTTCCAACTTCGCTAATGTTCATGATGTGTTTCACGTGTCTCAACTCTACAAGTGCTTCAAGACACCTGAACGCACCATTCCGTTTGAGGAGATTGATCTTCAACAAGACTTGTCTTACCGAGAGCACCCAGTTGCTATTCTCGAAGAAACCGAGCGCAAGACCCGCAACAAGTCAATCAAATTCTTGAAAGTCAAGTGGTCACACCATACCGACCGAGAAGCTGCGTGGGAACGAGAAGATCACCTTCGTTCCGAGTACCCTTCCTTCTTCCAGTCCTAGATCTCGGGACGAGATCTTTTCGTAGTAGAGGAGAGTTTGTAATGCCCCGGATGTAATACTTTCCCTTTTTGGCAAATATAACTTTGGCTTCATCAGTTCCATTCCGGGTTCTTCGTCTTTTCGGGTTTTCGTAATTTTGTCATGTGCGTGTGTGGCATTCATCCATGTCATGTTGTCATGTGCATTGCATTGCATTTGTGTTGTCGTTTGCATCCGGTCCCACTCGTTCCTTCCCGTTGTCCGTTTCGAGTTCCGACGCTCTCTCACGTGCCCGTGGCTTCCCGGAGTCCTTCTTTTGTGTTTGGCCGTGTAACGTTTCCGGTTTAGCGTGAGACTTGTCGTGCGTTGTTGTTTTGACCTGTGTAGCCCGCCTGTCAAATCTCGTCGCGTTTGGAGTTCGTTTGATGCTCCAACAGTTATCCTCATGGGCTAAAAGTACCTCCTCTTTGAGGCCCAAGAAACCCCTCCAATAGCCCACCAACCCAACTCAAACCCTTCCCTTCATCTAGGCCGTTCAATTGTGATCTCGTGGCCGAAAACCTCTCCTCATTTGGACAACCCTAGCTCCTTGTGCCTATAAACGTCCACCCCCTCCAATTTTTGCGTCCAAAACCCTAGGGTTTCCACCTCTACCGCGCCGTGCTTCCACCGTTGCCGAGCCGTGCTTCCACCGTTGCCGCTCGGTGCTTCCTACCTCGCCGCACCCGTGCTTCCGACGTCGCCGTGCCGTGCTTCCGAGATCCCGCGCCGGCCTCGTCTTCTTCCCCGCCTCCGGCCGAGGCCGCGTCGCCGGAGGACCCCGCCGCCGCGCCGGGCTCCTCTCGCCGCCGCGCTGGCCCCTCCCGCAGCTCGCCGGCCGGAGCTCCGCCGGCCAGGGGCTCGCAGCGCCGCCCGCCGCCGGCCTCTTCCGCCACCGCACCGGCCGGGGCTCCCTTCCCGCCGGCCACCTCGCCATTGCAGGCCGCCGCCCGAGCCTCTCAGGCCGGCGGCCCTCGTTCGATCCAGGGAGGGATCCCCGATCCGATCCCGATCTGGCCGCCTGGAAGACCTAACGGGCTGGGACCGGGTAGCCCGCTTACCCGATCCGCGACCGCAGCGCCCGATCCGCCGGATCCGTTGACCGCCCCGCACCCGGACCTGGTTGACCGCCCGTTGACGAGAGATTGATCTCATTTTGGCTAAGTCCCCGGTTTTTCAGTTTCTGATGCAGTTTTGTGATGATGATAACTTTTACTGTGCATGTCCGATTTGTGTGTATGATATGTCAAAATGATCGTGGTGACATGTACTATGTTTTGTTCCATTGTGTCATGCATGTTTGAGGTCATCTAGATGTCTTAATCTTTATGAGAAGAGTGCTACTTGTTATAAACTGCTGCTATTAGTTGTTTTCATGCCATGTTTGCAATGTGATAACTTGTTGCATGTTTATCCAAATGAAGCAAATGATATGTCCACATGTTCATCTTGAGATGCTCTACATGTTGGTTGCTTTAGCTTGCATGATAGAATTCATCTTGCCATGTTTATCTCCTTTGCAAAAGTGCTTGTGGCTGTTATGTTGTTAAACTTGTTAAGAGATGCCTAGTTGAGGAGCTCGTTGTTATTGATGTGGTTGTCCCCTTGATGCATGCTTAGATGTTTTGGACTCCCCATCATGTGTACTTTGCTGTGGTGCTAACCACTTGCCATGGTATGCTTTGAGGTGACTTAAACTTGCTCACAAACATGTGATACGTCCAAAACGTATCTATAATTTCTGCTTGCTCCATGCCACTTTTGGGTGATATTGCTATGATATTCATACACTTCCATACACTTTTGATCATATTTGGACTAACCTACTAATCCAGTGCACCCCGGTGCGAGTTTCTGTTTTCGGCTGTTTTTGTATTTCAGGTTTTCACGTTACGAGAACTGCCAGGAAAAATCCAGAAAAATTATATAAAAAATCAGCGTTCCAGAACCTACCTTGCGCCCGAAGGACAGCCGGGGGGGCCAACAGGGCTCCAGGCGCCCTGGCGGCGCGCCCCCCCTGGGCCGCGCCGGGGGGGGCCTGGGCCCCCCGAGCCCCGTCTGGTGCCCCCCTTCGGCATATATTTAGAGCGTCCTTCGAAACCCTCGGGACGAGAACTCTTTTTCGCGATCTCATCTTTGTTCCGCCGCCGCCGCCGCTTCCAAGATCGGGAGCACCAGGAGAACTCTTCCCGGCACCCAGCCGGAGGGGAGGATCACCATCGGGAGCCTCTCCACCACCATGGACGCCTCCCGGATGAGTTGTGAGTAGTCTCCCTTGGACCATGAGTCCATGACCAGTAGCTATGTGATGTTCTCCTCCCGTTCTTGTGCTTCACTAATTAGTCCTCGTGAGCTGCCCTACATGATCGAGGCACATATGTAATCCTTATGCTGTTGCTATGATGAGTTTGCTGGGATCCGATGGATTATGAGATTATGTTCAGATTGTTCTTGAGTAATATATTTGATCTACCTCTTTTATATTTATGTTCATAAGTAATTCTTGCATGTTCTCCGTTGTTATTTATTGCTTTGGCCAAGTAATACATAGTGACTCCAAGAGGGAACGTTATGCTCGATTGTGGGTTCATGCCCCTCGATGACTAGCTTGAGTGACAGAAACATGAGTCTAGGGGATGTGTTGTTGCCACAAGGGGGAAAACAACGGTTCTTGTGCCGCGGGTGCAAGGATTGTTTACTTTACGCAAAGTTCTTTTAATGCAGTTGTCTGTTGCTTTGAGTTTACACTATGGGTGGGGCTCGCAACTTAATACCAGCGAGATGTTCTGGATAGATATCTCAAGGTGGATGATTAGTAGTAGATATTGATGGATTTCGGCCTACTTAATTTGGCGTACCGCCCATGCTTTGAGCCTCAACCTTTCTTGCAATGTAATCAGCATTGGTTTGCGTTCGTGGTCCTGTCAATTGCCCAGCTGTAATTCGTTTACCTCACATAGTTGTTTTATCGTCTTTTGGGAGAGAGACACCACTAGTGAACATCATGAGACTCCGGTCCATGTTACCATCATTGATCACACCCGCTATTTACTTTTCGCTTTTATTTACTATTGCAAACATTATCTATCACTACTATCATTTGCGTTTAATCCTTTGTGAACTACAAGGCCGGAGGGATTGACAACCTCTCTGTACTCGTTGGGAGTAAAGTTATTTGTATCTGTGTGCAGGTCCACGTTGATTGCTAATCCACGCCGTTAGCAGTTGACACCTACTTGCTGAACCTAGGAGTCTCTGGGGATTCGATCCTTGGCATCTTTGCTAAGGGAAAAAACTTCCACAACACTGCATCTTACACCTTCCACTTGGGGTAACCAACGAGGGGTTAGAGGCCCATCAAGGAGTATTTTCTGGCGCCGTTGCCGGGGACTCCACTCTTCAGGATAGGGGAGTTGCATGCTATCTTTTACCTTTGCTTTTTAGTCTTGTTAGTTTACCTTTCAGTTTTTGCTTTAGTACCTTTTATCGAAAATCACAAAAATAGTTATCTTGCTTGCTTGCTACTATGGGTTCCACCGAGAACACCAAGTTGTGTGACTTCACTAGTCACAACAACGATGAATTTATCAGCACACCTATCACTACACCTGCCACTTCAGCACCTTCATATGAAATTAAACCTGTTTTACTGAACTTAGTCATGAAAGATCAATTCTCCGGTGCTGGAGATGATGCTGCTTTACACTTGAACAACTTTGTTGAACTTTGTGATATGCAAAAGTACCAAGAAATAGATGGTAATATTGTTAAGCTCAAGCTTTTTCCTTTCTCCTTGAGAGGAGGAGCTAAAATATGGTTTCAGTCTTTGCCTAGAAATAGCATAGATTCATGGGACAAGTGCAAAGATGCTTTTATCGGAAAATACTATCCACCTGCTAAAATTATCCAACTTAGAAGTAACATAATGAATTTTAAACAATTGTATAATGAACGCGTTGCCCAAGCTTGGGAACGTATGAAATCTCTTATGAAGAACTGCCCTACTGACGGTTTGACTACTTGGATGGTTATCCAAACTTTGTATGCAGGCTTGAACTTTACCTCGCGGAACTTGTTAGATTCGGCCGCGGGAGGAACTTTTATGTCAACTACACTTGGTGCTGGCACAAAGCTTCTCAATGAGATGATGACCAACTATTCCCAATGGCACACCGAACGCGCTCCAACAGGTAGGAAGGTAAACTATGTCGAGGAGATTTCCTCCTTAAATGAAAAAGTTGACTTAATCATGTCTCTACTTTCGAAGCAATCTTCTGTTGATCCTCATGATGTTCCTTTAAATTCTTTGATTGCTCAAGAACAAGTAGATGTGAACTTTATCTCTAGAAACAATTTTAACAACAATGCTTATAGGAGTAACTTTGGTAGCAATCCTAGACCGTTCCCCTCTAATTCTTATGGGAACAACAATGCTTATCCTATCACCAAG
Organism: Secale cereale; assembly: GCA_902687465.1. Lineage (NCBI taxonomy): Eukaryota > Viridiplantae > Streptophyta > Magnoliopsida > Poales > Poaceae > Secale > Secale cereale. The sequence goes on along the minus strand of LR738710.1, from coordinate 735,434,164 downwards.
AACTCCACTACTGAACTAGAGATTATGCTTAAAGATTTCATCACTACCCAAAAAGCCTTTAATAAGAGTGTAGAAGAAAAACTACATAAACTAGATGATCTTTCTTTTAAGGTAGACCATTTAGCCAATGAGGTAAAATTGCTAAATATTAAAACTTCTCCTCTTGAGGAGATGGAAGTCACTCCTATAAATGCTATTCAAGTGCAAATTAATGAAAACATTAGGATGATGGCTAAACTCAAAGAAAGATGGGCTAGAGAAAGGGAGGAAGAGGATAGAATTAAGAGCCTACCTACCCACCACACTGTTGCTACTATCCAAGTTGTTAAAGATGTCCAAACCCTTAGCACCCAATGTACTCCTGGTCCCAATGGACCTATTAATGGTGATGCTATGACTATAGAAACTACCAAACAAGTGAACCTAAAGGACACCACTACCACTTTACTTGATGCTAATGACCTTGATTTTGATAATTGCACTCTTACCGAAGTTATTGATTTCCTTCACAAGATGTCTAGAGATCCCCGCACTAGCACGCTTAACCTTGCCTTCACGGAGCATATCACTAATGCTCTCATCAAAGCTAGGGAGGAGAAACTTAGAGTAGAAGCCTCCATACCTAGAAAGCTAGAAGATGGTTGGGATCCTATGATAAAAATTAAATTGAATGACTTCTCTTGCTATGCATTATGTGATGTTGGAGCTAGTACCTCTCTTATGCCCAAAAGAATATATGATATGCTTAAATTGAAACCTTATGATTCTTGTTCTTTTGGTGTTCGTCTCGTTGATTCTTCCATAAAGAAACCTTTGGGGAGGATCGACGATATTCTTATCGTTGTCAATGATAATTATGTTCCCGTTGATTTTACTATTATGGATATTGAATGTGATCCTTCATGTCCAATTATTTTGGGACGTCCCTTTTTACGCACCGTTGGTGCTATCATTGACATGAAAGAGGGTAATATAAAATTTCAGTTTCCTCTCAAGAAAGGGATGGAACACTTCCCTCGAAAGAAGATCAAGTTACCTTTTGAGTCCGTTGTACGGGCTAGCTATTCTTTTACTCTTGATACAACTTGATCTCTATGCATTATGCCTAGCTTAAAGGCATAAAAGAAAGCGCTTTTGGGAGGCAGCCCACATGAATAAAATTTTATATTTTGCTTTTGTTGTGTCTTGATGTTGTTTACTACAGTAGCATCATCATTGTATCTTTGCTTTTCATATTTGTTCCAAGTATAGCCTCTGATTGCTAGAAAGTTCAAAAGTTGTGAGGTGCTGTCCAGGAAACAGATTCTGTCCTTGGATAGAAAAAATCGTATAAAATCACCAGATCATCTTTTTGGTCTGAATTTTTTTCGACAGCGTTCTCTATATAATTGTCTTTCGTGCGTCTGTTATGAGTTTTTTTATTTGAGTTGCAGAAGTGCCCCGAACAAATCAATTACTACCTGTTGTTCTGTTTTTCACAGATTCTGTCATGTTTTGCCTTTCCTTCATTTTGCAAATCAAGAGCTTGCTTTTTCTTTGCAAAAACCTTTTGGCAATCTTGAGAAACAGTAGAAATTCAAGAATATCTTTATTTCCAGCAAGGTGCGATTATTTTATTAAGGGTACTAACCTCGCTAATCAGATTATAATGAGTTATGTATGAAGGGAGTTTTCAAGTGTGCGAGGGAAGATGATAAAAAGATTCAGGAGTGTCAAGCGCTCAAGCTTGGGGATGCCCCCATGCACCCCCAAGAAATATTCAAGGAGACTCAAGCGTCTAAGCTTGGGGATGCCCCCGTGCATCCCCTTCTCCATCAACATTATCAGTTCGTCTTTCGTTCCGCTATATTTTTGTCACTTCATGTGTTAAGTGCTATGCTTGGAGCGTCTTGCTTTTAGGTTTCTTTTTAGTTTTTCATAACGAGTCGGAACTCAGCTTTCTTTATGTGGGAGAGAAACACGCTCCACTTCTACCTAGAACATAACATAGAATTTTCATGTCTATCTTTGCTGTGTGTGTTCTTTGTCTTTTAATAGCTACTATCATGCTCTGCTCTTAGTATTCATGCTTATCTTTTCAAAGAGCTTTTGTTTAGTTGGTTGCTTGAACTCTCTTTAATTATCATGCTTATCTTATTAAGAGAGTTTGCTTCCGTTGCATTGGTTAATATGTCTATGATAAATATGCTACGTGCATAATGGTGCTTAGTAGTTCAGGTTTCTTATGGTTAGTCTCAAATAGCTGGGGGATTCCCAATGTGTTATTGGAGTACCAACTTGATTTGTTTGCCAATGATGTGGTATGGTTTAGTAATATCTTCCTTCGAGAATTTATTTTGATTGACTTGGCGTATGCTCACGCATATTTAATACTGTAAAGAAAGTCTGTCAAGCCTTGATGATCTTTTATTTTTGAGTAGCGATATAACTACCATGCCTGATTCAATGTTGCTTTGTCGCTCTGCATGATTATGACCGTCATTGCTCTCTTAGTTGGTCGCTTCCAGTCTTTTGCTAACCTCCACCTATACTAAGCAGACTAACCTTGCAATACATAGCTCATGGGAAAGTAGCTTAAAAACTATTGTGGTAAAGAATATGTTGCCCATGTATCTTATTTCTTATAAGTTGCTTGCTGAGCGGTAACCATGTTTCTGGGGATGCCATCAAGTGTCACACTTTTGTTGAATATCATGTGAGTTGCTATGCATGTTCGTCTTGTCTGAAGTAAGGGTGATTTGCCATGGGTTGAATGAGTATGTATATTGTTAGAGAAGAACATTAGGCCGCCAACCAAAGCCATGTATCATGGTGGAAGTTTTAGCTTGGACATTAATCCTCAATCTCTTATGAGAATATGCTTATGCGTTAAAGAGGAGTCCATCATCTATTTTCTATGTTGTCCCGGTATGGATGTCCTCAAGTTGAGATCTATCAAAAACGAGAAATCAAATGCGATTTATCTCCTTGGACCTTTGTACAGGTGGTATAGAGGTACCCCTTTGTGACACTTGGTTGAAACATATGTAACGCAATGATAACCCATGGAAATCCAAGCTAATTAGGACAAGGTGCGAGCACTATTGGTATTCGATGCATGAGGCTTGCAACTTATAGGATGTCTTATGCATGACACATATGAAGTACTACTACCATTGACAAAATTGCTTCTATGTTTTCAAAATAAAAAGCTCTAGCACATAACCATTCTTTTACTTTTATGTTGAGTTTCCACCTTCTTTTAAAAGCACCAACTACTGAGAGCATGATTGTCATTCTGAGTGTAATGTGCATTGTCCCAAAGTAGCATTGTCTTTTGCATGACTGTGATATCGTTTATTCCTGAAATCATTGTATCTAGTCATCACTTAAACCTTGAAGGTGCCCCTGCATTTATGTTTTGCTTCACTAAAGGGGGCAAGCTAGATATCACTTTATCATATTTGCACATCATGTTCATTGCAAATCTATTTGATGCTTCAATGTCATGTTGTAAAACTTTCAGTCATTTGTGATTTTCTCATGAGGCAACTTAATTACTATAGAATCATTGTCTCAGTAAGCTTTTGTCATATGACTATGAATAAGTCCTATATGGTTAATAGCATGTCACCGCAGAAATTATTCTTGTTGTCATTTACCTACTCGAGGACAAGCAGGAATTAAGCTTGGGGATGTTGATACGTCCAAAATGTATCTATAATTTATGCTTGCTCCATGCCACTTTTGGGTGATATTGCTATGATATTCATACACTTCCATACACTTTTGATCATATTTGGACTAACCTACTAATCCAGTGCACCCCGGTGCCAGTTTCTATTTTTGGTTGTTTTTGTATTTCAGGTTTTCACGTTACGAGAACTGCCAGGAAAATCCAGAAAAATTATATAAAAAATCAGCGTTCCAGAACCTACCTTGCGCCCGAAGGACAGCCGGGGGGGCCACCAGGGCTCCAGGCGCCCTGGCGGCGCCCCCCCCCCCCCCCGGGGCCGCGCCGGGGGGGCGCCTGGGCCCCCCGAGCCCCGTCTGGTGCCCCCCTTCGGCATATATTTAGAGCGTCCTTCGAAACCCTCGGGACGAGAACTCTTTTTCGCGATCTCATCTCTGTTCCGCCGCCGCCGCCGCTTCCAAGATCGGGAGCACCAGGAGAACTCTTCCCGGCACCCTGCCGGAGGGGAAGATCACCATCGGGAGCCTCTCCACCACCATGGACGCCTCCCGGATGAGTTGTGAGTAGTCTCCCTTGGACCATAGTCCATGACCAGTAGCTATGTGATGTTCTCCTCCCGTTCTTGTGCTTCACTAATTAGTCCTCGTGAGCTGCCCTACATGATCGAGGCACATATGTAATCCTTATGCTGTTGCTATGATGAGTTTGCTGGGATCCGATGGATTATGAGATTATGTTCAGATTGTTCTTGAGTAATATATTTGATCTACCTCTTTTATATTTATGTTCATAAGTAATTCTTGCATGTTCTCCGTTGTTATTTATTGCTTTGGCCAAGTTATACGTAGTGACTCCAAGAGGGAACGTTATGCTCGATTGTGGGTTCATGCCCCTCGATGACTAGCTTGAGTGACAGAAACATGAGTCTAGGGGATGTGATGTTGCCACAAGGGGGAAAACAACGGTGCTTGTGCCCGCGGGTGCAAGGATTGTTTACTTTACGCAAAGTTCTTTTAATGCAGTTGTCTGTTGCTTTGAGTTTACACTATGGGTGGGGCTCGCAACTTAATACCAGCGAGATGTTCTGGATAGATATCTCAAGGTGGATGATTAGTAGTAGATATTGATGGATTTTGGTCTACTTAATTTGGCGTACCGCCCATGCTTTGAGCCTCAACCTTTCTTGCAATGTAATCAGCATTGGTTTGCGTTCGTGGTCCTGTCAATTGCCCAGCTGTAATTCGTTTACCTCACATAGTTGTTTTATCGTCTTTTGGGAGAGAGACATCACTAGTGAACATCATGAGACTCCTGTCCATGTTACCATCATTGATCACATCCGCTATTTACTTTTCGCTTTTATTTACTATTGCAAACATTATCTATCACTACTATCATTTGCGTTTAATCCTTTGTGAACTACAAGGACGGAGGGATTGACAACCTCTCTGTACTCGTTGGGAGCAAAGTTATTTGTATCTGTGTGCAGGTCCACGTTGATTGCTAATCCGCGCCGTTAGAAGTTGACACCTACTTGTCGAACCTAGGAGTCTCTAGGGATTCGATCCTTGGCATCTTTGCTAAGGGAAAAAACTTCCACAACACTGCATCTTACACCTTCCACTTGGGGTAACCAACGAGGAGTTAGAGGCCCATCAACATGCCATGATATTACTGCTGTTTTAACACTTAGTGAAATTTCACTAAGTCTGGAATCTGTAATTTCCCGATGCCATGTTTGCGTGTTGTTCTAGGCAAATCCATGCTAGTTTTGGGGTGACTATTGATGATTCTTTGTTGTATATGTTGTTGGCTATCCATTCATGCTCTCACATGCTCATTTGGGTGGATGTAGCATATTTAGTTCTTGCTCCCAAGTTGCTATAAAATACTGTTGTCAGGATTTTGTTGTCATGTTCAAAATGTTATAGCTTGTTGCTATTGATCCATGCCTCCTACGAAGATGCTCCAATGGAATAGTTTGCTGTAGGATATGTCTACTTTATGTTCATGCTTCTTGCCATGATGTTTGAGTGTTGTAGAGTATATATTTCTTGCTCCGAAGTTGCTATGTGGCTGTTAGTTTCAGCTTTTGCATGTTTATTGTTTCGGGTGTATCTTTTAGCCCGTTGCTCCGTTTTGAGCAAGTCCTATATGTAACTTGTGTGATTTTGCATGTAGATTCATAATATCCTATTGTTAGCATGTTTTGAAGTATCTTGCTTGTTGCATATTGTCATGCTCCTTGTGTTGTACCTCTGTGCTTCCTATGTTGACTTTCTGTGCTTCCTAAGTGCATCTGTAGTGCTTCCTTAGTGCATCAGTCATGCATCCTGTGGTTTGCGCATTGCATCTTGTTGATTTCGTGCCCTGTATGTTTTGTGTTGAGTAGAGCCGGAAGCCAAGACCGAGTACGAGAACGAGGTTACTACCGAGGTTGAGAACGAGGAGCCCGCTTACGATCCCATCGACGACTCGACAGGCAAGATGACCTGACCCGGATATCATTACTATCTTTGCCTATTGCTAGAAGTCTTGCTCTATAGTTTTTGCCTCGATGCCCATGTTTTCCTGTCAGCCTCCTATTGTAACCATGAATCTGTCTAACCACCCTACCTATGCAAACCTTTGATTGGCTAAGTAAGCTTCGCTCAGCCCCTCTTATAGCATTGTTAGCTGCAGGAGAAGATTTGAAGATTCTTGCTTCTTGTTGAAGCTTGTTGGGATATCACACTATATTAATTATTAAATGAAATCATCTATATATTGGTAATGGGTGGAAGGCTAAGCCTTTTGCTTGGTGATTTGTTCCACTCATGCCGCCCTAGGAACCGTATAAACCGGTGTTATGTTCCTTGATTATGCGTTCCTCACACGGTTGGGGTTATGGGACTCCCACGATAAACCGCTAAGTGCTAAGTCTTCTCCAGCAAGTCCCAACATTGGTACTATTTGCCTAATAACTAAAAACTTGCATAGGGAGTAATTAATCCTCTTCTTAATCAACAACCCAGGCCAGTGCTCCACATGAGTGTTGGTCCAAACTGGGGGTTACGCGGGGCCACCTCGAGGGAACTCAAGGTCTGGTAAAAACCTGTGGGATCACCCATCCGGTCATGGCCTGAGACTAGATACGCGTGGCTACTGTCAGGGTGTCGGCACGCCGGGAGGATTTGCTGGATTAGCCTTACCTTAGTCGGAGTATCTTGAGCACGGGATTCCGAGGATACTCGGGCCTTCCCACTTTGGAGTTGCGACTCCGCGGATCGTGGGCTTGTCATGGGCCAAGTTGGAACACCCCTGCAGGGATTTGAATTTTCGAAAGCCGTGCCCACGGTTATATGGCAGATGGGAATTTGTTAATATCCGGTTGTAGAAAACTTGACACCATGTTCAGAATACACTACCAGCGTGAGTACCATGACGGTCATTTTCCGAAAGGGGTTTGGGAAGTGAACACGGTGGGGTTATGTTTGACTTGCTTAGTTAGGATCACTTCGTGATCATCTTTTCGTCCGAGGCACTTCTCTTCTCGCTCTCTTTTACGTAAGTTAGTGCTAGTGCTGCTGCAACCTCTTATTCTTTCTTCAGCCTTGTTCCACACCCAAGGCTTGGATAGTTGTGTTACCCGGGAACGGGATTGCTGAGTCCTCTGTGGCTCACAGATTCTACACCACACCAGATGCAGGTACTCAGGCGATCTATTCAAGTGACGGCACCGAGCTGTACTGGGAGTACGACGAGGACCGTAGCCGTTACTACGTACACTATCCCGACGATCAGTAGAGGTTTCTAGTAGGGGCGATTCAGACCTGTGGTTTATGTTATGTTTGGTATCTTTCATTTGGATCTTCACCCTTAGACGGGCTGTGATGTTTTGAATGATGTTTGGACATGTAATGAATTGTGTGATGTGGCGAGTGTAAGCCAACTATCTTTTCCGCTTTCATCCCTATTTTTACATGAGATGTGCAAAGGTATCAAACTTGAGATCATTCCAGAATGGGCTTATATCTTTAAGTCGTGCCTCGACACGTAGGAGATATAGTCCCATCATGGGCATTACATTGCTAGTGGCCGCAATAGCCTATTTTTTAAAACTAGGCCACATTAACCATGGGCTACATATTTAATGTAGTTAACATGGGCCTCTTACGGGCCGTAGAAACAATGGGCCTTCTAAAGGCATATAAACAATGGCCTTCTACGGGGCGTAGAAATAATGGGCCTTCTACGGGCCGTAGACACAATGGGCCTTCTACGGACCGTATGATCGGTTGGCCAAACATGGGCCAATAGCAGACCACATTATGGCCGTAAATGTGCTAGAGTTGAAATCGTTCGTTCATGGGCCGACCATAACGGGCCGTCGTTAATCGGCCGTATTTGATGACGCTATGAAAACAGCCCAACGTATTAATAGGCCACAAACGGGCTGACTGTAACCACGGGCTGAATTAGGCCCACAAGCAGAAAATGACAGTAATGGGCCGAAAGTAAACGAATGCTGGAAATGAGCCCAAGAATAAATGGGCCCTGAGAAGGCTGAAAGATAACATGGGCTAGAAATGGCCCAACGGAATAATGGGTCGTTAATGGGTATAAAGTGAAACACTGTTCATTACGGGCCAGTTTAACCACGGGCCGTCAATGGGCCGAGGGTTACTAAGGACCTCATATGGGCCTAAAGACGTCATGGGCCATACATGGGCCGGAAGTTAAAACGGGTAGGAATTATATTGGACGGCCCAGATGATGCTACTGGGCCTAATTCGGATAGGCCGTAAACGGGCCCTGGGTTAGCGGGCTGTGAATGGGCTATATACGAACAGGCCATTAGCAGGCTTGCCATGGGCCGGCCCATCACCTTTTGACCAAGTCAAACGGGCCGGCCTTTTCATAGGAATGGGCCTCTGTTGGGCATTGTTCATTACGGGCCAGTTTTACCACGGGCCGTTAATGGGCCGAGGTTTACTAAGGGCCTCATATGGGCCGAAAGACGTCATGGGCCATACATGGGCCGGAAGTTAAAACGGGTTGGAATTATATTGGACGGCCCAGATGACGCTACTGGGCCTAATTCGGATAGGCCGTAAACGGGCCCTGGGTTAGCGGGCTGTAAATGGGCTATATGCGAACATGCCGTTAACAGGCTTACCGTGGGCCGGCCTGCCACCTTTTGACCAAGTCAAACGGGCCGGCCTTTTCACAGGAATGGGCCTCTGTTGGGCCGTGCCACGTGTCGACGTATCATAGGCGCTTTGGGTCCAATGAGTGGATGGCATCTGTCCCAACTGCGAGCCGACACGTGTTCCCTCCGGCCAATGATGATTTTACACATGGAAAATCCCCATTGGTCGGGGCTGTTAACGGGTTATCGGATCCAAAACCGGACCAGATAGCTTAACAGCGTTCCGTTACGGTGGATGCCACGTGTCGGTCACCCTTGACGAAAGCACTTCTGTGACACGCGATTTATCGTCATGGAAGTGGACACTTCCGTGATGATAATTTTGGTAATGTCATGGGACACTTCTATGACAGCACAGGTATGACTATCTTGATTCTGTCATAAATTTTTCATGGATGTACATGCATGACAGAAAACGTGACCTACTGTGACAAACACGTATCATCACGGAAGTGTATTTTTTTTGTAGTGTGTGTACCTTAAACTAAAGATGCCAGGTCCCAAGGGCGTGATCACAGTCACTGGAGATCAGTAGAAAGCAGAAGAGTTCTTCCAGAAGGGCTCAAAAATTGCTGATGAGCAAATGGCGGCAGTGGAGATGGAAGAGTACCAGAAGAACGCATATCCGAGTGATTTGTTGCGAGCCAAGAAACCTGCTTCCGAGTCTGCGTTTCAGTTGGCCGGAGAAGTGAAGCATGTGCATATTCATCCGACTAACCCCAATGCTGCCCCGACTCATATCTCAACAACACTTGACAGCAAATAGGAAGAAGCGCTCATCCAGTTCCTCTGTGAGAACTAGGACATCTTTGCATCGAAACCATCCGACATGCTAGGTGTACCCAAGGGACTGGCTGAGCACCGTTTGCGAGTCGACCCTAAAGCAAAACCTGTCAAAGAGCATCTCCATCGGTCCGCCGCGGAGAAGAGAAAAGCAATGGGCGAAGAGGTGGCTCGGCTTCTGGCAGCTGAGTTTATCCGTGAGATATACCACTCCGAGTGGCTCGCCACATTGTCATGGTCCCCAAGAAGGACAAGTCACTCTGCATGTGCATTGATTTCAAACATATCAATCGGGCCTACCCGAAAGATCACTTCCCTCTCCCCCGCAATGATCAAATTGTAGACTCAACTGTGGGGTGTGAGCGTTTGTCCTTTCTGGACGCATATTCCGGGTACCATCAGATCCGACTGTTTCGGCCCGACGAAATAAAAACAGCCTTCATCACCCCATTCGGGTGTTTCTGTTACGTTACCATGCCTTTTGGCCTCAAGAATGCTGGCGCATGATAACCCTCAACCGTAAGGGATTGAGATAGTCTTTGCGGGTAAGAATAACCCAATTTATAGATTCGACACACGGGGAGCCAAAGAGTATTTATAAGCTTTGACAGTTGAGTTGTCAATTCAACCGCACCTGAAATATACTTACTTGCAACAAAAGATAAGTGGTAACGGTGATATGATAGTGATGGTGGTGACAGCAAAAGTGAACAGCAAAAGTAACAACTAATAACCAGCAGGATTGAAACACTGTAGGCTAGGGAGATGGATGGTTGGGCGCTGCATGGATGAGATACATCATGAATCTAACTTGGGGCAAGGCACACAGAAAAGTAATGATCATCTAGGCAAATATCAAACATTAGGCATGTATCCCACAGGTAGTTGTACGTGCTTGCAATAAGAACTTGCACAACATCTTTTGTCCTACCATCCCGCTACGAACGGGGCCAAAGGGAACTTATGGAGATTAAAGTACTCCTGTCAAAGAGCACCGGAACAAAGCAATAAACTCAATGGATACATGGAATCCTCAAATTATCGACCATCCCCTTTGGTGTCCCAAGCTGTCACCTTTGGGATCGCCGGCTCCGGACCATAATAGGTGCAAACAACTCATAGATAGGATCAAGAATACAAATATATTCATGCAAACACATAGGGTTCAGATCTGAAAACATGGCACTCGGGCCCAAAGTGACAAGCATTAAGAGCAACAAGTTGAAGCAAAGATGATAAACACCAAAGTAGATGATAGGCAACATGCCCCCAATAATCTGATAAACTATTACATGATCTAACTCATCCAATCCCTACCATCCCCTTTGCCTACAGCAGGGAATTACTCACACATGGAAGGAGAAGACATGGAGGGAGGATGGAGTGGTGATGATGATGATGATGATGGCGACGATCTCCCCTCTCCGGAGGCCAAATCAGCCCCCAAATTAGCCCTCTCGAAGAAGAACAGAGGGTGGCGGCGGCTCCGCGACGGAAACTGGAAAAACGACTTCTGTTCTGGGGTTTCCTCGCCACGGGAATCAATAGGAGCCAAGGTAGGGCACCAGAGGGGGGAGGACCCTCCCAGGCGGCCTCCTGGCGCGGCCAGGGGTGAGACCGCGCTAGCAGGGCGCCTGGGCCCCCCTGGCTGCCCTCTGGCCCCACTTCTGGCACAATGGCCCTTCGGTGCGTGGATTTTCTGTGATTTTTCTTGGAATTTTCTGTGACACCTAAAAATCCATTTTCCTGCACACAATAAAACCATACAGGCAGCTCTGCTGAAAACAGCGTCAGTCCGGGTTAGTTTAGTTCAAATCATGCAAGAATGAGGGCAAAACAATAGCAAAAGTGTTTGGAAAAGTAGATACGTTTGAGACGTATCAACTCCCCCAAGCTTAGCATATTGCTTGTCCTCAAGCAATTCAGTTCAACGAACTGGACGCGACAAAGAAAACTTTGACAAACTCTTTTGCTTCATTAGATGTATATAAGCATGTACTACGAAAAGAGTCTAGCAAGTATTGAAACAATGCTATGAGGACAATGCACGAAGCAATCCTTCTTTCAAGTGACCAATCACAAATAACTAAAAGTAAATAATATGCTACTGAAAATCAAGACAAGATTACATTGCACATAGCTTGAACATAATAGAGTGGTATCTCGCTAGCCTCCATGAGTGAAGCAAAACATAAATGCAGAAACTCCTCCAGAGTTTTAAAGGAGACTAGAACTAAGAATTTCAGAACAAATAATACCACAAGCATGCAGAAGACAATGTAATACTTTGGGACAATGCACATTACACTCAAAATGACAATTATGCTCTCCTAGTTGGTGCTTTGAAGAAAGAAGGTGGAGACTCTCGAACCGTGGAATTTTATGGCGAGGTTGAAAACCCGTGGTTGGAAGCAAAGACTAAACATGTACCAGAGCTCTTGGTTTTGAAAACAGAGGTAAAAATGATTTTGGGAGGTGCATATTTCGTCAAGGAATGCTAGTAGACAACCCAATCACTTCTTATGCTAGACATGTTTCAAGGAACGGCTCCCAAGATGGGGACGATCACATCCCCTTAATCTCCTTTGTTTATCACTACCAAAGTTTTTTGATTTCTCATAAACAAAGCGTGAAGGAGGGTTTGTTGGTTGTGATTATCTTTTGTGAGCTGGGCGCACTCATGCCAGTCCCTCCTCGTATTAGGGGTTTGTAGATTAGACATGCAATCCTGGGATAAAACATGTCAAACATAAGAAGATCATGAATTACCTACTACTTCCTCATGAGCTAAAACAGAGGCACAAAACAGGAGTAAATTTGAATAATTTCGAGATTGTACAAGAAAGTCTTCGTTAGGATGGCCGGTAAATACCACATAGGAAGGTATGGTGGACTCATATGGAATAACTGGTTTGAAAGGATTTGTATGCACAAGCAGAATTCCGCTTAGTGCGAGCGAAGGCTAGCAAGAGACTGGGAAGCGACCAACTAGAGAGCAATAACGGTCATAATCATGCAGAGCGACAAAGCAACATTGAATTGGGCATGAAAGTGATATAACTATTCTGAAACTCAAAGATCATCAAGGCAAAGCAGACTTTTTAGTCTTAAACATGTGTAAACATGTGCCAAGTCAATCCAAGAATTCTCCAAAGGGAAATACCACCTTAGTATACCAAACTATGAACAATGCAATGCATGTAAATCATTTCAATAACACATTATATACTCTAGCTATTTGAGATTAGCCACAAGGAAAGCATGAACCACTGGGAAAGCATTGTAAACATAGCACTATATCGCTACAAGCTGGTCTCTAGATCATAAGTACAGGCATATGTACAAAAGTAGAAACAAGAAGAGTTCATACCGGTTTTCCTTGTTGCTTCCCTTCCGTCGATCTTCGTCATTACTGCCTTGTCACTTGCACGATCGAACTTAGGAAATATAATTAAATGCCATCACGGACTCGAGCTGAACTCTGAAAACAAAGAAAACTAAAGAGAGAAAGGAAATCTTTTTGGGTTTTTTCAAAGGTTGAATGAAAGCAAAAGAAAGAGAAAATCTTTTTGTTTTTTTTTTGCAAAGAAAGAAACAAAGAAGAACGGGCAAAAACTTCGAAAAGATCAAAGCAAACAAAAATAAAACGGATAATACAATGGAAAAGTGAGAAGGGCACGTACTCCCCCAAGCTTAGGCTTTTGGCCTAAGTTGGTAGTAGCTACTGCCCCCAGGAGCCTCCTGCTCCGGGGTGGTACTGGTGAGTCCAAGGGTCGTATAAGGATTCCGGCGCGTACACCGAAGTCCTCGGATCCTCCCACGAAGAAGGGTCCGCACTCCAAGCAGAGGAAGACCCTTCACCAAACTGGGTGACGGTCTCCCCCTGAAAAGGTGGTAACTCACCATGCTCCTCCTCGTCGGGCACAACCCCCTCCATGGGGTTATGAAACTGATGCTGGACCATGAACTCATCGAACTGGATAACATCAAAAGACCATCCGTTCCTGCGAGAAAAATCAAACAAAAGAGGTGCAGGTAGACGGATCTTGCGTTCCGCGGTAGTTCCGAAACGCAAGATATAAACAAGGTTACCAAACTCAGAAGTCATGCTAACAAACTTATGCCTTTTCATAGCAGCAAGATCAAAACTTAAATAAGTAAAAGGCTTATCATCAGGCTGTGGGGTGCCTTTAAGATACTCTAAGATAAGTGTGGCATAAAAGCCACCAAATAAATCTCCCTTGTTACCGTTCATAGCAAGGCGTCGAGCAATTAAGGCACCCACATTATAATCAAACCTCCCTGAGAGGGCGGTTGCCAGGATAGCAATATCTGGCGCAGAAATGTTGCTCGTGTTGTCACGAGCTAACATCCCTCTAGCAACATAATACGCAAAATACCTGAGGTGAGGGAATAAGATGCTGGAGATTTTTGACCGATGAATATCCCTCGTATCCATGCTGCAGAGAGAGTTGAAGACGGTTCTCAGCTCGGAGGGCTGAGAGGTCATCTTCGCCGTCCGCCCAACGTTTGGCACACCTATTATTTCACAAAACTTTTCCAAGGGCATGGTCAAAAGATTATTGTAAATTTTAAACTCAATAGAACTAGTATCATGGTTATATCTAAAACTGTTAATGAAACCGGAGGTGAGTTTTTGATACTGAGCAACACGACACGTGACGAGCCGTGTCAGACCTGCATTAGCACAAAGGTTATAAAACTCATCCTTAATTCCTGCAGCTTCAAGGAATTCATCACATGGGAACATCATCGCATGTGCTGGATTTGTGTCTTCCAACAACTCTAGGGGCACATGATCTTCATTGTAGCTCACCCTAGCAGTCGAGGGTGAAGCTGCGGCTCTAGTAACTCGATCGGAGCGCGCGGGCTTCTTCTTCTCAAGCCACCCCTTTGCCCTTCCTAACAAACTCATTTCTGAAATTTTTGGCAAATTACAAAAACAAGGATTTAAACAAAGTGGGTTAAGGCAAACTACTCAACTCACTTACCTAAGGCATAAACTTGCATCAAAACTTGGAAAATAAATTTCTACACATGCATGCAAGCTCATCTACACAGCACCAAGAACTACTAAATACTCACAAATGAAGCCACCAACCAAAAATCTAATTGGAGGGGTGGAGGAGTTACATACCAGGGAGTATTTGTTCAAAATCTCAGCTCGAATGATAGGCTGTAGAGAGAGATCGAAAATTGCCTCCAAGAATAGCAAGAACGCAAGAACAGGTGCAGAACTCGTGTTTTCGAAGAGAAAGAGAGAGAGAGGTAGAAGACTCACCTGGAGGCGGGATCTGTGGGCCCCAGGCGCCCTATGGGCGCGGCCAGGGGGCAGGCCGCGCCAGCTGGCCGCCTGGGCCACGGGTAGCCCCCCTGGTCAGCCCCAGGTGCCTCTGGGTCACTCCCGGCATGGAGATTTTAATTTTTATTTTTCTGGAATTTTTCTGAAAACTTCACTGTTGAAAATTTTTCGAAGTTCAAAAAGCTGCAAAACTTTCTGAAAACTTAAAGCAGTGATTAGTATTGTGAAGCTTCAAAAACACAAACACTTGGTACAGCAAGGAGAACAAAAGCTAAAACAAATGAAAACATAACAAGCTCAACTTTTTACCTATATAAAACATGCTCACTAGTAAGGTTGATCAAGTCTTACCAACAAACCGGCGATATATAGAGCAAAAAGTCCCACCTCTTACGAAGTGATCATTGCACCTTTACTTTAATGGACATTGTCCCCACCATAATAGTTTTGTATTTGTGGTGCACATGTAGTGGACAGTCCCATTCTCCAATCTTCACGGTCTCGATATTTTCTATAGAGTTGAGGCCATGCCTCTTGTCGGTCTTCCTTGGAAAATACACCATGTGCTCTTTATCATTCACATGGAAGGTAACCTTTCCTTTATTGCAATCAATAATAGCACCTGCGGTGTTAAGAAAAGGTCTACCAAGAATAATGGACATGCTCCCATCCTCGGGCATGTCAAGCACGACAAAATCAGTAAGGATCAAACAATTAGCAACTTCTACGGGAACATCCTCACAAATACCTATCGGGACGGCTGTTGACTTGTCAGCCATCTGAAGAGAGATATCTGTAGGAATTAGTTTCTCTAAACAAAGCCTCTTGTAAAGAGAGAAAGGCATAACACTCACTCCTGCTCCAAGATCACATAAAGCAGTTTTGACATAATTATTCTTTATGGAGCAAGGAATGGTGGGTATACCTGGATCACCAAGCTTCTCAGGAATCTTGCCACTGAAAGAGTAGTTAGCAAGCATAGTAGATATTGCTTCATTAGGAACTTTTCTTTTATTAGTAACAATATCTTTCATATATTTTGAATAGGGAGGTAACTTAATAGCATCAGTCAAAGTGATTTGAAGAAAAAGAGGTTTCATCCACTCACAAAACTTATTGTAATGCTCTTCTTCTTTATATTTGAGAGACTTACCTGGAAAGGGCATGGGTTTATGTATCCATGGTTCTCTTTCCTTCCCATGTCTTCTTGCGACGAAGTCTTCTCTAGTGTACTTCTTGCGTTTGTCAGGTGCTTCTTCTTCTCAAACTTCAGGCGGATCATTCTTCTCCTTATCCTTATCTTCAGGTTCGGCACCGTCTTCAGTCTCAGCATCGGAGGTAGATATACTGTTGGGATCAACAGCTGGCTCTTCACTTGTAATAGGATCATTGGAATTGTCAGCCTCCTTTTGTTTCTTCTTCTTTGGAGAGCCAACAATTTCTTCTTCCTGCATTTGAGAATCTTGCTCGATTCTCCTCGGATGCCCCTCTGGATAGAGAGGATCTTGAGTGCTAGTTCCTCCTCGGGTCTTAATCCCAAAGGCCTGTAAATCATCTTGTTTGGTATTGTTAGCAAGCAAATCTTTTTGCACATTAGAAATTTGTTCAAGCTGAGTTTGAACCATACGAAAATGCTTCACAAGACATTTAACATCATTAACTGTTCTACCTAGAACATCAAGCAAACTTTTGATAGCAAGGGAATTATCATGCAATTGACTTTGTATCCTCTCATTAAAATGACTTTGCTTCATAATAAAATTATCAAGCTCATCTAAACATTGATCAGGAGGCTTACCATGAGGGATGTCACTTGCGTTGAAATCTAAAAGAGAGTCTACCTCTACCATAGGAGGGTGAGTGGTAGGCTCACACAACTTCTCAATAGGGGGTAGATTCTTCACGTCTTCAGTTTTAATATCCTTCTCTTTAATAGACTTCTTTGCTTCTTGCATATCTTCGGGGCTTAGAACAAGCATGCCCCTCTTCTTTGGTGGTGGAGGTGGTTCAGGGACGGACCAATCTTCATGGTTTTTGGCAATCCTGCCCATCAATTCTTCTGCATCGTCCGGTGTTCTTTTCCTGAAAACACAACCAGCACAACTATCCAAATAGGACCTGGATTCATCAGTTAGACCATCATAAAATATATCGATTAATTCATTCTTAGGGACTCCATGTCCTGGTCTAGCCTGGATCAGACTACAGTACCTCCCCCGAGCTTTAGGAAGGTGCTCATCCTGCAACTGTTTAAAGTTATAAATTCTTTGTAAAGCAGCATGTTGCATATGAGCGGGAAAGTACTTATCAACAAAAGAGTGAGCTAAGTCTTGAGGACTCTTAATGGAACCACATGGTAGTGCATCATACCATCTTTTAGCACATTCCTTCAAAGAGAAAGGAAGAAGCTTAGTCACATAAAAGTTTCGTATCTTTTCATTCGTGGTAAACAAGCCACCCAACTCAGTGAGTTTGGTCAGGTGTGCAATAGCATCATTATTTTCTGTGCCATAAAAGGGGTCAGCTTCAACCATAGATATAAGTGAAAGATCAACAGAGAAATCATAATCAGGATCATTGATGCATATAGGAGATGTAGCAAATTCAGGATCAGGAACAGTCTTGTTCTTCAAGGAGTGTTTTTCAAGCAGCTTCTTAATAGCTTCAGGGTCAAAGTCGGCAAACTCTGTCAGTTCCCTGCATAAATCATCATCAAGCATAATGTAATCATCATCAAGGAGTCTCTCCTTGAGTTTACTCAAATCAGGATAATCATAAGTTCCACCAATAGGGTAGCGAGTAACAGGAATTTCAATTCCAGATTTTTTTGTAGCAGCAGCGATCTGTTTCTCAAGAGCATAACCAAGTGAACCAATATCATCAAGAGTAGTAGAAGCATCATCAAAAGTATCGGACATAGTAACAGATTCAGTAGAAGCATCATGTGGTGGTGGTGAGGCAAACTTACTCATAACAGAAGGTGAATCAAGTGTAGCACTAGTGTTCAGAACAGTACCTCTTCTTGTAGTGGATAGTAAGATCAGAACCTTGGGCTCTCCTTTCTTACCCATAGCGGATGAAGTGCAGCAGGTAGGATACTTCAAGTAGACTTGTAAATATTGCTATGCTCCCCGGCAACAGCGCCAGAAAACGGTACTTGATAACCCTCAACCGTAAGGGATCGAGATAGTCTTCGCGGGTAAGAATAACCCAATTTATAGATTCGACACACGGGGAGCCAAAGAGTATTTATAAGCTTTGACAGTTGAGTTGTCAATTCAACCGCACCTAAAATATACTTACTTGCAACAAAAGATAATGGTAACGGTGATATGATAGTGATGGTGGTGACAGCAAAAGTGAACAGCAAAAGTAACAACTAATAACCAGCATGATTGAAACACTGTAGGCTAGGGAGATGGATGGTTGGGCGCTGCATGGATGAGATACATCATGAATCTAACTTGGGGCAAGGCACACAGAAAAGTAATGATCATCTAGGCAAATATCAAACATTAGGTATGTATCCCACAGGTAGTTGTACGTGCTTGCAATAAGAACTTACACAACATCTTTTGTCCTACCATCCCGCTACGAACGGGGCCAAAAGGAACTTATGGAGATTAAGGTACTCCTGTCAAAGAGCACCGGAACAAAGCAATAAACTCAATGGATACATGGAATCCTCAAATTATGGACCATCCCCTTTGGTGTCCCAAACTGTCACCTTTGGGATCGCCGGTTCCGGACCATAATAGGTGCAAACAACTCATAGATAGGATCAAGAACACAAATATATTCATGCAAACACATAGGGTTCAGATCTGAAAACATGGCACTCGGGCCCAAAGTGACAAGCATTAAGAGCAACAAATTGAAGCAAAGATGATAAACACCAAAGTAGATGATAGGCAACATGCCCCCAACAATCTGATAAACAATTACATGATCTAACTCATCCAATCCCTACCATCCCCTTTGCCTACAGCAGGGAATTACTCACACATGGAAGGAGAAGTCATGGAGGGAGGATGGAGTGGTGATGATGATGACGATGGCGACGATCTCCCCTCTCCGGAGGCCAAATCAGCCTCCAGATTAGCCCTCCCAAAGAGAACAGAGGGTGGCGGCGGCTCCGCGACGGAAACTGGAAAAACGACTTCTGTTCTGGGGTTTCCTCGCCACGGAAATAAATAGGAGCCAAGGTAGGGCACCAGAGGGGGGAGGACCCTCCCAGGCAGCCTCCTGGCGCGGCCAGGGGTGGGGCCGCGCCAGCAGGGCGCCTGGGGCCCCCCTGGCTGCCCTCTGGCCCCACTTCTGGCACAATGGCCCTTCGGGTGCATGGATTTTCTATGATTTTTCTTGGAATTTTCTGAGACACCTAAAAATCCATTTTCTTGCACACAATAAAACCATACAGGCAGCTCTGCTTAAAACAGCGTCAGTCCGGGTTAGTTTAGTTCAAATCATGCAAGAATGAGGGCAAAACAATAGCAAAAGTGTTTGGAAAAGTAGATACATTTGAGACGTATCAGCGCAACATTCATGTGCATGATTCAGAAGTCTCTGCTGAAGCAAATCAGTCAGAATGTGGAAGCGTACATGGACGACATTGTCGTCAAGTCACGTAAAGGTACCGACTACTGGCTGACCTCGATGAAACATTTGCGAACTTGAGAAGTTATGATAGCAAGATCAACCCGTCGAAGTGCACATTTGGAGTCCCGGGTGGAAAGATACTCGGTTTTCTCGTTTCTGAATGGGGAATCAACGCAAACCCAAAAAAGGTCAACGCAATCCTCCGAATGAAACGCCATGTGCATGTGCATGACGTTCAGAAGCTTACTGGCTGTTTGGCTCCATTGAGTCGATTCATCTCGTGTCTCGGTGAAAAGGCATTACCTCTTTACCGACTGATGAAGAAGTCTGGCAAGTTCGAGTGGAATCCTGAAGCTGAAGCGGCGTTTGAGGAGCTCAAAGCCCTGCTTTCCACCCAGCCGGTGCTTGCTGCCCCAGTCAGCACGGAGCCTCTGTTATTATATATCGCAGCCACTGGGCAAGTTGTCAGCACAGTGCTCATGGTCGAGCGGGAAGAAGAAGGCAAGGCCTACAAAGTTCAACGCCCTGTCTACTACATTTCTGAAGTCTTGACTCCATCTAAGCAGAGATATCCACATTATCAGAAGCTTGTGTATGGGATCTACTTGACCGCCAAGAAAGTTGTGCATTACTTCTCAGATCACTCAATTTCAGTCGTCAGCGACGCCATGTTATCTGAAATTCTGAACAATCAGGACGCAACCGGTCGAGTGGCTAAATGGGCGATTGAACTCCTTCGGTTAGATATCAAGTTCGAAGCAAAGAAGGCAATCAAGTCTCATGCAATAGCGGATTTCGTTGCTGAGTGGATTGAACAAGAACAACCGACTCGAGTTCAGTCAGATCATTGGACTATGTTTTTTGATGGATCCAAGATGCTGAGTGGATTCGGTGTAGGTGTGGTTTTGGTTTCCCCCAGAGGCGACAAGCTCAGCTATGTCCTCCAAATTCACTTTGATTCTTCAAACAATGAAGCTGAGTATGAGGCACTTTTGTATGGGTTGCGTATGGCCATCTCACTCGGCGTCCGTCGCCTGATGGTATACGACGACTCAGACTTAGTGGTCAATCAAGTGATGAAGGAGTGGGATGTCAGGATCCCAGCGATGACCTGTTATTGCAACGCAGTAAGAAAGTTGGAGAAGAAGTTTGAAGGGTTGGAACTCCACCACGTGCCTAGAATCAAGAATAAACTTGCTAATGATCTGGCGAAGATAGGTTCCACTCGGAAGCCTATCCCCAGTAATGTGTTCTTGGAACATCTCCACACCCCATCGGTCAAAGAAGACCCCTTCACAGAAGAGCCCCCGCAATCGATAAGTTCTACCAATCCGACTGAGATCGAAGTCCCAGCTGTAGTCGACTTGATCATGGAGGTTTTAGTGATCACTCTCGACTGGGCAGTCACGTATATCGCGTACCTGCTCAAACAGGAACTCTCAGAGGACAAAGATGAGGCTCGCCAAATTGTCCATTGATCCAAAGCCTTCACGGTGATACAAGGGCAGCTTTACAGAGAAAGTGTCACGGGAGTCGCCCAGCGTTGCATTATCCCGGAGGAAGGTCGAATGATTTTGAATGAGATCCACTCGGGGAACCGTGGTCACCATGCATCCTCTCGAACCATTGTTGCCAAAGCATATCGAGCCGGATCCTACTGGCCGCCAGCAAATGAGATGGCAAAAGATATAGTCGACAAGTGTGAAGGCTGTCAGTTCTACTCAAACATGTCCCACAAACCTGCGTCTGCTTTGAAGACTATCCCGTTGGTCTGGCCATTTGCAGTTTGGGGATTAGACATGGTCGGGCCCTTCAGGACTGGCAGAAGCAGTTTCACTCATTTGCTTGTGGCAGTCGACAAGTTCACCAAATGGATCAAAGTCAAGCCTATCAAGAACCTTGGTGCAAGCACCGCCGTCAGTTTCACCAAAGAACTAATATTCATATATGGAGTCCCTCACAGCATTATCACTCATAATGGCTCCAACTTTGATTTTGATGGATTTAGGGCATACTGCACTTCCCAAGGCACTCGAGTCAACTACGCATCTGTTGCGCATCCGCAGTCGAATGGGCAGGCAAAAAGGGAGAATGGCTTGATCCTTCAAGGACTGAAACCACGACTGATGCGCAATCTCAAGCATGCCGCTGGAGCTTGGGTGACTGAGTTGCCGTCTGTTTTTTGGGGACTGAGAACAACTCTGAACCGGTCGATTGATCGGACTCCCTTCTTTATGGTATATGGTGCTGAGGCTGTACTTCCGAGTGACTTGCTGCACAACGCTCCCCGGGTAGAACTCTTCTCAGAAGCTGAAGCAGAACAGGCATGCCAAGACGTAGTCGACCTCCTGGAAGAAGATCGCGGGATGGCTCTAATCCGGTCGACCATATATCAAGAAGACCTGCATCGATTCCATGCCCGTAATGTCCGAGGCCGAGCAATCCAGGAAGGAGATCTTGTACTCCGAGTACATCAGAAACGACCTCACAAGCTCGCTCCAGCCTGGGAAGGCCCCTTCATCATCACCAAAGTGCTCCACAACAGGGCATATCACCTCTACAACATGGCCAATAAAATAAACGAGCCACGCTCGTGGAATGCTCTGCTCCACTGCTTTTATACTTGAAACACTCGAACAGATGAGTTGTAATAAGAATCCTTCAGTTTGCTTATCAAAGACAAGTTTTTGGCAGTATCATAATGGTTGTTGTTCCAAAAGCATCCCCCAGTGGATGGCTTAGCCGCGAATCCGATTCGCCTAAGTTTCAAAGACACTCCGAGTGAAGAGCAACCCGCTCACTCGGGGGCTTAGCTGGAATCCGATTCGCCTAAGTTTTACAAAACACTCCGAGTGAAGAGCAACCCTCTCACTCGGGGGCTTAGCTGCGACCCCGTACTCACCTAAGTTTCACAAAACACTACGAGTGAAGAGCAACCCTCTCACTTGGGGGCTTAGTTGCGACCCCGTACTCGCCTAAGTTTCACAAAACACTCCGAGTGAAGAGCAACCCTCTCACTCGGGGGCTTAGCTGCGACCCTGTACTCGCCTAAGTTTCACAAAACACTCCGAGTGAAGAGCAACTGTCGGGGGAAACTGTCCGCCACGAACACCTATGGGACCGGAGCCCCTTGTCTATGCGGTACGAGGGCGGAGGGAGCACAAAGAGCAGATCGAGGCAGACGCGCGGGCAGTTTTTACCCAGGTTCGGGCCGCACGGATGCGTAAAACCCTACTCCTGCTTGGTTGTGTATTGAGTTGAGCGCTCGGGAGCTTGAAGAAGCAGCTACACCGTGCGTGGAAGTAATCTAGGTTTCGAACCGAACCCCCCCCCCACGTTGTGCATGGGCCTCCTTTTATAGTGCAAGGGGTCACCGACAGGTGTCAACGTAGGAGAAAGGGGTAAAAATGTAAAAGAGGTGGTAGTTGTAACAGTGCGGGGACAGTGGAGCTACAGTACAGAACAGTGGTCTATACCTACTTTAACAGTGGGGGACAAGGGCATTTAATGCCCGTCGCCGTCGACCCCAAAAGCTCCCGCCGTTGCGTCTCCGTCTGCCACGGCGATGGATCCACTGCCGTGGAGTGCCACCGTGTCCCCCAGGCTGCACAGCCATCCGCCACGCGTCCCTGGAGTGGCCCCAGGGCGACGCGTGGGCCGATGAGCTGGAGCGCGGGCACACAGCGCACCTCCCCCGGCAAGCACCTTGCCGGGGATCTCGACCTTGCCGGGCCCGGAAGCTTGCCGCTCCCCGAGCCCTTGCCGGGTCTTCTAAGATAAAATCTTCTATTCGTCCTGACAAGCTCCTCTTGCCAGGGCCTCGTGCTAGTTAAGCAATCTCGAGCCTGGGACGGCCTTCCCGGCAAGCTCCTCTTGCCGGGGTCTTGGTCTTCTGTCTTATATACTTTGTTTTTGAATGGCTAGATAAGGGGCAGGAAGGTCTCCGGCAAGCGCGTGGTGAACCCTGCCGCGGGGAGCTGCCGCTGCCCGTGCACAAGTTGGGGTACTAGGGTACCCCTACCTTAGTACACCGACAGGAGCCCCCGGGCCTGGGCCACACACGGTGCCGAGCGCTGTTGGGCCAGGCCCAAAACAGTGCACGGGCACCCGCGGCCCGCGGCGCGCCGAATCCACTTCCATATCCGCCGCACCCCACGGCAACGGCACGCGTCGATTGCGGCGCCGTGGGATGGGACGTGCCCACGATTTCTTTAATGGGAAGGGCGAAACGCCCCCCACTCTCCCATAAAAGCAGAGAGAGCGGCGCGGTTCCCCTCCCTGCGCACTCATTGCCATCGTCTTCTTCCTTAGATTCCTCTGCGCTTTGCCTCTACTCCTCCGCCACCACCAAGCTCTTCGTCCCCTTCCTTCCACCGCGTCCGCCATGGCCCCAAAGACCGACAAGGCGAAGTCGGAGAAGTCCAAGCGGGAGAAGTCAGATCAGGCGGCGAAGCTCGCCGCGTACCGGAAGGAGCACATTGTCTTCGCGCCGAAGCTCGGCGTGCGGGAGCTTTGGAACAAATATTATTTGTTCTGGGCCAAGGAGACCCCAGCGCACCCCCGCACGCGCGCCTACCCGGCCGTCGCCAAGGACCACTACCCCGGCGGGTATTACTTTTTCGCAGCCTTCTTCCACTGCGGTCTGTGCCCTCCCTTCTCAAACTTTTTCTGCGATATCATGAATACTTATGGCCTCCACCTCCTCGACTTCACTCCCAACGCCATCCTCACCATGTCCGTTTTCGCACACATGTGCGAAAACTTCGTAGGAATCCAGCCCAACGTAGCTCTCTTTAGGCACTTTTTCATCCCCAGAGTAGAGGCCGACGCCCACCTCTCCGGAGGAATCTCTTGGGTGTTTAGGCTGAATAAGAAATCAGCCTACTTGCCGGGGGAGCTCCGCGGCAAGTGGGAAGAGTGGCGCGCGGAGTGGTGCTGGGTCGTTGAGGAGCGGCCGCAACACTTCACCGCGCCGCGCACATCGCCCATCGTGCGCGGCAGGGATTGGAGTAATTTCGATTCCGACGATTCCAAGCTGGATATCGCTCTCGTCAGAATCCTTCGTCTTCGGATGGCGCCGCTGTCTGTCGCTGAAGTGGGCGCGGACTTTCTTCGTCGCCGGATCGCCCCCCTCCAAGACCGGAAAAGGCCGGCGTGGCAATACGGCGGCCCGGCAGACATCATGAGGCTGCGCCCCGGCCTCAATTTTAACTTCACAACACTCGAGCTGCGGGGTATGGTCAGGGAACTTTTCAAGTTCGACCCGGCACACCCCGAGTACTTCCGCGCTCCCCGGGGAGTGGTGCCGCTCTGCGCCAGCAGCGCCCGGGATCGCCTTGTCGCTATGATGCCCGCGTGCGACTCTCATGGATTGGAGCGCACGTGGATTGCGCCCAAGCCTATCGACGTCCTCGAGTTCTACGACAACCTTGTGGAGGTGTTGGAGAAGACGGACGATCTCAAGCTGCACACGCGGGCCACCACCGACCAAGAGATTGCTTACATGGCTTCTCGCGCTGAAGAAGTCGCCGCAGCCGCGGCGGCGGGAAACTTTGGATACACACCCGCGGAGGCGGAAGCCTCCAGCCAGGCGGATAAGGAGGAGATTCGCAAGCTGTTAGAGCTCCCTCCCGACGCGCTCGCCGGGGTCCCCTCGCTGAGGCACTCCGGGATCAATGGGATCGCGACGGAGGCCGCGGCAATGGAGGGCACAGCCGGAGGAAGCAGGGGTGCCGCGAGGAGCGAAGGCGCCGGACGAAGCGGGGCCACCAAGGGGAAGGGGCCCGCAGTGCAAGGCGCTGGGGCCAGCGAACTGGCCGAGGGAGAGGAGGGGGAGGAGGAAGACACCGGCGGATCCACCGAGCTCTACGCCGACGACCTCTCCTCGTCGGAGAGCTCCCCGCCCCCGGCGAGCCCGAAGCAGTCCCCATTGAAGCGTCTCCGCAAGGCGGCGACGGGGGAGCAGGCGCGAGCGCCCCGGCAACAGCCAGCTCGCCGGGCAGCTCCCCGGCCGAGCCAAGCCGTGCCAAGGGCGACCGGCGTGCCGGCCACGACAGAGGCCCCGCGCGCGCGGACCACGACGGAGGCGTCCCGCAGGCCGGCACCGAGCCGGCAAGGATCTTCTCGGAGCGGAGCAGCTGCTCCGCCCACTTCTCGGGCGCCGGCCACCACAGGGGCTGGGCCTACGCAGCCCCCAGCCCCGGTGGCTCCGAAACGCGCGAGGGAATCTTCATCCTCCGCTCCTCGCGCGAACGCGCCCACCGTGGAGTTTGACTTCTCCGCGCTGAGCGAGGACGACGAGGAGGACCAAGAGTAAGGACCCGAGACCTTACTCCTTCTTGATTTTTATATCTCGATTGTTGCTGACGCTTGACTTTGCTTGTTGCTTGTGATTGCAGGACCTTGGAGCAGCGCGCGAAGAGGGTCAGGGTGCCCACAGTTGAGGTCGTAGAAGACCCATCCGTCGCGGAAGCAGGGATCGCACCGGAGCCGAGCTTGCCGGACCCGAGCGCCGCTCCGGGGAGCAGCCCCCAGCGCAGCCCCCAGCGTAAGTTAGAGGTTTACTGTTTTTGCTCGTCGGGGCGCGCTTAGGGCTTTGATCTCTCTTTCTTTCTTTTTTTTTTTTGAATGTCTTGGTTCTTCTATCTTCTCTTGTGCAGAGGTGGAGCCGCAGCGGGAAGAGCGCCCGGAGACCGTCACCGAGGAGCCGCAGGCCCCGCCGTCCCCGGCAAGGCAAAACTCTCCGGCAAGGGAGAGCGCTCCGCCAAGGGCGGGTACTCCGCCAAGGCAGAGTACCCCGCCAAGGGCGAGCAGCCCGGCGAGGACGGCCACTCCGCCAGGGCCGAGCTCCCCAGCAAGGGAGCCCGCCGCAGAGGACGTCCGCCAGGGTACGTTCTGTACTTGGTTTTCTTGACTTTGCTTCTTTTTGGGTCTTTGCTTGATTTTGAACTTCTTTTTCTTCTTCTCCTAGATCTTCCTCCTCCTCCTCCCGCGCCGATGGAGACCGAGGTCATCAATATCGAGGATGAGGAGGGCGCGCAGGGCGGCGGCGATGACGTTCCCGTCGTCGTGGAGATGGCCGAGGCCACCGAGGAGGCGACCGAGGCCACCGAGCCGGCCGCGCAGGAGGCCACTCCGGCCGCTGACGCCGCGACCGGGGAGGGGGACGGCGACCGCACCGCCGGCCCGGAGGTGGCGGGAGCACCGGATGCTACACCGGCCGCCGGCCCCTCCACCGGCGAGAAGCAGGCGTACTATCTTCGTGCCCCCAATGGCGTCTTTATCCAAGTGCCTTGGGGGTCTTCATCAAGAGCTCCCGCGGAGGGCGAGGCGTTTGACGGAGAAGTCCTCGCCTCCGCGGGTCTGACAGTCGTCGAGGCGCCCGGCGAAGGAGATGGGCCCGAGGAGGAGAAGCTTCTCCACCAACTCCTGGCCCTTTACCGGGCCAGGCAGGCGAAGCTTGCCTCCCGGGAAGCCCTTGCTGCCCAGGCCGCCGCCGAAATGGAGAAGCGTGCGGCGGAGCTCAGCGCTGCCCACAAGGCGGGCCTCCGCGAGGTGGCGGAGGAGCGCGAGCGTCTCGCCGGTGAATATCAAGAGTGGCTGTTGGAGAAAGCCGAGGCTGAAGAACAGCAACGGCTCGCCGGGGTGGAGATGTCCCGGCGAGAAGGAGAGCTCGCGCAGCGAAAGGTGGATCTCGACTCCCATGAGGAGGACCTTGCCGCTCGCGAGGCTGCCCTTGGCGGGGAGCTGAAGGAGGCGAAAGCCGCTGCTGCTGCCGCGGAAGACGCCAAGAAGGAGCTTGCCGCCAAGGTTGAACAACTGGAGAAGGCGGTGAAGGTGAGCGCCGAGAAGGTTGCCGCGCTCATCCTGGAGCGCGAGAAGGATGCTCACACCAACTCAGAGCTCCAGGTGAGTTTGTCCCAGAGGGGTGACGAGCTGAAGGCCGCCAAGAATTCCATTGAAGACTTGGAGCTGAAGGTCACCACCCTGAAGGAATCGCTTGATGCTGCCCGGGCCCAGGAGGCAAAGCTGAAGGATGAGCTCCGCAAGGAGCGAACCTTGATGGAGAGCGTCAACAAGGCCTCCGAGCTCTTCCGGCAGACTATCGAGGTGTGGACCGAAGAGCTGGTTTCTTCTGCATCCAACATTGACCAGGAGTTGCTTGCTTTGAAGGTCGAACATCTTATCTACTCACCGGATCCAGACCTCCCGCACAGCGCCAAGCTCAGCCTCTTCTTCAGAGGCGTCGCTCCGGCCCTTGCAGGTCTCCGGAACCGCATCCCCGCGCAGCTGGCCGAGGAGTCGCGCCGTCTCTGCGCAGGAACTCTGGAGCGGGTCTTGACGAAGATCGTGTTCCGCAATCCGGGGATCAACCTTACGAACGTTCTTCGCAGCTTGCCGGCGGATGCAAACACGGAGGCCCTGAAGGAGCAGGTCGGCCATATCATCGCCAAGGTGGCAAAGCTTGGCAGGAAGGAGGGCGACCGCGTAGACTAGGGCCCCATTTATCTTTATCTTTTTGTTGCTGCACGTTATGTTATGAACTCATTAGTCCATTGCGACAAGTTATCCTTGTAAGATATTTGCTTTACTTCAATCAATCAGTGCAATGTTATCTTCCTTGTTCCAATCTTTGACTTTGTACGTTTTTCACCCTACGCTCCCGGGGAGCTTGCCGGAAAGGGGCCCTTGCCGCGAGCGCTGAGTGCTGGACTCTGAGCAGCCTGCTGGCCAAGGTCCTCGCCGGCAAGCAACCTTGCCGCAGCAGGTCGCAACGCACTTAGCTTGCTGAGTGTACTCGGAAACGAGGCAAGGGCGCGACACTTGTCGCAGCTCACTTGAATCGTTGAGTGGACTCGAAAACAAGATAAGGGTGCGGCAAGCTACGGGTAGGTTCCTCCGCGCACAGGTTTCCCATACAAAGTGTGATCGTTCAAGGAAGACAACCAAAATTTAAAATTTGAACTGGTCAAATTCTAACAACTTATCTTTCATATGCTGCTTGCTCATGTTGTTTGCTTTCCGGTAAGGCTCTTCTTACTTGAACGGCACTTAGTCCCTCCTCCATCTCCTTCCCCCCCGGCAAACTTGTGCGCGAGGAACGTTCCTTCTGCTTAAGAGAAAAAGGAAAAGGAGAGGGAAACAAGCATATTGCCTTTCGGCGTAATAGCGCTTACCGAATGTCTAAGTGTTGCATCAAATGCCAAATAAAACATGCAAATAGCAAAGAGAAGCATGCGAAAGGCAATCGATGCGAAAACACGAAATCTTTACTGATGCACGGGGTCTGCGCCCGGCTTTGTACAAAGGGTTACATGCAACAGCGGCAAGGCTTGTACAAAAGGTGGTTGCCGGAGCGGATCACGGCAACCGCGCCTTAGGGGTGAAACTTGCGAAGATGCTCTATGTTCCAGGAGTTGCTCACCGGTAAGCCTTCTTCGGTCTCGAGGCGGACAGCGCCGGGCCTCGTAACTTGTCTCACCCGATAAGGGCCTTCCCACTTTGGCGTCAACTTGTTGGAATTCTTGGCGGACTGAACACGCCGAAGAACAAGGTCGCCTTCCTCGAGACTCCTGGCCTTGACTTTGCGGCTATGGTAGCGGCGCAAAGCTTGCTGGTATCGAGCAGCTCGTACAGCAGCCTGGAGACGTCCCTCCTCAAGGAGCAATGCGTCATCTTGCCGCAGTTGCTCTTGCTCGAGCTCATCATAAGCGAGCACTCGAGGAGATCCGTATACGAGTTCCGTGGGGAGAACTGCTTCTGCTCCATAAACTAGAGCAAAAGGTGTCTGTCCGGTGGCTCGATTTGGTGTCGTTCTGATTGACCAAAGAGCCGCCGGGAGCTCCTTTATCCAATTCTTTCCGCACTTGCGCAGCCTGTCAAAGGTCCTTGTCTTGAGTCCGCGCAGCACTTCAGCATTTGCCCTCTCCGCTTGGCCGTTGCTCCTCGGGTGAGCAACAGAAGCGAAACAGACCTTGGCGCCAAGGTCTTGGACGTACTGCATGAAGGTGCGACTAGTGAATTGCGTACCGTTGTCGGTGATGATCCTGTTAGGGATCCCGAAACGGCAAACAATCGACCTGAAGAACCTGACCGCTGACTGTGCTGTCACCTTTCTCACTGGCTCCACTTCTGGCCACTTTGTGAACTTGTCGATTGCAACGTACAAGTACTCAAAGCCCCCGACAGCGCGAGGGAAAGGGCCGAGGATATCGAGCCCCCAGACCGAGAAGGGCCAGGACAAAGGGATTGTTTGGAGAGCTTGAGCTGGCTGATGAACTTGCTTTGCATGGAACTGGCACGCTTCACACTTAGTTACTAGTGCAGTTGCATCTTGGAGGGCTTCTTGCCAAAAGAACCCTTGCCGGAAAGCTTTCCCGGCAAGTGCCCTTGCGCCAATGTGGTGGCCGCATATGCCTCCGTGTATTTCTGCCAACAGCTTCTGTCCATCTTCCCTGGAGATGCACTTCAACCTGACACCATTGAGTCTTCTTCTGTACAGCTCGTTATCCACAAACTGATACATACTTGACTGCCTGGTTATCTTCTCTATCTCTTGAGGGTCGTCGGGAAGTTCTCCAGTTTGCAGAAAACGGACGATCTGCTGTGCCCATGCCGGAGCCCGGGGCTCGACGGCAAGGACTAAAGGCTCGAGGGCCGCTGCGGGAACCTCAGCTTCTACGGCAAGGACCTCTGGTCCTGCCGGAGCTGACGGTCCCCCGGCAAGCTCACCGGGGCGAGGCTTGTCGGGAACACTTGCTTCAACTGCACAAACCCGAGGGCTTGCAGGAGCAAACTGTTCCTCAGCGTTGTTGTTGATCTTGGGAACTTTGGCGGCGGGTTCAGGAAGATCCGCCGGCAAGTAGTCGCCGGAGACCAACTTTCTCTTCTTGGATTGCCCAATTGATGGTGTAACTGATGGTTGAGTCAGCTTGAGCAGAAAGGTCCCTGGTTCCACAGGTAACTTCATTGCGGCGCACTTTGAAAGGCCATCTGCAATCTCATTTTGGGCTCTTGGGACGTGCTCCATCTGCAAACCTTCAAAGTGCTCTTCAAGCTTTCTCACTTCATCGACATATGCTTCCATCAAAGGACTCTGATAGCTTTTGTTAACTTGTCGGACCACCAACTGAGAATCGCCCCGCACAATCAGCTTCCTGATCCCAAGTTCGGCCGCAATCCTGAGGCCGGCAAGCAAGCCTTCATATTCTGCGGTGTTGTTTGTCGCTTGCTCCCTGGGGAAGTGCATCTGGATAACATATTTGAGGTGCTCTCCGGTGGGCGCGATGAGTACCACGCCGGCACCGGCGCCTTGCAGCGAGAAGGCACCGTCAAAATACATTACCCATTCACTTGTCGCTTCTTGCACGGGTACGCTTGTTTCTTGAACTTCATCTTCTGGTGTCGGGGTCCACTCAGCAATGAACTCTGCCAAAGCTCGGCTCTGAATGGTTGAAGTACTTTCAAACTTGAGTCCGAAGCTTGACAGTTCCAGTGCCCACTCGACGATCCTGCCCGTTGCCTCTGGATTGTGCAATATCCTCTTCAACGGAAAGCGAGTGACCACTGTTATCTCATGGGCTTGGAAGTAGTGGCGCAGCTTCCTCGAGGCCATGAGGAGGCCGAAAAGCAATTTTTGCACACCAGAGTACCTTGATCTAGCTCCCTGGAGAAGGGAACTTACAAAATACACTGGGCGCTGCACCATCTTCTTCCGCACCTCTCCTTGTTCCTGCGCAGAGTCTTCCTTGTCGGGGCCAGAGCTTGTCGGGACAGCCCCCTGCTTGTCGCTAGATTCGCTTGCCGGTGATGCTGTCTCCTCGTCGGACTCCCTCTCCGCTACTAACGCAGCACTAACCACCTGGTTGGTTGCCGCTAAGTATAGCAACAACTTTTCCTGTGGTTTAGGTGCGACAAGTATAGGAGTGGAGGACAGGTACCGTTTCAAATCCTGCAACGCCGCCTCCGCTTCCGGAGTCCACTTCATGGGACCTGCCTTTTTCAAGATTTTGAAGAAAGGTAGGGCGCGTTCTGCGGATTTTGAAATGAACCTACTGAGGGCAGCAACGCAACCCGCAAGCCTTCTGACATCCTTGACGCGCTTCGGGGCTTCTATCTGCTCGATGGCTTTGATCTTGTCGGGATTGGCTTCAATCCCCCTCTGTGATACAAAGAACCCGAGAAGCTTGCCGGAGGGAACTCCAAAGACGCACTTCTCGGGGTTCAGCTTGAGTTGTATCCTGCGCAGGTTCTGAAACGTTTCTTCCAAGTCTTGAATCAGCGTTTCTTTGCTCTTGCTCTTCACCACGATGTCATCCATGTAGGCTTCTACATTCCTGTGGATCTGTGGCTCAAAAGCAGTGTACACTACCCTTGCAAAAGTTGAGCCTGCATTTTTCAGTCCAAATGGCATGCGGATAAAGCAATAGGTGCCACATGGAGTGATAAATGCAGTCTTCTCTTCATCTTCCTTAGCCATGAAAATCTGGTGATAGCCTGAGTATGCATCAAGAAAACAGAGTAGCTCACATCCGGCAGTGGAGTCAACGATCTGGTCAATGCGCGGCAAAGGGAAGGGATCCTTGGGACATGCTTTATTGACATCAGTGAAGTCTATACACAGTCTCCACTTCCCGTTGGCTTTGCGCACGACGACTGGGTTTGCCAACCACGTCGGATGGATCACACCTCTAACTAGGCCTGCTGCCTCTAGTTTCTTGATCTCCTCGTTGATGAACTCTTGGCGCTCCACGGCTTGCTTCCTTACTTTTTGCTTGATGGGCCGCGCATGAGGGCAGACAGCAAGCTTGTGCTCAATCACCTTCCTGGGAACACCGGGGATGTCAGATGGTTGCCAAGCAAACACATCGACATTCGCCCGCAGGAAGGCGACGAGCGCGCTTTCCTATTTGCTGTCAAGGGTGGCGCTGATGATGAAGGTACCACCAGTGCCATCCTCCTTTGCGGACACCTTCTTGGTTGCCGGAGGAGCAGCCATTCCTTTCTTGCTCTTGCCGGTGGAGCTCGATGGAACGTCCTCGACGGCAGCGCAGCACTCCGAAGAGGTGCGGTTGCCGGAGTGGGTCCCAGAGCACTTGCCGGACTTGGTCTTCGTCTTCTTCCCCCCGGGAGCTTCAGCGGCAAGAGTATCCTTCTCGGCCGCAGCTGCCGCATCCCGGTAGATCTTGTCGGCGCAAATAAGCGCATCTTTCTTGTCGCTGTGGACAGTGATGACGCTTATCGGCCCCGGCATCTTCAGCACGTTGTAGGCATAGTGGGAAGCTGCCATGAACTTGGCGAGGGCGGGACGGCCGAGTATTCCATTGTAGGGCAATGGAATATCAGCAACGTCAAAGGTGATGCGCTCAGTCCTGAAGTTGAGCTCCCCGCCAAAGGTCACCGGCAGAGTGATCTTTCCCTTGGGCTTGCTCCTTCCCGGGTTGATTCCTTGGAATGAACCGGTCTCTTCGAGCTCGCCGTCTTGAATCTGGAGCTTCTTGATCACAGCAGAGGAGATCAAGTTCAGCCCGGCCCCGCCGTCAACCAACATTTTGGTGACCTTGAGGTTGCGGATGGTGGGAGAAACCAGCATCGGCAAGCACCCGACCGCCGTGGTGCGGTCAGGGTGATCCTCAAGGTCGAAAACGATGGGCGTGCTGGACCATTTGAAGAGCCTGCGCGACTCCACGGGCGGCTCCGCTGCATTCACCTCACGCACCCACTGTTTCAGCTGGCGGTGGGAGGTGTGCAGGGAGGCGCCACCGTCGACGCACAGGACCTCCGTGGCCTTCTGGAACTCCTGCTCGCTGTTCTCGTCGTCCTCCATGTCTTCATCGTCGTCTTCGTCGTTGTCGCGGCCCCGGGGAGGTCGATCTCCTTGCCGCTGCTTGGCCTTGCCGCGGCGTCCTCCCCGGCCGTTAAACGGCCGCTTCTTGCTGGGCTCTTCCCCGCCACCTTGGGCCTTCTCCTTGTCGCGCCTCTCGTACTCAGCTTTTTGCTGCTCGACGAGGTACTCAACGCGCTTGCAGTTGGAAAGATCGTGACCCTTGGTGCGGTGAATCTTACAGTATTGCTTGTCGGAGCTACCCGGTTTGTCGGCCGCCGCCGCAGGGGCAGGCTCCTTGCCGGAGCCGCCAGCCTGCGCTTGCTTGGCGGGGGCCTCCTTGCCGGACTTCTCGACGGCAAGCACTTCCTTCTTGCCCTTCTTCCTGTTGTTCTGCCGCCGGCTCTTCTTTGCCGGGGCGGCGTCGTCGCTGTCGCTTCCCCCTGCGCCAGCATCCTCCCCGGGGAGTTTCCTCCCCTCTTCCGCGCGGGCGCACTTGTCAGCAAGAGCGTAAAGCTCGCTGACGTCCCTGATCTTGGTCATCGCCATCTCCTCACGCATGCGGCGGTTACGCACGTTCTGATGGAACGCGCTGATGACCGCGGCAGGGTGAACGTCTGGGATGTTGTGCTGCACCCGGCTGAAGCGTTGGATATATTTGCGCAGGGGCTCGCCTTCCTTCTGGGCCAAGATGTGGAGATCGCTCTCCTGGCCATGGGGTTTGTGGCCGCCGGTGAAGGCGCCAACAAACTGATGGCAGAGGTCGGCCCAAGAAGAGATAGAGCCTTCCGGCAAGTGCATGAGCCACGAACGGACGTTCGGCTTTAGCACGAGCGGGAAGTAGTTGGCTAGGATCTTCTCGTCGCGCCCCCCGGCAGCTTGCACTGCGATAGTGTAGACGCTGAGAAACTCCGAGGGGTGCGTCTTGCCGTCGTACTTCTCCGGTACGTCGGGCTTAAAGTTCTTCATACTGGGCCACTGGACGCGCCGCAGCTCGCGGGTGAACGCAGGGCAACCTGCCGCGTACGGCAAGTCGCCCGGTTCACCGGGCGCGGGTGCGTCGACAGTGTTCCCAGCTCTCTTGTCGGATTGTCGCCGAGCTTCTCGGCGGCGCTCGATCGTGGTCCGAGCGTCTTCATCTCGCCGGTCGTCGAGGACCTGGCGCTGGTCCCGACGGGCCCGCGGGTCCGACGAGGCTGTGGAGCCGTCGTCGGGGTTGTTCCGGCGGGGCGGCGTCTTCTGCTTCTGCGGCGGGGAGTGCACGCTTGTCGCACCCCCGGCAGTCTTGTCGCCGATAGCCTTCGTCTTCTCAGCCTGCCGCGGCCGTGAGGCCGACGGCTGCTGCGGAGAGTCGTTGTTGGCGAAGTCTATCAGGCTCCGGATAGTGGCCCTCCATTCCTCGGCCTTGTCGGCCGCTGGAGGAAAATCGAGGAGCAGCTGCGCCCTTGCGAGCGCTTCTGCCGGAGTAGTGGGGAACGCGGGCGAGCGGTGCGAGGAGCGGGATACGCTCGGACTTCTAACAACGTTAGAAGGAGCGGGGCCCCGCGCCGGCGCCTTCGCTTTGCTTGTGCCCGGACGGGGGTCCGGGGCGTCCCGCGAACCTCCGGTATGGCCTTGTCCCAGCAAGCGGATACCACCCCCCGTGGTATGGCGCTGCGGGGTCGTCGTATGTTGCGATGGACGTGGCGCGTCCACGGAGACCGAGGTCCGGTCGTCCGTCCTGTTCTTGGATCTGGTGGCACCGTGAGTGTCCTCGCCGGCAACCACCCTTCCGACGGCGTCTCCCCCGCCCACCGTTGGCTCTGGTGGCGGCGGATGAGACGCAGACGGGCCCCCGACCTCCGAAGGCTTCTTCTTCGGGGCCATGGAGTTGTCGCTGGTGAAGTTGTTGATGAAGCTGGAGAGGTTGATGGAGAATGCGCCCGCGCGAACGCCGGATCAGGTTCGCACAACCTCGACGCCCCCTACCTGGCGCGCCAAAGATGTCGGGGGAAACTGTCCGCCACGAACACCTATGGGACCGGAGCCCCTTGTCTATGCGGTACGAGGGCGGAGGGAGCACAAAGAGCAGATCGAGGCAGACGCGCGGGCAGTTTTTACCCAGGTTCGGGCCGCACGGATGCGTAAAACCCTACTCCTGCTTGGTTGTGTATTGAGTTGAGCGCTCGGGAGCTTGAAGAAGCAGCTACACCGTGCGTGGAAGTAATCTAGGTTTCGAACCGAACCCCCCCCACGTTGTGCATGGGCCTCCTTTTATAGTGCAAGGGGTCACCGACAGGTGTCAACGTAGGAGAAAGGGGTAAAAATGTAAAAGAGGTGGTAGTTGTAACAGTGCGGGGACAGTGGAGCTACAGTACAGAACAGTGGTCTATACCTACTTTAACAGTGGGGGACAAGGGCATTTAATGCCCGTCGCCGTCGACCCCAAAAGCTCCCGCCGTTGCGTCTCCGTCTGCCACGGCGATGGATCCACTGCCGTGGAGTGCCACCGTGTCCCCCAGGCTGCACAGCCATCCGCCACGCGTCCCTGGAGTGGCCCCAGGGCGACGCGTGGGCCGATGAGCTGGAGCGCGGGCACACAGCGCACCTCCCCCGGCAAGCACCTTGCCGGGGATCTCGACCTTGCCGGGCCCGGAAGCTTGCCGCTCCCCGAGCCCTTGCCGGGTCTTCTAAGATAAAATCTTCTATTCGTCCTGACAAGCTCCTCTTGCCAGGGCCTCGTGCTAGTTAAGCAATCTCGAGCCTGGGACGGCCTTCCCGGCAAGCTCCTCTTGCCGGGGTCTTGGTCTTCTGTCTTGTATACTTTGTTTTTGAATGGCTAGATAAGAGGCAGGAAGGTCTCCGGCAAGCGCGTGGTGAACCCTGCCGCGGGGAGCTGCCGCTGCCCGTGCACAAGTTGGGGTACTAGGGTACCCCTACCTTAGTACACCGACAGCAACCCTCTCACTCGGGAGCTTAGTTGCGACCCCGTACTCGCCTAAGTTTTACAAAACACTCTGAGTGAAGAACAACCCTCTCACTTGAGGGCTTAGCTGCGAACCCGTACTCTCCTAAGTTTCACAAAACACTCTGAGTGAAGAGAAACCCTCTCACTCGGGGGCTTAGTTGCGACCCCGTACACGCCTAGGTTTCACAAAACACTCCGAGTGAAGAGCAACCCTCTCACTCGGGGGCTTAGCTGC
>LR738710.1:735248496-735396758 GCA_902687465.1 Secale cereale | reverse complement strand
AAAACACTCAGAGTGAAGAGCAACCCTCTCACTCAGGGGCTTAGCTACGACCCCGTACTCGCCTAAGTTTCACAAAACACTCCGAATGAAGAGCAACCCTCTCACTCGGGGGCTTAGCTGCGACCCCGTACTCGCCCAAGTTTCACAAATACTTCGGGTGAAGAACAACCCTCTCACTCGGGGACTTGGTTTCTCTCCGAGCTGCGCCGTAAGTACTACGTACCTTTGCTCTCTGAGCCGCGCCATAAGTACTTTGCTCTCCGAGCTCCGAGCTGGGCCATAAGTACAATGTACCTCTGTTCTCTGAGTTGCACCACAAGGACAATGTCCGTTCTGAGTAAAGTACCAAGGTCCACTCGGAATCGAGAGGTCCGAAAGCAGCGGAAACAAAGCAATCATATTCCAAAGAAAACCAAGTTCAGATAAATCCCGCAAGGTTCGGGCATAAGTACTTGGGCATCAGGCCCGAAAGAGTTTAACGATTACAAAACCACTCGGCATTCCGAGGCAAATTGAATCAAGGCATAAAGTTTGTTCAC
This sequence comes from Secale cereale, assembly GCA_902687465.1. Lineage (NCBI taxonomy): Eukaryota > Viridiplantae > Streptophyta > Magnoliopsida > Poales > Poaceae > Secale > Secale cereale. The sequence continues at coordinate 735,396,219 of LR738710.1, read as the reverse complement.
TCCGCAGGAGGAGGGTATCTTGCAGGCCCAACAAATTCGTCCAGGTCGATTCCATCAGCAATGCGGGTGGCAGCATCGATGAAAGTATCCATGAATGATTGGAATTGAAGCTTCTTGGTGTTGGCGACCTTGACAGCCGCCAGCTTCTCTTCCATGGCCTCCTTACAATGGACACAGACCAGAGATAGAGCCACGTCAGCACCACACCAAGCAGACGACTTCTTCCATTCCCGCACTCGACCTGGGATCTCATTAAGCCGAGTCATCAGAGACTCGAGGTCATTTTCGAGCACCATTCCTCGCCAGAGCGCTGTGTCGATCCGCGACATCGCCACCTTCAGTCGTGCAAGATAACCAGTAATGCTGGCAAGGTGAGATTCCAGCCGCGGTACGTTCATCGCAACCTCATCCTTGACAAGAGAATTGCCAGGATCCAGACCTGTCTCGATCCATCCAGTCTGTTCCTCGAAGTTTTGGCAGAATTCTGCACATATAGAGATATGGTGAGTCGACAGTTGGATGGCGAGTCGACAGTTATGAATCAGTCAGACAAAGGAGGATACCTTCAAGCATGAGGTACATCTTTTTGGCGAGTCCTCCCATATAAGTCTCCAGCTCGTCCCTCTTCTAGGTGAGATCTCCAACTTTGTCATCCAGAGCCAGCTTCTCCTTCTTCAGCCGTGTCACTTCTTTGTTGGCCTCGTCAAGGGCAGTCTTCAGATTAGCATTTTCTTCTTCCAACTTGCCGACTGAAGCCAACTTCTGGTTAGCAAGTTCGGTCTTCTCCTGCGCCCCTGCCAAGTCGAGATCCTTCTGCTCCAAGGCTTGCTTCATTTGATCTATAAGAGATAACGCTCGTCAGATGAGCCTGAAGTGGTCGGTATTTCACTATACAAATTCCTTAGAGATAACGCTCGTCAGATGAGCCTGAAGTGGTTGGTTTTTCACTATACACATTCCTTCAAATACAGTCGACATGCTCTGTACCTTTCATACCAGATGCTTCATCTCTAGCTTTCTGCAAGTTCACCCTGGCCAGCCCCAGATCGAGATTGAGTTGGATCTGCTTCTTCTCAAGTTCCGCAAATTGAGTCCCGAACTCACAAGATTTCTACAGTCAACAAAAAAGACAAGTCAGTCGACAAGGATAAAGACAGTTGCTTCCAATTGATAAAGTGCAGAGATTGAATTACTACACCAAAAGAGTTCTAAGACTACTACCGAGTCAAAATTCAACAGTAGCCTCGGGGACTACACCCAGTGGGTGCACTTGGCGTGCCCCCACTGGTTCCCACTCGACACGATCCGTCCAGCATGAGTGAAAGGAGTAAAAAAACATTTGTTCTTAGACCACAACCGACTGCCCGCAGTCGACCATGGTCTCGAGGACTACACCCAGTGCGTGCACTTGGCGTGCCTCCACCGGTTCCCACTCGACACGATCCGTCTAGCACGAGTGGAAAGACTACAAGAAACAACAACAACATTCGTTCTTAGACCACAGCCGACTGCCCATAGTCGACCATGGTCTTGGGGACTACACCCAGTGGGTGCACTCTGCGTGCCCCCACTGGTTCAATCGACACAACCGGGCCAATTGAAATACAAGATCTATATAGCAGAAGCTAGAACACCCAGTGGGTGAATGGAACAAGGACAGTCTCAGGATAGATGTTCAGCGAAAGTTTCAAACGCTCATCCACGGACATCATCTTACGAACAAGCAGTGGTTTTCAGGTAGAATATCCTAGAAGAACAACGACCAGTCCGAAGAGAACTTAGTCGGAAAAGAACTCACCTGGATGTTCATCTGAAGAGCTTAACTGGCGTTATAAGCAGCCATGCTAGCCTCGTACGCTGCCCTCGTTTGTTCCATCATCATACCTGCTTGGCGTATAGCCTCCTTAGCTGCATTCACTGGGTCCTCTGGGACATGGTGGGTAGCAAAGAGCGAAGACGATGGAGCAGTCAGAGCAGCCAGAGGGTCCGGAGCTTAGGGTTGCACGGGCGAGGCAAGAACTTGGGCAGTCGACGGCGAAGGACGATCAGTCGACACAGGAACGGCAAAAGAAACAGCAGCCCGAACTGTGTCTCCCTGTTGCTGAGCGTTTGAAGCAGCAGTTACCTTCCTGCCCCTCCTTCTTGTGTTCCTCCGAGGCACTTCTACATACTCATCACCATCATCCGGCAGCTCGTTAACGTTGGGTGGTGCTGCAAAATATTCAACCAAGAAGAACACTCGGTCGACTGACAGAGCGATCAACAAAGTGAAGACATAGCCGAAAAGCTATACCTGCGCTGGAAGTGGCCACGTCCACACTCTCCTCATCGTTGTGGCCCTTGTCAATCTCCATAGAGATCCCAGAAGCAGCAGCACTAGAAGTTTCAGAACTCACTCGGTCAAACAGACAGATGAATCGACAAGATGCATAAGGTTTATCAAACTAGAGAAGAACATAGAAGAATAACACTCACGTGGAAGCAATTAGAACGTCCACCTTGATCTTAGGCAGGGCCTTCCGAGGCTTTAAAGTCGCAACCTTAAGCTGCTTAGGGGCCTTCTCAGTCGGATCAGGTGAAGTCGTCCGAGTGCGTTTCTGTACCTGCGTGTTGGAGGGAGCTGCCTTGGCACGCGCACCTTCTGGATCGTGTATCAGCTTGGAACGTCTCTCGACGCGAGGTGAAGATTTGACCTCCTCACCACTTCTTGAGTCCTCACTTTCCTCGTCGGTATCTTCATCAGACCTCCAGTTGGTGACCTCGTCGACGCCCTCCACTCCCTCCTGGACTTGCTCTCCGTTGAGCACCGAGTACATCTCAGTATAAATCTGCAGGGCAAAGAGTTGATCAAGGGTCAATCGGATTCAAAGACAGCTACAAATCGAAACAGAAAATTCACTCGGAAACGAAAGTCGAACCTTGTCTGGCTCGTGGGCTGCGTCGAATGGACGGACTCTCCTGGTCCTCCTAGGGTTGTCCTTGTTCTCGGTGATGCTCCGCAACCACTGCTCCACCGTCTTCTCGGTGACCTCCTTCGGGTGGACCCAAGCGGTGTCGTTGGTGCCCAAGTACATCCACATCGGATGATCACGGGCTTGGAGAGGCTAAATCCGCCGACTGAGAAATACCTCCAGCAGGTCCATCCCAGTCACACCGTCACGGACTAGTTGGACCACTCGCTCGACTAACATATCCACTTCTACTTTCTCAGCCCGACTCACAACCAACGTAGGAGGCTGACTGGCTCGAGCTAAGGTGAAAGAAGAAAGACCGGTCGACTGACCCGGGGTCGGAATATCCTTGCAGTAGAACCAGGTCGACTGCCACCCTCTGACAGACTTAGGAAGAGTCATGGTGGGAAAGGTGCTCCTACCCCTAGTCTGTATACGTAAGCCGCCGCACATCTGGATCACGTGCGTCTTCTCGTCAGTCGGGTTCGCCTTCTTGACGGCTTGGGCGCGGCAAGTGAAAATATGCTTGAATAGACCCTAGTGCGGTCGACAGCCCAAGAAATTCACAGATGAAGGCAGCGAGATATGTGATAGTGTTGGGAGAAAAGTGGTGCAGTTGGGCGCCGTAGAAGTTCAGAAAACCCCAGAAAAAAGGATGCGGAGGGAAGGAGAAACCGCGATCGACGTGGGTCGCAAGGAGGACACACTCGCCCTCCTGCGGCCGCGGCTCGGTCTCATCCCCCGGCAGCCTCCAAGACTCATGGGTAATCAACCCCGCATCAACCAGCTCCTCCATGTCCTCCTGCCGCATCGAAGATCGGATCCAGTCCCCTGGATCCAAACGGGCGGCAGCCCGGTTCTCGACGTCGACCCCTGGCTCGCCTTCTTGCCCTTCCCCGTCGCCGGCGCCTTCTTCGCGCGGTCCAGGGCCGTCGTCTTGTCTTTACCCATGGTGGCGAGCTGCGCATAGGCAGAGCAGTGGTGGGCGAGGTGCAGAGGTGTGGTGGAGAAGCAGAGGAGGAAGAAGAAGTATGAAGCACACAATGCCAACGCATCGGTCTCGACGCCCTTTTATGGACCTGCGGTCGAGTGACTGACTTGTGGGCCTAAGCAATCCTGTCAAATCCCGCAACAGTCGCACACCCGATATGTGGCGGAAAAGCCGGCACAAGAATCGAGGCGTCCGTGCATATCCGGACCGATTACTGTGGCTCGCTCCGTCCTGCCCGCTTCCCCGAAATTCAAATCCCGCAAAATCCAGGAACCGTAGAGCAGCCAATCGCGTCAAAGATCTCCCGCCTCATCAACACTCGAAGGTTACTCGCATAGTTCACTTGACGGTTTCTGAATTGATCAAGGCAGACTGAAATAAGGTTGAAGGACCAACTTAATTCCCGGGTTCAAAGAGAATGTCTCCGGAGCACAAGAATCGGGTCGGAATCAACTTCAGCTCTCTTTTTCACTCGGACCTCAATCCATTCGGGGGCTACTGACGATACCATAGACCTAGGGTAGGGTCATAGGCCTGACCTAGATGCCCTACCCAAGGTCACTACCCTAGAATCAAAGACATTCCAAGGATGACAAAAGGTACCGACTGAAGTGACCAAGGAGTGCAATCCACTCGACCATATATCTCACTCGGATACCCCAATTCCATTCAACCAGAATGAAGTCACTCGACCATTCAAGAAACCACTCGGAGCATAGAAGGTCTAAGGTCACACAAGACTAGCAACGGTCGGGCATTCACTTCGTAGTCTTAAAGGCCATTACAGCTCTTTATTACACGCGTTATCAGTAATGCCCTGTCTTTATGTACATTGAACCCTCTGTAATGTGGGGCGATTGGGGTCCTGGCGCACTCTATATAAGCCACCCCCCTCCTCCAGTGCAAGGGTTCGCACCCCCTGTAACACACACATTCCCATATTCCAGTCAACAGCCTCCGGGCACCGAGACATAGGGTTTTTATCTCCTCTGAGAGGGGCATGAACTCGTAAAACTCGTGTGTACAACCTTGCCGTAGCTAGGATCTTGCCTCCTCATACGTACCCCCTACTCTCACTGTCAGGCCTAGTACCACGATGATACGTCTCCAACGTATCAACTTTTCCAAACACTTTTGCCCTTGTTTTGGACTCTAATTTGCATGATTTGAATGGAACTAACCCGAACTAACGTTGTTTTCAGCAGAACTGCCATGGTGTTATTTTTGTGCAGAAATACAAGTTCTCGGAATGACTTAAAAATCCACGGAGACAAGTTTTGGAAATAATAAAAAATATTGGCGAAAGAATCAACACCAGGGGGCCCACACCCTGTCCACGAGGGTGGGGGCGTGCCTGCCCCCCTGGGTGCGCCTCCTGCCTCGTGGGCCCCCTGGAGCTCCACCGACCTCAACTCCAACTCCATATATTCATGTTCGGGGAGAAAAAAATCAGAGGGAAGGATTCATCGCGTTTTACAATATGGAGCCGCCGCCTAACCCTAATCTTCTTCGGGAGGGCTGATCTGGAGTCCATTCGGGGCTCCGGAGAGGGGAATCCATCGCCATCATCATCATCAACCTTCCTCCATCACCAATTTCATGATGCTCACCGCTGTGCGTGAGTAATTCCATCGTAGGCTTGCTGGACGGTGATGGGTTGGATGAGATTTACAATGTAATCGAGTTAGTTTTGTTAGGGTTTGATCCCTAGTATCCATTATGTTTTCAGATTGCTGTTGCTATGACTTTGCTATGCTTAATGCTTGTCACAGGGCCCGAGTGCTATGATTTCAGATCTGAACCTATTATGTTTTCATGAATATATGTGATTTCTTCATACTATCTTGCAAGTCAATAGTCACATACTATGTGTTATGATCCGGCAACCCCGAAGTGACAATAATCGGAACCACTCCCGGTGATGACCGTAGTTTGAGGAGTTCATGTATTCACTAAGTGTTAATGCTTTGGTCCGGTACTCTATTAAAAGGAGGCCTTAATATCCCTTAGTTTCCAATAGGACCCCGCTGCCACGAGAGGGTAGGACAAAAAATGTCATGCAAGTTCTTTTCCATAAGCACGTATGACTATATTCGGAATACATGCCTACATTACATTGATGAACTAGAGCTAGTTCTGTGTCACCCTATGTTATAACTGTTACATGAAGAATCGCATCCGACATAATTATCCATCACTGATCCATTGCCTACGAGCTTTTCACATGTTGATCTTTGCTTAGTTACTTTTCCACTGCCACTGTTACGATTGCTACAAAACTGCTACTGTTACTTTTGCCACCATTACCGTTACTTCCATACTACTTTGCTACTAAATACTTTGCTGCAGATATTAAGTCTTTCAGGTGTGGTTGAATTGACAACTCAACTGGTAATACTTGACAATATTCTTTGGCTCCCCTTGTGTCGAATCAATAAATTTGGGTTGAATACTCTACCCTCGAAAACTGTTGTGATCCCCTATACTTGTGGGTTATCAAGACTATTTTCTGCCGCCGTTGCCGGGGAGCATAGCTATATTCTGTGAGTCACTTGGGATTTATATATGTTGATCACTATGAAGAACTTGAGAGATGAAAAAATCAAGATTTATCCCTCAACTACGAGGGGAGGTAAAAACCTAACATCTAGCTCTGCACTTGATTCACCTTCTGTTATGAGTAAATTTGCGACACCTACTCCTACTATTGAGTCTGATATGTCGCATGTTATTGATGATGCCACTTCTTCTATGCATGATGCTTATGATGAAACTACTTCTAAGTTTGATAATACAATGCCACTTGTGAATTTCTTGATGAACAACTTGCTAGGGTTATAGAGAATGAAATTATTGAACCTGATAATATTGATGAAAGTGATGATGAAGATTCTCCCCATAGATATGAATTGCCTGTTGTGCCTGAGGGTTATGTTATGGATGAAGAAACTGCTAGAGATCTTTTAGCTTGCAAAGATAGGTATGATCTTAAGAAACTGTTAGCTAAGTTGAAGAAAAAGTCTTTGAATGGTAGAATGAAATATGACCCTGCTTTTGCTACTTCACCTATCTGTATTTTTTATAGGGATTATGATTTCTCTATCGATTCTAAGATAATCACTTTGGTTGAATATGATCCTTTTTCTGGCTATGAATCTGAAACTATTGTGGCACATCTTACTAAATTAAATGATATAGCCACCCTATTCACCAATGAGGAAAAAAATCGTTACTACTATATCCTTAAGTTATTTATGTTCTCGCTGAAGGGTGATGCTAAAACGTGGTTTAATTCTCTTGATCCTGGTTGTGTGCGTAGTCCCCAGGATATGATTTATTACTTCTCTACTAAATATTTCCCCGCCCATAAGAAACAAGCTGCCTTAAGGGAAATATATAATTTTGTGCAAATTGAAGAAGAGAGTCTCCCACAAGCTTGGGGGAGGCTTCTCCGATTACTTAATGCTTTTCCTGATCATCCTCTCAAGAAAAATGAAATACTTGATATCTTTTATAATGGACTAACCGATGCTTCCAGAGACCACCTGGATAGTTGTGCTTGTTGTGTTTTCAGGGAAAGAACTGTTGATCAAGCTGAATTGCTATTGAATAATATGTTGAGTAATGATAATGATTGGACACTTCCTGAACCAACTCCCAAGCCAACTCCGAAGAAAAGGGGTATTCTATTTCTCAGTCCTGAAGATATCCAAGAGGCAAAGAAATTTATGAAAGAAAAGGGTATTAAAGCTGAACATGTTAAGAATTTACCACCTATTGAAGAAATACATGATCTTAATAACCCGACACAGGTAGTAGAGGTAAATTCTCTCTATAGATTTGACGAAGGTGATATCCCTCATAATAAGTCTGCTAGCCAATGCTAGATGAGTTTGATAATTTTATTCTTAAACAAGAAAACTTCAATGCTTATGTTGGTAGACAATTGAAACGTAATGCTTATATGATTGAACACTTGAGTGATTATATGTCTAGAGTTAAAGGTGAACTTAAACTCATTAGTAAACATGCTTCTATGGTTACCACTTAGGTAGAACAAGTGCTTAAAGCACAAGATGATTTGCTCAAAGAATTAAATAATAAGAGAAATGGTAATGTTGTTAGAGTTATGACTAGAGGGGGTAGAATGACTCAGGAACCTTTGTATCCTGAGGGCCACCCAAAGAGAATTGAGAAAGATTCTCAGAGAACTGATGTTGATACACATAGTCCTTCTAAGAAGAAGAAAAAGAAAAATGATAGGACTTTGCATGCTTCTAGTGAACCTGTTGTTGACACACCTGAGAATCCCAAAGATATTTCTATTTCTAATGCTGCAACACAATCTGGTAATGAACATGAACCTAGTGAGAATATTAATGATGATGTTCATGTTGATGCTCAACCTAGCAATAACGATGATGTAGAGATTGAACCTGTTGTTGATCTTGATAACCCACAATCGAAGAATCAACGTTCTGATAAAAGAGACTTTGTTGCTAGGAAGCACGGTAAAGAAAGAGAACCATGGGTTCACAAACCCATGTCTTTTCCTCCTAAACCATCCAAGAAAAAGGACGATGAGGATTTTGAGCACTTTGCTGAAATGATTAGACCTATCTATTTGCGTATGCGTTTGACTGACGTGCTTAAAATGAATCCTTATGCTAAGTATATGAAAGATATTGTTACAAATAAAAAGATACCGGAAGTTGAAATTTCCACCATGCTTGCCAATTATACTTTTAAAGGTGGAATACCAAAATAAGTAGGAGATCCAGGAGTACCAACTATACCATGCTCCATTAAAAGAAACTATGTTAAAACTGCTTTATGTGATCTTGGAGCCGGTGTTAGTGTTATGCCTCTCTCTTTATATCGTAGACTTGATTTGAATAAGTTGACAACTATTGAAATATCTTTGCAAATGGTCGATAAATCACCTGCTATACCTGTCGGTGTTTGTGAGGATGTGCATGTTGTGGTTGCAAACGTTACTATTTTAAAAGACTTTGTTATTCTTGATATTCCCGAGGACGATAGTATGTCGATTATCCTTGGTAAACCCTTTTTGAATACTGCAGGGGCTGTTATTCATTGCAACAAAGGCAATGTCACTTTTCATGTTAATGGTAATGAGCATACGGTACACTTTCCAAGGAAACAACCTCAAGTCCACAGTATCAATTCTATTGGAAAAATTTCAACGATCATTATTGGAGGTTTGGAATTCTCTCTTTCTACTGTCAAGAAGAAATATGATATTCTTATTGTTGGGGACATGCACATCCCCGTTGAGGTAACCTAGTGTTATTCGAAAATTCTCCGGTTTCATGTTATTCGGAAAGAGTTTGTTAACAAGACTTGATCAACCTTGTTAGCGGATTCCTTTTGATGAGCATGAGATGGATGAAGTTAGAAAGCACAACTCTCTATACCCTCTTTTTACTTTCTGTCATTTAGATTAAATAAAGCAAAAATAATATTTTCTGCCTGTTTTCTAAATTATCCTTGCAATAAAAATACCCCAAAAATAAAAAATCTCCAAATGTTCTGAAAATGAAATATGATTTTTTTTAGAATATTTAAGAATATCTGGCACTGAGAAAACACCAGGGGGAGCCACCATCTGGCTACGAGGATCCAGGGCGCGCCCCCTACCTCGTGGGCCCCACGTGGACCCCCTCCACTTATTCCTGCACCTACTCACTTCGTCTTCCTCCAGAAAAAAATCCTCCCATAGCTCAAACCCGTGTTCTAGCTCATTTTGCTGCCATTTTCGATCTCCTTGCTCAAAGCTTCATCCACAAAACTGTTTGGGGGATTGTTCTTCGGTATGCAAGTCCTCCAATGGCCCAATTAGTTTTTGTTCTAGTGCCTTATTTATTGCAAATTTTTGCTGCTTAGGTGACCCTGTTCTTGAGCTTGCATGTCAAATTTATATGGTCCAAAGTAGTTTTAATGCATGATATAGCTTCTAGGCACTTATGAGAGTACACGACACTCGTGTCTTCGCGTCAAGTCCAACATGCCAATGCTCATTTCCTCAAAAATCAAGAATGAGGCGTGTAATGCAAAGTATGTGGGTAACATCATACTTGGAAGTAGGTTTTAATGTTCACCATTCATATTTGATAGATTTTTACTCTTGTTCTTTTCTGACGAGGATATTTTCACTCTTCTTAATTGACGAAAGAGCCCACTTGCAATTTCCGGTTGAACTTTTAATAGCTCAGCGGAAATCTAATTCCGGGTTTGATGTCTTGTGTGAATCAGCAAACCAGATCATCCCTTGGTGGTAGATGCCGGCACCATTCATATCGAGACAGTAGTTGCAACTTTGCCAGTATTGATGCTCTATGACTCTAGTCTAGTCTTCAGTACTCCCTCCGTTTCAGTTTACAAGGCGTGCGCGTACCCCTAAGTTGCCAATTTGATCACCATAATATAAACTATATAACACAAAAATTATACCGTTTGAAAATAGAACATCTGAAGTTTATAATGCTATATTTTTTTTGTAATATATGACTTCTATTAGGTTGGTTAAATTGACGACCTAGGGGTACGTGCACGCATTAAAAACTGAGAGAGAGGGAGTAGATTATGTGTGAATACACATCAATGAATTTATGTCGACAATAATGTACATAGTGTTTTGTGGCACAAACGTTCTACATAGTTCCCCACATACACATCGATAGGCCACCCCGCACCCAAAGCTACTAAGGCTGGCCATAGTGGGGATAACATAAATAGTATCATGCACTTGGGACTCCTAAACATGCTTATGTGGCAGGCAATTAAAGAAGAGAGAGATGGTTAGAGCATGGTTAATAGTATAGCCAGCTGCTGGCTATAAGCCAGTGTCATGTCATCTACAGCCCATCTTATAGCCACCACGTACAATAGTAGATCAAAAGAGTGTCGGAGGAATTGATCCCGAGCACCAGTGATCCCGGATGAACAGTAAAATCTGAAAAAAAAAACAGTAAAATAATTCAAAAAATTCTGAATTTTTTTGTCAAAAAACTTTGATGTTTTTCCTACACGCGTGCCAATTTTCGTGATGAAATGACATTTGTGGAGGTCTCGGCAAAAAAACAAAATCATGCTAAAAAACTGTTTCTCGAAGCATTTTGAAGCATCGGTTTTTTTTTGCCGAGACCTGCATGAATGTCATTTTGTCATGAAATTTTGCACGCATGTGAAAAAGATAACAATGTTTGTTGGCAAAAAAATTCAGATTTTTTTGAACATTTTAAATATTTTTTTTATTTGTACTGTAGCAAAGGGTGCCTGTGAGCTCGAGCTCACAATAGCACTTTCGACTACTTTTTTTATTATGTGGCACACCTTTTACTCTCACAAAATGTCTAGGAGTACGTGCTAGAGCTGGCTCTTCACGAAGAGCCCGCTTACCTTCTCTCTCCTCTTCTCTTTCCTCCAACTAAACAGAAATATATACTAGTTTATTCTTTATAGCCCGCTGACTCAGCTCTATTTTACTTGCTCTTAGGGCATCTCCAATAGATTGTATGTTAGTCTTATTGGTAAAATATCCATGTCATCAGCCAACAAGCTATCATACAACTACTCCAATAGATTGTATCTAAGCTATCCAATAGATGATGAGTAAATAAATGTGGTTGCTCTCTATTTCACCTTGGAGCTTGAGCAAATGTTGTTGGTTATTGTACATACAACTTTGCTCTCTCTGTTGGGGAACGTAGTATTTTAAAATTTTCCTACGATCACGCAAGATCTATCTACCAGATGCATAGCAACGAGAGGGGAGAGTGTGTCTACGTACCCTCGTAGACCGGGAGCGGAAGCGTCAAGTGACGCGGTTGATGTTGTCGAACTTCTTCGCGATCCAACCGATCAAGCACCGAACGTACGGCACCTCCGCGTTCAGCACACGTTCAGCTTGATGACGTCCCACGAGCTCTTGATCCAGTTGAGCTTCACGGGAGAGTTTCATCAGCACGACGGCGTGGTGACGGATATGATGTGTTCACCGGCGCAGGGCTTCGCCTAAGCTCCGCGACGGTATGACCGAGGTGTGATTCTGTGGAGGGGGGCACCGCACACGGCTAAAACAATTCAACTTGTGTGTCTTTGGGTGCCCCCCTGCCCCCGTATATAAAGGAACAGGGGAGGGAGGCCGGCCAACCTCTCCTGGTGCGGCTAGGGAGGGAGTCCTACTAGGAATAGGATTGCAATCCTATTCCTAGTAGGATTCACCGAAAGGAAGAAGGGGGAAAGGAATAGGAGAGGTGGCGCCCCCCCAATCCTAGTCCAACTAGGATTCCTAGGTGGGGGCGCCGGCCAGCCCTATGGGCTGCCTCTCTCTCACCCTTTAGGCCCACTATGGACCATCCCCTCTCGTAGGGGGTTCCGGTAACCCCCTCCGGCATTCCCGATAAATCCGAAACTTTTCCGGTATACTTCCGGTGTCCGAATATAGCCGTCCAATATATCAATCTTTATGTCTCGGACATTCCGAGACTCCTCGTCATGTCCGTGATCTCATCCGGGACTCCGAACTACCTTCGGTACATCAATACTCAAAAACTCATAATACCGATCGTCATCAAACGTTAAGCGTGCGGACCCTACGGGTTCGAGAACTATGTAGACATGATCGAGACTCATCTCTGGTCAATAACCAATAGCGAAACCTGGATGTTCATATTGGCTCCTACATATTCTACGAAGATCTTTTATCGGTCAGAACCGCATAACAACATACGTTGTTCCTTTCGTCAAACGGTATGTTACTTGCCCGAGATTCGATCGTTGGTATCTTTATACCTAGTTCAATCTCGTTGCCGGCAAGTCTCTTTACTCGTTCCGTAACACATCATCTCGTGACTAACTCATTAGTCTTTTGCTTGCAAGGCTTATTGTGATGTGTGTTACCGAGAGGGCCCAGAGATACCTCTCCGACACTCGGAGTGACAAATCCTAATCTCGATCTATGCCAACACCACGAATACTTTCGGAGACACCTGTAGAGCATCTTTATGATCACCCAGTTACGTTGTGACGTTTGATAGCACACAAGGTGTTCCTACGGTATTCGGGAGTTGCATAATATCATAGTCATAGGAACATGTATAAGTCATGAAGAAAGCAATAGCAGTTAAACTAAACGATCATAGTGCTATGCTAACGGATGGGTCTTGTCCATCACATCATTCTCCTAATGATGTGATCCCGTTGATCAAATGACAACTCATGTCTATGGCTAGGAAACATAACCATCTTTGACCAATGAGCTAGTCTAGTAGAGGCATACTAGGGACATACTGTTTTGTCTATGTATCCACACATGTACTAAGTTTCCGGTTAATACAATTCTAGCATGAATAAAAGACATTTATCATGATATAAGGAAATACAAATAACATCTTTATTATTGCCTCTAGGGCATATTTCCTTCAGTCTCCCACTTGAACTAGAGTCAATAATCTAGATTACAAAGTGATGATCCTCACACCCATGGAGTCTTGGTGCTGATCATGTTTTGCCCGTGGTAGAGGCTTAGTCAACGGGTCTGCAACATTCAGATCCGTATGTATTTTGCAAATCTCTATGTCTCCCTCCTTGACTAGATCGCGGATGGAATTGAAGCGTCTTTTGATGTGCTTTGTTCTCTTGTGAAACCTGGATTCCTTCGCCAAGGCTATGGCTCCAGTGTTGTCACAAAAGATTTTCATTGGACCCGATGCACTAGGTACTACACCTAGATCGGATATGAACTCCTTCATCCAGACTCCTTCATTTGCTGCTTCCGAAGCAGCTATGTATTCTGCTTCACACGTAGATCCCGCCACGACGCTCTGCTTGGAACTGCACCAACTGACAGCTCCACCGTTCAATAAAAATACATATCTGGTTTGTGACTTAGAGTCATCCGGATCAGTGTCAAAGCTAGAATCGACGTAACCGTTTACGACGAGCTCTTTGTCACCTCCATATACGAGAAACATATCCTTTGTTCTTTTCAGATACTTTAGGATGTTTTTGACCGCTGTCCAGTGATCCACTCCTGGATTACTTTGGTACCTCCCTGCTAGACTTATAGCAAGGCACACATCAGGTCTGGTACACAGCATTGCATACATGATAGATCCTATGGCTGAGGCATAGGGAATGACTTTCATTTTCTCTCTATCTTCTGCAGTGGTCGGGCATTGAGTCTTACTCAACTTAATACCTTGTAAAACAGGCAAGAATCCTTTATTTGACTGATCCATTTTGAACCTTTTCAAAATCTTATCAAGGTATGTGCTTTGTGAAAGTCCAATTAAGCGTCTTGATCTATCTCTATAGATCTTGATGCCTAATATGTAAGCAGCTTCTCCGAGGTCTTTCATTGAAAAACTTTTATTCAAGTATCCTTTTATGCTATCCAGAAATTCTATATCATTTCCAATTAACAATATGTCATCTACATATAATATTAGAAATGCTACAGATCTCCCACTCACTTTCTTGTAAATACAGGCTTCTCCAAAAGTCTGTATAAAACCATATGCTTTGATCACTTCATCAAAGCGTATATTCCAACTCCGAGATGCTTGCACCAGTCCATAGATGGATCGCTGGAGTTTGCATACTTTGTTAGCACCTTTTTGGATCGACAAAACCTTCTGGTTGCATCATATACAACTCTTCTTTGATATATCCATTTAGGAATGCAGTTTTGACATCCATTTGCCAGATTTCATAATCATAAAATGCGGCAATTGCTAACATGATTCGGACAGACTTAAGCATCGCTACAGGTGAGAAAGTCTCATCGTAGTCAACTCCTTGAACTTGTAGAAAACCTTTTGCAACAAGTCGAGCTTTGTAAACAGTAATATTACCGTCTGCGTCGGTCTTCCTCTTGAAGATCCATTTATTTTCGATGGCCTGCCGATCATCGGGCAAGTCAACCAAAGTCCACACTTTGTTCTCATACATGGATCCCATCTCAGATTTCATGGCTTCAAGCCATTTTGCGGAATCTGGGCTCATCATCGCTTCCTCATAGTTCGTAGGTTCATCATGGTCTAGTAACATGATTTCCAGAACTGGGTTGCCGTACCACTCTGGTGCGGAACGTACTCTGGTTGATCTACGACGTTCAGCAGAAACTTGATCCGAAGTTTCATGATCATTATCATCAACTTCCTCACTAATTGGTGTAGGAATCACTGGAACAATTTCCTGTGATGTACTACTTTCCAATATGGGAGAAGGTACAATTACCTCATCAAGTTCTACTTTCCTCCCACTCACTTCTTTCGAGAGAAACTCTTTTTCTAGAAAGGATCCGTTCTTAGCAACGAATATTTTGCCTTCGGATCTATGATAGAAGGTGTACCCAACAGTCTCTTTTGGGTATCCTATGAAGACACATTTTTCCGACTTGGGATCGAGCTTATCAGGTTGAAGTGTTTTCACATAAGCATCGCAGCCCCAAATTTTAAGAAACGACAACTTTGGTTTCTTGCCAACCCATAGTTCATAAGGCGTCGTATCAACGGATTTAGATGGTGCCCTATTTAACGTGAATGCAGCTGTCTCTAAAGCATAACCCCAAAACGATAGTGGTAAATCGGTAAGAGACATCATAGATCGCACCATATCCAATAAAGTACGGTTACGACGTTCGGACACACCATTACGCTGTGGTGTTCCAGGTGGCGTGAGTTGTGAAACTATTCCACATTGTTTCAAATGAAGACCAAACTCGTAACTCAAATATTCTCCTCCACGATCAGATCGTAGGAACTTTATTTTCTTGTTACGATGATTCTCTACTTCACTCTGAAATTCTTTGAACTTTTCAAATGTTTCAGACTTGTGTTTCATTAAGTAGATATACCCATATCTGCTCAAATCATCAGTGAAGGTCAGAAAATAACGATACCCACCGCGAGCATCAACACTCATTGGTCCACATACATCAGTATGTATGATTTCCAACAAATCTGTTGCTCGCTCCATAGTTCCGGAGAACGGAGTTTTAGTCATCTTGCCCATGAGGCATGGTTCGCAAGCACCAAGTGATTCATAATCAAGTGATTCCAAAAGTCCATCTTTATGGAGTTTCTTCATGCGTTTTACACCAATATGACATAAACGGCAGTGCCACAAATAAGTTGCACTATCATTATTAACCTTGCATCTTTTGGTTTCAATATTATGAATATGTGTATCACTAAAATCGAGATCCAGTAAGAATAGACCACTCTTTAAGGGTGCATGACCATAAAAGATATTATTCATCAAAATGGAACAACCATTATTCTCTGATTTAAATGAATAACCGTCTCGCAATAAACAAGATCCAGATATAATGTTCATGCTCAACGCTGGCACCAAATAACAATTATTTAGGTCTAAAACTAATCCCGAAGGTAGATGTAGAGGTAGCGTGCCGACGGCGATCACATCGACTTTGGAACCGTTTCCCACGCGCATCGTCACCTCGTCCTTAGCTAATCTTCGTTTAATCCGTAGTCCCTGTTTCGAGTTACAAATATTAGCAACCGAACCGGTATCAAATACCCAGGTACTACTACGAGCATTAGTAAGGTACACATCAATAACATGTATATCACATATACCTTTGTTCATTTTGCCATCCTTCTTATCCGCCAAATACTTGGGGCAGTTCCGCTTCCAGTGTCCAGTCCCCTTGCAGTAGAAGCACTCAGTTTCAGGCTTGGCTCCAGATTTGGGTTTCTTCGTGGAAGTAGCAACTGACTTGCTATTCTTTTTGAAGTTCCCTTTCTTTCCCTTGCCCTTTTTCTTGAAACTAGTGGTCTTGCTAACCATCAACACTTGATGCTCCTTTTTGATTTCTACCTCCGCAGCTTTGAGCATAGCGAAGAGTTCGGGAATTGTCTTTTGCATCCCTTGCATGTTATAGTTCATCACGAAGCCTTTATAGCTTGGTGGCAGTGATTGAAGAACTCTATCAATAACACTATCCTCGTCAACTTTGCAACCAAGTTGAGTCATATGATTGTAGTACCCAGACATTCTGAGCAAGTGTTCACTGATAGAACTATTCTCCTCCATCTTGCAGCTGTAGAACTTATTGGAAATCTCATATTTCTCAATTCGGGCATTTGCTTGAAATATTAACTTCAACTCCTGGAACATCTCATATGGTCCATGACGTTCAAAACGTCGTTGAAGTCCCGGTTCTAAGCCGTAAAGCATGGCACACTGAACTATCGTGTAGTCATCAAACCGCGACTGCCAGACGTTCAAAGCGTCTACATTAGCGGGAGGGGGCTTGTCACCTAGCGGTGCTTCAAGGACATAATTCTTCTGTGCAGCAATGAGGATAATCCTCAGGTTACGGACCCAGTCCGTGTAATTGCTACCATCATCTTTCAACTTAGCTTTCTCTAGGAATGCATTAAAATTCAAAGGAACGGTAGCACGGGCCATTGATCTACAACAACATAGATATGCAAAAACTATCAGGACTAAGTTCATGATAAATTAAAGTTCAATTTAATCATATTAAGGAACTCCCACTTAGATAGACATCCCTCCGGTCATCTAAATGATCACGTGATCCAAATCAACTAAACCATGTCCGATCATCACGTGAGATGGAGTAGTTTCAATGGTGAACATCTTATGTTGATCATATCTACTATATGATTCACGCTCGACCTTTCGGTCTCCAGTGTTCCGAGGCCATATCTGCATATGCTAGGCTCGTCAAGTGTAACCCGAGTATTCTGCGTGTGCAAAACTGGCTTACACCCGTTGTATTTGAACGTAGAGCTTATCACACCCGATCATCACGTGGTGTCTCGGCACGACGAACTTTCGCAACGGTGCATACTCAGGGAGAACACTTATACCTTGAAATTTAGTAAGGGATCATCTTATAATGCTACCGTCGTTCTAAGCAAAAATAAGAAGCATAATAAGATAAACATCACATGCAATCAAAATATGTGACATGATATGGCCATCATCATCTTGTGCTTTTGATCTCCATCTCCAAAGCACCGTCATGATCACCCTCGCAAAACATGATCATCTCATACAAAAACCGTATAACTCATCATGTCTTGACCATATCACATCACAACATGCCCTGCAAAAACAAGTTAGACGTCCTCTACTTTGTTTGTTGCAAGTTTTACGTGGCTGCTACGGGCTTTAGCAAGAACCGTTCTTACCTACGCATACAAAACCACAACGATGTTTCGTCAAGTATGTGATGTTTTAACCTTCACAAGGACCGGGCGTAGCCACACTTGATTCAGCTAAAGTGAGAGAGACAGACACCCGCCAGTCACCTTTAAGCAACGAGTGCTCGTAACGGTGAAACCAGTCTCGCGTAAGCGTACGCGTAATGTCGGTCCGGGCCGCTTCATCTCACAATACCGCCGAAGCAAAGTATGACATGCTGGTAAGCAGTATGACTAGTATCGTCCACAATCTCATTGTGTTCTACTCGTGCATATCATCTACGCATAGACCTGGCTCATGATGCCACTGTTGGGGAACGTAGTATTTTAAAATTTTCCTACGATCACGCAAGATCTATCTACCAGATGCATAGCAACGAGAGGGGAGAGTGTGTCTACGTACCCTCGTAGACCGGGAGCGGAAGCGTCAAGTGACCCGGTTGTTGTTGTCGAACTTCTTCGCAATCCAACCGATCAAGCACCGAACGTACGGCACCTCCGCGTTCAGCACACGTTCAGCTTGATGACGTCCCACGAGCTCTTGATCCAGTTGAGCTTCACGGGAGAGTTTCGTCAGCACGACGGCGTGGTGACGGATATGATGTGTTCACCGGCGCAGGGCTTCGCCTAAGCTCCGCGACGGTATGACCGAGGTGTGATTCTGTGGAGGGGGGCACCGCACACGGCTAAAACAATTCAACTTGTGTGTCTTTGGGTGCCCCCCTGCCCCCGTATATAAAGGAGCAGGGGAGGGAGGCCGGCCAACCTCTCCTGGTGCGGCTAGGGAGGGAGTCCTACTAGGAATAGGATTGCAATCCTATTCCTAGTAGGATTCACCGAAAGGAAGAAGGGGGAAAGGAATAGGAGAGGTGGCGCCCCCCCAATCCTAGTCCAACTAGGATTCCTAGGTGGGGGCGCCGGCCAGCCCTATGGGCTGCCTCTCTCTCACCCTTTAGGCCCACTATGGACCATCCCCTCTCGTAGGGGGTTCCGGTAACCCCCTTCGGCATTCCCGATAAATCGGAAACTTTTCCGGTATACTTCCGGTGTCCGAATATAGCCGTCCAATATATCAATATTTATGTCTCGGACATTTCGAGACTCCTCGTCATGTCCGTGATCTCATCCGGGACTCCGAACTACCTTCGGTACATCAATACTCAAAAACTCGTAATACCGATCGTCATCAAACGTTAAGCGTGCGGACCCTACGGGTTCGAGAACTATGTAGACATGACCGAGACTCATCTCTGGTCAATAACCAATAGCGGAACCTGGATGTTCATATTGGCTCCTACATATTCTACGAAGATCTTTTATCGGTCAGAACCGCATAACAACATACGTTGTTCCTTTCGTCAAACGGTATGTTACTTGCCCGAGATTCGATCGTCGGTATCTTTATACCTAGTTCAATCTCGTTGCCGGCAAGTCTCTTTACTCGTTCCGTAACACATCATCTCGTGACTAACTCATTAGTCTTTTGCTTGCAAGGCTTATTGTGATGTGTGTTACCGAGAGGGCCCAGAGATACCTCTCCGACACTCGGAGTGACAAATCCTAATCTCGATCTATGCCAACACCACGAATACTTTCGGAGACACCTGTAGAGCATCTTTATGATCACCCAGTTACGTTGTGACGTTTGATAGCACACAAGGTGTTCCTACGGTATTCGGGAGTTGCATAATCTCATAGTCATAGGAACATGTATAAGTCATGAAGAAAGCAATAGCAGTTAAACTAAACGATCATAGTGCTATGCTAACGGATGGGTCTTGTCCATCACATCATTCTCCTAATGATGTGATCCCGTTGATCAAATGACAACTCATGTCTATGGCTAGGAAACATAACCATCTTTGACCAATGAGCTAGTCTAGTAGAGGCATACTAGGGACATACTGTTTTGTCTATGTATCCACACATGTACTAAGTTTCCGGTTAATACAATTCTAGCATGAATAAAAGACATTTATCATGATATAAGGAAATACAAATAACATCTTTATTATTGCCTCTAGGGCATATTTCCTTCACTCTCTCCACATTTATTATATGCCACATCATCACTATGTCCTATGTGGCAAATTTACCAACACTTATCTTACAGCTGTTGAAGATGCCCTCTCCCTCTATAGTAACATAGATAGATACTGTAACATAATAAATGATATGCTACTACTCACAATATGAACTACGAACTCATCTAATTATTTGTATGATAACCTATATTATACTCCCCACTATGATACTCCAAGGTGAAATAGAGGGCAATCACATTTAAATAAATGTTCCAACTCGACATTTATATGATACTCCCCACTATGACCAGCATAAACTACGAACTCTAATTATTTGTCATACTATAGTGTTTCAAAGGTTAAGAGCCACCTTAGCCAACCTCTCATACTTCTCTCTTTTACTCCTCATCCCTTGGTGTTTAATTTTCTTTTGATTTGTTGTAGGGATAAAGGAAAACTACGAAAGACGAAATTCAATCGTAACCACTTTTAAGCAGTTAATCTTGACTGTTATTTTCATATTGTTCTGACAACATGTTACATTGATTCTGACAACATGTTACATTGATTCATGCATTTAAACCATATCGCTTCCCTATCAGAAATAAAACTACGCAACACCTTATATTTGATATCAAACAACTCTCTCTTTTTTTTTTGTGGGAAAGGAACTATCAACCTACATTGCTTTAAATATATCACTAGCTCGTGGGATTATTCAGTTTTTTCAAGAAGAGGGAGAGGTGGTGTCGAGTGTCGGACAGCGCCATCCTCTCCCTATTTTCGGTGCCCTGCTCTGCAGCAAACGGACAATGGGGCTTTCTATCCGAGCAATGATGTCCAATTTTTTTAAAAAAAAATTGGCAAGATGAGTAGACCATGAAAACAAGGACTAGATAGGGATGAAAAAGTGAGAGACCAAAGGATCAGACAAAGAAAATGGTTGCACACTTGCACACGCAAGAACACGCAGCCTACGAGCTATACCTAGGTGTTGGCTAGTGGCTACCCGCTATTTGTACAGTACAGTACTGGTCTAGTACTACTACTTTGGGTTTCTATTCTTTTCTTGTAGCATCTGTAGACTGTACACTGTGGACTGTGGTAGTAGACTCCCAGTATGCATGTGCTAGTGCCTGTTCGTCTCTCTGCGGTCCTCCCTTTCCAGGGAAACCAAACCATGCAGAAAGACTTGGCAACGGAACTGTGCAACGCAGCTGCTCCGCACATGCTTCCTGTCTCTCTCCCTCCCTCGATCCCTCCCATGGCTCGTGACCAATTGGCAATTGCACACCGCCCTCGGATCTTCCCCTGATCCGGATACAATCCTGCAGAAATGTGACTGGGGTTCCTGCGATAAAGAGAGATGCTACCGCATGAGGTAGGGCAAATTAAGCAAGTGGCTCTCTGAGTTGGGGAGGGTGGATGGCCCTGAAGAAGAGGCTTTTTGCAGCATCTGCAATGATAAAAATTCCCTTTGGCGGCAGCTCCGCTATAGCTGTAGGGTTAATCTGGAAAGAAAACATCAGTGCGAGTGCTGCTGCTGCTGCAGCAATGCGTTTGGTTGGCCATGGCTGCTGTCTTCTGCCGCGGCCAGCCCCACCACTAGCTTGCCCGGCCATTGAGGCGCAGCTGAACCTGATCAAGTTTTCAATCGGTGTATCATGCGTGTGGCCATATGCACGAGCAGAGATGCAGGATGACCACAAGCATTGGCTGGCCACCGCAGATCGATATACGCATGATTGGGCATGGATTCTACCCAGCTTGCTTCCTCCCTCGGTCCCTCGTACTCCTACGTACATGGAAAAAGAACTGTACACATTGACTGATTTTCCGGCGAGGAGCTAGCCCAGCAAGATTCCAAATACAAATGGAAAGACCGTTGCGTCTGGTATACTGGCTGGGGCATATGGCTGTTGTCATCCTCGAGTAAGCATTTGCATGGGCATGCATCTATCGTCCATCTGTGAATCTGTATGTACATCTGCTGGTGGCTGGTATCGATGAGCTGTGTGTCCATGATGAATCTTGGCAGATGGGTCGTCGTGATGATTTTTCAAGAAAAGAGGGAGCGTGTGTACAGTCAAGCGTGTGCGAGGCTTTTGGTGTAAACTCCCCCACAATTATTGAGCAATTGCCGAGAGCAAAAGGTACAATCACTGAAAATCTTGCACCCCCAACAAGCGCCCGGTAATGATATGCATGCCCCTACTGAATTTTCTTGCTCAAAGTGGGGGAGGAGGAGCTCTGTCGAAACTTGAAAACTAAAGGAAAGCTGTGATTGAAATGATTTTCATTACAGTATCCATGTGATTCTTCCGAATCACAAGTTTGACTGGTGCTTGGGAAAGAAAAAGGATACATCATTAATCATAGTGCTTCAGCTATCTATCTGATGTGCCGCTTTATTTTTACCCAGTCAGTGAAATATAATGTGGGAAAATAGTTTACATGCATTTACCCAACGGCACGGATCTGGTGATGGTCTATGCCCTCTCTGTGCAGTACCAGAGACCGGGACCCATATCCTCTTCTTTTGTACAGCGGCAAGGCTACTATGGACTTACGTCCACGAGACGTTGGGGCCCGACTGGGAGGTCTTAAATCTCGCGGAGTTTCTCCAACATAGAGTTTTACAGCGGTCGCGGCATCCCCGTCTATTTTGGCTTGTTTTTGCGGCGATGTCGTGGACTCTTTGGATGACTCGGAATAAGATGGTGATCGAGAAGGTTTTCCCGAGGAAGGCATCTGACTCCTTCAAATTCCTTGCTTTTCTGCAGCACTGGCACATGCTATCGAGGCAGCGTGATCGCGATCAACTCGGCCTTATGATGGATGCGCTCTTGGCTTCGGCGCGTCGACTGTCGTCCTCGTAGTGCCGCTTCGCGACTGCCACTAGGTGGTTTTTTTTCCTTATTTCTTTTATGTTTTCTTGGGCTTGACTGTGTTGTGGCCCCAACCGTAATCCGTCGGGTGTTGTTCGAACATGGATTGTATGTACCGTTGCTTTATTTATATAATGGAGCGAAAGCCTATTTCGAGATGGGGAAAACAAAAATATATATATTTGGTTGTTCAATCTAGCACTTTGGTCAATCAACTCCACGTGAAATATTTTTGTTTCTCGAGTGTCAAAATTGTTTCACATGCATAGTACTCCATGTATAATATCAAAATTATACAATGTGGGAAAATAGTTTGCATGCATTTAGGTAACTAAGGAAAAAATATATATTTGGTTCTTCCATCTTGCCATAGTCTAACTTCGGTCCATCAACTCCACCTGGAATATTTTTGTTCCTCGAGTGTCAAAATTGTTTCACATGGTAGGCAATTTTGACGATAATGTAGTTAAGGTTTCATATGGCAGCCTAGTTGACACAAAATAGCATCATATGATATATTTTTGAAGAAAACGTGATATATTCTAAAATAAAAAAATTCTAGGAAAAATGCATTCTTGAATTTCGAAAATGGTAATTTTTATAGCTAGAAATATCATGGATCCAAAATTCAAAAGGTTTTCTTTTCCACATTTTGCAGGTATTTTACAGTATTATCCCCCCAATTTTTTTAAAAAATCTCTAGCTTTCATGCTATTTTATTGTAGCCATTTTTTCTTTATTTCAATTTTGTCTACTACTTCAAAAAACAACAATGCATGACTCTTAACAATCGAAAAAAAAGCTCCATCCGGTAGATCGGTAGGTTGGTGCCTGGATCAAAATGCATGACTCTAAGAATCGGAAATTTCTTCTAGAAAAACACTCCATCCGTTTCTTTATATAAGGTGTATTTGTTTTTTCAAAAGTCAAATGAGTCCATGTTTGACCAAGTTTCTAGAAAAATATATCCATATCCACAATATGATATTTATATCATTTGATCCATTATGAAAAGAAGTTTCACATTTTATCTATTTGGTGTTGGAGATGTTGTTATCTTATTCTATAATCTTGGTCAAACATTCAAATGGTTGACTTGCATGGAAACCAATACACCTTATATTCTGAAATATGAAATAATGTGCTTTGGCATAGAAAGAACTTGGGAACTTGTTGCATAACTGACAGTGCAACGCTAGCTAGTTTATAACAGATAAGCATCACCACACAAGCTACAAAAGCAGGAGCCGATCGATGAATCTGCAGGATCAGCAGCTACAGCAACGAGCAGTAGCACCACAATTTGAGCAAAAGGCTCTTTAAAGGGTGGGTCTGTCCAGTCCCCTTCCCAGCTATAGCTTGCCCACCGCTCTTGTTCCCCCTTCTCTCTCAAACCTAGGCAAGAAATCACCTACCCCCTCTCCCTCTCTCCGTCAGCCTCTCTCTATCCTCTCCTTGGCATCTCATGCCCCCGAGCCAAGCTAGGCCGCACTGATCCATCGCTTGCATGATCCTGCATGGAAGGGGGTAGCCAGCTGGGGGCGTGCCTTCCCAGCCTCTACGCGCTCGATCCGTACGCATCCCCTCCCCTCCTCGCTCCATTGCCGAACCAGCACAAGCTTCACCAGATGCCGCTGGTGCTCCAAGAACAGCCAGGGAACCACGGCGTCATGTTCTCTTCGGACCACGGCGGAGGCCTGTACCCGCTGCTTCCGGGGATCCCCTTCTGCCACTCCACCGCCGCCTGCGAGAAGCCCACCGGGTTCGCGCCCTTGGGCGGAGCCGGCGAGGTAACTGACGCTGTGCCGTGCATGTTTGATTGCCTTTGTTGCATGATGTTGCTTGCTTGATTCCTTAGGAATCTTGGTTTTTTATTTTATTCTCAGGCGGGCACATCGGCGGCCAGAGCGGGCAACGAGTTTGCTAGTACTACTACTACTACCACCACAGCCAGCTGCCATGGCCCGAGCTCATGGTAAGATGTGTATTGCTACCTGCTATATATACAGTATCGTGTTACTGGACGATTGGAGGTGTGATAGTGCTAACAACTAGGGTTTCACGAGCTAGCTAGGGGACTGATGGGTATGGTGACGCATGGTGGTGGGCGTGCAGGTGGAAGGGGGCGGAGAAGGGGAAGATGAAGGTGAGGAGGAAGATGAGGGAGCCGCGGTTCTGCTTCCAGACCAGGAGCGAAGTGGACGTGCTGGACGACGGATACAAGTGGAGGAAGTACGGCCAGAAGGTTGTCAAGAACAGCCTTCATCCCAGGTATGCACGCACATGTGCTTACCCTAATTCGTTTTCTACTAGTACTAGATAGGCATGACATACCCAAATCCAATTCGAGGATGTGCGCGAACTGTGAAGTGCCTTAGATTCCCCGACTGTCCCCATTCATGGCCACTCTAATTTGCAGATTTTAAAAACGTGGAAATAGACAAAAGTGGGATAGCAATATCATGTCCATTCAAATCCTACATGTTTTTTTTTTTTTTTTTGGTTGCATCACGGAAAGACATAGAATTATTTTCAAGATGTTGAAGTTGATGCTTTTTTTCTATAAAATATAGTGGAAAATGAATCATTAGAAAAATTCCTATAATTTACAATCCTAAAAACCACACGAGAGGATTCTTAAGGGCCGGAATCCTCTTTTTTTATATAAAAAGTCCTTTGAATCAAACAATTTTATGATATGTTATTGGATTACAGAAGCCAAGTAATTTACCCTTCATAATCAGAATAAGTGATAATTAATCCATTGCCCACATTATAAAATAAATCATTTATCTCAAGTTGCTTAGAAAACCCGTACCCATATGTCTACTTTTCAACCCTTTGGGTCAACATTCAAACATCGCCGAGAACCAACCTATGCTTGGATTCGTAAGTGTGGTTGTACTCACAGCTCACCTGACTCACATCACATCGGGGTCAAACCGTAGGTTTGATGCTCTTTGTGTCCCACTAAGGTGATATATTCTTTTGGTGGGCCATGTGATGAATTCGTCAATCTGAAGCTTCCTAACTTATGTCTTCAATAGTTGTTGTGTGAGTGTGTGTATGTGGTGGTGGTTTACTTGCATGTGAGCGTCTACATTGTACTGAGTGTTTCTAAAAAAATCAAATCATTGCCATCTCCGCTCACTCCACATATAACCATTTTTTTGTGGGAAAAAAAAGGCGCCTTGGAAGTATGATAGATATACACTATAGCATGTTTCCCAAAATGGGTGCCTTGTTCATTATTTAGTATGCACAATAAGCATAACAATGAAGTATCGTTGTGTCGATCTCCGAGACATATCAAATTGATATGCAGCACTCAACTGAGCATCCTTGATGAAATGAAATTCTGTAGGAATTTACATACTCTTTGATTGTAGGAATTCCATGAACAAGATTATAGTGTTAGAGGATGAGTGTGGTTTTCTGTAGCTCAGGCTACATGGTACCCCTTATCATAGGAATTTTGGAGCATTGCAACTGGATTTCTTATAAAACTGTTCCTATATATAGATGGCCCTTGGCTTTTGGGTTGCTTGCCTGGTGCGTGCACAATCTTTAGCTCGCGTGATTTTGTCCACATTCAGATCATGTATGCCTGCATCATCTTCATTTGATGTGCAATTGCTCGGCATGGATCATCTTTTTCTTTTTGCATCCTCCTAGGTACAACATCGGTCATGTATGACCTTTGCTATTTACAGGCATGATCCTTTGTATGTGTGTGTTGGTTGTGTGCATCATAGCCGTGCAGAGGCCGAGTGTGTGCTCATTGTATTTGTATACCCTTGATGCTACATTATGTGTTAAAAATAATAACATCGCTCTTCATCAGAAAAAAATGAATGATTTGTAGGATTGAATCCCACATGATGTTTTTCTTTCTAATTCTTCATTTGCACTACATTGTAAAGGAAACTTTGCATCCACCTAACCCTCTTACCAAAAAATCATTTGTTTATGCAATTAAATAAACTTTGTTACAAATTCAACCATTATCATTTGAGTGACATGATATTGTAATACTACGTTTTCCCTATTCACATACATTCAAAATCATGTGAATAGTCCTCAAGTCCAATGCACCATCATCTCCTCTCTTTTCCTACTCTAAATTATAATGTGTTCGTTTGTTGTGAATCATTAGGCCTGGATTCGGGAATTCTAGTGTTATGAGCTCTTTCTGGATAGTACATGATATACCAAACACGTGTTGATCCCTAACACTATGTTTTCTAAACCTCCTAGACAGAGAGTTTTTTCTAAAAAAACATCCCATTAATTAATTAATTAAAATGAGGTTATGACCATCATTCCTTACAACATTCGCCATGCAGGGGCGGAACACTAGCCAGAGAGTTGGTTAGTTTTGTGGGATTAAAAAGTTAAAAACCCTACCGATCTTTCTTGTGATACACTTTTGTACTCCCACCGTTTCTAAATATAAGTCTTTTTAGAGAGTCCACTACAAACTACATACGGATGTATATAAACATATTTTAGAGTGTAGATTCACTCATTTTGCTTCGTATGTAGTTCATAGTGAAATCTCTACAAAGACTTATATTTAGGAAGAGAGGAAGTACTTGACTGCAATTGAAAACTCCATTGAGTGTAACCTAGAAAAATTCCAATGGATCATGACTTCCCCTGCGTTGTAACCAAATATTCACCGGCGGCAATTCCATAATCTCCTCTCCAATCTTATTGGGTTGAAGCGGGCATGCCTCTGTAATACCCTTTTTTTCTTCTGTTTTGGTGTTTTTTTTTTTTGTATAGACCTTTCACCCATTTCGTTTCTGCTTTGGAAGTTCTTACCATGCTTGCATTTAGTTTGTACTCCCTTTGTTCCAAAAACTTGAAGTTCTAGGTTAGTCTCAAGTGAAACTTTTTCAAGTTTGATCAACTTTATAGAGAAATTGCTAATATGTACAACATCAACTATATATATATATATAAATAAATGTTATGACGAATCTGATAAAGATTTTTTTTTGCGGGTGAATCTGATAAAGCTAATTTAGAAGTTACATGTGTTGCTATATTTGTCTACAAACTCGGTCAAACTTAAAAGAGGTTTGGCTTAGGGAAAATCTAGTTTCACCCTGAGGAACATTTGATAGTGATACCGTAATGTTTTCCCACAATGAGTATCATACAGTGTTTATTAATGTTAATTGTGCCAGTACTTCAATTCTACTCCCTCCGTTCGGAATTACTTGTCTCGGAAATGGATGTATCTAAAAGTTTAGATACATCCATTTCTGCGACAAGTAATTCCGAACGGAGGGAGTAGATTATTATGATACGCGTGATGTGATTTACTGTGTCTCCAAGATCTACTGTGGATTAATTACTGATTTTTTTTCTGGCAAAATTGGCTTCTCTGAACCTGTATATGTGTGTCTTATTTGCGTACGTGTTGGTGCGTGCAGGAGCTACTACCGGTGCACCCACAGCAACTGCCGCGTGAAGAAGCGCGTGGAGCGGCTGTCGGAGGACTGCCGCATGGTGATCACCACCTACGAGGGCCGCCACACCCACACACCCTGCAGCGACGACGACGCCGGAGGCGACCACACCGGCAGCTGCGCCTTCACCTCCTTCTGATCTATCGGCCGACACTTGCCGAAACGCACACAAAACACTTAAATTAGCTGGGCATGGTAGAAGCATGCATGCTTTTGGTAATTTGGTTAGATAGACTAGTCACCTTTATTATTATTACTGCATGCAAACATGCATGCATTGTGGAGGATATATGTAGATCGAGTTATAATATTCTGTTGCTCTAGCGAGTTCCTCCTTAGGTGCCCCTAAAAAAGGAGTTCTTCCTTATGCACATATTTATCCGATGGAGCACCTGTGTACTACTACTCCACTATGATCTACGCAGCATGCACTACCAGTTGTACAGTAGTGCCTAGCTACCTGATGGACCATGTTCATGCATGTACCATGTGTCCATGTGCCTGCTACTGCTAGCCTAAAGCCTTGGGCGTGGCTGCAATGCATGCCAAGCTTGGCACCGAAAGAGAGGCCATGATCTTGTTGTCTGTCGGCCATGTATCCGCATAATCCATTAGCTATCTGCAGCTCGCAGCGCTGCAAGCACGCTGGCTAAAATCCAGGGGGCAGCTCGGGGTCCTTGCATGTGTACTCGCTCATCATGCATGCATGCATGCATGCTGGCCTGCTAATGATGGTGAGACTGCATCCACCTGTGTGTCGCAGTAAGCTTCTAAACGGGCTCGGACAAACTCCCATTCACACGCTACTGTCGATCTGACCCCATCAGGGAGAGCGACAAACTGGAAAGGCTTCGCTCCAAGAAGAAAATGGACTGATAAAACGCCGGCCCGTGTGATGTGTTATTAATTCAAGGCGACAAAAGGTTTGAAAGTGGAGGACCCTGGGCTCCTGGCCCTGAAGTTACACTCCGGTTTCAGAGTTCAGACGCGTGGCAGAACTGCCTACACAACTCCAGCAGAGGAACTGGTTCGATCGACCCCTCCGCGGCCTATACAGCCACTACTGATCATCTGTCAGTACATTTTTTTGCCCTTGGTTCAGATTCAGTTTTTTCAAAGCAGAAGCTGGTTTCGGAATCTGAACCAAACGGATCCTTAATCTGCTGTATTGTAGTGTTTGGCAGACCTCAAATTTTGCAAGCAACTTTACATCATGCTACATGAACATAATGTGCACAAAATTGATAATAAGCTATAGTAGACATGGCAATGTTCAAAATGTTACATTGGCACAAATCCATATGATGCATGGTTTAGCCACAATTGAGCTCGGAAGATGCAACTTTCTGTTAACAGGAATCTGCTATAACCACATGAGCATTTTAGAGCAAGATTAAGACATGCTACATGAGATTTACATGACAACAAAAGGCATGGCATGAATGTACTGGTAACATAGAACAAAACATGTTTAATGAGAAAGGTCATATGAGCTATGGATTTGATGCATACATCAAGACAAAATGGCAAGTTTTATAACAGACAGTTTCAGACTTAGCAATTTTTAGACATGGCAGAACAACAACACTATCATAGCATGTTTGCAAGCTTGTTACAGTGCCTTAACATGATTTTCATGGCATGCAAAAAAATACTAACAGCAAGATGACATGAAAATGCTCCAAAGTCACACACAAAAATTGTTTAGAACTGCACCTTTTTCTCTTGTGCCACCTGTGACTTTCTGCTATGAACTTTTATTTTCTTTTGGTGGAAAAAGGCACAAGGCCAAATATAACCCCTTTAAAAAAACTCCCTTACAAGAAAAAATATATTACAAACATGTCCTTCAAAAAATATCACCATCTTTCATTTGCTTCCCTTGAGAGCACGCCGTGAACAACATTCTTTATCGCCTCTCTGCCTCCGTCTTACCATAGTAACCTTATTCAAGATTATGAGCTTGTAAAAGCAGCGGCTAATAAGTCATAGATGTTCCTCTCCTAGGATAATCTCAACTCCGAGAACATAGGAGAGGAACACAAACATCACAAATTCCTTGACGGAGCCACATCTGGCCGAGTTTCATCCCGTTGGGATGGATCTAGAGAACAAAAAAACATAACATAGATACATTGCCTCTTTAGGCCACCGTTGTGAATAAATGTTACTTTCTCCGTCCCCATAGAAGTCATATAAATTCAGTCAGAACGTAAATGCTTTCTAAGTTTGACCAAGTATATATACAAAAATATTAAGATAAACATTATCAAACCAATATCAATATATCCACCATTAGATTTATTTTAATAATATATTTATTTAATATTGTAGTTGTTGATATTTTCTTCTATATATTTGATCAAATTCAGAAAGAATTGACTTTTTGACTGGATTTATACGCCATGTACTTGAGGAAAAAGGGAGTAATCAGAGCAGAACGAATGTCTGGTGATCGACACCATCTCCGAGGATGGCCATAAACATGGGGAAAGACAAGAACCATTATTCGTATTGTTGTCGTTGCCCCAGCTTCACCAATGATGGAGAACTCGAGAACCCTAAGGGACACAAACCAGACAAACAGATGTGGGGTTCCCACCGACAGCGGGTAAAGAACGCCGCGGCGACGCCGACGGGTCAAGGGGAAAAGTTGGCCACCTCCTGCCTTTTAAACCCCAGAAAAATGAATTGTTTGCTATGATTTTTTTTACTCGCATGGTTTCTGAAGCGAACAACTCTTCGAGTCTGCAACAAAGTCTTTTTTCTATTAAAAAGATCTCATGTTTACATTGCTACATCGGTCCTTCTGGCGATGGTCTCCTTCTTTGTTGAGGGATTCTGGCAATGGTGTCATGAGTTAAGATGATTTAACAGTGTACTTGAAATGAATAAATTTTATAGGAAATATTTGGAAATTTTCACTGTTGTGTCCATGTATTCGTAACACCTTTTTTGTGACGTCTGAAGACCGACGTCCCAGAAGATTCCAGATGTTCCGGGATCTCCTGTGTGTTTTATTTTTGTTTGTGTTATTTATTTTTGCATTGCATCATGCCATCATGTCATATTTTATTTTGCATCTCAACCTAAATAAATTGTGTGGACCTTCGGTCCATTTAAATCGAGGGAATGCACATGGTGTTTTCTCTTTATAACATATCCTCCTGGTATTATGGAGCTATATAAATAAATATTCTAGTTATTTGGAATTCACCACAACAAACTTGCATTTTAAATCCCGTTCTTTTCCAAGATATTTAATCCTTGATCTTATCCTTTTTGCTTCAATTGAAGTGTGGAGCTTTGACATTATGCGAGAGTAACTACATTCAAACTTTGGCTCAACTTGTATTTATTTGGTCCTCCAAATAAATATTTTGCTTCTCTTTCTTTACCTGTGATAGAAAGGAAGTTTTAGTTTTTTTTTATATAGCAACCAGCCCAGCTTGGGACCCTCCTAGCATCCCAGCCGCGGCCTCCTCCTAGGCCCAGTACTCCTCCACCGCGGCCTAGACGGCCCACTTCTCCTCTCTGGCCCGACAGCCGGGCCTAACCCTAGCCGCTACCTCGCTCGCTCCTCTCATCGCTCCCTCGAGCCTCCCTCGCGCCGCCAGAGCAGTCTCCCTCTTCCCCTCGCTCTCCCGCACCCCTCGAGCGACCCTTCTCTCTCGATCTCCCTTCGCCAGGACCCCATCGCCTCGTCGCCGCGCCCTAGCCACACCCCAGCGCCGCGCCAGAGGAGCCCCGACTCCCGCGCCGCGCCGCGCCAGGGCCTCGTCCGCGCCTCCCTCTGGGCCTCCACGCGACAAGCGCCGAGCCGCCCATCCTCGTTCCGCAGCACCGAGCGCTGCCTCGCCATGGGAGCCGCCCTGCAGCTGCGCCCCCCTCGGTCTTCCTCCTCCGGCCCTGCACCTCCGCGCCGTCCGCGCCACCATCTAGCCAGGCCGAAGCCCGGCGCCCCCGAGCCCTCCTCTTCAGCCGCCTTGGACGGGGTCGGCCGCCCCGCAGCAGAGCCCCTCCACCCTGGGCCGCATCACCTCTAGCGCCTCCAGGCCGAGCGGCCCTGCTGCCCGCCATGGAGTCCCGCGGCCACCGCGACGCCCCTCCCCTGCTTCACGCCAAAACCTTGCTGCCCTTGCCTCCTTGTTGCCATGTTGTTTTGTTGCTACTGTTGTTCGCCAAAACCTTGCTGCCCTTGTCGTTTCCAAGTTCAAAACGAGGGAACCAAGTCTGCCAAGTACCACGACGTCGATGCGGCAAGTACCACGACGACCCTCGAAGAGCTCGGATCCGTCAAGTTACACTACCGTCGCCGAGACCAAGTGCCACTACATAACGTGCACCCCGACGTCAACTTCGACGCGACAAGTACCCCTCCGATGACAAGTACATCTACGAACGGGAATGCCTACACGACGACATAAGACGACGCGACAAGTACCTCTTCGGAGACGTGAACGACTACTAACGGGAACAACTACACGGCGATACGTCAAGTACCACGACACGATATCGGAACGCCTACTTCCTCTCCGATCGCGAGAACGACTTCTTCCTCTACGATCTCGAGCCGCCCCGAAACGATCGCTCCGAAGGTATAACCCCGAGACGATGACCCGTGTGTGCTTGTGATGTATGAGATGTCTCCCTTGTGTGCACCGTGCCCGTATCATCTTTTGTCGTGCTCCTCGGTTGCCTCGTCGCCGATCCGTGGGAACCCGGTGACGGGATCACCCACCTTTCATCTTGTTTCACTCGCTTACTCCACCTTTGCTTTTGCTCCGGACTCTCAACGAGTTACCGGAACCGAGATGTTGCCGTGCATCATTTTCGGATCGTTGCCGTGGCACCCTTTCATTCCACCCCGGTGACAAATACTTCATATCTCTCTTGTCAACCTTTAATAAAATTGCATAAATTTGTTCATGTCATCCGCATCATGTTAACAACATTATATGTGTGGTTTGTTGTTTGCTTAAAAATTACTAAACATGCATATGGGGATTTTCCGGATATGTTGTTGTTATTTTCCGGCCTCATTTAAATTGCCTAAATAGTGTAGTTTTATTATGCTTCACCTCTTGCCATGTTAAAAAACAATTAATCTTGTCTTGTAAATAACGAGAGTCAACTAAATAAATAAAAATGTGGTGTTTCGTCAATATGCAACTCGTTGCATATTGAGCTCCACTTAACTTGTAGTGTTGTTTGTGCACTTGGCCATGCCATGCATATTTAAACCGGACATGCATCATACTTGTTTGTGCAACGTATGCCATGTTTATGCTTGTGTGTTTACCGTGTTGTTTGCTTCTTTCCGGTTGCTTCTCTTGTTAGCTTCGGTTTCGTTCCGGAGTTGTGAGGATTCGCTCGACTGTTGCTCCGTCTACTTCATGGATCCGTTCTTCTTCCTTGCGGAATCCCAGGCAAGATGATCATACCCTTGGATACCTTTACTACCATTGCCATGCTTAGTTGTCTCGATGCTATCGTTACATGTCGCGCTACCCATTTTTATGTCAGCCCTCTCCTTGTTGCCATGAAACCTCTAACCTTGACACCTTCCTAGCAAAACCACTGCTTGGCTCTGTTACCCGCTTGCTCAGCCCCTCTTATAGCGTTGTTAGTTGCAGGTGAAGATGAAGTTCGTTCCAGGAGGGAACTTGTTATTGTTATATCACAATATCTATAATTATTATTAACACACCTATATACTGGGCATGGGTGGAAGGCTTGGCCTTTTGCTCGGTGTTTTGTTCTACTCATGCCACCTTAGGCGCCGATAAACCGGCATTATGTTCCTTGATTTTGCGTTCCTTACACGATGGGTGGATGGGGACCCCTTGACAGTTCGACTTTGAATAAAACTCCTCCAGCAAGGCCCAACATTGGTTTTAATTTGCTCATAATAACAACTTAATTAATTAATTAAATTGCATAGGGAGTTAGCGCTACCTGAGGATTCTTTCTACATAGCAGGGGGGGCAGTGCTGATGGTGTTGGTCCCAAACGGGGAGTCTGCGGGGCCGCCTTGGGGAAACCCGAGGTATCTGGTATACCTGTAGAATCGCCCATCCGGTCGTGTCCTGAGACGAAATACGCGCGGCTACTATCAGGGTGTCGACACACCGGGAGGTCTTGCTGGACTTGTTTTACCATTGTCGAAATGTCTTGTGCTACCGGGATGCCGAGCCTGATCGGATTTCCCTAAGATAAGGGGTGATTATATTATATTTATCACTTCAGCTAATCGTGAGAGCTTGTGATGGGCTAAGTTAGAACACCCCAGCAGGGTTATGATCTTTCGAAAGTCGTGCCCGCGGTTATGTGGCAGATTGGAATTTGTTAATGTCCGGTTGTAGAAAACTTGACAGATGATCCGAAGTAAAACACACAACTGTGTGAGTAACCGTGACTGTCTCTTTTCACTTTGAAAAGAGAACACGGTGGGGTTATGTTTGATTCGTATGTAGTTCAGGATCTTTAGCGATCACTACTTTTGCGGCCGTTTGCGTAGATGCTCATCTTATTCTGGTACTCGTAAGCTAGCCACCATATTATGCTTAGCCGCTGCTGCAACCTCACCACTTTACCTCTTCCTACCCACAAAGCTTTGCTAGTCTTGATACCCATGGTTATGGGATTGCTGAGTCCTCGTGGCTCACAGTTACTACAACACCAGATGCAGGTTCAGCCGAGTTTGAAGCAGGAGCTGGTTCAAGTTCTTTACTTGGAGCTCGTTGAAGAGTTTGGCCGTATGCTTGTTACGTTTCGACGATCAGTAGTGGTTTCTACTAGGATTCGATCCTGACCTGTGGCTTTATGTTGTTTGGTACCTTTCTTTTGATCTTCACCCGTAGTCGGGTTGTGATGTTTTGAATGATGTTTTGCTTATGTAATGTATTGTGTGAAGTGGCGAGTGTAAGCCAACTATCTTCTTTTGCAATTTAATCCCTCTTTTACATGAGTCGTGCAAAGATACCAAACTTGAGATCATTCTAGGATGGGCTTATACCTTTAAGTCGTGCCTCGACACGTCGGAGGTATAGTCCCATCCTGGGCATTACAAGTTGGTATCAGAGCCTTCTCCGACCTAGAAGCCCCCACTGATTGATCGAATCGTTGACGGTTGAGTCTAGGCACACACTTGAAAATGTTTTGAGTCCTATATATATATATATCGGAGAGTAGGAATTCTTTTGCTCCTCATCTCTTTTCACTCTGGTGAGGACTCCTGACGATTACTCTTATCTCTTCTATTTTCAAAAAAAATGCACCAATTTTTTTTAGGATCTCGCGAGTATTGTTTGGATTGTTTCGATGTCTTTGTGACGAGAACATTGTTCTCGATGCCTCCTGTCATTAGGGGTTGTGGCAGTGTCCCGGGGAGTTGAGCTCCGAGGTGTTGTCGTCACAAATCCATCGCGGCAGTACTAGAATACTTAAGACGGCCGACATCAAAAACTCTCCTATGCGGTTAGTGGCAAGATAACCCCGACATCACCCAGTACTGGGGAGGTAGTTCGGGAGTATTGCCCTAGCTTGTATAGTGGATGCGTTTCGAAGGTCCGAGGTAAACGGTTTCCGGAAACAACTGGTTATGTGTTGAAGGATGGATACAGCTGGATGTAGGTTTAGAGTTGAGTGCGCGGTGCTTCCCCTGTATCCCCAACACCTGATTGCATAACTAGAAACTTTCGGAAATTAATAGGTGGGTTCATCCAGTAGTTCTAGGCATTCTTCCAACGGATGCATGATATGAAGTTCGGGGTTCTACATTGAGTGAAGTGGTTTTATGGGCTTGTTCTGATCGGGAGTTGCATCTTAAAGGGTCCTTGGCTATGCTGATCCGGGGATTGCAAAACCCTTTTGTAACACGTTCCATGAGCTTTCAGCACGAAGATGTGGAACGAAACTTCTATCTTGTATTTGTTCTATCTGATCCTTGTTCCTTTTTATTTATCTTTTGTTCTTCCTAGTGGCTTCTCGACCAGTTGATGTACCTACGGAATTCATTCGTTCAATTCTCTGTTCGGATAGATGTGTTGCAACATAATCTTCTTCATAAACATATCTATCCTTTGTTCTTGTTTGATTCTGGTATTCGAGTTGCTTCGATGTCAAATGTTGATTCCATACCTTTCTTAATCGGTGTTCTCATATTTCTATGGGAGTGCTAATTCTTCTTGACCATCAAGATTTTCTTGTTAATTCCTTTTCATCCGATGTGCCTTCTTTTCAAGTTATTCCATACAGACGTCATTGAGAAATCTGACGATTTGTCTGTTTCAATCATCTCAAGTTGTCTTTGTTTTACCCGCCCTCCCACCCTTCTTCTTCTCGGAGCAAGAAATTCTCAAATGGAGTATCCATTTTATTCATGTGATATTTCTTCATTCTTTTCCTTCAATGTTCTTATCCGGTGATTTATCGTGAAGATGCTCGAGAGCTTCAAGTTCATCATTCTTTTGTTCTCAAATTCTGCCGGTGGATGTAATCCAAGTTTCGGTGTTGATCTTATCATTTTCTTTTTTTCACAATGCTTTCTTATTCCGGTACACCAATTAATCATTCTCCTCTTGCTATTCATATCCGGAGTGCTGAATATTTGTGTTTCCATTCTTAATCCGTTCAGCTATTCTGAGCATTATCATCTTATTCAAGCCATTTAATTCAACCGGTGCAATATCTTTTAAGCAATCTTTTTCAACGGTGATTTCTTTAGTGGGCCCTAACCCACAGGTCTTTTCCCAGGATCTTACCTGACTCTTCTAATTTTTCCGGAGTATTCTGAAATTCTTTTCAAGTGTGACGTAAGAATGATTTCCATCAGTCATATGCCTTCTCCAAGTTTACTTTCAAATTCTTTCCATCGTTGGTTCAACCTTTTTAATTCTTCATTCCGGAGTGCTCAACAATTCTTATGGCATTTCTCGTCTTCATTCTCAGCATTTGCAGACCAGAGAAGTGTTTCTCTTAAATCTTGGCCCGTCTTCTTGAAGATTCGTGGTTCTAGCTTCATGCCATCCTCATTATTCTTCCGACTGTGAGGAATTCTTTTTATAACCGTCCGAAGCATTTCATGAATTCTTTCCTTGTGATCCTCCGAAGGCCATCATTTCAGAAGATTCTTCCTTCTCAGTTTTCAACTTTGTCCTCCAACTATTCTTCATTGATGTCTCCTCGTTCGTCTCCATATTTTTACGGTGGTTCTTTCAAGATTACCCTTCCGTTGTTATCTTTTTAATTCATTTGTTCTTTCACAATCCTACCGGTGGTTCGTTGAAGACTTTTCTCAAGCTTGTGCGAGATCTCTCTTAATTCTTTCCAATGAGAATAAGTAGTATGCCAAATCCGTTTGGTTGTCATCAATTTAAATTGGTGAAGAAGATGCATGACATAATTCTTATTCTTATTCCTTCAAGGTGATTTAATTCTTTTGTCTGGAGCTTGTTCATCATATCATATCCTCGGTTCTAAGTTGTTCATCTTGTTTTCCGGAGCTCCAAGTTATTTCAATTATATCATTTCAACTTCATCTAATTCATCGCAAACCTTGAATCTTATTCTTTTCATCTTTCACTTCTCATGCTTTCATTACCGGAGTTCTTCATGGTGGTTCATCATCATTTAATTCATCCTCGTAGTCTTCATCAAGATTCTTGTTGGAGCTCAAGCATTCTTCATCATGCTTTCCAATTGCAATCCTTTCTACCTTATCTTAT
This sequence comes from Secale cereale, assembly GCA_902687465.1. Lineage (NCBI taxonomy): Eukaryota > Viridiplantae > Streptophyta > Magnoliopsida > Poales > Poaceae > Secale > Secale cereale. Next base: position 735,357,932 of record LR738710.1, on the reverse strand, counting down.
CAGATGGTGTTATGTCATTCTTGAAAATTCCTTCATGTTTTATGATTCACGAGTTATCAAGAATGAGATATTTAAAACCATTATTTTCTTTGTTCAGGAAATCTTTCCAACCCTTTAACTATTCGTTGGAGTTATCTTGGGTTATAATTCACCTAAAAGCTTTCCCTAAGGAATGTTATTATTTATGGTTCTCATAAATGACCCAAGTTCTTCATTTATCATTCCGGTGAGATAAGTTTATCGTCTCCTTGTTGATCTCAATCAATTAATATGTTTCCGTCAGTGGCCGGTTGTCACCTCATAATTTTGAGATGTTTCCCATAAGCCCACATCAAGCTTATTCGTTTCGTTGTTGATTTTTCCATCAACTCCGTTCAACCCTTCTTCGTAAGGATGTGTTTCATATTCATTTGTGGGAGAAGTTGTCATTTTTCTTCTCCATTCATTTCTTTCGTTGATCTATATTCTATTCTTTCATTCCGGAGGCTTTGTGATATTGCTCTCTTTGACCATCATCTCGTTTTTATCGAGATCATGTTCTTTCCTTGTTTATCTATTTATCTGGAGCGTTGTATTCTCCATTCTAATTCTCTCATCTTATCAAGTTTTAACTCTCTTTTAACCGGAGTGCTGTCTGAATCCTTCTTACCTCTTGTGCCATTTTTTTCAATAGTTTCGGAGGCAATATGTTGTTGTTTTCATCAAGTATCATTCCATCTCCTCAAGTTCATGTTAATTCCTTCCATTTTCAGACGGAGTGCTGTCCAAATTATGTCATTCTTATTTCCTTGGCTATACCGTTGCGGTTTCATATTCTTTTGGTTCGTAAGCTCTTGCTTCATGTCTTCTAACCTACAAGGTTCTTGTAATGTTCCTTGTTCCTCCTTTTTACCGGAGTGCTCTTAACTTCGTTCATCTCCGTTGTTTTCTTTCTTCCAAGATTGTTTAATCTCAAGGTTCTTTGGTTTTCACTCGTTTGTCAAAGAAGCAACTTTGTTTTACCTCTTCCTCTTTCGTTTTTTTTACCCGATGCCATCTCTAGGATCTCGGGTCGAGATCCTCTGTTAGTGTGGGAGAGTTGTGACGCCCGAAGACCGATGTCCCAGAAGATTCCAGGAGATTCCAGATGTTCCGGGATCTCCTGTGTGTTTTATTTTTGTTTGTGTTATTTATTTTTGCATTGCATCATGCCATCATGTCATATTTTATTTTGCATCTCAACCTAAATAAATTGTGTGGACCTTCGGTCCATTTAAATCGAGGGAATGCACATGGTGTTTTCTCTTTATAACATATCCTCCTGGTATTATGGAGCTATATAAATAAATATTCCAGTTATTTGGAATTCACCACAACAAACTTGCATTTTAAATCCCGTTCTTTTCCAAGATATTTAATCCTTGATCTTATCCTTTTTGCTTCAATTGAAGTGTGGAGCTTTGACATTATGCGAGAGTAACTACATTCAAACTTTGGCTCAACTTGTATTTATTTGGTCCCCAAATAAATATTTTGCTTCTCTTTCTTTTCCTGTGATAGAAAGGAAGTTTTAGTTTTTTTATATAGCAACCAGCCCAGCTTGGGACCCTCCTAGCATCCCAGCCGCGGCCTCCTCCTAGGCCCAGTACTCCTCCACCGCGGCCCAGTCGGCCCACTTCTCCTCTCTGGCCCGACAGCCGGGCCTAACCCTAGCCGCTACCTCGCTCGCTCCTCTCATCGCTCCCTCGAGCCTCCCTCGCGCCGCCAGAGCAGTCTCCCTCTTCCCCTCACTCTCCCGCACCCCTCGAGCGACCCTTCTCTATCGATCTCCCTTCGCCAGGACCCCATCGCCTCGTCGCCGCGCCCTAGCCACACCCCAGCGCCGCACCAGAGGAGCCCCGACTCCCGCGCCGCGCCGCGCCAGGGCCTCGTCCGCGCCTCCCTCCGGGCCTCCACGCGACGAGCGCCGAGCCACCCGTCCTCGTTCCGCAGCACCGAGCGCTGCCTCGCCATGGGAGCCGCCCTGCAGCTGCGCCCCCCTCGGTCTTCCTCCTCCGGCCCTGCACCTCCGCGCCGTCCGCGCCACCATCCAGCCAGGCCGAAGCCCGGCGCCCCCGAGCCCTCCTCTTCAGCCGCCTTGGACGGGGTCGGCCGCCCCGCAGCAGAGCCCCTCCGCCCCGGGCCGCATCACCTCCAGCGCCTCCAGGCCGAGTGGCCCTGCTGCCCGCCATGGAGTCCCGCGGCCACCGCGAATCTGTTTTGTCTCTGTTTTCTTTTCGGATGATGAGGATGAGCCAGCCGATCCTAACATAATTTTGGAGGAGCCGGACGACGAAGCCTCAAAATCAGATAAAGATGTCTCCGACGCGACCGGACTTCCACTAGATTTTTATAGGGGTCAGGAGGGAAAAGATATGTTGTTTTCTATCAGTCCCAAGCGGATACTCCCCAGCTTCCACGGTCTGCTTACCGAGGAAGAGATGCGGGAGGACCCAGGGCCAGAGCAAGTTGGGTTGGGATAACTTTAGTAGTGAGATAACATGAATTACTGAGTGACGGCTACCTCCGCTCATTAGTGGAAACTGTTTCTTCTTATTGTTATCACCGTAAAACTACTTGTTCAGTAGTCCATACCGTAAACTAATCACAAGTCGTAATGGTATAAGCCTGACATTTGATAATGAAGTTATTGCACTTATTTGGAATCTCATTTTCATCCACTTTTATGGAACTTTTTCTTTAAATCGATTGGAAGGTGATTCCCTATCAGCGACTTTCCATTTAGTTCTATTCCTTCTGTGCGTTACGTTCATTATGCTGTTTCTAATTAAAGACGACCTTTCAATTCATTATTGACTGGATAAAGTAGTATTAGTTAATATACGCTCATTCAGACAAATCAAAAATAAGAGACAATCTTTTTCGATACTGTATGCTGGGACAGACCTGTAGGTGAGCACAAGCACAGCCAGCCTTCCACCTCTTTATACTTATGTTTAGCAGTGTACCTGGTCTTACTTCTTTTTCAGTTTACGCTTGTGTCCCAAGCTTGCAAGTTCGAAGAAGAGTATTGTATTGACCTGAATCAAGTTGTTTGCCTACCCGCCGTTATGTCTTAGCTAGGAATGAGCTGTGAACAAAATCGAAATAGTTGTTACTTCAGTCGATAATGACTTTGTGTCGGTTTGCTATTTTCTATAAATTGGACTGGTACCATGTATTGTAACATAAGCTTTTGTATAAGAGCTGAGATGTAGTTAAGATTACACTTGATCCTCTCTCTGTTTTGTTGCTTCCTTCCATTATCTCCAACAACTGGTATCAACACTAGGAACCTTCACGGTCAGGGTTGATTTTATTAGACCACTATGAACACTTGTAATTGGTTCTTTCTACTTCAGGCATGGTTCTCTCTAGTTAGTGGAAGAGTGTACAACATAGGGATTGGTATCAGTCACACATTTAGGAAAGAAAGTGAAAGGGGAGGGCAAGAGCGGTTCGAAGGTCAATGAAATGATAAAAAACCACCAGGTCGAGTTCGCTTCTCCCTTCCTTTTGGTGTTTAGGATGTGAAGTTGATATAAGAAGAGAGGAAAGGGGAACTGCACTAAATGGATAATTTCATCCTGGTGATGGGCTATTCCAATGGGCATGCATCTGAGATATGGGCTTTGAGCGTAGGAACGCCCACCTTTACAAGAGCTCAGTTCTAAGATTGTTTGCGCGCAGGCACCACTACTATTCTGTCTTTTCTTGTTATGCATCCGGTCCTATAAATCTTTTTTTTTTGACCGGAGGAATAGAAATAAAAACGTCACTTCGCTCCCCTGCTTCACGCCAAAACCTTGCTGCCCTTGCCTCCTTGTTGCCATGTTGTTTTGTTGCTACTGTTGTTCGCCAAAACCTTGCTGCCCTTGTCGTTTCCAAGTTCAAAACGAGGGAACCAAGTCTGCCAAGTACCACGACGTCGATGCGGCAAGTACCACGACGACCCTCGAAGAGCTCGGATCCGCCAAGTTACACTACCGTCGCCGAGACCAAGTACCACTACATAACGTGCACCCCGACGTCAACTTCGACGCGACAAGTACCCCTCCGATGACAAGTACATCTACGAACGGGAACGCCTACACGACGACATAAGACGACGCGACAAGTACCTCTTCGGAGACGTGAACGACTACTAACGGGAACAACTACACGGCGATACGTCAAGTACCACGACACGATATCGGAACGCCTACTTCCTCTCCGATCGCGAGAACGACTTCTTCCTCTATGATCTCGAGCCGCCCCGAAACGATCGCTCCGAAGGTATAACCCTGAGACGATGACCCGTGTGTGCTTGTGATGTATGAGATGTTTCCCTTGTGTGCACCGTGCCCGTATCATCTTTTGTCGTGCTCCTCGGTTGCCTCGTCGCCGATCCGTGGGAACCCGGTGACGGGATCACCCACCTTTCATCTTGTTTCACTCGCTTACTCCACCTTTGCTTTTGCTCCGGACTCTCAACGAGTTACCGGAACCGAGATGTTGCCGTGCATCATTTTCGGATCGTTGCCGTGGCACCCTTTCATTCCACCACGGTGACAAATACTTCATATCTCTCTTGTCAACCTTTAATAAAATTGCATAAACTTGTTCATGTCATCCGCATCATGTTAACAACATTATATGTGTGGTTTGTTGTTTGCTTAAAAATTACTAAACATGCATATGGGGATTTTCCGGATATGTTGTTGTTATTTTCCGGCCTCATTTAAATTGCCTAAATAGTGTAGTTTTATTATGCTTCACCTCTTGCCATGTTAAGAAACAATTAATCTTGTCTTGTAAATAACGAGAGTCAACTAAATAAATAAAAATGTGGTGTTTCGTCAATATGCAACTCGTTGCATATTGAGCTCCACTTAACTTGTAGTGTTGTTTGTGCACTTTGCCATGCCATGCATATTTAAACCGGACATGCATCATACTTGTTTGTGCAACGTATGCCATGTTTATGCTTGTGTGTTTACCGTGTTGTTTGCTTCTTTCCGGTTGCTTCTCTTGTTAGCTTCGGTTTCGTTCCGGAGTTGTGAGGATTCGCTCGACTGTTGCTTCGTCTACTTCATGGATCTGTTCTTCTTCCTTGCGGAATCCCAGGCAAGATGATCATACCCTTGGATACCTTTACTACCATTGCCATGCTTAGTTGTCTCGATGCTATCGTTACATGTCGCGCTACCCATTTTTATGTCAGCCCTCTCCTTGTTGCCATGAAACCTCTAACCTTGACACCTTCCTAGCAAAACCACTGCTTGGCTATGTTACCCGCTTGCTCAGCCCCTCTTATAGCGTTGTTAGTTGCAGATGAAGATGAAGTTCGTTCTAGGAGGGAACTTGTTGTTGTTATATCACAATATCTATAATTATTATTAACACACCTATATACTGGGCATGGGTGGAAGGCTTGGCCTTTTGCTCGGTGTTTTGTTCCACTCATGCCACCTTAGGCGCCGATAAACCGGCATTATGTTCCTTGATTTTGCGTTCCTTACACGATGGGTGGATGGGGACCCCTTGACAGTTCGACTTTGAATAAAACTCCTCCAGCAAGGCCCAACATTGGTTTTAATTTGCTCATAATAACAACTTAATTAATTAATTAAATTGCATAGGGAGTTAGCGCTACCCGAGGATTCTTTCTACATAGCAGGGGGGCCAGTGCTGATGGTGTTGGTCCCAAACGGGGAGTCTGCGGGGCCGCCTTGGGGAAACCCGAGGTATCTGATATACCTGTAGAATCGCCCATCCGGTCGTGTCCTGAGACGAGATACGCGCGGCTACTATCAGGGTGTCGACACACCGGGAGGTCTTGCTGGACTTGTTTTACCATTGTCGAAATGTCTTGTGCTACCGGGATGCCGAGCCTGATCGGATTTCCCTAAGATAAGGGGTGATGATATTATATTTATCACTTCAGCTAATCGTGAGAGCTTGTGATGGGCTAAGTTGGAACACCCCTGCAGGGTTATGATCTTTCGAAAGCCGTGCCCGCGGTTATGTGGCAGATTGGAATTTGTTAATGTCCGGTTGTAGAAAACTTGACAGATGATCCGAAGTAAAACACACAACTGTGTGAGTAACCGTGACTGTCTCTTTTCACTTTGAGAAGAGAACACGGTGGGGTTATGTTTGATTCGTATGTAGTTCAGGATCTTTAGCGATCACTACTTTTGCGGCCGTTTGCGTGGATGCTCATCTTATTCTGATACTCGTAAGCTAGCCACCATATTATGCTTAGCCGCTGCTGCAACCTCACCACTTTACCTCTTCCTACCCACAAAGCTTTGCTAGTCTTGATACCCATGGTTATGGGATTGCTGAGTCCTCGTGGCTCACAGTTACTACAACACCAGATGCAGGTTCAGCCGAGTTTGAAGCAGGAGCTGGTTCAAGTTCTTCACTGGGAGCTCGTTGAAGAGTTTGGCCGTATGCTTGTTACGTTTCGACGATCAGTAGTGGTTTCTACTAGGATTCAATCCTGACCTGTGGCTTTATGTTGTTTGGTACCTTTCTTTTGATCTTCACCCGTAGTCGGGTTGTGATGTTTTGAATGATGTTTTGCTTATGTAATGTATTGTGTGAAGTGGCGAGTGTAAGCCAACTATCTTCTTTTGCAATTTAATCCCTCTTTTACATGAGTCGTGCAAAGATACCAAACTTGAGATCATTCTAGGATGGGCTTATACCTTTAAGTCGTGCCTCGACACGTAGGAGGTATAGTCCCATCCTGGGCATTACATTTTTCTCATTCACAATTGTGCTTTGTGGACAACCTTTTTTCATAGTGTTTGCATCCCAACCTGCTTCTACTGTCCATTTTTTGTGTCTTCATTTTTCTTTTTAATTTTTTGGTAGAAACAAACATTTTCAATACGTGCATTTTTAAAAATATGCAAACATTCTAAAATACATGATTTTTTTAAAATATACAAACATTTTTAAAATACATGGATTTTAACACTTCTAAAATATATGAACATTTTCTTAAAAAAATCAAAATTTATTTTAAACCATAAAATCTGTTAAATTGTATGATTTTTTATTGTTTTCTATATTTGTTTTAATATGGAAAAATCGAGCCCATTATGTTTGGACAGCCAGTTTGCGAGCGAGTTATTAGACCGGTCCACATGCGAGAGGTCCTATACACCGCCCGTGTGCGTCCGTTCTGCGCAACTTCGCTGAAGCGATGCGAAACGGACCGGCCTAATTATCATGTGTCGAGCGGAATAAAAGAACCACAAACGTGGATCAAACACCCAACCTCCTGGTGGATTCTAGCGTGCGTAGCCAGCCGAGCTAGCGACCTACGATGGTTCCAGTGCAGGGCAAGTCTTAAAGTAGAGAGCGGCAAATCATTTCTTTCCCAAAAAATAATTTTTAATAATATATATTGAACAAATTTAAAATACAGTGAACCTTTTTTGTAAGCAAACACTGAACAAATTTCGAATACACAAATGAACATTTGTAGTATGTGTTGAACAATTGTTTAATGTATGATGCACAAAATTTAAATACACAATGAACATTTTGTAGTATGCTTGAGCAATTGATTAATGTACGATGAACAAATTTGAAGTACACAATGAACGTTTTTTAATATACATTGAACAGTTTCATAATATACGATGAACATTTTTATAATACATGATGAACATTTTTATAAATTCATAGGAGAACCATTTCATAATATATGATGAACATTTTCTTAATACGATAAAGATTTTGGTAATACACGGTGGACTTTTATGTAATACGCAATAAAGAGAAGAAAAACAGAAATAAAAAATAAAAAAGGAAACATAAAAGAAAAAACGAAAGGAGAAAGGAACCAAAAGAGAGAGAGAAAAAAGGAACAAAACAGCTGAAAACCGGACAAAACAGTGAAAAAACTGCATACGAAAAACCATAAAAACCCGCAAGGAATAGAGAAGGAAGCAACAGCAAACGAATCAAACAGCAAACACCAATCCCGTACGTGGGCTGGCCTAACAGGAGGCTCGCCTCAGCGAAAGCACGTCGTTCTGACGCTAACAAGCGTCAAATAGGGTTTGCCTGTCCACATAGCCCATGCGTGGGCGATCTTCATCTGTTTCAAATACCAGCCCAGTGCCATGACTTTCCTGGGCCGTTCGCATTTACTGGGCTGCATAGGGTAGCCACAGCCACTAATTAGCCCGAAATCCTCTTATACCCCAAGAAAAAGATTAACCTTCCCTAACAAAAATTAACCCGAAGTCCCGGACCGGTGAAGCGGCTTGGCTCGACCGGAACACCAAAGGCACAAACCCACTCGCCGGCCACCGAGATGGCTCCACCGCCGCCCGCCCCTACGCCGGCGGCGAGGCTACTGAGGGAGTACGGTGAGTCGCTTCGCTTCGGCCCTCTCCGTCCCTTACTTGCTTTCTCGCTCGCGAAGCTTCTAGAACTTAGGGTTCTGCTGCTGTGGAGGACTTTGGGGATCTGATGCGTCGGGAGCTCGCTTGCAGGGTGGGACCTGATGCTCGGATCGATCGCAGCGTTCTATGCCGTCATGGTGCCTTACACCAAGGTGGAGGAGAGTTTCAATGTGCAGGTTCGTGTTTGGGCTTCCTCCCTGCTTGAATGGTTCAAACTGCCCAGCTTGTAGTGTCACATGTGCCAATTTACATGATGGGAAGGGTGTTTCCTCATGATAATTTGGGTGTCATCTACGCTCCTGTATGTAGGAATGCCTACGAATTTATACCTGACAACTTTCCCCTTAGGCGTGGTAGTTCATTTGCAAGCATTTTGCTGTTCAGAATCTGTTTCATTCAGTAATTTTCATCATACAGTGAAATCGAACGAGCTTCCCTTTGAATATCAATTTTGGTATTAGTCAAGTCTTGGATTTCTCCCCTTCAATTGGTTAAGTTTTAATTAACTATATTTCTTATGCTTGCACTTGTACTGTCAGTAGTTCCAACTTCCAACTGCTTCAGCTAACATTTGAGTCATTTATTCTCTAGGCCATGCATGATATTCTGTACCACAATCATCAGATTGAGAAGGTAACTTTAGCTGCTAATTTCCCTCCAGTTTCCCTTTTCTCAATGATGTTGTTAGTTAATTACATCGAGATGTTTGTTTGTCGATTTATGTAATATTTTGTTTATCTCCAATTTGCTGCAGTATGACCATTTAGAGTTTCCTGGCGTTGTTCCTCGGACATTTATAGGTAATAATCAAGCGGCCATGAAATCCTTGATTTGCACAGCATGATGCAGTATTCTTATAAACAACCAACTGATGCCCGGTTCAGGCCTAGCGCGTGAGAACAGAGAAGTAATTGATCAAACCTAGATAGAAGTAAACGAGTAAACACGATTTACCATGCATGCTTGTGTCAACAAAGAAGCACGAGACATTAATATTGATGTGCTGTCTGTTTTTCAGGAGCATTGGTAATAGCTATTCTCTCGTCGCCTGCGGTTCTCATAATGCGTGTATTTCATGCTCCAAAGATTTATAGTCTTCTAGCAGGTGATTACCAATTTATCATGAGCTTAAAACATGATTCAAGATTATGTTGTTTGGTTATGACTTCCTGGTTAACATAGATTTGACAGATTAATCTTTTTTCTGTTTGCTTTTTAGTCCGATTAGTATTGGGCTGTGTTATCCTGACGACTTTGAGACTTTTCCGAGTTGAGGTATTTTCTCTTTTCATTTTTCCTTCTGTCCCACTGAATGTTGTCAATTTTAGTTTTTTGGTCGATGTTCAAGCCAACTCATGGGTAAGGAACCAAAATTGGAAAATGATTCTTGCTTATGGTGTTGCGAGAAAGCACGGAGATGATAATATGATATGAATGGGGAAGAGAATCCTGGTTCTTTGGGTGTATAAACTATAAAGTGGTTACAGTTATATTCGAGCAACCAAAGTGGTTACATTTAAAGATTGAATCGATCTAATTCATTTTGTCCTTTCGTAATTAAACTTCTCTTCCCAAACTTACCTTTTAACTCCTTATTAAGCTGTGACATAGTGGGCAAGGAAAATATTGTTAGTCCCGGGATTCTGCAGCTAGCATCGGATTTAGCTCTATTCCATAAGCATGGCGAGACTTAAGCTGCCGGCTGAATGGCAGGTCCCATATACACACTTGTCAAATTTGGATTTGTCATTGCAGTAGATCCTTAATACCATGGTCAAAATTTAAAGACCCGCTTTAGTGGAAGAATACCTGAAGTGAATGGTTCTCTTTTTTTACAGCGAGCATATGTATGCTGGTGTTGATTGAAATCCTACCTTTTCTTGCTTGGTTTGAGGAGATATATTTTCAAACTATACTTTTGAACCAGCTAAAATTCCACAGACTAAGTTTCTTCTAACCATACAAAGCAGAACTTAGTTGCCATGCGAGACTTCTGTAGAAACTTTGAAGTGCTACGTATCGTCATGAATCGCTGTATCCACAATGTCTCTTTGGCCTGTATTGCTTTTCCTCAACTGTTCTATGTCCATCTCGAATAACTCTTCAATGGATTTCTTTTGTATAACAATGAGCATGCGCTGTTGCCCCTGTCCTTGGCAATATCATGATTTGCTTGACTCGTTTTTGACAAGCAGGTCAAAAGAAAGTTTGGTCGCCATGTTGAAGCATTCTTTGTGGTACTAACTGCTATCCAGTTTCACGTTTTATTTTACTCAACTCGGCCTCTTCCAAATATCTTAGCATTGGCTTTAGGTGGGCACACTACTGTTGCTGTTTTCTAATATCGCAATACCATTAATCTACTTAGGAGATTGTAGTATTCATAATTCATGTGCTTTCTGTCATGCAGTTAACTTGGCATACTCTTTCTGGTTCAAGGGCAATTATCTACGCACATTACAGGCACTGGTATGCCTTCTTTGGTGCCATCACCTTAGCTTCATTCGTTGTTATCTATGTGCTGTTTTAACATTTATTTACAGATTACAGGAAGAAAAAGTTAATTACCAATTAATCATATACAATGACGTGTCGAAATTTACATAATGTGCATGGAAATATTAAGTACGGCTAATGTGGAGTTCTGGACATTATGATATAATTTTTAGTTCTTACTATGGGTTCAGTAAAACCTGCTGTTATTTTACTAAATAAAAATATTTCTTACTCACTTCGCAGCAGCATATCTTGCATTTCTATCAAACTGTGTGTAATTTTCCATTTTGCTTGCAGATTGTTGCAGCCGTTATTTTTAGATGTGATATGATTCTACTTCTTGGCACAATAGGGGTTGCACTTTTGCTGGTGAGTGTATAGCTTATCAGACTCTATTTCCTTTGAACACTTGCATGCCAATTGTATCTCTCTCTATTATACTAGTTTAGTGCAGTACCAATTTTTACGTATTACTTGGTTGCTTGTTTGACTTGAGTTCCAAGTAGCTTTTCTCATGCAGACATATTGCTGCAAGGTTCAGTTCAGTTGATCTCTTATTACATCAACTTTGTGTTTCTGTAGTGAATTAGTTAAACTTGTGGCAAGGGTGATAACATGTGAGGTTCGAGATGTAGCGCACTAGACTATTATGAAATGACACTCTTTGAAAGCTATAATAACCTTTCATAAGTCATGTTCTTATTTACTTATTTGCATTTGGATAATGTACATATTATTGTTGTAATAATTCTTTTTGAAGTTAGAGCTGCAGACTGAGGTACACTAAGATTTGAATTTGACAATGCCATGACAGAGCAGATCTTTTTCTCTAATGGAAGCCATAAAGTGTTGCATAAGCACTGCTCTTTTATGCATTGGTATGTTTCTCTATACTGCCTTGAGTTTTGAAACTAATTTTCACGTGAATGTTGTGTAGGAAACCTTGATTCGCTTTGGGTAATCTCTTTCAGGTTTCACGGTACTGGTTGACTCGATAATGTGGCAGAGAATCCTGTGGCCAGAATTTGAAGTTTTCTGGTTTAATTCAGTTCTGAACCGAAGTTCAGAATGGGGTGTATCCTTTATGCTTTCTTTTGTGAAATTGCAGTTTATTTCTCTTTTGATAAAAAAAATACATGTTGAGGATGCCTCTATGCAAAAATGTTCTCTAATACTGTGCAGTGCACTTTGGATCGTACCATCCTTTGTCTTATGAATCAGAAATTTCTTTCTTTCCCTCCCAGTTATACAAGTTTGTTGTCCTTTTTCGTTAACTTTTGATATGCACAGAACCTTCCATTTTACCTATGTATGCATGTGCACAAAAGGAGGAAGCATACACATATTTGTTGGATTTCAAGAGTTATCCTCTTCTTGTTTCTTGATTCGTATAGGAGGACCTCTGTAATACCCAAATGACAGTTGTGATTCGTGAAGGACCTACATCTGCTCTCCATAACTATTATATTATTCAGACACATTCGATCCATTGGTACTTCACCTCAGCACTTCCACGCTCCATGCTTGTAGCCTATCCTCTTTGCTTGGTAAGATAGCTTGGCTATAACAAATACATGTGATCCACTGGTTTATTTTGTGTCCGTTTCATCATGTTTGTAGTATGTATAACAATTAAATTACAATTAGATCAACATAGTCATAGTTAGTTAATGTGTTGCCTCTAAAATGTTAATTAACATGCCACTTCTACATTAACTTTATGTGTAAGATATTACCATTTTTTGAATCAGCTAATGGTTTTATTGTGATGTACATTTTGAGTGAGTAGTTAAGGCATTGTTGGTTATTATAGTGATGCTTACAAACAGGCAAGTTATCTTATCAGGCCTTCCTTTTTAATATCAGGTTGGTGCTCTTCTTGATAGGAGGATAGTGCCATACGTGCTTCCAGTCACCTTATTTGTTGTACTCTATTCGAAACTTCCACATAAGGTTATTCTTAATGTCTGGATACTACTTTTATTTTTATGTCTGTAGAACATTAAGCTAATCTTGCATATAATGGCCTCTATTTATATTTCAGGAGCTTCGTTTCATAATTGCCGCAGTTCCCATGCTTAATGTGTCTGCTTCTCTGGCCGCAAACAGATTGTGAGCATGACCTACGTTATCTACTTCCTACCATTTTAACAGTGTGACAAATGCATGATAGCAACAATGGCTTCCTTTGTATACCTGCCTTTTGTCACCTTTCATATTATGTTGTTCCGTCTTATATTCTTGGTGTTGTGTTTTTGTGGTCATTTTATGTTTTTCTTCATTTTTTCAGATATAATAACAGAAAGAAAAGTGGTTGGAATTTCCTTTATGTTCTCATGCTTGGTGCCTTTCTTGCCAGGTAGAGTAATGATTGTAACATGTTGACATTTGAAGTAACATAGTACTCCCTCCGTTCGGAAATACTTGTCCGAGGAATGGATGTATCTAGATGTGTTTTAGTTTTAGATGCATCCATTTGTATTCATTTTCGCGACAAGTATTTTCGGACGGAGGGAGTATATATTACTGAAAACTAACATATAATTCTTTTAGTCTTGGATACTCTGCTGTGAGTTTCATGGCCTCCTACAGCAATTATCCTGGTGGCCATGCTCTAAAGGCTCTACATGAAGCAGGTGAGCTCTACCAATTTCTTTTTTAATGTATGTTCCATCATCATTCTGTTATATATGCAGAAACTACAAACATAGGTTACCTGTACTTTATTCTGAATCAGAAGTACCAAATGACAAAATGAGCAGCTATCTAATATTGTATACTACTACCGTACTATTTTAGCATTGGTGCATTAACAATTGGTGACCTTCATTGACACCAGTTTCTATTCAACTTTGGGTTCCTCTTCTGCCAGATTCTTCTATGAAGGAAAAAATGGTCCACATTGATGTCTTAACCGCGATGAGTGGGGTTTCTCGTTTCTGCGAAAATGAATACCCTTGGAGGTACGTTACTACCTACAAAAGCACAAAATTTATTGTGAAATGTTGAATCATGATATCTCTTTGCTATTCCCTGGCCGACATAAAAATGTTTCTCTTTTACCAACTACTCTTTCACTTCTTTTAGCAAAGTATACTTATGAGTGCCACCATATATACTACATCACGTGCTATATTACTTTGTATGCTCTGATGCTTTCTGCCAGTAGTCATTTATGTACATTCTTGGCATCTGGCTGGATCCTACCTGGACTCCAGTTATAATCATGTTCTTCTTTCGAGAAGAGTTTATAATCGTGTTCTAACTATGTGGCGCATAAAGTGCCATACACAGACATGAAGTTACATATGACCCTTTAAATAGTAACTTAAACGATACCAATCTGGTCTCTAACTCTAATCTTGTCCCTTTCCTACTTAAATAACTCACCTGCATATTTTTTAATAATACTCCATATCTAGTATTTGAGTGTTACCTATTCCTATATCCCTGCACATAACACAAGAATTGCTAGTGTTTCTGTCCCCGAAATTGCTTCACACACGATATGTTCTGCACGATCGGCGGACGATAGTGCGAAGCACGTCCAAATCTCATGCTTATATGCTCGCTGTGAAGCTGCCACGTAGGATCGTTCACACATCGGGCGCTTGTGTATAGCAGCGCTGTTCTGTCCCACCGTATCTGTATGGACTAAATGCGACCGGAGAACAATGTAGAAATCATTACCCCGTCAGTTGATTAACGTTAGTTCTATTTTCACATTGCACAAAGGTCGATACTGTGCGTCGTTCTGATTTTTGTTAAATTTGTTTTTACACCGTTTAGTGAGCTTCCGTTGTTCTACATCTGAATTCTTGCGCTTATATCTGAACCCACGTTTTGCTCAATGTCAGATACTCGAAGGAGGAGGACATTTCCATTGGAGAATATCAGAACAGAAATTTCACCTATCTACTGAAGTGAGTATAAGTAGTTTGTTTGTTCAATCTGCTCATATTTTTTTGATCATCCTCTCTTGCTTGAAATGGAAACTAAAAATCGCATGAACCGCCACTGCCAAGTGGTCCTTGGAAACTCATGGGGGGCACTTTGAATATGCGAGAAGAGGCAAATCACGCAAAGAAAAAAAATCGTATCCCCCTTTTTACACGGGATTGGTTAATAAGAATCTCACGCCGTGATGCTTTCGTCCATCTTTTTGTTGTTGTTGTTGGGCGCATCGAACAGTGAGCACCGGTACGTCAGTGGCTACAAGTGCTTGTTTGGCGTGGACGGATTCTCCAGAGCCAGGATTCAACCCCGGTTTCCACCACTTTCCCTGGTATGCTACCATCAGTCCGTCTCATCCTCGACACGCACAGCGGCCTCATCCTCTCGCCTGACAGACAGCTCTTTCACCGCCCCGGCCATATGCCATGTTCTGTTCCGTCGAAGCATTTATGCTCTTATTATCTGTCGCTAACCCGGGCCAGCAAATTTACTACTGCTGCTGCAGGTGAAAGTGCCGAAAGTGTTCGCACATGGGAGCACGGGGGATCCCGGTGTTCTCTCGCTAGATTGGCCCGGCTGCCCCTGAGAGCGGCGAGGCGAGGCGACGGTGCCCAGATCTCTGTCGCGGGACCACCGACTAGGAGAAACAGTTGAAGATGCGGAAGCGTGCGTGGCTCCAGCTCCAGGTGGAGTGCTTCCTCCCAGTCCCTTAATCTGGAAGGCAGCACAGTCTACAGTCCCGGGCGTGCCATGTTTGTAAGGTTAACACTATAACGTCGCAGTCCGGAGCCAGAAAAATCGAGGATCTATCTATGTGTGTGGTACAACGAGTTTTGGCCTGTGCCTCTGTGGCGTCGCTGCTCTTATCTGGTTCTCCAGTAGACAAATAAAGGCACAGGAGACGACGTGACGGTGTCTTTAGGGAGAGAAAGGTGCTCCATCTGCGGTGCATCAGTGCGGGTGCTGTGTGTCTCCTAGTCCCTTTTTTTTTTGAGGGTGTGTCTCCTAGTCGATGACACGTCCGCTGCCTGAAGTCTCCATGTGCCGCCAATCGTGTGCGGCCAAACCGCGGATTGCTCGCGGACAACTCCACGCTCGCGAGTTGACACTTGACACGGGCTCGGGCTGGACCGGCCGGGCGGCACGAAGCCATGCCAGCGCCCCGCCCGCGCACGCTGCCGCGGCAGCAGGGCCGGGGTGGTCCGCCGCTGGTTCACCTTCACCCTCGCCCGCTGCTGCTCGCCAGTTCCCGAGGGAGGGAGCGAGCGTCGCACGCTGCCGCGCGCTTGCCCGTGCTCTGGCAAGGGCAGCGTCTGTCTGTCTGTAGGCGCGATCTCGGTAAATCGGATCCTGACACCACGTCCAGGTCGAAGGATCGCTTTGCTTCGTGTCTCCTCCTTCCGCGGCTGCACCTGCCCCTGGCACGCACGCCTGCATGCCCACTGACGGGCCAGTCACCATGCAACCCTGTCGGTCGATCGGTCAGTCAGACCTTGCCCTCCTCGTCTTCGGCCGTGCTGCCGCTGCATTTGAGGCGGACCACGCCAGGATTCGAGTGCCTACGACCGTGCATTTAACAACGCCGGGCCGGATCGGATCTGATCGCCTGGCTAGCGAGGCACTCGAATCGCCCTGGGAAATCGAGCCCGTGCCTCTCGCCATCGTCGTCGTCATTGCTTCAGGACTAAGGAAGTCATGGGGGTCGTCGTCGTCCAGGGTAGGCAAATTTAACAATTTTGACCTGTTGGCGTAATCAATTCACAGAATGAACTATCTGCGAAACTATTTCACAGTCATGATCTTTTTGTGTAGCGCCTGTCTCAGGGGCGCTGCACCCACTGTGCAGCGCCTGACTCAGGGGCGTTGCACGCTTTGAGGCAGGCGCTGCACAGGAGGCTGCCATAATGGACAGGCGACGGACATGGTCATCGGCCGACAAGGTCAAGGTCATCGGCCGACGGGGCATAGGCCAAAGAAGCAGCGAGTAAAGGCAGGAGGGCAGCACAAGTACGACCTCGCGAGTCGCCATGGTCCGGCCCTACCCGCTCCGTCGTTGCACCCCCTTCATCCAATTCCCTGGGCGCCATTTCATTATTCATCACTTGGTCGGCGGACATTTGTTTAGTCAGCATTAGCCTAACTGCCTGTATTATTATTCCCCTGGCTCGATCTGACCTAATCCTAGAGCAGGCTGGAGTAGAGTAATTCAGCGGCTCCGGTTGCTGCCGTCCCGGGCGAGCCAACCGAACCTATGAGGACACTGTGTGTGATGCCACCCACATCCACACCACACGCGCGCACGGAGAAGGGAAGAGGGCGGTGATGAGAGTGATGTCCGAGCCCGAACCACCACCGGTGGCTGCAAAAGGCCATCTACTGACCCGTCTCGCCTTCTTTCTTTTCTTTCTTCCCTTTCTATACGAGTTGCTTGCTTTGTGGCGTAGGTGTATGGCATATACGGTAACTCCACTTGTGTTAGGTACGGTGCTGCTGCATTGCTTGCTGCTCGAGTTTAGGTCGAGAAGAGGTACGCACAGCACAAGTAGTAGACAACACGAACCCCCACGCTTCCCACCTCCGCCAGGGTCGACCACGACGTCGTCCTATGTCCACAGACAGCGATGAAACGGAACCAAATATCCCTGGAAAATGAAAGAAACGGAGCCAAGTGGCCAAACTCACAGCTGCAGAGATGATGATGCTGAGAGACACATAAACAAGTAAACAACTTAGGGGGTGTTGAAAGTCTAATCAGCAACATCTCACATCTCGTGGCAGGCCCCCCACCGACCCTGGGCCCCACGGCGCGGCCCACCGACTTTCTCTCGGAGCAGGACTTTCCCTCCTTTTCAGTATTTTTTTCAGCTTTGTCTAAAAAACGTTTTTTTTTTCAGCTCGCCACCATGATGTTATTTGAAAAGAAAGAGCTCTGTCTGTTGTATCATTCACGCATCGCATATAACCATAACCATGTGTTTGCTCAGTTGCACTTCCTATCGGAATGAAAATGTGATTGCTCAGTTCTGCCTAAGTAATGAATCCGGATCACTGGAGGCTGAGCGTTGCTCTTCTTTGAATTGGCCGGCTGACGAGGGGTCCTATGTGTCATAATTTGTCCGAGGCGAGAAGGGCATAGATGAGATCCAGAGTCGGCAAGGTTGAACAGGTCGATGGCAACAGCCCGCGTTTGACCTGACCACCAGCATAACCGGTGCCCCCCATGTCTAAGGAATCACACATTGACTAATCGCGAGGACGTAATAGAGTAAGGGCATCTTCAGCCGTTGGCCTCTCAGGAGGGGCTAAAAATCGTCCCCTGGGACGCACCGGCGCTAAACCGGGCACTGGGGGCGTGATGCCCCCCAGTCGCGGCCCCACGGTTTTTTAAAAAGTTCAAATTCGACGCAAACACGGCTCAAATTTAACGCAAACATCGACGAGTTCGTTCAAATTTAAACATATTTTACAAAAAAAAAATTAGCGCGGGCTACCCCTGCCGTCTCCCTCGCTGCCCGCGCGGTTCTACATGCCGAGGAGGATGTAGAACCGCGTGTAGTAGTCGTCGCCGTCGTCGTCGTCGTCCCCGCCCCCGCCTCCGCCGTCCCTGCTGCATCCCTCCCCCGGTTGGCGCGGCGGGTTGGACGGTCCGAGGGCGTCGTTGTCGTCGCTATCGAGGACCACGACACCGTTCTCGTCCTCGCGCCCACGTTTGCGGGCGGCGATCTCCTCCAGGGCCCGGCACTGCTGGACCATCTCCTCGCGCAGGTAGTCGTCGCGCGACCACCGCATGGCGTCCTCGTCGGAGAAGCCGCGCCGGGCTATCTCCTCGTACTCCCGGGGAAGGCCGGGCTCCGCCTTGGGCTCGACGAGGGCGCCGGAGCGGCGGGTACGTACGCTGACAGGCGTGTCCTGGGGCTCCGGCTTGACGGGGCGGAGGTGGAGGCAGGGAGAGCCACCGGACGAGGAGGAGGACGCCCCGGGCTCCATGCACCTCGGCGTCCAGGAGCTTCCACGGCGGCGTGAGAAGGACGGGGGAGCGGGGTACTCGAGGCGCGGCGTGTTGCCGCCCTCGATGTACTCGAGGACGGACTCCAACGTGCGGCCGGGCACGCCCCACCATCGGCGCCGGCCGTCGGCGTTGAATCTGCCGGAGGGCACGACGCCGTTGGTGGCCTCGAGCTGCTCGGTGTGCCGGCGGCGGAAGTAGGGCTCCCAGATCGGGCTGTCGGGGACGTACCGGGGCCCCTCCCTCGCCGCACGTGGCAGTGACGAGCAGATACGTGCGATCTCCGCATGCCGCGCCGCGCCGGTGGGTAGTGGTGGCACCGGCACGGCGCCGGCGCTGATCCTCCACGTCCCGGGCACCCGCATGTCCGGCGGGACCGGGTACTCGGCCTCGAAAAGGAGGCGAGCTCGTCCTCGTGCAAATGACGGCACCCGAATCCATTCGCCGCCGCGCCGTCGCCTGGAAAACGCTTGGCCATGCTTCTCAACTGGGGACGGCGAGAGGAGGAAAGGGGGAGAAATGGGCGCGTCGGCGGTGGATGATCTGTGCGAGTCTCCGGCGCGCTGGCGGTTGACTTATATAGGCGGAGGCGCCGCGTGGTAGGCTTGGCCGGCGCGTTACGCATGGCGTGATTGCGTGGCGGCCGAGGGACGCGTCGCCCAGCCTTCACTGCGCCGCCCGTGAGGCATCAATGGAGGCTGACCGGCGCGGCAGCGCGCGCAGCTTTGGCATTGGTTCGACGCGGGAAACGAGGCGATAAGGACGACGAAGCGGCGAGAAGAGAGTCGAGTCGCTGACGCGGCGGGCCCGCGGCTCTTCCGCCAAAAACGATTCGTCCGACGCCCCCGAGCAACCCCCAGCGCGCCGGGTTCAGGTTGGGTCCGCCGGCGTCAATTTCGGCCCGAGCCGGCGAAAACTGGGCTCTTCGAAATGCGACTGGGCCGATTTTTTGACGTCGGCGGACGAAAAAACGCCCGGGGGCCTTCTTGGGACGCGGTTGGAGATGCTCTAATGCCCGTCGATCTGGAAGCCCGTCAGCAGCAGCAACCTTTTTTTTTTACCACGAACTGCAGCACATCACGGTGGTACTTTTTCTTAGCTGTATGCTTTTTTTAGCTGTACATTTAGTTGAACGAGGAACATCTTAGTTTCCCCGCCAAAGAAAAGGAACATCTTAGTTTTAGATGAATATAGATTCCCATTGTGCTGAGGCGAGTAAAATACCGGCTTGTTCTTTGATTCTTACTGTCGCTTCGTTTATTCCCAGTTGACATACCACGAGGAATGTTCCTTAGGCTGGTCACAATGGGGAGTAACATAGAGCAAGAACATACACGCTATTCTATGCTATGTTACCACCATCACAATGGGTAATAACATCATGCAAAACTCTATTTATTAGTTTATAGACTCACAATGTCTTGAAATATGTGATGTTCCGGTAACTAGCTATGTTACCACTACCCTCTCTTTCCTCATTAAATGTTTGCCATGTCAGCTTTTTGTCCTACATGACAACGATGTTACTACTAAGTTCCTTCCCATTGGGACTAGCCTTATGTGGAGGTCATATTTCGTAGGCATGTTTTTTTTTAAAGTCAACTCTACTTCAAATATCATACTCCTACTTGTGTCAGCAAGTACAGTATTCAATTTAAAAAATTGTCACCAACATACTACTCTATCTGTCCCATAATATAAGGACGTTAACCTTCTTATATTATAGTACGGAGGGAGTACCTTGTTTACCAAACTTACTGGTATGGTACAGTGTACCTTATTTATTGCATCAATGTTCTTCTTTGAATAAAAAATAATGTAGCTATTAACTAACTTATCTATAATACATAAATAGTTGATCCTCACTAAGTCTAATTCTCTCAACATGCAGCCCTCCACATCACCAAATGTGCCATGTCATCATCCACTATAACTATTTTGTAGCACATGCATACCCCAATTTAATTGTTCCATCTCCAATAGTCCAACATATATGCATACTCTTTGCTCACATATAATTACTTTAAAAAATAATAAATTTTGATTTAGTCATTTCATTCATATAGAATGTATCCAAAATCAATCTTTAAAATCCCGCAGCAACGCGCGGGGAAATCACCTAGTTCTACAAAAATAACAAACGCCATATATTAAGTAGCATAAACCCTTAGAAAAAACTCTTACAAACATTTCAAAATACATTCAAATCCTTGACAACACCGTATGATCTTTATCAACCTTAATCCATAGAGTCACCTCAATGTCCCTTCCGTTGTCTCCATAGATTATACTACACATAGACCGTATGATCTCGTAAATTCCCAAACTTCAATGTAACATGAACAAGATTTAATCCATAAAGAAACTCATAATCGAAGATACATCATATAGTTCAACACATCATCAATGCCCAAGATCACAATCATTGTGCAATTCATATGATAAAAAATAGAGATCGAAGATACATATCTATTGTTTACAAACCCCAAACCTTGAGGGTGGATGATATTGGCAAGCTTCATGCACTAGCCAACATAACCAAAGGTGTGAACTGGTGGAAAGGGCTAGGCAATCCACATATACACTTCAAAACCCCATCTCACGTGTGTCGCAGAAGTCAATGCGTGACTATATATATGACGTAAATTACAACGCAATAGGCCTAAAATACAACCCCATAGGCTGAAAACAGGTGGCCCAGCATGCTAAACTTGTCACGGGGCGGCCCGTTTAATAACCACGCCGTGCCTAGGCCGAGGAGCGACCCATGTGGGTCGACACGACATGGACCGACTATTAAACATGCCACAGTGGGTCATGCTGGGCCGGCCCGTTTGGCCAGCTCCGGCTCGCCCTAGGTGCCAAGTGGCCCATGCCCCGCAGCTAGTCAGGCGTCCCATGGTACCCTACATTTTCCACCGTGCTTTATATACCCGTGGTCCTTCATCGTATTTATCAACCATTTTTCCTCCACTGCCACTTCGTGTTCCGAGGCAAACTTCAAAGAGCAAGACTCAATTCACCACAAAAGGATAGAGCCAGATGAACATCAAAAGATCCAACTTTATAAATCAAGCTCATGATACATCAAGATTGAATCCATCAAGAAGAAAAGAGAGATATTGAACACAACTACTAGTACATACTCTCAGCCCCGAGAGAAATACAAAGCTATAAAATTATGCAGCAAAGAAACCTCAAGAGATTCAGAATAATTCAATCAGTAATCTGATCGTAAACCCACAATTCATCAAATCTCAATGAACACATCGCAAAAGATTACATCGGATGGATCTTAGAGAATATCATTGTGTTGAACCATCTTCTCCCTTCGTTCTAAAATAGATGACCCAACTTTGTACTAACTTTGTACAAAGTTGAGTCATCTATTTTGGAACGGAGGGAGTAGTTACTAGTATGGACCGATAGGTCCTGAAGGAGCTACTCACACATCATCATGGAGTCAGCAAGGTTGATGAAGATGGCCTCCCCAATGACCCCCTCCGGCAGAGTACCGGAACATGGCTCCAGATGGGATCGCTTCATAACAGAGGCACACGACGGCAATAAAATTGTTTTGGGTCTCGCTTTGAGGGTTTCTGAATATGTCGGAATTTATAGGCCAAAAATTCAGGAAAACGGGTCTACGAGGGGCCCACAAGTCAGGGTGGCGCACCCCTGGCTTGTGGGGCCCTTTTTTGTCTTCTCGTCCTCCCCCGAAGCTTCTAGTGTCTCTTATTATCCAGAAAAAATTGTTAAAAAGTTTCTTCGTGTTTGGACTTTTGTAGATATGGATTTTCTAGAAAACAAAAAACATGCAAAAAACAGGAACTGACACTGGGCGCTAAATTAATAGGTTAGTCCAGAAAAATAATATAAAGCATATAAACTTTATAATATAATAACATCTAGTAGTAAAAAATTGGGATTTTTATTTTCGCGCCCTCATTCCTTAGTTCTACTCAGTTTTGCCTAGCCGCCTTAGTTTTCCTCACTTTTCCCCATCTCCCTCCACCCCAGCCTCACAAATGCCCAAATGGAGCATTTTCGTATAGTCAAACATGTTGACCGTTACTAGGGTTAGTGTTGGGGAACGTAGTATTTTAAAATTTCCTACGATCACGCAAGATCTATCTACCAGATGCATAGCAACGAGAGGGGAGAGTGTGTCTACGTACCCTCGTAGACCGGGAGCGGAAGCGTCAAGTGACGCGGTTAATGTAGTCGAACTTCTTCGCGATCCAACCGATTAAGCACCGAACGTACGGCACCTCCGCGTTCAGCACGCGTTCAGCTTGATGACGTCCCACGATCTCTTGATCCAGTTGAGCTTCACGGGAGAGTTTCGTCAGCACGACGGCGTGGTGACGGATATGATGTATCTACCGGCGCAGGGCTTCGTCTAAGCACTGCAACGGTATGACCGATGTGTGTTTCAGTGGAGGGGGGCACCGCACACGGCTAAAACAATTCAACTTGTGTGTCTTTGGGTGCCCCCTGTGCCCCCGTATATAAAGGAGCAAGGGGGGAGGCCGGCCGGCCCCTTGTGGCGCGCCTAGGAGGTGCAATCCTACTAGGAATAGGATTGCAATCCTATTCCTAGTAGGAACTACCAAAAGGGAGAAGGGGGAAAGGAAGGAGAGGGAGAAGGAGAAGGAAAGGGGCGCCGGCCCTCCTCCCTCCTTGTCCAATTCGGACCAAGGGGTGGGGGTGCGCGGCCCAACCCTGGCCCTCCTTCTCTCTTTCTTCTATGGCCCATTAAGGCCCATAGCTTCCCCAGGGGTTCCGGTAACCCCCCGGTACTCCGGTAAATTCCGAAACTTTTACGGAACACTTCCGTTGTTCGAATATAGTCGTCCAATATATCAATCTTTACGTCTCGGACATTCCGAGACTCCTCGTCATGTCCGTGATCTCATCCGGGAATCCGAACTACCTTCGGTACATCCAAACTCATAAACTCATAATATCGACCGTCATCAAACGTTAAGCGTGCGGACCCTACGGGTTCAAGAACTATGTAGACATGAGCAAGACTTATCTCCGGTCAATAACCAATAGCGGAACCTGGATGCTCATATTGGCTCCTACATATTCTACGAAGATCTTTATCGGTCAAACCGCATAACAACATACGTTGTTCCTTTTGTCATCGGTATGTTACTTGCCCGAGATTCGATCGTCGGTATCTCCATACCTAGTTCAATCTCGTTACCGGCAAGTCTCTTTACTCGTTCCGTAATACATCATTTCGTGACTAACTCATTAGTCTTTTGCTTGCAAGGCTTATTATGATGTGCATTACCGAGAGGGCCCAGAGATACCTCTTCGACATTCGGAGTGACAAATCCTAGTCTTGATCTATGCCAACACCATGTACACTTTCGGAGACATATGTAGAGCATCTTTATGATCACCCAGTAACGTTGTGATGTTTGATAGCACACAAGGTGTTCCTACGGTATTCGGGAGTTGCATAATCTCATAGTCATAGGAACATGTATAAGTCATGAAGAAAGCAATAGCAGTAAAACTAAACGATCATAGTGCTATGCTAAAGGATGGGTCTAGTCCATCACATCATTCTCCTAATGATGTGATCCCGTTGATCAAATCACAACTTATGTCTATGGCTAGGAAACATAGCCATCTTTGATCAATGAGCTAGTCTAGTAGAGGCATACTAGGGACATACTATTTTGTCTATGTATTCACACATGTATCAAGTTTCCGGTTAATACAATTCTAGCATGAATAAAAGACATTTATCATGATATAAGGAAATACAAATAACATCTTTATTATTGCCTCTAGGGCATATTTCCTTCAGTTAGTTCCTGGCGAGTGGGGCTGATGGGGAACGTTGCATGGAAAAAAATCTATGCACACGCAAGATCTATCCATGGAGATGCATAGCTATGAGAGGGGGAGAGCATCTTCATACCCTTGAAGATCGCTAAGCGGAAGCGTTTATCAATGTGGTTGATGTAGTCGTACACCTTCACGAATCGCCCCAGTCAAGTAACGAATGTACGACACCTCCGCGTTCAGCACACATTCAGCTTGATGACGTCCTTGCCTTCTTGATCCACTAAGAGCAACGAAGTAGTAGATGAGTTCTGGCAGCACGACAGTGTGGTGACGGTGGTGTTGAAGAACAATCTCCGCAGGGCTTCGCTAAGCACAACAGAAACTATGACGGAGGATAAACTAGAGGGGGTGGGGTTGCCGGCACATGACTGGGTGAATCTTTATGTGTTTCGGGTACTAGCCTTGCCCCTCTATTTATATGTTGAGCCCTGGGGTCGTTTCTTGGAGAAAGAGCATCCTCAAAGTCGATTTAGCTCGCAAGGCAAGAGTCCTTCTCAGACTCCAGGAACAAACGCTAGGGTCCTTGGCGTCTGGCCCCTGACGCTAGGGTCCATGGCGTCTGGCCCGTTGGCCTCCGCAAAATTGCCTTTTGGACTTTCCTAAAGCCCCGTGGGCTTTAACCCTTGGCCCAAATAAAGTGTTCCCGTACCCGAACATTTCGGGAAACATCCAAAACCCTTTTCGGTGAATTCCGGAACCCTTCCGGAGACCAAACACTATTATCCCATATATCAGTTTTTAGCTCGGACTATCCCGGAGCTCCTCGTCATGTCAATGATCTCATCCAGGACTCCGTACTACATTCGGTCACCAACATACATAACTCATATAATACTATATCGTCAACGAACGTTAAGCGTGCGGACCCTACGGGTTCGAGAATGATGTAGACATGACCGAGATGCTTCTCTGGTCAATAGCCAGTAGCGGGACCTGGATGCCCATATTGGTTCCTACATATTGTACGAAGATCTTCATTGGTCGAACATATATAACAACATACGTAGTTCCTTTTATCCGTCGGTATGTTACTTTCCCGAGATTCGATCGTCGGTATCTCCATATCTAGTTCAATCTCGTTACTAGCAAGTCTCTTTACTTGTTCCATAATATATCATCCTATAACTAACTCCTTAGTCGCTTTTCTTGCAAGCTTCTTGTGATGCTGTATTACTGAGAGGGCCCAGAGATACCTCTCTGTCAAACGGAGTGACAAATCCCAGTCTCGATCCATGCTAACCCAACAGACACCTTCGGAGATATCTGTAGAGCACCTTTATGATCACCCAGTTACATTGTGATGTTTGATGGCACACAAGGCATTCCTCCGGAGTCCGGGAGTTACATGATCTCATGGTCGGAAAAACATGTATTTGACATTAAGAAAGCAGTAGCAATAAACTGAATGATCATATGCTATGCTAACGGTTGGGTCTTGTCCATCACATCATTCTCCTAATGATATGATCCCGTTATAAAATGACAACTCATGTCTATGGTTAGGAAACCTTAACCATCTCTGATCAATGAGCTAGTCTAGTAGAGTCTCAATAGGGACACATTATTTGTTTATGTATCCACACATGTATTTAAGTTTCCGGTCAATACAATTATAGCATGAATAATAAACCTTTATCATGAATAAGGAAATATAAAAATAACAACTTTATTATTGCCTCTAGGGCATATTTCCTTAGGGGCCACATGGAATGCTGATAGGTGGGATCGTTAAAAATGTTGACCGGTCAATGGGTCCCTTGCTAAAAACAAACAGACCCAACCCCTCTCTCTCTTACATGTGGGACTAGTTCAACAAAGGGAAATAGAAAAAAATCCCTAGCTCCTTGCCCATTCCTCCTCTCCTTTGCTCTCTCGACGAGCACCTGAGCGCCTAGAAAATCTCGTCATCATGGCGCGTCCCTTGTCGTTCCTGAGAAGAAGCGACCATGGCATGAACTCCGCCATGCGCCTCCTCTTTTCGCCGTGCAATGAATCGAGCGTGAGTGTCCCAATTTGCCGCTGAAGCATGCTTCTTCCTCATCTACGGCTGATGGTCACTGCCCTTGATTCAGCCATCTCCAGCTAGCCCCAAGCGTCACCGACCACTATCCGTTCTCGCCTTGCCTCCCCACACCCTCCAGCTGAAGAATTGAACAGAGTCACCCCCGTTCGCCACCCCAGACGTCATCTTCCTTGCAGCCAGCGAGATTCGTGTCTAGCCATTCGATGACAATGACCGTTTAACACCTCTTCTGAGCACCCTATAATGTGTATGGCCAGCATAGGATCATTTGCCCCTTTCCTCCGCATCATCTCGAGCACCATAGCAGTCTGTCGTCGAGCATCATCCGCCATCGCCTAAGGTAAATGCCCCTGTAGCTCTGAGGACCCTTGGTATCCATGTTGCCTCCCATCAATGTGGAGTGAGACAACGCATTGAACGTGCCACTCCTCAAGACCCATGTAGCCTCACTACGCCGGTGTCGTTGTCTTTCCGGCAAGCCGTTGGTCACCAACATCATCTGACATTAGCTGACACAAGGGTCCTACTAAGGTTGCCGACATCAACTGATGTCAGGTGGTGTCATGGTATGGCCGATTCTCGTCCGTCCAATTTAAGTAAAATCCAACGTCTACCATCGCGTGTCCCTCTTCGGCCGCTACTAGGTGGGCCACTCACTTCTCCGAGCCAGCAAGCCAATCAGGCTACAAAACCAGCTTCTCGTAGATCGACCATGCATAATTGTAGTGCCTGATCCAAACCATCCACGCACAGTGATCAAACGACCCGAAAGGGTGTGGGGTTGTAGGTTTTTTTTTGAGGTGTTTTGAGAGGGTTTCAAGGGTTAGGGTGAAGGAAATATGCCCTAGAGGCAATAATAAAGTTGTTATTTATATTTCCTTATATATCATGAGAAATGTCTTTTATTCATGCTAGAATTGTATTAACTGGAAACTTGATACATGTGTGAATACATAGACAAAACAGTGTCCCCAGTATGCCTCTACTAGACTAGCTCGTTAATCAAAGATGGTTGAGTTTCCTGACCATAGACATGTGTTGTCATTTGATGAACGAGATCACATCATTAGGATAATGATGTGATGGACAAGACCCATCCGTTAGCTTAGCATAATGATCGTTTAGTTTTATTGCTATTGCTTTCTTCATGACTTATACATGTTCCTCTTACTATGAGATTATGAAACTCCCGAATACCGGAGGAACACCTTGTGTGCTATAAAACATCACAACATAACTGGGTGATTATAACGATGCTCTACAGGTGTCTCCGAAGATGTTTGTGGTGTTGGCATATATCGAGAATAGGATTTGTCACTCCGAGTGTCGGAGAGGTATCTCTGGGCCATCTCGGTAATACATATCATAATAAGCCTTGCAAGCAAATGACTAATGAGTTAGTCATGAGATGATGTATTACGGAACGAGTAAAGAGACTTGCCGGTAACGAGATTGAACTAGGTATGATGATACCGACGATCGAATCTCGGGCAAGTAACATACCGATGACAAAGGGAACAACATATATTGTTATGTGTTTGACCGATAAAGACCTTCGAAGGATATGTAGGAGCCAATATGAGCATCCAGGTTCTGCTATTGGTTATTGACCGGAGATATGTATCGATCATGTCTACATAGTTCTCGAACGCGTAGGGTCCGCACGCTTAACGTTCGATGACGATTTGTATTATGAGTTATGTGTTTTGATGACCGAAGTTTGTTCTGAGTCTCGAATGAGATCACGGACATGACGAGGAGTCTCGAAATGGTCGAGACATAAATAATGATATATTGGACGATGTTATTCGGACACCGGATGAGTTCCGAGGGGTACCGGATATTTATCGGAGTGCCGGGGGTTATCAGAAATCCCGAGGGAACTAATGGGCCTTCATGGGCTTTAGGGGAGAGATAGGAAGGGCCACAAGGGGAGTCCGCGCTCCCCCCATGGCTAGTCCGAATTGGACTAGGAGGGGGCGGAGCCCCCCTCTTTCCTTCTCCTTCTCTCACTCTCCTTCCTCCCCCCTCTCTTCCTTGGAAAGGAATCCTACTAAGACTAGGAAGTCCTAGTAGGACTCCCTTATTGGCACGCCCATAGGGGCCAGCCAGCCTCCTCCTCCACATCCTTTATATACGTGGGGAGGGGGCACCCTACACACAAGTTGATCTTTTAGCCGTGTGCGGTGCCCCCCTCCACAGTTTAACACCTCGGTCATATTGTCGTAGTGCCTAGGCGAAGCCCTGCACTGATAACCCACAAGTATAGGGGATCGTTTGTAGTCTTTTTCGATAAGTAAGAGTGACAAACCCAACGAGGATCTAAAGGTAGAACAAATATTTCCTCAAGTTCTATCGACCATCGATACAACTCTACGCACACTTGACGTTTGCTTTACCTAGAACAAGTATGAAACAAGGAGTACGTTGCGGTAGTTTTGCAAGATAATAAAGAGCACATAAATAAAAAGTAGGGGCTGTTTAGATAAAGATCAACTAAGTTAGTGGTTCAGTAGATAGCTTTTGTCAATAAGAAAGTTATTTGTCCCTAGGTAATCGATAACAAGTACCAGTGATCATTCTTGCAATTTTATATGAGGGAGAGGCATGAGCTAACATACTTTCTCTACTTGGATCATATGCACTTATGATTGGAACTCTAGCAAGCATCCGGAACTACTAAAGATCATTAAGGTCGTGAAACCCAACCATAGCATTAAGTACCAAGTCCTCTTTACTCCCATACGTCATACCCCCTTACCCGGGTTTAAGTTTATGTCGCTCTCGCAACCCACCATAAGCGAACCATGAACATACTGCAACACCCTACAATGGGGGCCCCTCACGTTTGCGCGAGAACGGAGGGCACCGTAGGACAACACCATAAATAAAATATACAATCGTACCAACCAAGATCAGGATTAACCCACAGGACAAAACGGATCTGCTCAAACATCATAGGAGAACCATATTTCATTGGGAAATAATATATGGAGTTGAGCACCATGTTTCAGTAGAGATTATAGTGGGGGGAAAGAAGTGTTACACCGCTGCAATGAGGGGGAGAGATTTGGTGTTGACGGTAGCAAGATTGTTGATGTAGATCGCCGTCCCGATCGTTGCCCCGGTGGCACTCCGGCGCCACCGGAAGCGAGGGGGAGAGAGCCCCCCTTCTTATTCTTCCTTGGCCTCCTCCCTAGGTGGGATAAGGGTTATCCCTCTGGTCCTTGGTATACATGGCATGGGAGGGGTGAGAGCCCCTCCAAGATTGGATCTCTCTCTCTCTCTATTTCGCGTCCCCCAGATCTGGCCCGTCACCGTTTCTTATATTCCCGGAGATCCGTAACTGTGATTGCGCTGAGATTTCAACACGGTTTTTATCCATAAATTAGCTTTCTTGCGTCCGAAGAAGGGCCCCAACCGACGTTCCAGGTGAGCACCGTTTGCGTTGCTTCCACCTCCTAATTTTTTTATCGTGTTTGGACTTCGTTTGACATAGATTTTCTGTGATACAAAAATATGCAAAAAACATGAGCTCGCACTAGGCACTGGATTAGTAAGTTAGTCCAAATAAATCATATAAATCGTTGCCAAAAGTATGTAAATGTTGAATAATATTGGCATGAAACAATAAAAAATTATAGATACGACGGAGACGTATCAGCATCCCCAAGCTTAATTCCCGCTCGCCCTCGAGTAGGTAAATGATAAAAAAGATAATTTTTGATGTGGAATGCTACCTAGCATAAAGTTGATCATATATCTAGTCATGGCATGAATATTAAGACATGAGTGATTGAAATGAATAGTCTCTAATTTGACATAAAGACATCAATACTCGGCCATCCCAACAAACAATCATGTCTTTCAGAATATCAAATGCTAAAGAACGTTACCCCTGCAAAATCATATAGTCTTGTCACACTCTGTCTTCCCAGCTCAAAGTATAAATCATGTACTACCCCGGTGTCAGCCAAGCAATTGGTTCATACTTTTTAACGTGCTTCAACATTTTCAACTCTCACGCAATACATGAGCGCAAGCCATCTATATAGCAATATAGGTGGAATAGAATGCGGTGGTAGTAGACAAAAGAAGGGAAGGAAGTCTCACATCAACTAGGCAAAATAATGGACTATGGAGATGTCCATCAATCAATATCAATGCGAGGAGTAGGGATTTCCATGCAACTAAGAGCTATAAGTGTATGAAAACTCAATATGAAACTAAGTGGGTATACATCAGATTCTACTACGGAAAATTCCCACTAGTATATGAAAGTGACAACATAGGAGACTCTCTATATGGAAAACATGGTGTTACTTTGAAGCACAAGTGTGGTATTTGCATGCCCCTTCTCTCTTTTTTCCTTTTTTCCTTTTTTCTTTTTTTCTTTTCTTTCTTTCTTCCTTTTTTTTTCTTTTTAGTCCGGAGTCTCATCCCGACTTGTGGGGGAATCATGGTATCCTTCATCCTATCATAATGAGGGTAATGCTCTAAAAATGGATAATGCTGATCATCACACTTCTTTTACTTATATATCAAAAGAAATAAAAATTACAACTCGATACCTATAACATAGTATGACTCTATATGATGAAGATGAATGTTGAAGTCAACTATATGATGGAAGTGCATGGCAATATATCTCGGAATGGCTATGGAAATGCCATAATAGGTAGGTATGGTGGTTGTTTTGAGGAAGGTATAATAAAGTTTATGCACCGGTGAAAGTTGCGCGGCACAAGAGAGGCTAGCAATTATGAAAGGGTGAGAGTGTGTATAATCCATGGACTCGCATTAGTCATAAAGAACTCACATACTTATTGCAAATGTTTATTAGCCCTCGAAGCAAAGTAATACTACGCATGCTCCTAGGGGGGAGGGTGGTAGGAGTTAACCATCGTGCGCCTCCGACCTTCTGATACGTCTCCGTCGTATCTATAATTTTTGATTGTTCCATGCCAATATTCTACAACTTTCATATACTTTTGGCAACTTTTTATACTATTTTTTGGACTAACATATTGATCCAGTGCCCAGTGCCAGTTCCTGTTTGTTGCATGTTTTTTGTTTCGCAGAATATCCATATCAAACGGAGTCCAAACGGGATAAAAACGGACGAAGATTTTTTTGGAATATATGTGAATTTTGGGAAGCGGAACCAACGTGAGACGATGCCCGAGTGGCCCACGAGGGTGAGGGGCGCGCCCTGGGCCCTTATGGCCACTCCGTAAGGTGGTTGATGCCCTTCTTTCTCCGCAAGAAAGCTAATATCCGGATAAAAATCGTGCCCAAAATTCAGCCCAATCGGAGTAACAGATATCCGGGAATTTAAGAAACGATGGAAGTACAGAATCTGGGAATGCAGAAACAGAAAGAGACAGAGAGACATATCCAATCTCGGAGGGTCTCTCGCCCCTCCCACGCCATGGAGACCATGGACCAGAGGGGAAACCCTTCTCCCATCTAGGGAGAAGGTCAAGGAAGAAGAAGAAGGAGGGGGGCTCTCCCCCCTCACTTCCGGTGGCACCGGAGTGCTGCCGAGGCCATCATCGTCATCGCAATCTACACCAACAACTTCACCGTCATCATCACCAACTCTTCCCCCCTCTATGCAGCGGTGTAACCCCTCTTCTACCCACTGTAATATCTACTTAAACATGGTTCTCAGCACTATATATTATTTCCCAATGATGTATGGCTATCCTATGAGTAGATCCGTTTTGCCCTATGGGTTAATTGATGATCGTGATTGGTCTGAGTTGCATGTTTTATTATTGGTCATGTCCTATGGTGCTCTCCGTGTCGCGCAAGCGTGAGGGATCCCCATTGTAGGGTTTGCAATATGTTCATGGTTTGCTTATGGTGGGTGGCGTGAGTGACAGAAGCACACACCTGAGTAAGTAGGTTGTTTGCGTATGGGAATATAGAGAACTTGATACTTTAATTCTATGGTTGGGTTTTACCTTAATGATCTTTAGTAGTTGCGGATGCTTTCTAGAGTTCCAATCATAAGTGCATATGATCCAAGAAGAGAAAGTATGTTAGCTTATGCCTCTCCCTCAAATAAAATCACAATAGTGATTACCGGTCTAGTTATCAATTGCCTAGGGACAAATAACTTTCTCGTGACAAAAATCTCTCTACTAAAACTAATTTAGTTGCTTCTTTATCTTAACAGCCCCTAGTCTTTATTTACGTGCTCTTTATATTCTTGCAAACCTATCCCACAAAAACCACAAAGTACTTCTAGTTTCATACTTGTTCTAGGTAAAGTAAACGTCAAGCGTGCGCAGAGTTGTATCGATGGTCGATAGAACTTGAGGGAATATTTGTTCTACCTTTAGCTCCTCGTTGGGTTCGACACTCTTACTTATCGAAAGAGGTGACAACTGATCCCCTACACTTGTGGGTTATCAAGACCTTTTCTGGTGCCCTTGCCGGGGAGCAACAGCGTGGGGTGAATATTCTCATGTGTGCTTGTTTGCTTTATCACTAAGTAGATTTTATTTACTGTTCTAAGTTGTTCTCTATTTTTAGTTATGGATATGGAACACGAAATACCAAAAAACTTAGGTGTACTTGCTACTCATGGAGATGGGGAACCTCCTAAAACCCTCGATGCTCATTATGTGAAAGATATTATGTACTACTTTGATAATCTCGAGAAAACCCCATTCAACTATGTAATGGGAGTAACGTTGGATCAACGTGAATACTTTAGGGATTATCACTAGACACAAAAAGGGAAACTGTTATGGGATCAAATTTATATGTTGTATTGGTATGCTAGGCAACTATGCTTGAGATATGGTTATACTTGTTGCTCTAGGATGAAGGCTCCACACCTTCCCTTTTCATGCAAATTTAATGATAAGGAAACCGTAGCTTCTTATGCTAATGGTATATATGATTATTATGATGTGGAACAAATAGAAGATTTCGTTGCTTTTAAGGGTGCTTATGAAATTGAATCTCTGTTTAAAAAGAATGATGCTTTTGATGATGATGTTTATAGGCCTTTAAATCTTGCTATATTGAAATATTGCTCCTTGAATTATGAATATAACTCTGATATTGATGCGTTTATTGAGAATGTCTCCGCTGTCCAAGAAGAGACTAATATTTTGCAGGAGTCTATGGAAGAAGAAATTAATGACATTGTGAGCTCATTGGATGAAAAAGATGAGGAGGAGAGCAAAGAACGAAAGGAGGAAGATCGGATTGATCACCCGTTCCCACCATCTAATGAGAATAACTCTTTAACCCATACATTGTTTAATTTCCCTCCGTTCTTACCGAAGGATGAATGTTATGATGATTGTTATGATCCCGTTGATTATTTTGAAATATCCCTTTTTGATGATGCTTGCTATGCTTGTGGCCAAGATGCCAACATGAATTATGCCTATGGAGATGAACTTGCTATAGTTCCATATGTTAAACATGAGATAGTTGCTATTGCACCCACACATGATAGTCCTATTATCTTTTTGAATTCTCAAAACTACACTATATTGGAGAAGTTTCCACTTATTAAGGATTATATTGATGGGTTGCATTCTACTACTACACATGATGTTTTTGATGAATATAATATGCATGTGCTTGCTGCTCCTACTTGCAATTATTATGAGAGAGGAACTACAACTCCGCCTCTCTATGTTTCCAACATGATAAAATTGCAAGAAACCGCTTATACTATGCATTGGCCTTTACTTGATGTGCATGAATTGTTCTTGTATGCCATGCCTATGCATAGGAAGAGAGTTAGACTTCGTTTTTGCATGACACATATCACTTTGTGCTCACTACTAAATGCCAAATCATTGCTGATTAAAATTGGCTTTGATATACCTTGGGATCCGGGTGGATCCATTACTTGAGCACTATACGCCTAGCTTAATGGCTTTAAAGAAAGCGCTACCAGGGAGACAACACGGAAGTTTTAGAGAGTCATTTATTTCTCTTGCGCGCTTTTATAAAGTTTTAAAACAAAAAAATATAGAGGGGAACCTAAAACTTTTAAAAAAGAAAAGCGGAAGTGAGAAAGACAAGCATTGTTAAAGTGGGTGCTAGCCTTGAACCTTGTTCATGCCCATGGAAACTTTGTGAACCATGATTACAGAAACTTTTCAACAAAAATAATTATCACCTTAATGTGCCAAGAGTTTCCTTTAGGATGATTAAACTGTTTGTTGGTTTGTGCGGTGCAAAAATAGAAACTTTGGTTGTAGTGCGTGATTTTACATTGTTTACTGGAACGTCAAAAGGATCTGAAACTTTTTGCAAAGTCTTTCTATACAAAGTGTTGATTTTTCCTAATTTTTCCATAATTTTTAGGGTTACAGAAGTATGGTTAATCTTCAGATTACTACAGACTGTCCTGTTTTCACAGATTGCTGTTATAGCTTCATTATTTGCATATGTTTGAATTCTTGTTGATGCCTCCTTGACTTGGGGCATAGAATTGTGATAGCATACAGTAGGTAATGTTTTTTCATAATTATAAAATAATGTTAGAGCAGTACATGATGGGATTTTATTGATCATATGCACTAACCCCGCCACTAAAAGTTCGGTTAAGTTTTGTGTGGATGAAGTGTTCGAAGATCGAGGAGGTCTCTATGTGAGATGAAGGAGGAGAGGCAAGAGCTCAAGCTTGGGGATGCCCAAGGCACCCCAAGTAAATATTCAAGGAGACCCAAGCGTCTAAGCTTGGGGATGCCCCGGAAGGCATCCCATCTTTCTTCAACAAGTATCGGTATGTTTTCGGATTCGTTTCGTTCATATGATATGCGTAAACTCTTGGAGCGTCGTGTGCTTTTTATTTTTATTTTAATAAATGCACCATGCTGGTATGAGATAGACCTTGGTTGATTTATAGAATGCTCTTTGCACTTCACTTAGATCTTTTGAGTATGGATTTATATAATGCTTCATGTGCTTCACTTATATCATTTGAAGTTTGGATTGCCCGTTTTTCTTCACATAGAAAACCGCCATTTGTAGAATGCTCTTTTGCTTCACTTATATTTGTTAGAGCATGGGCATATCTTTTGTAGAAATAATTTAAACTCTCTTGCTTCACTTATATCGATTTAGAGAGTTGACATGATTTGGTCATTCACATGGTTAGTCATAAAATCCTACATAAACTTGTAGATTGCTGAATATGATATGTTTGATTCCTTTCAATAGTTTTGCGATATAAAGATGTTGATATTAAAGTCATGCTAGTGGGTAGTTGTGGATTGTAGAAATACTTGTGTTGAGGTTTGTGATTCCCGAAGCATGCACGTAAGGTGAACCGTTATGTGACGAAGTCGGAGCATGATTTATTTTTTGATTGTCATCCTTTGTGTGGAGGTCGGGATCACGCGATGGTTAACTCCTACCAACCCTTCCCCTAGGATCATGCGTGTAGTACTTTGTTTCGATGGCTAATAAATTTTTGCAATAAGTATGTGAGTTCTTTATGACTAATGTCGACTCCCTGGATTATGCGCACTCTCTCCCTTCCACCTTTTCTAGCCTCTCTTGTACCGCGCAACTTTCACCGGTACCATGCACCCACCATATACCTTCCTCAAAACAGCCACCATACCTACCTATCATGGCATTTCCATAGCCATTTTGAGATATATTTCCATCTAACTCCACCGTTCCATTTATTATGACACGCACCATCATTGTCATATTGCCTTGCATGATTGTAAGATAGCTAGCATGATGTTTCCATGGCTTGTCCATTTTTTGATGTCGTTGCTATGCTAGATCATTACACATCCCGGTACACCGCCAGAGGCATTCACATAGAGTAGAGTCATATTTTCGTTCTAGCTTCGAGTTGTAATCTTGAGTTGTAAGTAAATAAAAGTGTGATGATCTTCATTATTAGAGCATTGTCCCGTGTGAGGAAACCAAAAAAAACAAAAAAGAGAGAAAGGCAAAAAAAAGATGGCCAAAAAAGAGGGGGGCTAAAAAAGATAAGAAAAGAAAATCCCCTCCAAAAAAATGAGAGAAAAAAGAGTGAAGGGACAATGTTACTATCCTTTTACCACACTTGTGCTTCATCATAGCACCATGTTCTTCATGATAGAGAGTCTCCTATGTTTTCACTTTCATATACTAGTGGGAATTTTCATTATAGAACTTGGCTTGTATATTCCAACGACGGGTTTCCTCAAATGCCCTAGGTCTTCATGAGCAAGCAAATTGATGCACACCCACTAGTTTTCTTTTGAGCTTTCATACACTTATAGCTCTAGTGCATCCGTTACATGGCAATCTCTACTGACTCACATTGATATCAATTGATGGACATCTCCATAGTCCATTGATTTGCCTAGTTGATGTGAGACTTTCTCCCTCCTTTTGTCTATCACCACCTTCTATTTCACCCATAGTGCTATGTCCATGGGTCACACTCATGTATTGCGTGAAAGTTGAAAATGTTTGAGAATACTAAAGTATGAAACAATTGCTTGGCTAAAACCGGGGTTGTGCATGATTTAAATACTTTGTGTGATGAAGATGGAGCATAGCCAGACCATATGATTTTGTAGGGATAACTTTCTTTGGCCATGTTATTTTGAAAAGACATGATTGCTTTATTAGTATGTTTGAAGTATTATTGTCTTAATGTCAAATGATAGACTATTGCTTTGAATCACTCGTGTCTTAATACTCATGCCATGATTAGATTACATGATCAAGATTATGCTAGGTAGCATTCCACATCAAAAATTATCTTTTTATCATTTACCTACTCGAGGATGAGCAGGAATTAAGCTTCGGGATGCTGATACGTCTTCGTCGTATCTATAATTTTTGATTGTTCCATGCCAATATTCTACAACTTTCATATACTTTTGGCAACTTTTTATACTATTTTTGGGACTAACATATTGATCCAGTGCCCAGTGCCAGTTCCTGTTTGTTGCATGTTTTTTGTTTTGCAGAACATCCATATCAAACGGAGTCCAAACGGGATAAAAACGGACGGAGATTTTTCTTGGAATATATGTGAATTTTGGGAAGCGGAACCAACGTGAGACGATGCCCGAGTGGCCCACGAGGGTGAGGGGCGCGCCCAGTGGGGCAGGCGCGCCCAGTGGGGCAGGCGCGCCCTGGGCCCTCGTGGCCACTCCGTAAGGTGGTTTATGCTCTTCTTTCGCCGCAAGAAAGCTAATATCCAGATAAAAATCGTGTCCAAAATTCAGCCCAATCGGAGTTATGGATCTCCGGAAATTTAAGAAACGGTGGAAGGCCAGAATCTGGGAACGCGAAAATAGGAAGAGACAGAGAGACAGATCCAATCTCGGAGGGGCTCTCGCCCCTCCCACACCATGGAGACCATGGACCAGAGGGGAAACCCTTCTCCCATCTAGGGAGAAGGTCAAGGAAGAAGAAGAAGGAGGGGGCTGTCTCCCCCTCGCTTCCGGTGGCACCGGAGTGCCGTCGGGGCCATCATCGTCACCGCAATCTACACCAACAACTTCACCGCCATCATCACCAATTCTTCCCCCCTATATGCAGCGGTGTAACCCCTCTTCTACCCGCTGTAATCTCTACTTAAACATGGTTCTAAACGCTATATATTATTTCCCAATGATGTATGACTATCCTATGATGTTTGAGTAGAACCGTTTTGTCCTATAGGTTAATTGATGATCGTGATTGGTTTGAGTTGCATGTTTTATTATTGGTGCTGTCCTATGGTGCTCTCCGTGTCGCGCAAGCGTGAGGGATCCCCGCTATAGGGTTTGCAATATGTTCATGATTTGCTTATGGTGGGTGGCGTGAGTGACAGAAGCACAAACCCGAGGAAGTAGGTTGTTTGCGTATGGGAATATAGAGGACTTGATACTTTAATGCTATGGGTGGGTTTTACCTTAATGATCTTTAGTAGTTGCGGATGCTTGCTAGAGTTCCAATCATAAGTGCATATGACCCAAGAATAGAAAGTATGTTAGCTTATGCCTCTCCCTCAAATAAAACTGCAATAGTGATTACCGGTCTAGTTATCAATTGCCTAGGGACAAATAACTTTCTCGTGACAAAAAGCTCTCTACTAAAACTAATTTAGTTGCTTCTTAATCTTAACAGCCCCTAGTCTTTATTTATGTGCTCTTTATATTCTTGCAAACCTATCCCACAAAAATCACAAAGTACTTCTAGTTTCATACTTGTTTTAGGTAAAGTAAACGTCAAGCGTGCGTAGAGTTGTATCGGTGGTCGATAGAACTTGAGGGAATATTTGTTCTAACTTTAGCTCCTCGTTGGGTTCGACACTCTTACTTATCGAAAGAGGCTACAACTGATCCCCTACACTTGTGGGTTATCACCTTCACACAAAGATAGGACAATCAAGGATAAATTGTGCTCCAACTTCTCGACATAACGAGAGACTATACAAGCATGCTTCAGGAATCACAAACCTTAACACAAATATCTTGCTAAACATGTTAATTCACTAGTACCTTCCACATATTATCATCTCTATATCGCAAAACTATTGCAAGGAATCAAACATATCATATTAAGTGATCCATAAGTTTTATGTAGGATTTTATGACTAACTATGCAATTGACCAATTGCTGTTGACTCTCTAAATAGATATAAGTTAAGCATGTGAGTTTAATTATTTCTACAAAAGATCATGCTCTAACAAATATAAGTGAAGGACGAGATCATTCTACGAACATCAGTTTTCTATGTGAAGAGAAACAGGCAATCCAAACTTCAAATGATATAAGTGAAGAACATGAAGCATTCTATAAAGCCATACTCAAAAGATATAAGTGAAGTGCAATGAGAATTATACAAATCAACCAAGGACTATCTCATACCATCATGGTGCATTATTAAAAGAAAAAGAAAAACCACACGATGCTCCAAGAATTTACGCATATCATGTGAACGAAACGAATCCGAAAACATATCGATACTTGTTGAAGAAAGATGGGATGCCTTCCGGGGCATCCCCAAGCTTAGACGCTTGAGTCTCCTTGAATATTTACTTGGGATGCCTTGGCCATCCAAGCTTGAGCTCTTGCCTCTCCTCCTTCTCCTCACATTGAGACCTCCTTGATCTTCGAACACTTCATCCACACAAAACTTAATCGAATTTTTAGTGGCGGGGTTAGTGCATATGATCAATGAAATCCCATCATGTAGTGCTCTAACATTATTGTATGAATATTAAGCAAACATTAACCACTGTATTCTATCACAATTATATGGCCCCAAGTCAAGGCTTCAACAAGAATTCAAACATAAGCAAATAATGAAGCTATAACATCAATCTGTGAAAACAGGACAACCTTTAGAGATTCGAATATCCACCATACTTCTGTAACTCTAAAAATTCTGAAAAATTAGGGAAAAAATGAACTTTTTGTATAGCAAGATTGTGCAAAAAGTTTCAGAACCGTTTGACTTTCCAGTAAAAAAAATGAAAAATCATGCACTACAAGCAAAGTTTCTGTTTTGCATCGCACAAACCAACAAGCAATCTAATCATCCTAAAGGAAACTCTTGGAACATTATTTTATAATACAATGGAATTGTACAAGGGGATAATTATTTTTGTGAGAACTTTCATGAAAATTTCTACATTGTTTCCATAAGCTTGAACACAAGTGTTCAAGGTCGACCCTTATTTCTGCAATGCATCACCTTTCAATCGCTTCTCTTTTTGAAAAAGTTTTAGGTTCCCCTCTATATTTTTTTGTTTTTAAACTTTATAAAAGCACTCAACAGAAATAAATGACTCTTTTTTTAACTTCTGGGTTGTCTCCCTGTCAATGCTTTCTTTAAAGCCATTAAGCTAGGCATAAAGTGCTCAAGTAATGAATCCACCCGGATCCCAAGGTATATCAAAGCCAATTTGAATCAACAATGATTTGGAATTTATTAGTGAGCACAAAGCAACATATGTCAAGCAATGATGAAGTCTAACTCTCTTCCTATGCATCGGCATGTCATACAAGAACAATTCATGCACATCCAGTAAAGACCAATGCATAGTATAAGCAGTTTCTTGCAATTCTATCGTGTTGGAAACATAGAGAGGCGGAGATGCAGTCCATGTCTCTTAATAATTGCAAGTAGGAGCAGCAAGCACATGCATATTATATTCATCCAAATCATCATGCAACCCATCAATATAATCCTTAATAAGTGCAAATTTCTTCGATATAGTGTAGTTTGGAGAATTCAAAAAGATAATAGAACTATCATGCGTGGGTGAAATAGCAACAATTTCATTCTTAACATATGGAACTATAGCAAGTTCATATCCATAAGCATAATTCAAATTGGCATCTTGGCCACAAACATAGCAAGCATCAAGTTCAACAAAAAGGGATATTTCAAGTGAATCAACGGGGTCATAGCAATTATCATAGCATTCATCCTTCGGTAAGCACGAAGGGAAATTAAACAATGTATGAGTTGAGGGGCTACTCTCATCAAAAGGTGGGCACAGGTAGCTAATCCGTTCTTCCTCCTTTTGTTCTTCGCTCTCCTCCTCATCTTTTTAATCGAATGAGCTCACAATCTCATCAAATTCTTCTTCCATAGATTCCTGCAAAATATTAGTCTCTTCTTGGATAGCGGAGACTTTTTCAATAAACGCATCAATATGGGCATTGTGTTTATAATTCAAATAGCAATATTTAAGTATAGCAAGATTTTCAGATCTGCAAACAACATCATCATAATTTTCATACTCTTCAAACAAACATTTAATTTCACAAGCGCCCTTAAAAGCAACAAATTCTTCTATTTGTTCCACATCATAATAATCATATATACCATTAGCATAACAAGCCAAGGTTTTATTATCATTGAAGTCACATGAAAAGGGAAGATGTGGAGCATTCATCCTAGAGCAACAAGTATAATCATATCTCAAGCATAAATTATAAGCATACCAATGCAACATATGAATTTGATCCCATAACAATTTCCCTTTATGAGTCAAGCAAAAATCCCTAAAGTATTTACGTTGATCCAACGTTACTCCCATTATATAGTTAAATGGGGTTTTCTCAGGACTATCAAAGTAGTGCATAATATCCTTCACATACTGAGCATCGAGGGTTTTAGGAGGTTCCCCATCTCCATGAGCAGCAAGTACCACTAGTTTTGTTGGTGTTTTGTGTTCCATATCCATGACTAAATATAGAGAACAACTTAGAATAGAAAATAAAAACTACTTAGTGATAAAGCAAACAAGCACACACGAGAATATTCACTCCACGCTATAACTCCCCGGCAACGGCGCCAGAAAAAGGTGTTGATAACCCACAAGTATAGGGTATCATTTGTAGCCTTTTTCGATAAGTAAGAGTGTCGAACTCAACAAGGAGATAACAGTAGAACAAATATTCCTTCAAGTTCTATTGACCACAGATACAACTCTACGCACACTTGAAGTTTGCTTTTCATAGAACAAGTATGAAACTAGGAGTACTTTGGGATAGTTTTGCAAGATAATAAAGAGCACATAAATAAAAAGTAGGGGCTGTTTAGATAAATATCAACTAAGTTAGTGGTTTAGTAGATAGCTTTTGTCAATAAGAAAGTTATTTGTCCCTAGGTAATCGATAACAAGCACCGGTAATCATTCTTGCAATTTTATACGAGGGAGAGACATGAGCTAACATACTTTCTCTACTTGGATCAT
This sequence comes from Secale cereale, assembly GCA_902687465.1. Lineage (NCBI taxonomy): Eukaryota > Viridiplantae > Streptophyta > Magnoliopsida > Poales > Poaceae > Secale > Secale cereale. Next base: position 735,315,452 of record LR738710.1, on the reverse strand, counting down.
ATGCACTTATGATTGGAACTCTAGCAAGCATCCGCAACTACTAAAGATCATTAAGGTTGTTAAACCCAACCATAGCATTAAGTACCAAGTCCTCTTTACTCCCATACATAATACCCCTTACTCGTGTTTAAGTTTCTGTCACTCTCGCAACCCACCATAAGCGAACCATGAACATATTGCAACACCCTACAGTGGGGGCCCCTCATGTTTGCGCGAGAATGGAGGGCACCGTAGGATAGAACCATAAATAAAATATACAATCATACCAAGCAAGATCACGATTAACCCACAGGAGAAAATGGATCTACTCAAACATCATAGGCTAACCATAGATCATTGGGAAATAATATATGGAGTTGAGCACCATGTTTAAGTAGAGATTATAGCGGGGGAAAGAGGTGTTACACCGCAGCAATGAGGGGGAGAGAGTTGGTGTTGACGGTAGCAAGATTGTTGATGTAGATCGCCATCCCGATCATTGCCCCAGTGGTACTCCGGCGCCACCGGAAGCAAGGGGAAGAGAGGCCCCCTCTTTCTTCTTCTTCCTTAGCCTCCTCCCTAGGTGGGAGAAGGGTTATCCCTTTGGTCCTTGGTCTCCATGACATGGGAGGGGCGAGAGCCCCTCCGAGATTGGATCTGTCTCTCCCTGTTTTGTGTCCCCCAGATCTGGCCCTTCATCGTTTCTTATATTCCCGGAGATCCGTAACTCCGATTGCGCTGAGATTTTAATGGTTTTTATCCATAAATTAGCTTTCTTGCGTCCAAAGAAGGGCCCCAACCGATGTTCCAGGTGAGCACAAGACACCTGGGCGCGTCAGGCACCCCTGGAGCGCCCTGGTGGGTTGTGGGGCCTACGGACCCCCTTTTGCGTTGCTTCCACCTCATAAAAATCACATATATTCCAAAATAATTCTCCGTAATTTTTATCGCGTTTGGACTTCATTTGATATGGATTTTCTGTGATATAAAAACATGCAAAAAGCTGGAGCTGGCACTGGGCACTGGATTAGTAAGTTAGTCCAAATAAATCATATAAATTGTTGCCAAAAGTATGTAAATATTGAATAATATTGGCATGAAACAATAAAAAATTATAGATACGATGGAGACGTATCATGCGTGGATCACATCATCAACACCGTCAACACGCTGTCGTGCCGTCGGAACTCTCCCTCGAGCCTCTGCTGGATCAAGAGCTCGTGGGACGTCACCGTGCTGAACGTGTGTTGAACACGGAGGTGCCGTACGTTCGGTACTTGGATCGGTTGGATCGTGAAGATGTTCGAATACATCAACTGCGTTACTAAACGCTTCCGCTTTGGGTCTACGAGGGTACGTGGACACACTCTCCCCGCTTGTTGCTATGCTTCTCCTAGATAGATCTTGCATGATCGTAGGTATTTTTTTTGAAATACTACGTTCCTCAACTGTGGTATCAGACCCAGGTCTATGCGTAGATGATATACACGAGTAGAACACAAAGAGTTGTGGGAGATAATAGTCATACTGCTTACCACCAACGTCATACTTTGATTCGGCAGTATTGTTGGATGAAGCGGCCCGGACCGAGATTACATGACCGCGTTCATGAGACTGGTTCTACCAACGTGCTTTGCACACAGGTGGCTAGCAATGTCAGTTTCTCCAACTTTAGTTGAATTGAGTGTGACAACGGCCGGTCCTTGTTGAAGGTTAAAACATCACACTTGATGAAAAATCATTGTGGTTTTGATGTGTAGGTAAGAACGGTTCTTACTAGAAGCCCGTTGCAGCCACGTAAAACTTGCAACAACAAAGTAGAGGACGTCTAACTTGTTTTTGCAGGGCATGCTGTGATGTGATATGGTCAAGACGTGATGAGTTATATGTTATTGTATGAGATGATCATGTTTTGTAAGTTATCGGCAACCGGCAGGAGCCTTATGGTTGTCTCTTTATTGTATGAATTGCGAACGCCATGTAATTGCTTTACTTTATCACTATGAGTTAGCGATAGTAGTAGAAGCAATAGTTGGCGAGACGACCACGAAGCTACGATGAAGATCATGGTGTCAAGCCGGTGATGATGGAGGTCATGATGATGCTTTGGAGATGGAGATCAGAAGCACGAGATGATGATGGCCATATCATGTCACATATTTTGATTGCATGTGATGTTTATCTTTTAATGCATTTTATTTTGCTTAGTATGGTGGTAGCATTATAAGATGATCCCTTACAAAATTTCTAGGTACAAGTGTTCTCCCTGAGTATGCACCGTTGCGACAGTTCGTCGTGCCGAGACACCACATGATGATCGGGTGTGATAAGCTCTACCTTCACATACAATGGGTGTAAGACAGTTTTGCACATGCAGAATACTCGGGTTAATCTTGATGAGCCTAGCATGTACATACATGGACTCGGAACACTGGAGACCGAAAGGTCGAGCGTGAATCATATAGTAGATATGATCAACATAAGATGTTCACCATTGAATACTACTCCATCTCACGTGATGATCGGACATGGTTTAGTTGATTAGGATCACATGATCATTTAGATAACTTGATGAATGTCTATCTAAGTGGGAGTTCTTTAGTAATATGATTAATTGAACTTTAATTTATCATGAACTTAGTCCTGGTAGTTTTTGCATTTCTATGTTGTTGTAGATCAATGGCACATGCTACCCTTCCCTTGAATTTTAATGCGTTCCTAGAGAAAGCGAAGTTAAAAGATGATGGTAGCAACTACACAGATTGGGTCCATAACTTGAGGATTATCCTCATTGCTGCACAGAAGAATTATGTCCTTGAAGCACCGCTAGGTGACAGGCCCGCTGCAGGAGCAATTCCTACGTTATGAACGTTTGGCAAGCTCAATCTGATGACTACTCGATAGTTCAGTGTGCCATGCTTTACGGCTTAGAATCGGGACTTCAAAGACATTTTGAACGTCATGGAGCATATGAGATGTTCCAAGAGTTGAAGTTAATATTTCAAGCAAATGCCCGAGTTGAGAGATATGAAGTCTCCAACAAGTTCTATAGCTGCAAGATGGAGGAGAACAGTTTCGTCAGTGAACACATACTCAGAATGTCTGGGTACCACTACCACATGACTCAACTTGGAGTCAAAGTTGATGATCATAGTGTTATTGATAGAGTTCTTCAATCATTGCCACCAAGCTATAAAGGCTTCGTGATGAACTATAATATGCAAGGGATGCAAAAGAAAATTCTCGAGCTCTTCGCTATGCTCAAAGCTGCGTAGGTATAAATCAAGAAGGAGCATCAAGTGTTCATTGTTAACAAGACCACTAGTTTCAAGAAAAAGGGCAAGGGAAAGAAGGGGAACTTCAAGAACAATAGCAAGCCAGTTGCTACTCCCGAGAAGAAACCCAAGTCTGGAGCCAAGCCTGAAACTGAGTGCTTCTACTGCAAAGGGACTGGTCAGTGGAGGCGGAACTGCCCCAAGTATTTGGTGGATAAGAAGGATGGCAAAGTGAACAAAGGTATATTTGATATACATGTTATTGATGTGTACCTTACTAATGCTCGTAGTAGCACCGGGGTATTTGATATTGGTTCGGCTGCTCATATTTGTAACTCGAAACAGGGGCTACGGATTAAACGAAGATTGGCTAAGGACGAGGTGACGATGTGCATGGGAAATGGTTCCGAAGTAGATGTGATCGCCGTCGGCACGTGTCGGGGGAAACTGTCCTCCCACGAGCACCTATGGGACCGGAGCCCCTTCTACGTTGCGGTAAGGGAGCGGAGGGAGCACGAAGAGCAGATCGAGGAGCACAGGCGGGCAGTTTTACCCAGGTTCGGGCCGCGCGGACGCGTAAAACCCTACTCCTGCTTAGGTTGTATTGAGTTCTTGGGCTCGGGAGCTTGAAGATCTACAGTACTAGCTACACCGAGCGAGAGAGTTGTCTAGGTTTCGAACCTGCTCTACGTTGTGCATGGGCCCCCTTTTATAGCTCAAAGGGGTCACCGACAGGTGTCGAGGTAGAGGAGGGTAAAAGTGTAAATTTGGTGGTAGTTGCAACAGTGCATGAACAGTATATGAACAGTGGTCTTCACCTAACTTTGACAGTGGGGGACAAGGGCATTAAATGCCCGTCGCCGTCGCCCCCAAAAGCGTCCGTCCATGCTTCTCCGTTCGCCACGACGGTAGCCTCGTCACCGTGGCTTGCCACCGTGTCCCCCAGGCTGCACAGCCGTCTGCCACGTGCCCCTGGAAGGGCCCCAGGGCGACGCGTGGGCAGACGAGCTGGAGCGCGGGCACACAACGTAGGTTTCCCCGGCAAGCACCTTGCCGGGGCCGCGATCTTGCCGGGCCCGGAAGCTTGTCGCTCTCCGGGTTCTGCCGGGGCGCATGATGCGCCGAGGCATCTCTTGAGATATGTATTCCTTGGCCTTCCTGGCAAGCTCCTCTTGCCAGGGTCTTGTGCTGAAGTGATAACCTGGAGCCTGGTGCGGCCTTCCCGGCAAGCTCCTCTTGCCGGGGCCTTGATCTTCTGACTTGTATACTTTGTTCTTGAATGGCTTCATAGGGACCAGAACGGTTCTTGGCGAGTGCGTGGTAAGCCGTGCCACGGGAAGCTGCTACTGCCCGTGCACAAGTTGGGGTACTAAGGTACCCCTATCTTAGTACACCGACAGGAGCCCCCGGGCCTGGGCCACACACGGTGCCGAGCGCTGTTGGGCCAGGCCCAAGACAGTGCACGGGCACACGCGGCCCACGGCAAGCCGTATCCCCTTCCGTATCCGCCGCATCCCTCCCTAACGGCACGCGTCGATTGCGGTGTCGTGGGAGAGATCGTGGCCTGTTCTTTAATGGGAAATGCGGAACGTCCCCCACTTCCCCCTTAAAAGCAGAGGAAGCAGGGGCAGTTCCCTTCATCGTCTTCATTGCGCCTTGATTCTCCAGAAACCCCCGTCGCCCTCTGCCTCCCAAAGGTCGACAGAGAGCCCAGCTCCACTCCCTCCTCCGCCGTCCGCAGCGTCCGCAGCGCCGTCGTCCTTCCCGCCATCCCCGCCATGGCCCCGAAGGGCGACAAGACGAAGAAGGAGAAGTCTGAGCAGGCGGCGAAGCTGGCTGCCCTGCGGAAGAAGTGCGTGGTCTTCGCGCCGAGGCTTGGTCCGAGGGAGCTGCGGGACAAATACTATTTGTTTTGGGCGAGGGAGACCAAAGCTCATCCCCGCACCAGAGTCCTCCCCGCCGTCGCCGTCGACATGTTCCCCGGCGGGTACTTTTACTTTGCCGCATTCTTCCACTGTGGTTTGTGCCCTCCGTACTCGGAGTTTTTCTGCGATGTAATGAATACGTATGGCCTCCACCTCCTAGATTTCACCCCCAACGCCATCCTTACGATGGTCGTTTTCACACATCTGTGCGAAAACTATGTTGGGGTTCATCCAAATGTAGCTCTTTTCCGCCACTTCTTTATGCCCAGAGTAGAGTCCGGTGCCCCGCTTTCCGGCGGCATCTCCTGGATCTTCAGGCTGAACAAAAAGGACGCGTACTTGAAGGGAGAGCTCCGCGGCAAGTGGGAGGAGTGGAGAGCCGATTGGTGTTGGGTGCTGGAAGACAAGGCCGAGCCCTTTACCTCGCCGCGCAAGACTGCCATAGCGCGGCAGGGATTGGAGTGAATTGGCCCCGGAGGACATCAAGCTTCAGATCGCCCTCATTAGGATCATTCGTCTCCGGGTCGCCAATCTGACTGTTGGAGAAGTTGGAGCAGATTTCCTCCGCCGCCGCATCGCCCCTTTACAAGAAAGGAAGAGGCCTGCCTGGGAATTCGGCAACGCGGCGGACATCATGAGGCTGCGCCCTGGATTGAACTACAACTTCACCGTCTTGGAGTTGAAGGGGATGGTCAGGGAGCTCTTCAAGCATGACCCCGCCCACCCGGAGTGGTTCAGACCTTCCCGGGGAGTGGTGCCGCTGTGCAACAGCACTGCCCGCGATTCCATACGCGCGATGATGCCCGAGTGCGACTCCCATGGCGTCGTCCCCACTTGGCTGGAGCCTCCACCGGAGACCGTGCTGACCTTCTTCGACAACTTGGTCAAGACGCCCCGCAACGCCGAGGAGAAGAAGGGACTCACCCGGGATACTACTGGCCGGGATGTAGCTTACATCGCCTCCAGGATGGAGGAGGCCGCGCAGCTGCGGCTGCGGGCGAATTTGGATACACTGTGGACGAGGCAGAGGCCGCGGACGCAGTGAGTCAAGCAGAGGAGGCGAAAATCCTCAAGCTACTGAAGATTCGCCCGAGGAGTTTGCCGGGGAGCCTTCCGTGAAGCTTGCCGGGACGAGCGAGGTTGCCGGGGGGAGCGAGGCCGCCGGGCATGGCACTGAGTCCAGCGGGCCTGCCGAGGAGGAGGAGGACGCCGAGGCTGGAGATTCCGATGAAGACTCTGGTGGATCTCTGAATCTTGACGACGATGCCTCCTCGTCCTCGGAGAACTCTCCGCCTCCGCCAAGCCCTCCGCAGCAACCGGAGAAGCGCCTCCGCAAGGCAGCTGAGACGGCGAGGCCACAGGCGCCTCGACAGCAGCCGACGCGCCGTGCGACGCGCGCCACCAAGACGAGCGAAGTCGTCAAGGAGGCGCCCCGTACTCGAGCGTCAAGCGGAGGGGGATCTTCCCGGAGCGGAACGGGTGCTCCTTCTGCCCCTCGGCCCTCGGCGACGACGGGGGCTGGGTCTTCACAGCCCGCAGCCCCGAAGACCGCCAAGCGCCCGAGAGAGCCTTCTCCTCCAGCTCCTCGTGCGGAAGCGCACCAGGCGGAGTTTGACTTCTCCGCCCTCAGCTCCGACGAAGAGGAAGAGGAGTAAGTACTTGCAATTCTTTTAGTTCCTTTGATTTTGTCTTGATTTTCCTTGCTTGGTCCTGATCTTGCTTTTGTTTTGCTTTGCAGGACCTTGACCCAGCGGATGGCGAAGAGGGCCAAGATCCCTGTGGTCACTATCGAGGACGACGAGCCCGTCGCGGCGACAAGCGACGCGCCGGCGACGAGCTTGCCGGATCAGCCTGCTGCTCCGAGGAGCAGCCCCCAGCGTAAGTCTGGTATTTATCTTTCTGCTTGATGGGTGCGCTTGAGGTTAATATCTTGGTTGACGTTTTGTTTTCTTGTGCAGAAGTGGAGCCGCAGCCGCAGGAGCGTCAGGAGGTCGCCCCCGATGAGCCACTTGCTCCACCCTCCCCGCCAAGGGTGAACTCCCCGGCAAGGGAGAATGCTCCGCCAAGGACGGGCACTCCGCCAAGGGCGAGTACCCCGCCAAGGGTGAGCAGCCCGACAAGGGTGAGCACCCCGCCAAGGGAGGGCGCAGGCGGCCCTCCGCCAGCAGGGGCCACTACTCCGCCGCCAAGGGAGAATTCCCCGGCGAGGGACCCCGTCGTCGAAGAGATCCGCGAAGGTATAGCTTGTAGTTTCTTCTTCCCGGATTCGTCTTTTTGGATATTTGCTTGACGATCTTCCTTTTCTTTTTCTTCTGCTAGATCCTCCTTCACCGGAGCGGATGGAAACGGAGACCACCGGCGAGGAGGGCGTGCATGGCGACGGCGGCAATGCCACTACCGCCGAGGAGGTGGCCGGAGCTGACGAGCCGGCCGTCAAGGAGACCGCCCCAACCGCCGATGCCGCGGCTGGGGAAGGGACCGGCGACCATACCGCTGGCCCGAAGGCTGCGGGAGCGCCGGACGCTGCACCGGCCGCCGACCCCTCCGCCTCCGCGGACCGGTTGGGCGTCTACTTGGAGGCCGCCAACGGGATCTTTATTCAAGTCCCATGGGCGTCCTCGTCTCGGGCACCCGCGGAGGGAGGGACCTTCGACGGAGAGGTCCTCGCCTCCGCCGGGCTGAAGGTCGTGGATGCGCCCGGCAGCAGCGACGAGCCCGAAGAGGAGAGACTCCTTCGTCGGCAAGGCTGGAGCTGACTTGGAGAAGCGCGCCACGGAGCTCCGCGCCGCCAATCAGGCGGCCCTCCGCAACTTGGCGGAAGAGCGTGAAGAGCTTGCCGGGGCGCAGCAAGCCTTCCTCCTTGAGAAGGCTGAGGTCGAGGAGCAGCAGCGGTTGGCCGCCGAGGAGCTGTCTCGGCGGGAAGGGGCACTCAACCAGCGGAAGGTTGACCTCGACGCCCACGAGGACGACCTCACCGCCCGGGAGCAAGCCATCGGCGGGGCCCTGAAGGAGGTGAGGGACGCCGCCGCTGCCGCGGAGACTGCCAAGAAGGATCTGGAGGCCAGGGTGGCGCAGCTGGAGTTGTTCCTGAAGGCGAGCGAAGACAGGGTCACCGCGCTCAACGTGGCGCGGGAGAAGGATGCCCATACCAACTCGGATTTGCAGGTACGCCTCTCCGAGAAGGGCAAAGAGCTCTCTGACGCCAAGAACTCCATCGCTGACTTAGAGCTGAAGGTCTCCACCCCGACCGACTCGCTCGACGCCGCCCGGGACCGCGAGACGCAGCTGAAGAAAGAACTCCGCGAAGAAAGGGCCTTGGTGGAGAGCGCCGCCGTCTCGCAGAATAACTTCAACCGGGCAGTGGAGCAGTGGACTGATGAGCTGGTCACCTCCGCTGCCAATATTGACATGGAGATGATGGCGCTGAAAGAGGAACATCTCGTGTATTCTCCGGACGAGAATCTCCCCCACAACGCCAAGTTGAGTCTGTTCTTCAGGGGAATTGCGCCGGCGCTTGCGCGGCTGCGGGAGAAGATCCCCGTGCAGCTGGCCGACGAGGCGCGTCGGCTCTGCATGGGCACCATGGAGCGGGTCTTGTCGAAGATCGTCTACCGCAACCCCGGCATCAACCTCGTCAACGTCCTCCGCACCTTGACGCCCGAAGCTGACCAGGAGGCGTTGAAGGCGCAGGTTGCCCACATTGTCGCCAAGGTGGGCAAGATCACGAGGCGTGAAGGCGACCGCGTAGATTAGATTCCTTTCTTTCTGCTTCCTTTGCCGCTGCAAAGTATGTTACGGACAAGAATCTATTAGTATCGCGGCAAGTTATCTTTGTAATATACAATCTTATTTTGAGCAGCCAATGCAGTGTTATCTTCCTTGCTTTGGTCCTTTCACTTTGTATGCATTCCACCCTACGCTTTCAGGGAACTTGCCGGCAAAAGGACCCTTTCCGCGAGCGCTGAGTGCTGGACTCTTAGCAGCCTGCCGGCAAAGGCCTTGCCGGCAAGAAACCTTGCCGCAGCTAGTCGCAGCACACTTAGATTGCTGAGCGAACTCGAAAACGAAGTAAGGGCGCGACACTTGTCGCAGCTCACTTAAGTTGTTGAGCGTGCTCGAAACAAAGTAAGGGTGCGGCTAGCCACGGTAAGGTTCCTCCGCGCACAGGTTTTCCATACAAAGTGTGGTTGTTCAAGGAAGATAACTCAAAATTTGAAAAAATTTGAGTTACTCAAACTTTGGTAACTTAGCTTTCATAGATTGTTTGCTCCCCGATAAGGCTTCTCCTTCTTGAACAATACTTGGTTCATGCCTCCATCTCCTCCCCCCCGGCAAACTTGTGCGCGAGGAATACCCCTTCTGCTTAAGAGGGAAAGAAAAAGAGGAGGAACAACAAGTATAGGGCCTTATGGCTTGCTAGTGCTTACCGGGGATGTGTGTTGCACAAGGTGTCAGATGATGCATGCAAATAACAAAGAAAAGCATGGAAATGACAAATAGTGCGAAGCACAAAAGTTTTACTGATGCACGGGGTCTGCGCCCGGCTTTGTACAAAGGTTTATATGCAACAGCGGCAAGATTTGTACAAAAGGTGGTTGCCGGAGCGGATCACGGCAACCGCGCCTTACGGGTGAAACTTGCGAAGATGCTCTATGTTCCAGGAGTTTCTCACCGGTAAGCCTTCTTCAGTCTCAAGGCGGACAACGCCGGGCCTTGTGACTTGTCTCACCCGATAAGGGCCTTCCCACTTTGGCGTCAACTTGTTGGAATTCTTGGCGGTCTGAACATGCCGAAGAACAAGGTCGCCTTCCTCGAGACTCCTGGCCCTGACCTTGCGGCTATGATAGCGACGCAAGGCTTGCTGGTATCGAGCAGCTCGTACAGCAGCCTGGAGACGTTCCTCCTCGAGGAGCAATGCATCATCTTGTCGCAATTGCTCTTGCTCGAGCTCATCATTAGCGAGCACTCGAGGAGATCCGTATACGAGTTCCGTGGGGAGAACTGCCTCTACTCCATAGACGAGCAAAGGGTGTCTGTCCGGTGGCTCGATTTGGTGTCGTCCTGATTGACCAAAGAGCCGCCGACAACTCCTCTATCCAGTTTCTTCCGCACTTGTGCAGCCTGTCGAAGGTTCTTGTCTTGAGTCCGCGCAGCACTTCAGCATTGGCCCTCTCTGCTTGACCATTGCTCCTCGGGTGAGCAACAGAAGCGAAGCAGACCTTGGCGCCAAGGTCTTGGACGTACTGCATGAAGGTGCGACTTGTAAACTGTGTACCGTTGTCGGTGATTATCCTGTTAGGGATTCCGAAACGGCAAACAATCGATCTGAAGAACCTGACTGCTGACTGTGCTGTCACCTTTCTCACCGGTTCCACTTCTGGCCACTTTGTGAACTTGTCGATTGCTATGTACAAGTACTCAAAGCCCCCGACTGCGCGGGGAAAGGGGCCGAGGATATCGAGCCCCCAGACCGAGAAGGGCCAGGACAAAGGGATCGTCTGGAGAGCTTGAGCTGGCTGGTGAATTTGCTTGGCATGGAACTGGCACGCTTCACACTTGGTTACTTGTGCAGTTGCATCTTGGAGGGTTTCTGGCCAGAAGAACCCTTGCCGGAATGCCTTCCCGGCAAGTGCCCTCGCGCCAATGTGGTGGCCACATATGCCTCCATGTATATCTGCCAACAGCTTCTGTCCATCTTCCCTGGAAATGCACTTCAACCTGACACCATTGAGTCTTCTTCTGTACACTTCATTGCCAACGAACTGGTACATACTTGACTGCCTGGTAATCCTCTCTATCTCTTCTGGCTCATCGAGAAGTTCTCCAGTTTGCAGAAAGCGGACGATTTGCTGTGCCCATGCTGGAGCCTGAGGCTCAACAACAAGGACTAAAGGCATGAGGGCTGCTGCGGGAACCTCAGCTTCTACGGCAAGAACCTGCGGCTCTGCCGGAGCTAATGGTCCCCCGGCAAGCCTGCTGGGGCAAGGCTTGTTGGGAACGCCTGCTTCAACTGTACAGACCCTTGGATCTGCAGGAGCAAACTGTCCCTCAGCATCTTGGCTGTTGATCTTGGGGACCTTGGCGGCGGCTTCGGGAAGATCCGCCGGCAAGTAGTCGCCGGAGACCAACTTCCTCTTCTTGTTTTGCCCAACTGATGGTGTAACGGATGGCTGAGTTAACTTGAGCACGAAGGTCCCTGGTTCCACAGGTAACTTCATTGCAGCACACTTTGAGAGGCCATCTGCAATATCATTCTGAGCTCTTGGGACGTGCTCCATTTGCAGGCCCTCAAAGTGTTCTTCAAGCTTCCTCACTTCATCAACATAAGCTTCCATCAAAGGGCTCTGGTAACTCTTATTCACTTGTTGGACCACCAACTGCGAATCTCCCCGCACAATCAACTTCTTGATCCCAAGCTCGGCCGCAATTCTGAGGCCGGCAAGCAAACCTTCATACTCAGCAGTATTGTTTGTCGCTTGCTCCTTGGGAAAGTGCATCTGGACAACATACTTGAGGTGCTCTCCGGTGGGCGCTATGAGTACCACGCCGGCACCGGCGCCTTGCAGCGAGAAAGCACCATCAAAGTACATTATCCACTCGTTGCTCGCTTCTTGGACGGGGACGCTTGTCTCTGGGACTTCTTCATCTGGCGTTGGGGTCCATTCTGCTATGAATTCTGCCAAAGCTCTTCTCTGTATGGTTGAAGTACTCTCAAACTTGAGACCAAAGCTTGACAGCTCCAATGCCCACTCGACGATCCTACCTGTTGCTTCGGGATTTTGCAATATCCTCTTCAACGAAAAGCGAGTGACCACCGTTATCTCGTGTGCTTGGAAGTAATGGCGCAACTTTCTTGAGGCCATGAGGAGGCCGAACAGCAACTTCTGCACCCCAGAGTATCTTGATCTAGCCCCCTGCAAGAGGGAACTCACAAAATACACTGGGCGCTGCACCATCTTCCTTCGCACTTCTCCTTGTTCTTGCGCAGACTTGTCCTTGTCGGGGCCAGAGCTTGTCGGGGAAGCCCCCTGCTTGTCCCTGGATTCGCTTGCCTGGGATGTGGGTCCCTCATCCGCCTCCCTCTCCGCTACTAACGCAGCACTAACCACTTGATTGGTTGCCGCTAGGTATAGCTGCAACTTCTCTTGTGGCCTAGGTGCGACAAGTATCGGAGTGGAGGACAAGTATCCTTTCAAGTCTTGCAGCGCTGCCTCCGCTTCCGGAGTCCATTTCATAGGACTTGCCTTTTTCAAAATTTTGAAGAAAGGCAGGGCGCGCTCTGCAGACTTTGAAATGAACCTGCTGAGGGTAGCCACACAACCAGCAAGTCTTCTTACGTCCTTGACGCGCTTCGGGGCTTCAATCTGCTCAATGGCTTTTATCTTGTCGGGATTGGCTTCAATCCCCCTCTGGGACACAAAGAACCCGAGAAGCTTGCTGGAGGGAACTCCGAAGACGCACTTCTCGGGGTTCAACTTGAGTTGGATCTTGCGCAGATTCTCAAAGGTTTCCTCTAAGTCCTGTATCAGGGTATCTTTGCTCTTGCTCTTGACCACTATATCATCCATGTAGGCTTCTATATTTCTGTGGATCTGTGGCTCAAAAGCAGTGTGCACCACCCTCGCAAATGTTGAGCCTGCATTCTTCAATCCAAAGGGCATGCATATGAAGCAATATGTGCCGCATGGAGTAATGAATGTAGTCTTCTCTTCATCTTCCTTGGCCATGAATATCTGGTGGTAACCTGAGTATGCATCAAGGAATGAGAGCAACTCACATCCGGCTGTGGAGTCAACAATTTGGTCGATGCGCGGCAAGGGAAAGGGATCCTTGGGACAAGCTTTGTTCACGTCGGTGAAGTCTATACAAAGTCTCCACTTTCCATTAGCCTTTCGCACGACAACTGGATTGGCCAACCAGGTGGGATGTATTACGCCTCTAACCAGGCCTGCTGCTTCTAACTTCTTTATTTCTTCAGCTATGAACTCTTGGCGCTCCACGGCTTGCTTTCTGACCTTCTGCTTGACGGGCCGCGCGTGAGGACAAACAACAAGATTGTGCTCCATTACCTTCCTGGGAACGCCGGGGATGTCAGACGGTTACCATGCAAACACGTCGACATTCGCCCGCAGGAAGGCAACGAGCGCGCTTTCCTATTTGTGGTCGAGTGTGGCACTGATCGTGAAGGTACCACCAGTGCCGTCCTCCTTGGCGGACACCTTCTTGGTTGCCGGTGGAGCTGCCATCCCTTTCTTGCACTTGCCGGTGGAGCTCGATGGCGCGTCCTCGACGGCAGCGCAGCACTCCGAGGAGGTGCGTTTGCCGGAGTGGGCTCCAGAGCTTTTGCCGGACTTGGTCTTGTTCTTCCCCCCGGGAGCTTCAGCGGCAAGTGTGTTGCTTTCCGTTGCAGCTGCTGCATCCCGGTAAATCTTGTCGGCGCAGATAAGCGCGTCCTTCTTGTCGCCAGGGACAGAGATGACGCTTATCGGCCCCGGCATCTTGAGTACGTTGTATGCATAGTGGGAGGCTGCCATGAACTTGGCGAGGGCAGGACGGCCAAGTATCCCATTGTATGGTAATGGGATATCGGCAACATCAAACGTGATCCTTTCCGTCCTGAAGTTGAGCTCCCCGACAAAGGTCACTGGCAGCGTAATCTTCCCCTTCGGCTTGCTCCTTCCCGGGTTGATCCCTTGGAATGACCCGGTTTCCTCGAGCTCGCTGTCGGGGATCTGTAGCTTCTTGATCACAGCCGAGGAGATCAAGTTCAAGCCGGCCCCGCCGTCAACCAACATCTTGGTGACCTTGAGGTTGCGGATAGTTGGTGAGACCAACATCGGCAAGCACCCGACCGCAGTTGTGCGGTCAGGGTGGTCCTCAAGGTCAAAGATGATGGGCGTGCCGGACCACTTCAGCAGCCTGCGTGACTCGACGGGTGGCTCAGCTACATTCACTTCCCGCACCCACTGCTTGAGCTGGCGGTGGGAAGTGTGCAGAGAGGCACCTCCGTCGACACACAGAACCTCTGTGGCCTTCTGAAACTCCTGCTCGCTGTTGTCTCCTTCTTCCATGTCATCATCGTCGTCTTCTTCCTCATCCTTGTCGCGGACCCGGGGAGGTCTGTCACCTTGCCGCTGCTTGGCCTTGCCGCGGCGTCCTCCCCGGCCATTGAACGGCCGCTTCTTGCTGGGCTCTCCTCCGCCTCCTTGGGCCTTCTCCTTGTCGCGACGCTCGTATTCAGCCTTCTGCTTCTCTACGAGGTACTCCACTCTTTTGCAGTTCTGGAGATCATGGCCCTTGGTGCGGTGGATCTTGCAGTACTGCTTGTCGGAGCCGTCCTGCTTGTCGGCTGCCGCTACAGGGGCGGGTTCCTTGCCGGAACTGCCAGCCTGTGCCTTCTTGGCGGGAGCTTCCTTGCCAGACTGCTCGACAACCAGCACCTCCTTGCTCTTCTTCTTTCTGTTGTTCCGCCGCCGGTTTTTCCCTGCCGGGGCGGCATCCTCGCTGTCGCTTCCTCCTGCGCCAGTACCCTCTCCGGGGAGTCTCCTCCCCTCTTCGGCGCGCGCGCACTTGTCAGCCAGAGCGTAGAGCTCGCTGACATCCCGGATCTTGGTCATGGCCATCTCCTCCCTCATCCGGCGGTTACGCACGTTCTGGTGAAACGCGCTGATAACCGCGGCAGGGTGGACGTCGGGAATGTTGTGCTGGACGCGGCTGAATCTTTGGATGTATTTGCGCAGGGACTCTCCCTCCTTCTGGGCGAGGATGTGGAGATCGCTCTCCTGGCCGTGGGGTTTGTGGCCGCCCGTGAAGGCGCCAACAAACTGGTGGCACAGATCTGCCCATGAGGAGATGGAGTTCTCCGGCAGGTGCATAAGCCAAGACCGGACGTTTGGCTTAAGCACCAGCGGGAAGTAGTTGGCTAGGATCTTCTCGTCGCGTCCCCCGGCAGCTTGCACCGCGATGGTGTAGATGCTGAGGAACTCCGAGGGGTGTGTCTTGCCGTCGTACTTCTCGGGTACGTCGGGCTTGAAATTCTTCATGCTGGGCCACTGGAATTGCCGCAGCTCACGGGTGAACGCAGGGCAACCTGCCGCGTACGGCAAGTCGCCCGGTTCACCGGGCGGGTGCGTGTCGATAGCAGTCCCAGCGTGCTGATCTGACTATCTTCGGGCTTCTCGTCGATGCTCGATGCGAGTCCGAGCATCCTCTTGCCGCCTGTCGTCTAGGACTTGGCATTGATCGCGGCGAGCCCACGGATCCGACGACGCCGTAGAGTCGTCGTCGACGTTGATCCGACGGGGTGGCGATTTCTGCTTCCGCGGCGGGGAGTGCACGGTAGTTGCACCCCCGGCGGTCTTGTCTCCATCGGCCTTCGCTTGGTCGACTTGCCGCGGCCGTGACGTTGCCGGCTGCTGCGGCGTGTCGTTGTTGGCGAAGGCGATGAGGCTTTGGATCGTTGCCCTCCAGTCCTCGGCTTTATCTGCCGCTGGAGGGAAATCGAGGAGCAGCTGTGCTCTTGCTAGAGCTTCTGCTAGAGAGGAGGGGAGCGGCGGCGAGCGGTGCGAGGAGCGAGATATGCTCGGACTTCTAACAGGGTTAGAAGGAGCAGTTTCTCGCCCTGGCGACCGCGCCTTGCTCGTACCAGCACGCTGGCCTTGAGCATCCCGTGATCCTCCGGTTTGTCCTCGTCCCAGCAAGCATATGGTACCTCCTGTACCACGGCGCTGCTAGGCTGGCACCTCCTGAGAGGGACGTGGTGCGTGAACGGACGCCGAAGCCTTGGAGTTAGCCCGGTCGTCCGTCTTGTCCTTGGACTTGGTGGCGCCGTGAGTTTCCTCACCGGCGACCACCCTTCCGCCGGTGTCTCCCCCACCAACCATGGGTTCAGGTGGCGGCGGGTGCGACGCAGACGGGCCTCCGACCTCCGAAGCCTTCTTCTTCGGAGGCATGCTGATGCTGTCGATGAGATTGATGAAGCTGGTGAAGTTGCTGAAGGTTGCGCCCGTGTGAGCGCCGGATCAGGTTCGCACAACCTCGACGCCCCCTACCTAGCGTGCCAAAGATGTCGGGGGAAACTGTCCTCCCACGAGCACCTATGGGACCGGAGCCCCTTCTACGTTGCGGTAAGGGAGCGGAGGGAGCACGAAGAGCAGATCGAGGAGCACACGCGGGCAGTTTTACCCAGGTTCGGGCCACGCGGACGCGTAAAACCCTACTCCTGCTTAGGTTGTATTGAGTTCTTGGGCTCGGGAGCTTGAAGATCTACAGTACTAGCTACACCGAGCGAGAGAGTTGTCTAGGTTTCGAACCTCCTCTACGTTGTGCATGGGCCCCCTTTTATAGCTCAAAGGGGTCACCGACAGGTGTCGAGGTAGAGGAGGGTAAAAGTGTAAATTTGGTGGTAGTTGCAACAGTGCATGAACAGTATATGAACAGTGGTCTTCACCTAACTTTGACAGTGGGGGACAAGGGCATTAAATGCCCGTCGCCGTCGCCCCCAAAAGCGTCCGTCCATGCTTCTCCGTTCGCCACGACGGTAGCCTCGTCACCGTGGCTTGCCACCGTGTCCCCCAGGCTGCACAGCCGTCTGCCACGTGCCCCTGGAAGGCCCCCAGGGCGACGCGTGGGCAGACGAGCTGGAGCGCGGGCACACAACGTAGGTTTCCCCGGCAAGCACCTTGCCGGGGCCGCGATCTTGCCGGGCCCGGAAGCTTGTCGCTCTCCGGGTTCTGCCGGGGCGCATGATGCGCCGAGGCATCTCTTGAGATATGTATTCCTTGGCCTTCCTGGCAAGCTCCTCTTGCCAGGGTCTTGTGCTGAAGTGATAACCTTGAGCCTGGTGCGGCCTTCCCGGCAAGCTCCTCTTGCCGGGGCCTTGATCTTCTGACTTGTATACTTTGTTCTTGAATGGCTTCATAGGGACCAGAACGGTTCTTGGCGAGCACGTGGTAAGCCCTGCCACGGGAAGCTGCTACTGCCCGTGCACAAGTTGGGGTACTAAGGTACCCCTATCTTAGTACACCGACATCACGCTACCTCTACATATACCTTCGGGATTAGTTTTAGACCTAAATAATTGTTATTTGGTGCCAGCGTTGAGCATGAACGTTATATCTGGATCTTGTTTGTTTGTGAGACGGTTATTCATTTAAATCGGAGAATAATGGTTGTTCTATTTATATGAGTAATATCTTTTATGGTCATGCACCCTTGATGAGTGGTCTATTTTTGTTGAATCTCGATCGTAGTGATACACATATTCATATTATTGAAGCCAAAAGATGCAAAGTTTATAATGATAGTGCAACTTATTTGTGGCACTGCCATTTGGGTCATATTGGTCTAAAGCGCATGAAGAAACTCCTTGCCGACGGGCTTTTGGAATCACTTGATTATGAATCACTTGGTGCTTGCGAACCATGCCTCATGGGCAAGATGACTAAAGCTCCGTTCTCCAGAACAATGGAGCGAGCAACTGACTTATTGGAAATAATACATACTAATGTATGTGGTCCGATGAGTGTTTAGGCTTGCGGCGGGTAACGTTATTTTCTGACCTTCACAGATGATTTAAGCAGATATGAGTATATCTACTTAATGAAACATAAGTCTGAAATATTTGAAAGGTTCAAAGAATTTCAGAGTGAAGTAGAGAATCATCGTAACAAGAAAATAAAGTTTCTATGATCTGATCGCGGAGGCGAATATTTGAGTTACGAGTTTGGTCTACATTTGAAACAATGTGGAATAGTTTCACAACTCATGCCACCTGGAACACCACAGCGTAATGGTGTGTTCGAACATCATAACCGTACTTTATTAGATATGCTGCGATCTATGATGTCTCTTACCGATTTACCACTATCGTTTTGGGGTTATGCTTTAGAGACAACCGCATTCACGTTAAATAGGGCACCATCTAAATCCGTTGAGACGATACCTTATGAACCATGGTTTGGCAAGAAACCCAAGTTGTCGTTTCTTAAAGTTTTGGGCT
Source organism: Secale cereale (assembly GCA_902687465.1). NCBI lineage: Eukaryota > Viridiplantae > Streptophyta > Magnoliopsida > Poales > Poaceae > Secale > Secale cereale. The sequence continues at coordinate 735,297,273 of LR738710.1, read as the reverse complement.
GCGATGCTTATGTGAAAAAGCTTCAATCTGGTAAGCTCGAACCCAAGTCGGAGAAATGTGTCTTCATAGGATACCCAAAAGAAACTGTTGGGTGCACCTTCTATCACAGATCCGAAGGCAAGATATTCGTTGCTAAGAATGGATCCTTTCTAGAGAAGGAGTTTCTCTCGAAAGAAGTGAGTGGGAGGAAAGTAGAACTTGATGAGGTAATTGTAATTTCTCCCGAATTGGAAAGTAGTTCATAACAGAAATCAGTTCCGGTGATTCCTACACCAATTAGTGAGGAAGTTAATGATGATGATCATGAAACTTCGGATTAAGTTACTATTGAGCCTCGTAGGTCAACCAGAGTACGTTCCACACGAGAGTGGTACAGTAAGCCTGTTCTGGAAGTCATGTTACTAGACCATGACGAACCTACGAACTATGAGGAAGCGATGACGAGCCCAGATTCCGCAAAGTGGCTTGAGGCCATGAAATCTAAGATGAGATCCATGTATGAGAAAAAAGTGTGGACTTTGGTTGACTTGCTCGATGATCGGCAAGCCATTGAAAATAAATCGATCTTCAGGAAGAAGACTGACACCGATGGTAATGTTATTGTCTACAAAGCTCGACTTGTTGCGAAAGGTTTTTGACAAGTTCAAGGAGTTGACTATGATGAGACCTTCTCACCCGTAGCGATGCTTAAGTCTGTCTGAATCATGTTAGCAATTGCCGCATTTTATGATTATGAAATCTAGCAAATGGATGTCAAAACTGCGTTCCTTAATGGATATCTCAAAGAAGAGTTGTTATTTATATTTCCTTATATATCATGATAAATGTCTTTTATTCATGCTAGAATTGTATTAACCTGAAACTTGATACATGTGTGAATACATAAACAGAACAGTGTCCCTAGTATGCCTCTACTAGACTAGCTCATTAATCAAGGATGGTTGAGTTTCCTGACTATACACATGTGTTGTCATTTGATGAACGGGATCGCATCATTAGGAGAATGATGTGATGGACAAGACCCATCTGTTAGCTTAGCATAATGATTGTTTAGTTTTATTGCTACTGCTTTCTTCATGACTTATACATGTCCCTCTGACTATGAGATTATGCAACTCCCGAATACCAGAGGAACACCTTGTGTGCTATCAAAACGTCACAACGTAACTGGGTGATTATACAGATGCTCTACATGTGTCTCCGAAGGTGTTTGTGGTGTTGGCATAGATCGAGAATATGATTTGTCACTCCGAGTGTCAGAGAGGTATCTCTGGGCCCTCTCAGTAATACACATCATAATAAGCCTTGCAAGCAAATGACTAATGAGTTAGTCACGAGATGATATATTATGGAACGAGTAAAGAGACTTGCCGGTAACGAGATTGAACTAGGTATGATGGTACCGAGGATCGAATCTCGGGCAAGTAACATACCGATGACAAAGGGAACAAAGTATGTTGTTATGCATTTGATCGATAAAGATCTTCGAAGAATATGTAGGAGCCAATATGAGCATCCTGGTTCCGCTATTGGTTATTGACCAGAGATATGTCTCGGTCATGTCTACATAGTCCTCGAACCCGTAGGGTCCGCACGCTTAACGTTCGATGACGATTTGTATTATGAGTTATGTGTTTTTATGACCGAAGTTTGTTCGGGGTCCCGGATGAGATCACGGACATGACGAGGAGTCTCTAAATGGTTGAGACATAAAGAATAATATATTAGACGTTGTTATTCGTACACCGGATGAGTTTCGAGGGGTACCGGATAATTATCGGAGTGCCAGGGGTTATCGGAAACCCTGGGGGAACTAATGGGCCTTCATGGGATTTAGGGTAGAGAGAGGAAGGGCCACAAGGGGAGGCCGCGCCCCCCCATGGCTAGTCCGAATTGGACTTGGAGGCAGCGGCGCCCCCTCTTTCCTTCTCCTTCTCCCCCTCTCCTTCCTTCCCGTTCTCTTCCTTGGAAAGGAATCCTACTAGGACTAGGAAGTCCTAGTAGGACTCCCTTATTGGCGCGCCCATAGGGGCTGGCCGACCTCCTCCTCCTCCTCCTCCTTTATATACGTGGGGAGGGGGCACCCTAGAACACACAAGTTGATCTTTTAGCCGTGTGCGGTGCCCCCCTCCACAGTTTAACACCCCAGTCATATTGTCGTAGTGCTTAGGCAAAGCCCTGCGCGGATCACATCATCAACACCGTCAACACGCCGTCATGCTGCCGGAACACTCCCTCGTGCCTCTGCTAGATCAAGAGCTCGTGGGACGTCATCGTGCTGAACGTGTGCTGAACATGGAGGTGCCGTACGTTCGGTACTTGGATCGGTTGGATCGTGAAGACGTTCGACTACATCAACCGTGTTACTAAACGCTTCCACTTTCGGTCTACGAGGATACGTGGACATACTCTCCCCGCTCGTTGCTATGCTTCTCCTAGATAGATCTTGCACAATCATAGGTATTTTTTTTGAAATACTACGTTCCTCAACATAGGGTTGAGGATAAATAATTATAGAAAATAATAAAAAGGAAACTTTCACGCACCAACGTTTTATATGACTAAGTTGCTAGGAAAAAAAATAAGAAACTTGGTCTACGGACATTTTCATGAAAAAACCTTCACAAAACATAGCTACCATGAACTAGGTTGTAGGGGTTTCAAGGGAAATTAGCTAGGGTGTGGGGTTAAGCATTGCATAGTTTGTCCAAACGATCCCATATTGGGCATGAACCCTATATCTGCATGATACGTCTCCAACGTATCTATAATTTTTGATTGTTCCATGCTATTATTTATGAAGTCTTGGATGTTTAATGGGCTTTATCATTCACTTTTATATCATTTTGGGACTAACCTACTAACCCAAAGGCCCAGTCCAGATTGCTGTTTTTTTTGTCTATTTCAAGGTTTTGCATAAAAGGAATATCAAACGGAGTCCAAACGGAATGAAACCTTCGCGAGAGATATTTTTGGAGGAAATCACGCTCGGTTGTCTTCGGGGCCAAGTCAGGGGACGTGGGACCAGCCCGCGAGGGTGGGGGGCGCGCCCACTTCCCAGGGCGCGCCCCCTGCCTCGAGGCTGGCCCACACGGCCCCCGGTGCCCTCCTTCTTCCTATATATACCTACATACCCCAAAAACTCCATACGCAGAGAGAAAACCCTAATTCCACCGCCGTAGCTTCTGTTCTCGTGGAGATCCCATCTTGGAGCCTGTTCTGGGAGGGGGATCCATCACATAGGCCTTCATCATCATCATCACCCTCACCATGAGTTGTGAGTAGTTTACCTCAGACCTTCGGGTCCATAGCTAGTATCTAGATGGCTTCTTCTCTCTCTCTGGATCTCAATATAAAGTTCTCCTCGGTCTTCGAGGAGATCTATTCAATGTAATCTCTTTTTGCGGTGTGTTTGTCGAGATCCGATGAATTGTGAGTTTATGATCAAGGTTATCTATGAAATATATTTGGTTCTTCTCTGAACTTTTTATGTGTGCTCATAATATCCTTGCAAGTCTCTTCGAATTATTGGTTTGGTTTGGCCTACTAGATCTATAGTTCTTGCAATGGGAGAAGTGCTTGGCTTTGGGTTCAATCTTGTGGTGTCCTTTCCTAGTGACAGTAGGGCAGCAAGGCACGTATTGTATTGTTGCCATCGAGGATAAAAAGATGGGGTTTTCATCATATTGCTTGAGTTTATCCCTCTACATCATGTCATCTTGCTTAAGGCATTACTCTGTTCGTATGAACTCAATACAATAGATGCATGCTGGATAGCGGTCGATGTGTGGAGTAATAGTAGTAGATGCAGGCATGAGTCGGTCTACTTGTCTCGGACGTGATGCCTATATACAATGATCATGCCTAGATAGTCTCATAATTATTCGCTTTTCTATCAATTGCTCGACAGTAATTTGTTTACCCGCCGTAGAATATCACTATCATGAGAGAAGCCAGTAAGGAAAACTATGGCCCCCGGGTCTATCTTTATCATATTACTTTCCCATCAATTTCTGCCGCCGTTGTTTATTTGCTTTCTTTACTTTCTGTTTCTATACCAAAAATACCAAAAATATAATTATCATCTCTATCAGATCTCACTCTCGTAAGTGACCGTAAAGGGATTGACAACCCCTTATCGCGTTGGCCGCGAAGTTCTTATTTGTTTGTGCGGGTGCGAGGGACTGGCGCGTGGTCTCCTACTGGATTGATACCTTGGTTCTAAAAAACTGAGGGAAATACTTATGCTACTGTGCCGCATCTCCCTTTCCTCTTCGAGGGAATACAACGCAAGCTCAAGAGGTAGCAAGAAGAATTTCTGGCGCCGTTGCCGGGGAGACTCACGCCAAGTCAAGTCAAGATTTGCCATCCCGTCAACTAGCCAATTTCTAGCGCCGTTTCCAGGGAGGCTTACGCAAAAGTCATATACCAAGTACCTATCACAAACCCTTATCCTTCGCATTACATTTATTTGCCTCTCGTTTTCCTCTCCCCCACTTCACCCTTGCCGTTTTATTTGCCCTTCTTCCGCCGTGTGTTTATCATTTGCTTGTTTCTTCTTTGCTTCTGTCTCCATGTGCCTTCTATGTGCTTGCATCTTTGCTTGCTAAAAATCTATTGTTATGGACCACCTTAAAGTGTTCTACCTGGATCATCTTCAATCCCTTTGCTCTCGTGCTAAAACCCCAACTAGCCTAGTTGATGGGAAATCTTTAGATGAGCATGCTCATTTTGTGCGTCACCGTTTGTCTGAAAAAGGGAGACTCTTATGGGATGAAATAAATAGATTGATGTGCTATGCTTGGAATCTTTGTGAAATTTGTGATTTTACTTGTTGCTCTAAGAACCCTAAAAACACCTACCCTACCTATGTGAGTTTAATGATAATGAAATCTTATCCTCTTATGCAAAGGGTGTTTATAGTTACTACGATATCGAACAAATTGAAGAATTTGTTGCTTTTAAGGGTGCTTATGAAGTTGCTTCTTTGATTGAAAAGTATGATATTACTCTCTATGAATCTGAAAATTTTGACATACTTAAATACTTCTATGAAAACTACGCTCATAATGCCAATATCAAAGAATTTATTGAAAGAATGACTGCTGCTTTGAAAGAAAATAATGATATGCATGAATCTATAGATAATTTTCATTCCAATGATTTCATTGAAATATCCCTTCATGAACGTAATGCTTGCTATCCTTATGGCCATGATGCCAATATTTATGAAGAAGAATTTGCTATAGTTCCTTGTGTTAAACATGAGATTGTTGCAATTGCACCCATACTTGATAGATCCTTTGATGAAAAGCATGATTGCAATGATGTTATTATAAATTATCTTAATGCCAACTGTGTTCATGATATGCAAAACCCTAATCTTGGGGATGCTAGTTTTGCTATGACTACTATTTGTTGCAATGATCATGATTGGGGTGATTCTTCTTATGATGTTGAAAATTTATTTAAGCCCCATGATGAATATGAGATTGATAATCATGTTTGCAATAATATTGAAAGTGGGTTTGGAATATTGTCAACTTTAGATCCCACATATTTGGAGAATGTTCAATCTTATGATTTTTTTTGATAAAAGTGGGTTTGGAGAGGTCATGATTTTAGTTAATGTTAATCCCATTATTTTGGAAGAGTGTCAACTTTGCATGCATGTGGATCGTGTTGAGAATATGTTATGTGATAGCTATTTTGTTGAATTTGAGCATGATCCTACATGCAATTATTATGAGAGAGGGAAATATGGTTGTAGAAATCTGCATGTTACTAAATTACCTCTCTTCATGTTGGGATTGATCTTGTTTCTTTCTTCTTCCTTGCATATGCTAGATCTTGCTTGTTGAAAGGATCGATATGGTTGACTAGAGCGGGGGGGGGGGTGAATAGGCAACTAACAATTTTTAGCTTTTCTTAACCACTTTAAATTAAGCGTTAAAGTAAGTTGTCTAGATATGCTACTAAGATGACAACTAATAGGAAGTAAAGATAACAACCACACAAGCAAGCTATAAGAGATAAACAAGTAAAGCTTGCACAAGTAAAGGAAAGAAATAACCACAAGTGGAACAGGTGAAGACGAGGATGTGTTGCCGAAGTTCCTTCCCTTTGAGGGGAAGTACGTCTCCGTTGGAGCGGTGTGGAGGCACAATGCTCCCCAAGAAGCCACTAGGGCCACCGTATTCTCCTCACTCCCTCACACGATGCAAGGTGCCGTGATTCCACTAGTGGTGCCCTTGAAGGCGGCGACCGAACCTTTACAAACAAGGTTGGGGCTATCTCCACAACTGAATTGGAGGCTCCCAACGATACCACGAAGCTTCACCACAATGGAATATGGCTTCGAGGTGACCTCAACTGTCTAGGGTGCTCAAACACCCAAGAGTACCAAGATCCGCTAGGGATTAGTGGGGGGAAACAAATATCTCTTGGTGGAAGTGTAGATCGATGCCTTCTCAAGCAATCCCGAGCAAATCAACAAGTTTGATTGGCTAGGGAGGGAGATCGGGCGAAAATGGAGCTTGGAGCAACAATGGAGTATGTGGGGGAAGAGGTGAGTCAACAAGGAGGAAGAAGATGCCTTTATATAGTGGGGGGAACAATCCAACCGTTCTCCCCCACTCAGCCCCGCATAGAGCGGTACTATCGCTTGAGGGAGCGGTACTACCGCTTATAGAGCGGTACTACCGTTGCCTCACAAGCGGTACTACCGTGCCAAAGGGGTAGGGACCCAGAGCGGTACTATCGCGGTCTCAGGGCGGTACTACCGCTGGGAGCGGTACTACCGCCACTACTACCGCACCTAGTACCGCAAAACTCGACATGAAAACACGCTCGCGAGTCGAGGCGGTGGTAGCACGGATCAGCAGCGGTACTACCGCAGTGTGCACCAAGCGGTACTACCGCTTAGTGGGGCGGTACTACTGCTTGAGGCACACAAGCGGTACTACCGCTGGGATCCGCGGTACTACCGCTAGAGCGAGGAAAAACTAGAGAAGATGGGAAAGAAGAACTCCATTGCGGCGGGAAGGAATGGTGGGTGCAATAAAGAAGTGTACGTGTTGATTCCACCCAAACCTTGCCAAAGCAGATCCCCTCTTAATAGTATGGCTTTCCTATTACTCAGAACCACCAAAAACTAAGCAAAAAGGAAACACCGTCTTCCATAGATTCTGAGGGGCATCCAATCTTCTTGTGCCTTTGTGAGATGTATCTGAAAGAGCTTAGAACACATGATTAGTCCGCAAACGCATTGTCATCAATCACCAAAACACCATTTGGCTAAATATGCCCTTACAATCTCCCCCTTTTTGGTGGATTGATGACAAAACAGGATTTGCACAAAAGGAATAATGACATAACGTAAATGCAAAATCCACACCCCTAAAATATAGACGGGCTCCCCCCTAGATGTGTGCTATATAGATAAGTGCTTTGGACTGCATGGCACACATGCTAGGATCAACACTCCCCTATATTTTAGAGACCAACAACCTAAGCAAGATATGAGAGCATAGTACATAGTAAGATAATCATGCATGCTAGAGAGTACCAGGTACATAAATAAGATAGGGTATCATATTTCTCACACCATATGACGGGAACTTAGGTCTCACGAAAAACCAACCAAACCACAAGAAACGAAAAGCACACACGCGACAGAAAAGCACATGCACCTCAGCCTCCTCTGTCTCCATAGCGGCAGCGGAGGATGAGCCTCCAGTCTTGGAAGCATGAGTGCCCCAGTTGTCCTTCCGCCTCAGACGCTTGATCTCATGAGACACCAACTCTCCAGTCTCCAGCAATGCATTGGGATAGACATGATCCCAAGCCTTCTCAATCAGCAGCATGATGAAAGGTCCATAGATCAGGCACTTGCGTTCAGAAATAGCAGACAAGAGCTCAGACTACATCACATGTGAAATGTCCAGGGTCTCACCAGTGTTCCTCTCTAACTGATGTTGGCAGAAGAGAAGCATGTCCACAAGATAGGAGTGAACCATATCATGATTCCCAATCCAAGGGAAAAGAGTCTCACGGAAGATGCGGTGAAGGATATCCAGATAGGTAGACAACTCATATGTTACCTTCTTAGTCTCAGGGTGGACCTTCATAGTGCAGTAAGGCTAGAGAGCTTGCTTGTGAGTGGAGGTTTCGTTCTGATGAGGACGAAATACAACTGGTGTCTCAAGTCCCTGGTCTTCCACCCCAAGTAACTCCATGAGCGCCTTCCACTTGACAGACAACAGTTTGCCATTGGTCATCCATGTCAGAGTTCTGTCCTCATCCGTCCCTAGATGGACCGTGGCATAGAATTGAGCCACAAGATCTGCATCAAAGTCCTTGTTGAACTAAATGATCTGAAGAATGTTGAGCTGAGTGCACATCTGAAGAGCCTCGCCAAAATACACCGGATCCTTCTCCAGGTATTCCGTGTCGATGGAGCGAACACAGACAAAGAGATTCTTTTTAGCCTTGAGCACATCAATGTAGACAGCAAACTGAAAGCGATTCCAGAATGGACGGTTGACCAAATTGGGTTCTTGATCAACCTCATAGGGATTGCGGCAACGCCTTGCCCAGAACTCCTTGCCACTCATTTGTGTCACAGTTTTGCCCTTTGGCTTTTCCATGGCCTTCTTCTTCTGTTGAGCTGGAGGTGGAGCACTCGAGGAACCTCCAGCAGACTCAGATGTGCGGTAGCGCTTTGAGGATGCACGATTGGGGTTGATACGGCGAGCCTGATGCTCAGGATGTTCATCACCTAGAACCAAACACAAAAACAGACGAACCAACCAAAAGGAACCAGCATAAGCCAATGAACTCAACAAAAGAAGATCAAGGAATGAAGAAATATGTGTGAACTAGGCATGCCGCGGTAGTACCGTGATCTGGTAAGCGGTAGTACCGCCCAAGCGGTAGTACCGCTCCAGGGAGCGGTAGTACCGCTCGAGGCGGGGAAACAATGGTTTCCTACTACCGTGATCAGATCCGGCACTACCGGCCTGTCAAATTCAAAAATATTTCTATCATACTCTAATCTAGATAGTCTAGTTGCTTTCTCCATCCTACTCAAGCCTAGATTTAGCCAAAAATCTAAAGATGCAAACACTATTGCCCCTAAAACACAAGATCTGAAAAAGAGACACGAGGAGAAGAGGAACGGGGGCAATTACGGCATCCATGGCAAGAGGACTTGGTGGGGATCGACTCTATCGAAGGAAAAGGAGAGGAACACCCCGGAGGAGGAGATCCGCCGGAGCCCTCCCGCGGCGACGAACTGCTGGAGAGAGAGAGAGAGAGGAACGAGGGGGCGAATGAATGGGTATGGGGGAGAGAAACCTCCCCCTGCCCCGATATAACCCTCACATACCTCCCCGCAGCGGTAGTACCGCGCACCACCAGCGGTAGTACCGCCCAGCACGCCACGGCAACAAGCGGTTCAAGGCAAAGCTCAAAAAGAAACACACAAAGAGGGAAAAACAGAACACCACTCACACACACACCAGCAAGAGGCAAGAGACCCCTCTACAAAAGAGGGCGGTGACCGAAGTCACCTATGTTTGAGTCTAGAGGTATGGCGCCGCGAAGATTTATCCTTGGGCCCATGACCAAAACTCGTCCTTGAAGCACTAGTACCATCAAAGATGGTTAATGAAAAGACTAGATCAATTTATGCATAATGGGGGGAGAGAGAGTTCATTGAGAGAACAATGCTCCCCCTATGTCCATGCCTACATCTAGACAAGATAACTATATTGAGTGTGAGGAGTGTGTGCAAAGTCTCAAGCCACATTGCTCAAATCGATGATATTTAGCTCATGCCTTAACTCACGAAATCTTGCTTCATCCAACGGCTTCGTGAAGAAATCTGCAAGGTTATCATGAGTGTTGACATAGTGAAGCTCGATCTCTCCTTGCCTTATGTGATCCCGGATGAAGTGATACCGAATCTCTATATGCTTCTTCTTGAAGTGTTGCACCGGGTTGAGAGAAATCTTGATGGCACTTTCATTGTCACACCAAAGAGGCACTTTGTCACAAGTGACACCGTAATCCTTTAAAGTTTGCCTCATCCATAAGAGTTGAGCACAACAACTGCCAGCTGCCACATACTCTGCTTCGGTGGACGAGAGAGACACACAACTTTGCTTTTTGGAAGACCAACTCACGAGAGAGCAACCAAGGAATTGGCACCCTCCGGAAGTGGACTTCCTATCCACTTTGTCTCCCGCCCAATCCGAATCAGAGAAACCTACAAGGTTGAAGTTTGCTCCTCTTGGGTACCATAAGCCAAAGTTTGGGGTATGAGCCAAATATCAAAAGATTCGCTTGACAGCCACAAAGTGACTTTCCTTAGGTGAGGCTTGAAACCATGCACAGATTCCCACACTCAACATAATATCCGGTCTAGATTCACAAAGGTAAAGCAAGGAACCGATCATAGAGCGATATACCTTTTGATCCACCGCTTTACCATTGGGATCAATGTCAAGTTGGCACTTGGTTGGCATTGGAGTAGTAGCCGGCTTGACATTACTTAGATTGAACCTCTTGAGCATGTCTTGAGTATACTTGGATTGTTTGATGAAGATCCCTTCTCTTCTTTGCTTGATCTCAAACCCAAGGAAGTACTTCAACTCTCCCATCATGGACATCTCAAAATGTGTGGTCATGAGTGCGGAGACCGCATCATTGAAAGCTTTGTTAGGAGAACCAAAGATAATATCATCAACATATAGTTGGCATACAAACAACTCCCCTTTGACCTTGTTAGTAAAAAGAGTGGGGTCGATTTTCCCAATTTCAAACCCACGATCTTGTAACAACTCGGTAAGATGCTCATACCACGCACGTGGGGCTTGTTTAAGGCCATAGAGTGCCTTATCGAGTTGGTACATGTGATTGGGGAGCTTAGGATCCTCAAACCCCGGGGGTTGTTTAACATACACCAACTCATTAATAGGACCATTAAGAAATGCACTTTTCACATCCATTTGTTGCAATTTAAAGTTATGATGGGAAGCATAGGCAAGCAACAAACGAATGGATTCAAGACGAGCAACGGGGGAAAATGTTTCACCGTAGTCGATACCCTTGACTTGGGAGTAGCCTTGAGCCACCAGACGCGCCTTGTTGCGGATGACAATGCCATGAGCATCTTGCTTGTTCTTAAAGATCCACTTGGTTCCAATGACATTATGGTTCTCCTTGGGCCTTGGCACCAGACGCCACACCTTGTTGCGCTCGAAGTTATGAAGTTCTTCATGCATGCTATTGAGCCAATCAGGGTCTTCGAGCGCCTCATATACCTTCTGAGGTTCAACACAGGAGACAAAAGCTTGATGAGCACAATAGTTTGCTAATTGTCTACGAGTGCTTACCCCCCTTTTGATGCTTCCTAGAATGTTCTCCATGTGATGTTCTCTGGAAGCAAGCCTGGAGGAAACTTTTGCAGCACGACGCTCCAATTGCTCTTCAAGAGATAACTGAGGAGCATTGACTTGATCATCTTGAGCGTCGTCAGGAGCTAGATCTTGATCTTGAGCTTCCTCTTGACCTTGATCTTGCTCGGAGGACAGAACTTGGCCTTGTGCATCATTTGGTGGCTCCCCACCATCTTGTGATTGATCTTGCACTTGGCCTTTTTCGTCCGGTTGAGGGCCTTCACTTTGTTCTTCGGAAGCATGTGGGTCTTGGGTTGGTGATGGTTCCACTTGAGTGGAACATTGTCCTTCTCCTTCGGCCACAAGGGGTTCCTCAATGGGTAGGATATATCCAACACCCATTCTTCTTATGGCTCGAGGAGGAATTTCATCACCTACATCACAAGTACCACTTTGCTCCAGTTGGGAGCCATTATTTTCATCAAACTCTACGTTACTCGTCTCCTCAATGAGTCCATTGGACTTGTTGAGGACACGGTAAGCATGAGAGTTTGTAGCATAACCAACAAATATGCCCTCGTGAGCTCTAGATTCAAATTTAGATAACCATACACCTTTCTTGAGGATGAAACACTTACACCCGAACACCCGGAAGTACTTGAGATTGGGCTTGTTACCGGTAAGTATCTCATATGGAGTTTCGTTCAAGCCTTTGCGGAGATAGAGCCGATTTGATGCATGGCAAGCGGTGTTGATGGCTTCGGCCCAAAATCTGTATGGAGATTTGAATTCCGCCATCATGGTTCATGCCGCATCCATCAGAGTTCGGTTCTTTCTCTCCGCTACACCATTTTGTTGAGGGGTATAGGGAGCTGCATATTGATGTTTGATCCCCTCATCACTGAGAAACTCATCCAGGGTGTAGTTCTTGAAATCGGTGCCGTTGTCACTTCTAATCATCAAAATCTTTGCTTCATGTTGTCGTTGAGCTTCATTTGCAAAGTTGATGATGGTTTGTTGGGTCTCACTCTTCTTCTTGAAGAAGTATACCCAGGTGTATCTTGAGTAATCATCCACAATCAACAAGCAATACTTTCTACCCCCAAGACTATCAAAAGATGGAGGCCCAAAGAGGTCCATGTGAAGGAGCTCTAGGGGTCTCTTTGAATAGATGATAGTCGTGGGAGGGTGAGCCATCTCATGTAACTTTCCTTCAATGCAAGCCCTGCAAGCACGATCTTTGGCAAAGCTAACATTTGTTAGTCCACGGACATGGTCCCCCTTGAGAAGACTTTGCAAAGATCTCATATTGACGTGGGCCAAACGGCGATGCCAAAGCCATCCCACATCAATTTAGCCATTAAGCATGTCGCAACCTTAGTGGGTTGCTTCGAGAAGTTAACCACATAAAGACCGTTCTCGACATGCCCAACATACGCTACTTTAAGAGTCTTGCTCCACAAGAGGGCCACGATATCAATATCAAAGAATGCAGCAAAGCCCATGAGTGCAAGTTGGCGAACAGAAAGTAAATTGTATGCAAGGGACTCAACAAGCATGACTTTCTCGATCGTGAGATCATGAGAGACAACAACCTTGCCAAGCCCCAATACCTTAGAAGATGGAGCATCACCCCATTCAACGTTGGTGGCCATAGATGAACCTAGATGCACGTCCACCACCAAGTCTTTGCTTCCGATCATATGATTTGTGGCTCCACTATCGAGCAACCATGATCCCCCACCGGAAGCAAACTCCTACAAGAGATCAATGCTTGGATTTAGGTACCCATTTGGTAATGGGTCCTTTGAGGTTAGTAACAAGGGTCTTAGGAACCCAAATGGACCATTCAATGTACTCATAAGAAGAACCAACAAATTTTGCAAACACATGACCATCACTAGCACGACATAAAACATATGAAGGATTAAAGTCGTCGGCTATGTTTGATGGTATGGTGGATTTTTTCTTGACACCACCACCTTTCTCCGTTTTCTTCTTCTTTGATGCGCCCTCTCCTCCTTTCACAAAAGTTTGTCGGAGAGGGGGTGGTAGCTTATCTTGTCATTCTTCTTCTTCTTGGGCTTAGGAACAAACCCAATTCCTTTTTTTGCCACAACCTCCTTTTGATTGCTCAAAAGGTTGTTGAGGTTCTTCTCACCTTGTATGCATGTCACAAGGCCTTTTTCAAGTTGCTTCTTCAACTTGGCATTTTCTTCAACAAGATGCACATGCTCGCAACATGGGTTAGTAGCATTTGCATTATCAATTAACACCATGCGAGGAAAGACAGCCTTTTCCTTGGTTAGCGAAACTTGAAGTTGATCATGAGACTCCTTGAGAGAAGCATGCATACTTTTCAAGGCCTTGTGAGCCTTGTCGAGTATAACAAACTCCTCTTTGAGTTTAGCATGGTCAACCCCAAGTTTTGCCTTCTCAGAATTAAGCACACGAGAGACAACTAAGGCATGATCAAGATCTTTCTTTAATTTAACATGATCATCGTTGTGTGACTCCTCAAGAGCCAAACGAAGACCACACTCTTCCTCTAGGGCATTAGAGAGATCCAATATCTCATCGGCATAGTCTCGACTATGTCCTTCCATTTTAGTAATGGTTTCCTCGTGAGCCTCGATCATGTCATTGGCCTCACCGAGTTGTTCCAAGAGAGCAACAAAATGCTTCTTGGGTTTGCCCTTGAGGTTGTTCATGAATAACTCAAATTCATTATCTCCCTCCTTAGTTCCCTCACTCTCATCAATACAATCCGTCAATGAAGGATTAGAAGTGATAGTAGTATTGATGTTTGGGGTTACCTTGTTGGTGGCCTTGGCCATAAGACACTTGGCGATGATGTTCTCATTTGGTGAGTCGAAGAGAGATGAGTGCGGAGTAGTAGCAATAGCAATTGTGGCCATGGTGACCATCTCATCATCTTCATCATTATCATCATCCTCAACATATTCTTCTTGGGCCACCAACCCTTTAGGAGTAGTCTTCTTGTTGAAGTTGTTCTTGTTGGGATAAGACTTTGACTTGTCCTTCCGGATAAGCTTGCCTCCAAAGTCTTCTCTTTTCTCATATGGGCAATCCGCAACGAAGTGGCTTATATTTCCACAGTTGAAGCATGTCCTCACTCGTTGCTTGCCCTTGTTCCCACTTGAGTTGTTCCTGTTGAAGTTGCGTCTTGTGTTCTTCTTTTTGCCCCAAAATTGCCTTGAAGCAAGAGCCATGTGCTCATGATAGGCATATTTCGTGTCCTCGGGGCTACACTCATCATCATCCTCCACCTCCTCTTCTTCCACACAAGCCTTGGCCTTCAGAGCAAGGTTAGGCTTCTTCGATCGTTGAGCTCTTAAGACCGCATTGTCGGCGGTCATGTCCAAGATCCTCATGGAAACGAACTCATCCAACACTTCATTTGATGATAAGTGGTGGAAGTCCGGTCTCTGACGAATGACAAAGGACATGGCCTTATGATAGGGCATCATGGCCTTGAGGAACTTGCACTTGATCCAATTGTCATCCATGTCCTTACTGCCATGATCTCGAAGAGAGACCGCAAGGGTAGTTAATCTCCGATAAAGTTCACGAGGATCTTCTTCTTCGATCATAGCAAACTCATCGGCTTCATCTTGCACAACTTCATAGTTAGAGCGTTGAATGCTAGTGCTTCCCTTGTACATAGTGCCAACATGCTCCCAAGCTTCCTTGGCCACAGTGAAGGGTCGAAGATGTGCAATTTCTTCTGGAGGGATAGCATCTTGAAGAATGCAAAGAGCGGACTCGTTGAATTGATGATCCGCAGTTTCTCTTGGAGTCATGTTGTCGGGATCACGCGGATAAAAACCTTGTTCAATGATTCTCCAAAGATTAGTAGAACAATGATTTATATGACATTTGAAACGAAACACCCAAGAAGCAAAATCATAATTTTTTATAAACTTGGGAGGAGGCCCAACAGAATTTAAATGCGGTGTAGGAACGGGTCCTCCATAGTAAGTAGGAGGAGCGGAGTGGGCAAAGATCCCACTCACATTCTTAGTAACAGGGGCTTGTTCACTACTAGCTTCTCCCTTGTCGGGATTAGCCTCCGACACGTTGGTAGCGGGACGTACCACTTCCAACGGTGCGGTGGATAATTTAAGCCCCTCAAGCAAATCTTTAAACATGCCTTTGACCTCGGTCGCTAGTGACTCTTTCAATGTGGTCAAGGCCACATTGAACTCCTCACGAGAGACCGAGGCTCCCCCATCGGACGTAGGCAAGGACGGAGTTCCACCGGAATGATCCTCCGTCTTGACTACGTTGTCACCCATACTCTTTGGACGGTAAAGTCATTAAAAAGAGACGAGGCTCTGATACCAATTGAAAGGATCGATATGGTTGACTAGAGGGGTGGGGGGGGGTGAATAGGCAACTAACAATTTTTAGCTTTTCTTAACCACTTTAAATTAAGCGTGAAAGTAAGTTGTCTAGATATGCTACTAAGATGACAACTAATAGGAAGTAAAGATAACAACCACACAAGCAAGCTATAAGAGATAAACAAGTAAAGCTTGCACAAGTAAAGGAAAGAAATAACCACAAGTGGAACCGGTGAAGACGAGGATGTGTTGCCGAAGTTCCTTCCCTTTGAGGGGAAGTACGTCTCCGTTGGAGCGGTGTGGAGGCACAATGCTCCCCAAGAAGCCACTAGGGCCACCTCACGCCCTCACACGATGCAAGGTGCCGTGATTCCACTAGTGGTGCCCTTGAAGGCGGCGAACGAACCTTTACAAACAAGGTTGGGGCTATCTCCACAACCGAATTGGAGGCTCCCAACGATACCACGAAGCTTCACCACAATGGAATATGGCTTCGAGGTGACCTCAACCGTCTAGGGTGCTCAAACACCCAAGAGTAACAAGATCCACTAGGGATTAGTGGGGGGAAACAAATATCTCTTGGTGGAAGTGTAGATCGATGCCTTCTCAAGCAATCCCGAGCAAATCAACAAGTTTGATTGGCTAGGGAGGGAGATCGGGCGAAAATGGAGCTTGGAGCAAAAATGGAGTATGTGGGGAAGAGGTGAGTCAACAAGTGTGACGCCCGAGACCGACGTCCCAGAAGATTCCAGAAGATTCCAGATGTTCCGGGTTGCCCGTGTATTTCTTTTGTGCTTGTGTTATTTTTTTTTGCATTGCATCATGTCATCATGCCATCATTTCATTTTATTTTGCATCTCAACCTAAATAATTCGTGTGGGCCTTCGGTCCATTTAAATCGAGGGAAGAATGTCTTCTCTTTAAAACATATAAAAGCCTCTCAATATTTAGGGAGCTATATTTAAAATATTCCAATTGGTTGGGATCACCGTAACACACTTGCAATATTCCCCATGCTTCTTTAATTCAAGTTTCACCTTCAAACCTTCCCTATAATTCTTTTCCTATTTATCGAGGTTCCTCCTAAAATCCTCAACATTTTTGGACACTTCTATATTCAAGTCTTAGTTCAAACCCATTTGATTAAATTCAAATAAGTTTGAATTATTTCTTCCGATCTTGCCTTTTCTATTTTTCTCGGACTTTGCTAATTTTATGATGCCCGAGAAAAATACTTCCATGTGTTATTTTTTTCCCTAACCGTCCTCCTCATTCTTTTTTTCTCTCTTTTGTTTTTATCTGCTAAAAATCTAATAAAAAAAGAGAGAGAGGCTTCCTCCTTTCCCTCTCAGCCGGCCCAGCCTTCCCTCTCCTCCTTCCCAGGCCTCAAGGCCCAGCTCCACCATCCCCCAGGACGCAGCCCATCTGGCCTCCTCCAAACCCTAGCGCTAGCTGAGCCTCATCCCGTCGCCCTCTCCTTCCCGATGCGCCGCCAGCCTCTTCCCTCCTCGCAGCCGATCTCTTCTCTCCCTCGATCTAAACCGCATCGCTCCCGAACCCTCGTTCCCCTCGAGCCCCTTCACCCCTCGCACTCCCTCTCCTCCCTGACGCCGGCCAGGGGCCCTCCTCCCTGAGCGCCCTTCCCCTTCCCAGACCTCTGCCTCTCCAGCACCGTGCGTTCCCGAGCCTCCAGGCCTGAGGCCTCCCTCTCGTTCCGCAGAGCTCGTCCCGACCGCCCCGCGCCGAGCGTCCTCCAGACCGAGGGCTCCTGCCGCGGCCCCGTCCTCCAGCAAGCCGCCCCGAGCGCCTGTCCTCGCGCCTCCCGCGGCCAGGAGCGCCCCTTCGTCCTCTCCAGCCTTCCCTCGCCTCGAGCCGGCCGCCGCCGTCGTCATCGTACACCAGGGACCGCGGCGCGCCCCGTCCTCCAGTGAGGCTGTTGGAGTCCTGCTCCGGCGACCACGCCCCTGCCTGGCGCCCCTCCAGCAGCTCTCTGCCTCCACCGCGCCCCTGCCTCGCTGCATCCTTCTCCCGCGGCCGAGGACGCGCCCGCTGGACCTCCAGCACCGTTCCGCCCCCGTGCTGCTGTGTTTCGTGCTTTTGTTGTGTTGTTCTTTTGTTGTGTTGCTGTGCTACTGTTTTTACAGAAGAAACAAGTACAACTACCTAACGACGACCGAACATCTACGCGAAAACGAGCTCGTGAACGGCTACGGAACAAGTACCACTACATACGTGAACGACTACCGTCGCCGGAAACGAGTACCACTACGCTCGAAGACCACGTGTACCACTACCGTCGACATGTACATCTACGGGATCGTCTACTTCCCTCTACGGCATGTACCACCACCGTCGCCCGGAAACGAGGAATTCGCCAAGTACCACGACACGATGACGTGAACCACTACTTCCGCTACGAGTTGCGAGAACGACTACTTCTCTCTACGGAACGGCTACTTCCTCTCCGACCGCGAGTACCACTACTTCCTCTACGAACTCGATTCCGCCCTGAAACAATTGTTTCGAAGGTATAACCCCGAGACGTGACCCGTGTGATGCTTGTTGTGGTTGTATGAAATGTCTCCCGTGTGTGCTCCGTGCCGTTTCGTCCATTTGTCATGTTCCTCGGTTGCCTCGTCGCCGACTCATGGGAACCCGGCAACGGGATCGCCCCTCCTTTCATCTCGTTTGACTCACCCACGCCATCTACCTTTTGCACCGGTCTCTCAACGAGAAAGCAGAACCGATATGATGCCGTTGCATCATTTTCGGTTCGTTGCCGTGGCACCCTTTCTTTCACCACGGCGACAAATGCTTCATATCTTGTTAATTGTCAACCTTTTAATAAAAACTTGCATAAACTTGATCATGTCATCCGCATCATTTAACAACATTATAAATGTTAATTGTTGTTGCTTTATAATTACTAAACATGCTCATGGGGTTTTTCGGGATTTGTTGTTGTTATTCTCCGGCCTCATTTAAATTGCTAGTTAGTATAGTTTTATTATGCTTCACCTCTTGCCATGTTAAAAACATTTAATCTTGTCTTGTAAATAACGAGAGTCAACTAAATAATTAAAATGTGGTGTTTCGTCAATATGCAACTCGTTGCATATTGAGCTCCACTTAACTTGTAGTGTTGTTTGTGCACTTTGCCATGCCTTGCATATTTAAACCGGACATGCATCATACTTGGATGTGCATCGTATGCCATGTTTATGCTTGTGTGTTTACCGTGTTGTTTGCTTCTTTCCGGTTGCTTCCCTGGTTAGCTTCGGTTTCGTTCCGGAGTTGTGAGGATTCGCTCGACTGTTGCTCCGTCAACTTCTGGATCTTGTTCTTCTCCCTCGCGGAATCCCAGGCAAGATGACCGAACCCGGATACCATTACTATCTTTGCCTATTGCTAGAGTATCGCTCTTTAGTATATTGCCTCGATGCCCATGTTTTCCTGTCAGCCTCCTATTGTAACCATGAACCTGTTTAACCACCCTACCTATGCAAACCGTTGCTTGGCTAAGTACGCTTCGCTCAGCCCTTCTTATAGCATTGCTAGTTGCAGGTGAAGATTGAAGATGCTTGCTTCATGTTGAAGTTTGGTTGGGTTATATCACACTATATAAATGCTTAAATGAAATCATCTATATACTGGCAAGGGTGGAAGGCTAAGCCTTTTGCTTGGTGATTTGTTCCACTCATGCCGTTAGGAACCGTATAAACCGGTGTTATGTTCCTTGATTATGCGTTCCTAACACGGTTGGTGTCGGGGGAAACTGTCCGCCACGAACACCTATGGGACCGGAGCCCCTTGTCTGTGCGGTACGAGGGCGGAGGGAGCACAAAGAGCAGATCGAAGCGAACACGCGGGCAGTTTTACCCAGGTTCGGGCCGCACGGATGCGTAAAACCCTACTCCTGCTTGGTTGTGTATTGAGTTGAGCGCTCGGGAGCTTGAAGAAGCAGCTACACCGTGCGTGAGAGTAGTCAAGGTTTCGAACCTCCTCCACGTTGTGCATGGGCCTCCTTTTATAGTGCAAGGGGTCACCGACAGGTGTCAACGTAGGAGAAAGGGGTAAAAATGTAAAAGAGGTGGTAGTTGTAACAGTGCGGGAACAGTGGAGCTACAGTACAGAACAGTGGTCTATACCTACTTTAACAGTGGGGGACAAGGGCATTTAATGCCCGTCGCCGTCGACCCCAAAAGCTCCCGCCTTAGCGTCTCCGTCCGCCACGGCGACGGATTTATCGCCGTGGAGTGCCACCGTGTACCCCAGGCTGCACAGCCATCCGCCACGCGTCCCTGGATAGGCCCCAGGGCGACGCGTGGGCCGATGAGCTGGAGCGCGGGCACACAGCACAGCCTTCCCGGCAAGCACCTTGCCGGGGCCTTGATCTTGCCGGGCCCGGGAACTAGCCGCTCCCCGGGCCCCTTGCCGGGGCGCGCATAGCGCCGAGGCGATGTCTTCTAGTCTTCCTGGCAAGCTCCTCTTGCCAGGGTCTTGCGTTAATGGAATAGTCTTGAGCCTGGTACGGCCTTCCCGGCAAGCTCCTCTTGCCGGGGTCTCGGTCTTATGTCTTGTATACTTTGTTTTTGAATGGTTTGATAAGGAGCAGGAAGGCCTCCGGCGAGCCCGCAGTAAGCCTTGCCGCGGGAATCTGCAACTGCCCGTGCACAAGTTGGGGTACTGAGGCACCCCTACCTTAGTACACCGACAGGAGCCCCCGGGCCTGGGCCACACACGGTGCCGAGCGCTGTTGGGCCAGGCCCAAAACAGTGCACGGGCACCCGCGGCCCGCGGCGCGCCGAATCCACTTCCATATCCGCCGCACCCCACGGTAACGGCACGCGTCGATTGCGGCGCCGTGGGATGGGACGTGCCCACGATCTCTTAATGGAAAGGGCGAAACGCCCCCCACTCCCCCATAAAAGCAGAGGTAGCAGGCGCGGTTCCCCTCCCTGCGCTCTCATTACGTTGTCTTCCACCTGCAAAAGATTCCTTCTTGCGCTCCGCCTCCACACCTCCGCCGCCGCCGAGCTCTTCGTCCCCTTCCTCCCGTCGCGTCCGCCATGGCCCCAAAGACCGACAAGGCGAAGGCGGAGAAATCCAAGAAGGAGAAATCCGAGCAAGCGGCCAAGCTCATCGCTTACCGGAAGCGGCACGTCGTCTTCCCGCCGAAGCTCGGCGTGCAGGAACTCTGGAACAAGTACTACTTGTTCTGGTCCAAGGGAACCGATGCGCATCCCCGCACGCGAGCATACCCGGCCGTCGCCAAGGACAACTATCCCGGCGGGTATCACTTCTTTGCTGCCTTTTTCCATTGTGGTCTCTGTCCTCCTTTTTCGAACTTCTTCTGTGACATCATGAACACATACGGCTTCCATCTGCTTGATTTCACCCCCAACGCCATTCTCACCATGGCCGTTTTCGCACATATGTGCGAAAACTTCATAGGAGTCCACCCCAACGTAGCCCTCTTTAGACACTTCTTCACTCCTAGAGCTGAGGCCGATGCCCCCCTCTCCGGAGGAATTTCTTGGGTCTTCCGTCTCAATAAGAAAGGGGCGTACTTGCCGGGGGAGCTCCGCGGCAAGTGGGAGGAATGGCGAGCGGAGTGGTGCTGGATTGTAGAAGACCAGCCGCAAGCCTTCACTGCGCCGCGCACGACGCCCATCGTGCGCGGCAGAGATTGGAGTGATCTAGACTCCGACGACGTCAAGCTCGACATCGCCCTCGTCCGGATTCTTCGTCTTCGGATGTCCCGGCTATCGGTTGCCGAGGTGGGCGCGGATTTCCTCCGCCGGCGCATCGCCCCTCTCCAAGACCGGAAGAGGCCGGCCTGGGAGTACGGCGGCCCGGCAGACATCATGAGGCTGCGCCCCGGGCTTAATTTCAACTTCACCACTCTGGAGCTGCGCGGGATGGTACGAGAACTCTTCAAGTACGACCCGACGCACCCCGAGTGGTTCAGGACTCCCCGGGAAGTGGTGCCGCTCTGCAACAACACCGCGAGGGACCGGATCCTTGCCATGATGCCGATGTGCGACTCGCATGGCTTGGACCGCTCGTGGATCGCCCCGAAGCCCATCGACGTCCTCAACTTCTACGACAACCTCACCGAGGTGGCGAGTAACAAGGAGGACCTCAAGCTGCACACGCGGGACACCACCGATCAGGAAATCGCCTATATTGCTTCTCGGGCTGAGGAGGCCGCCGCAGCCGCGGCGGCAGGAGTCTTCGGGTTCTCGCCGGAGGAGGCGGAGGCCGAGGAGGCGTCCACCCAGGCGGAGGAGGCGGAGATCCGCCGGTTGCTGAACCTCCCACCCGACGCGCTCGCCGGGGTCCCCTCGTTGAGGCACTCCGGGATCCATGGGATCGCGACGGAGGCCGCGGCAATGGAGGGCACCGCCGGAGGGAGCAGAGGCGCCGCGAGGGGCGGAGGCGCCAAGGGAAAGAGGGCCGCAGTGCTGGACGCTGGGCCCAGCGAGCCGGCCGGGGCAGAGGAGGAGGAGGAGGAGGAGGCCGAAGACTCCGGCGGATCCACGGAGTTATACGCCGACGACCTCTCCTCGTCGGAGAGCTCCCCGCCCCCGGCAAGCCCGAAGCAGTCCCCGGCAAAGCGCCTCCGCAAGGCGGCGACGGGGGAGAGGGCGCAGGCGCCCCGGCAACAGCCACCTCGGCGGGCGGCTCCACGGGGGAGTCAAGCCGCGCCAAGGCCGTCCGGCGCACCAGCCGCAGCGGAGGCGGCCCGTTCGCGGACCACGACGGAGGCGCCCCGCAGGCCGGCAGCGAGCCGGCAGGGGTCTTCTCGGAGCGGAGCAACGGCTCCGCCCGCTCCTCGGGCGCCGGCTGCCACAGGGGCTGGGTCTTCGCAGCCCCCAGCCCCGGTGAACACCAAGCGCGCGAGGGAGTCTTCACCTCCCGCTCCTCGCGTCGACGCGCCCACGGTGGAGTATGACTTCTCCGCCCTGAGCGAGGACGACGAGGAGGACCAGGAGTAAGGATCCGAGATCCTACATCTTCTTGATTTTTGTCTTGAACTTCTGTTGATGCTGACTCTGTTTACTGTTTTGATTTCAGGACCCTGGCCCACCGCGCAGCGAAGAAGGCCAAGGCGCCCGAGGCCGAGGTCGCGGAAGGCTCAGCGGCAGCGGCAACAGAGGGTGTGCCGGAGCCGAGCCTGCCGGACTCGAGCACTGCCCCGATGAGCAGCCCCCAGCGCAGCCCGCAGCGCAGCCCCCAGCGTAAGTCTGGGGTTCTCTTTTCGCTTGTCGGGGCATGCCTGAGGCTTTGATTTTGTCTTCACGTACTGACATCTCTTGTCTTGTTCTGTGCAGAGGAGGAGCCCCAGCGGGAAGAGCGCCCGGAGGTCACAGCTGAGGAGCCGCAGGCCCCGCCATCCCCGCCAAGGCAGGACTCTCCAGCAAGGGAGAGTGCTCCGTCAAGGACGGGTACTCCGCCAAGGCAGAGTACCCCGCCAAGGACGAGCAGCCCGGCAAGGGCGGCCACCCCGCCAAGGCCAAGTTCCCCGGCGAGGGCGACTACTCTAACGAGGCCGAGCTCCCCGGCGAGGGAGCCCGCCGCTGAGGACGTCCGCCAAGGTAATCTTTGTAACTTGTCTTCTTGGTTTGTCTCTTTTTTTTGGATATTTGCTTGAGTCTTGAATTTCTTTCTCTTCTTCTTCTTTCTAGATCTTCCTCCTCCTGCGCCCATGGAGACGGAGGTAATTGTCCTCGAGGAGGAGGACGCGCAGGGCGGCGGCGGCGACGCTCCAGTCGTCGAGGAGGTAACCGAGGCCGCCGAGCCGGCCGCGCAAGAAACTGCTCCGGCTGCGGACGCAGCGGCCGGGGAGGGGGACGGTGGCCGCACCGCCGACCCGGAGGCGGCGGGAGCATCTGATGCTGCACCGGCCACCGGTCCCTCCACCGGCGAAGAGCAGAGGTTCTATCTCGAGGCCCCCAATGGCGTCTTCATTCAGATGCCGTGGGGGTCTTCGTCGCAAGCTCCTGCGGAGGGCGAGGCGTTCGACGGAGAGGTCCTCGCCTCCGCAGGCCTGAAGATCGTCCAGGCGCCCGGTGGAGGTGAGGGGCCCGAGGAGGAGCGATTGCTTCATCAGCTCCTGGCCCTTTACCGGGCCAGGCAAGCAAAGCTCGCTTCCCGGGAGGCTCTTGCCGCCAAGGCTGCGGCAGAGATGGAGAAGCGTGCGGCGGAGCTCAGCGCCGCCAATCAGGCTGCCCTCCGCCAGGTGGCGGAGGAGCGTGAGCGTCTCGCCGGCGAGTACCAAGAGTGGGTGCT
Source organism: Secale cereale (assembly GCA_902687465.1). Lineage (NCBI taxonomy): Eukaryota > Viridiplantae > Streptophyta > Magnoliopsida > Poales > Poaceae > Secale > Secale cereale. The sequence continues at coordinate 735,273,209 of LR738710.1, read as the reverse complement.
CGAGAAGGCTGAAGCCGATGAACAGCAGCGCCTCGCCGGGGTGGAGATGTCCCGGCGAGAGGGAGAGCTCGCGCAGCGGAAGGTTGAGCTGGACTCCCATGAAGAAGACCTTGCCGCTCGCGAGGCTGTCCTTGGCGGGGAGCTGAAGGAGGCGAAGGCCGCCGCGGTTGCCGCGGAGGACGCCAAGAAAGAGCTCGCCGCCAAGGTCGAACAACTGGAGAAGGCGATGAAGGTGAGCGCCGAGAAGGTCGCCGCGCTCATTCTGGAGCGCGAGAAGGATGCTCACACAAACTCAGAGCTTCAGGTGAGTTTATCCAAGAGGGGTGACGAGCTGAAGGCCGCCAAGGACTCCATTGAGGATCTGGAGCTGAAGGTCACCACTCTGAAGGAATCGCTCGATGCTGCCCGGGCTCAAGAGACCAAGTTGAAGGATGAGCTCCGCAAGGAGCGAACCCTGATGGAGAGCGTCAACAAGGCATCCGAGCTTTTCCGGCAGACTATCGAAGTGTGGACCGAAGAGCTGGTTTCTTCTGCGTCCAATATTGACCAGGAGTTGCTGGCGTTGAAGGTCGAACATCTTATCTACTCGCCGGATCCAGATCTCCCGCACAGCGCCAAGCTCAGCCTCTTCTTCAGAGGCGTTGCTCCAGCTCTTGCAGGTCTCCGGAACCGCATCCCCGCGCAGCTGGCCGAGGAGTCGCGCCGGCTCTGCGCGGGAACTCTGGAGCGGGTCTTGACGAAGATCGTGTACCGCAACCCGGGAATCAACCTCACGAACGTTCTTCGCACCCTGCCGGCAGATGCAGACACGGAGGCCCTGAAGGAGCAGGTCGGCCACATCATCGCCAAGGTGGCAAAGCTTGGCAGGAAGGAAGGCGACCGCGTAGACTAGGGCCCCATTTATCTTTATCTTTTTGTTGCTGCACATCATACTATGAACTCATTAGTCCACCGCGACAAACTATCCTATGTAAGATATTTGCTTTACTTCGATCAATCAGTGCAATGTTATCTTCCTTGTTTCAATCTTTGACTTTGTATGTTTTTCACCCTACGCTCTCGGGGAGCTTGCCGGCAAGGGGCCCTTGCCGCGAGCGCTGAGTGCTGGACTCTGAGCAGCCTGCTGGCCAAGGTCTTCGCCGGCAAGCAACCTTGCTGCAGCTAGTCGCGACGCACTTAGCTTGCTGAGCGTACTCGGAAACGAGGCAAGGGCGCGACACTTGTCGCAGCTCACTTAAATCGTTGAGTGAACTCGAAAACAAGATAAGGGTGCGGCAAGCTACGGGTAGGTTCCTCCGCGCACAGGTTTTCCATACAAAGTGTGATCGTTCAAGGAAGACAACCAAAAATTTAAAATTTGAGCTGGTCAAATTCTAACAACTTATCTTTCATGCTGCTTGCTCATATTGCTTGCTTCCCGGTAAGGCTTCTCTTTCTTGAACAGCACTTGGTTCTTCCTCCACCTCCTTCCCCCCCGGCAAACTTGTGCGCGAGGACCGTTCCTTCTGTTTAAGAGGAAAGAAAAAGGGAGAGGGAAACAAGTATCTGGCCTTTCGGCATAATAGTGCTTACCGTATATCTGAGTGTTGCATCAAATGCCGAACAGAACATGCAAATAGCAAAGAGAAGCATGCAAAAGGCAATCGATGCGAAAAACACGAAAGCTTTACTGATGCACGGGGTCTGCGCCCGGCTTTGTACAAAGGGTTACATGCAACAGCGGCAAAGCTTGTACAAAAGGTGGTTGCCGGAGCGGATCACGGCAACCGCGCCTTAGGGGTGAAACTTGCGAAGATGCTCTATGTTCCAGGAGTTGCTCACCGGTAAGCCTTCTTCGGTCTCGAGGCGGACAGCACCGGGCCTCGTAACTTGTCTCACCCGATAAGGGCCTTCCCACTTCGGCGTCAACTTGTTGGAATTCTTGGCGGACTGAACACGCCGAAGAACAAGGTCGCCTTCCTCGAGGCTCCTGGCCTTGACTTTGCGGCTATGGTAGCGGCGCAAAGCTTGCTGGTATCGAGCAGCTCGTACAGCAGCCTGGAGACGTCCCTCCTCAAGGAGCAATGCGTCATCTTGCCGCAGTTGCTCTTGCTCGAGCTCATCATAAGCGAGTACTCGAGGAGATCCGTATACGAGTTCCGTGGGGAGAACTGCCTCTGCTCCATAGACTAGAGCAAAAGGTGTCTGTCCGGTGGCTCGACTTGGTGTCGTTCTGATTGACCAAAGAGCCGCCGGGAGCTCCTCTATCCAATTTCTTCCGCACTTGCGCAGCCTGTCAAAGGTCCTTGTCTTGAGTCCGCGCAGCACTTCAGCATTTGCCCTCTCCGCTTGGCCGTTGCTCCTCGGGTGAGCAACAGAAGCGAAACAGACCTTGGCGCCAAGGTCTTGGACGTACTGCATGAAGGTGCGACTAGTAAATTGCGTACCGTTGTCGGTGATGATCCTGTTCGGGATCCCGAAACGGCAAACAATCGACCTGAAGAACCTGACTGCTGACTGTGCTGTCACCTTCCTCACCGGCTCTACTTCTGGCCACTTTGTGAACTTGTCGATTGCAACGTACAAGTACTCAAAGCCCCCGACAGCGCGAGGGAAAGGGCCGAGGATATCGAGCCCCCAGACCGAGAAGGGCCATGACAAAGGGATTGTTTGGAGAGCTTGAGCTGGCTGATGAATTTGCTTTGCATGGAACTGGCACGCTTCACACTTGGTTACTAGTGCAGTTGCGTCTTGGAGGGCTTCTTGCCAAAAGAACCCTTGCCGGAAAGCTTTCCCGGCAAGCGCCCTTGCGCCAATGTGGTGGCCACATATGCCTCCGTGTATTTCTGCCAACAGCTTCTGTCCATCTTCTCTGGAGATGCACTTCAACCTGACACCGTTAAGTCTTCTTCTGTATAGCTCGTTATCCACGAACTGATACATACTTGACTGCCTGGTTATCTTCTCTATCTCTTGAGGGTCGTCGGGAAGTTCTCCAGTTTGCAGGAAACGGACGATCTGCTGCGCCCATGCCGGAGCCCGAGGCTCGACGGCAAGGATTAAAGGCTCGAGGGCCGCTGCGGGAACCTCAGCTTCTACGGCAAAGACCTCTAGTCCTGCCGGAGCTGACGGTCCCCCGGCAAGCTCGCTGGGGCGAGGCTTGTCGGGAATGCTTGCTTCGACTGCACAAGCCCGAGGGCTTGCAGGAGCAAACTGTTCCTCAGCGTTGTTGTTGATCTTGGGAACTTTAGCGGCGGTCTCAGGAAGATCCGCCGGCAAGTAGTCGCCAGAGACCAACTTTCTCTTCTTGGATTGCCCAATTGATGGTGTAACGGATGGCTGAGTCAGCTTGAGTAAGAAGGTCCCTGGTTCCACAGGTAACTTCATCGCGGCGCACTTTGAAAGGCCATCTGCAATCTCATTTTGAGCTCTCGGGACGTGCTCCATCTGCAAACCTTCAAAGTGCTCTTCAAGCTTTCTCACTTCATCGACATAAGCTTCCATCAAAGGGCTCTGATAGCTCTTGTTAACTTGTCGGACCACCAACTGAGAATCGCCCCGCACAATCAGCTTTCTGATCCCAAGTTCGGTCGCGATCCTGAGGCCGGCAAGCAAGCCTTCATATTCTGCAGTGTTGTTTGTCGCTTGCTCCCTGGGAAAGTGCATCTGGATAACATATTTGAGGTGCTCTCCGGTGGGCGCGATGAGTACCACGCCGGCACCGGCGCCTTGCAGCGAGAAGGCACCGTCAAAATACATTACCCATTCACTTGTCGCTTCTTGCACGGGTGCGCTTGTTTCTTGAACTTCATCTTCTGGTGATGGGGTCCATTCGGCAATGAATTCTGCCAAGGCTCGGCTCTGTATGGTTGAAGTACTTTCAAACTTGAGTCCAAAGCTTGACAGCTCCAGTGCCCACTCGACGATCCTGCCTGTTGCCTCTGGATTGTGCAATATCCTCTTCAACGGAAAGCGAGTGACCACTGTTATCTCATGGGCTTGGAAGTAGTGGCGCAGCTTTCTCGAGGCCATGAGGAGGCCGAAAAGCAATTTTTGCACACCAGAGTACCTTGATCTAGCCCCCTGGAGAAGGGAACTTACAAAATACACCGGGCGCTGCACCATCTTCTTCCGCACCTCTCCTTGTTCCTGCGCAGAGCCTTCCTTGTCGGGGCCAGAGCTCGTCGGGACAGCCCCCTGCTCGCCGCTAGATTTGCTCGCCGGTGATGCTGACTCCTCGTCGGACTCCCTCTCCGCCACTAACGCAGCACTAACCACCTGGTTGGTTGCCGCTAAGTATAGCAACAACTTTTCCTGTGGTCTAGGTGCGACAAGTGTAGGAGTGGAGGACAGGTACCGTTTCAAATCCTGCAACGCTGCCTCCGCTTCCGGAGTCCACTTCATGGGACCTGCCTTCTTCAAAATTTTGAAGAAAGGTAGGGCGCGTTCTGCGGATTTTGAAATGAACCTACTGAGGGCAGCAACACACCCTGCAAGCCTTCTGACATCCTTGACGCGCTTCGGGGCCTCTATCTGCTCGATGGCTTTGATCTTGTCGGGGTTGGCTTCAATCCCCCTCTGTGATACAAAGAACCCGAGAAGCTTGCCGGAGGGGACTCCAAAGACGCACTTCTCGGGGTTCAACTTGAGCTGTATCCTGCGCAGGTTCTGAAACGTTTCTTCCAAGTCTTGAATCAGGGTTTCCTTGCTTTTGCTCTTCACCACGATGTCATCCATGTAAGCTTCTACATTTCTGTGGATCTGTGGCTCAAAAGCAGTGTACACTACCCTTGCAAAGGTTGAGCCTGCATTCTTCAGTCCAAATGGCATGCGGATAAAGCAATAAGTGCCACATGGAGTGATAAATGCAGTCTTCTCTTCATCCTCCTTGGCCATGAAAATCTGGTGATAGCCTGAGTATGCATCAAGAAAACAGAGTAGCTCACATCCGGCAGTGGAGTCAACGATCTGGTCAATGCGCGGCAAAGGGAAGGGATCCTTGGGACATGCTTTATTGACATCGGTGAAGTCTATACACAGTCTCCACTTCCCGTTGGCCTTGCGCACGACGACTGGGTTTGCCAGCCACGTCGGATGGATCACACCTCTAACTAGACCTGCTGCCTCTAGTTTCTTGATCTCCTCATTGATGAACTCTTGGCGCTCCACGGCTTGCTTCCTCACTTTCTGCTTGATAGGCCGCGCATGAGGACAGACAGCAAGCTTGTGCTCAATCACCTTCCTGGGAACACCGGGGATGTCAGACGGTTGCCAAGCAAACACATCGACATTCGCCCGCAGGAAGGCGACGAGCGCGCTTTCCTATTTGCTGTCAAGGGTGGCACTGATGGTGAAGGTACCACCAGTACCATCCTCCTTCGCGGACACTTTCTTGGTTGCCGGAGGAGCAGCCATTCCTTTCTTGCTCTTGCCGATGGAGCTCGATGGAACGTCCTCGACGGCAGCGCAGCACTCCGAAGAGGTGCGATTGCCGGAGTGGGTCCCAGAGCACTTGCCGGACTTGGTCTTCGTCTTCTTCCCCTCGGGAGCTTCAGCGGCAAGAGTATCCTTCTCGGCCGCAGCTGCCGCATCCCGGTAAATCTTGTCGGCGCAGATAAGCGCATCCTTCTTGTCGCTGTGGACGGTGATGACGCTTATCGGCCCCGGCATCTTCAGCACGTTGTAGGCATAGTGGGAAGCTGCCATGAACCTGGCGAGGGCGGGACGGCCGAGTATTCCATTGTAGGGCAATGGAATATCAGCGACGTCAAAGGTGATGCGCTCAGTTCTGAAGTTGAGCTCCCCGCCAAAGGTCACCGGCAGAGTGATCTTTCCCTTGGGCTTGCTCCTTCCCGGGTTGATTCCTTGGAATGAACCGGTCTCTTCGAGCTCGCCATCTTGAATTTGGAGCTTCTTGATCACAGCAGAGGAGATCAAGTTCAGCCCGGCCCCGCCGTCAACCAACATTTTGGTGACCTTGAGGTTGCGGATGGTGGGAGAAACCAGCATCGGCAAGCACCCGACCGCCGTGGTGCGGTCAGGGTGATCCTCAAGGTCAAAAACAATGGGCGTGCTGGACCATTTGAGGAGCCTGCGCGACTCCACGGGCGGCTCCGCTGCATTCACCTCACGCACCCACTGTTTCAGCTGGCGGTGGGAGGTATGCAGGGAGGCGCCACCGTCGACGCACAGGACCTCCGTGGCCTTCTGGAACTCCTGCTCGCTGTTCTCGTCGTCCTCCATGTCTTCATCGTCGTCTTCGTCGTTGTCGCGGCCCCGGGGAGGTCGATCTCCTTGCCGCTGCTTGGCCTTGCCGCGGCGTCCTCCCCGGCCGTTAAACGGCCGCTTCTTGCTGGGCTCTTCCCCGCCACCTTGGGCCTTCTCCTTGTCGCGCCTCTCGTACTCAGCTTTTTGCTGCTCGACGAGGTACTCGACGCGCTTGCAGTTGGAGAGATCGTGACCCTTGGTGCGGTGAATCTTACAGTATTGCTTGTCGGAGCTACCCGGCTTGTCGGCCGCCGCCGCAGGGGCAGGCTCCTTGCCGGAGCCGCCAGCCTGTGCTTGCTTGGCGGGGGCCTCCTTGCCGGACTTCTCGACGGCAAGCACTTCCTTCTTGCCCTTCTTTCTGTTGTTCCGCCGCCGGCTCTTCTTTGCCGGGGCGGCGTCGTCGCTGTCGCTTCCCCCTGCGCCAGCATCCTCCCCGGGGAGTTTCCTCCCCTCTTCCGCGCGGGCGCACTTGTCAGCAAGAGCGTAGAGCTCGCTGACGTCCCGAATCTTCGTCATCGCCATCTCTTCACGCATGCGGCGGTTACGCACGTTCTGATGAAACGCGCTGATAACCGCGGCAGGGTGAACGTCAGGGATGTTGTGCTGCACCCGGCTGAAGCGTTGGATATATTTGCGCAGGGGTTCGCCTTCCTTCTGGGCCAAGATGTGGAGATCGCTCTCCTGGCCATGGGGTTTGTGGCCGCCGGTGAAGGCGCCGACAAACTGATGGCAGAGGTCGGCCCAAGAAGAGATAGAGCCTTCCGGCAAGTGCATGAGCCACGAACGGACGTTCGGCTTCAGCACGAGCGGGAAGTAGTTGGCTAGGATCTTCTCGTCGCGCCCCCCGGCAGCTTGCACTGCGATAGTGTAGACGCTGAGAAACTCCGAGGGGTGCGTCTTGCCGTCGTACTTCTCCGGTACGTCGGGCTTAAAGTTCTTCATGCTGGGCCACTGGACGCGCCGCAGCTCGCGGGTGAACGCAGGGCAGCCTGCCGCGTACGGCAAGTCGCCTGGTTCACCGGGCGCGTGCGCGTCGACAGTGTTCCCAGCTCTCTTGTCGGATTGTCGCCGAGCTTCTCGGCGGCGCTCGATCGTGGTTCGAGCGTCTTCATCTCGCCGGTCGTCGAGGACCTGGCGCTGGTCCCGACGGGCCCGCGGGTCCGACGAGGCTGTAGAGCCGTCGTCGGGGTTGTTCCGGCGGGGCGGCGTCTTCTGTTTCGGCGCCGGGGAGTGTACGCTTGTCGCACCCCCGACCGTCTTGTCGCCGATAGCCTTCGTCTTCTCAGCTTGCCGCGGCCGTGAGGCCGACGGTTGCTGTGGAGAGTCGTTGTTGGCGAAGTCTATCAGGCTCCGGATAGTGGCCCTCCATTCTTCGGCCTTGTCGGCCGCCGGAGGAAAATCGAGGAGCAGCTGCGCCCTTGCGAGCGCTTCTGCCGGAGTAGTGGGGAACGCGGGCGAGCGGTGCGAGGAGCGGGATACGCTCGGACTTCTAACAACGTTAGAAGGAGCGGGGTCCCGCGCCGGCGCCTTCGCTTTGCTTGTGCCCGGACGGGGATCCGGGGCGTCCCGCGAACCTCCAGTTTGGCCTTGCCCCAGCAAGCGGATACCACCTCCCGTGGTATGGCGCTGCGGGGTCGTCGTGTGCTGTGATGGACGCGGCGCGTCCACGGAGACCGAGGTCCGGTCGTCTGTCTTGTTCTTGGATCTGGTGGCACCGTGAGTGTCCTCGCCGGCAACCACCCTTCCGACGGCGTCTCCCCCGCCCACCGTTGGCTCTGGTGGCGGCGGGTGAGACGCAGACGGGCCTCCGACCTCCGAAGGCTTCTTCTTCGGGGCCATGGAGTTGTCGCTGATGAAGTTGCTGATGAAGCTGGAGAGGTTGATGAAGAATGCGCCCGCGCGAACGCCGGATCAGGTTCGCACAACCTCGACGCCCCCTACCTGGCGCGCCAAAGATGTCGGGGGAAACTGTCCGCCACGAACACCTATGGGACCGGAGCCCCTTGTCTGTGCGGTACGAGGGCGGAGGGAGCACAAAGAGCAGATCGAAGCGAACACGCGGGCAGTTTTACCCAGGTTCGGGCCGCACGGATGCGTAAAACCCTACTCCTGCTTGGTTGTGTATTGAGTTGAGCGCTCGGGAGCTTGAAGAAGCAGCTACACCGTGCGTGAGAGTAGTCAAGGTTTCGAACCTCCTCCACGTTGTGCATGGGCCTCCTTTTATAGTGCAAGGGGTCACCGACAGGTGTCAACGTAGGAGAAAGGGGTAAAAATGTAAAAGAGGTGGTAGTTGTAACAGTGCGGGAACAGTGGAGCTACAGTACAGAACAGTGGTCTATACCTACTTTAACAGTGGGGGACAAGGGCATTTAATGCCCGTCGCCGTCGACCCCAAAAGCTCCCGCCTTAGCGTCTCCGTCCGCCACGGCGACGGATTTATCGCCGTGGAGTGCCACCGTGTACCCCAGGCTGCACAGCCATCCGCCACGCGTCCCTGGATAGGCCCCAGGGCGACGCGTGGGCCGATGAGCTGGAGCGCGGGCACACAGCACAGCCTTCCCGGCAAGCACCTTGCCGGGGCCTTGATCTTGCCGGGCCCGGGAACTAGCCGCTCCCCGGGCCCCTTGCCGGGGCGCGCATAGCGCCGAGGCGATGTCTTCTAGTCTTCCTGGCAAGCTCCTCTTGCCAGGGTCTTGCGTTAATGGAATAGTCTTGAGCCTGGTACGGCCTTCCCGGCAAGCTCCTCTTGCCGGGGTCTCGGTCTTATGTCTTGTATACTTTGTTTTTGAATGGTTTGATAAGGAGCAGGAAGGCCTCCGGCGAGCCCGCAGTAAGCCTTGCCGCGGGAAGCTGCAACTGCCCGTGCACAAGTTGGGGTACTGAGGCACCCCTACCTTAGTACACCGACAGTTGGGGTGTATGGGACCCCCTTGATAAACCGCTAAGTGCTAAGTCTTTTCCAGCAAGTCCCAACATTTGGTACTATTTGCCTCATAATAACAACTTAATTAATTAATTAAATTTGCATAGGGGGTCGCTCCCTCGAGGATTCTTAATTCTACATAGCAGGGGGGGCCAGTGCTGATGGCGTTGGTCCCAAACGAGGGTCCTGCAGGGCCGCCTTGGGGAAACCCGAGGTATCTGGTATAACCTGTAGCATCGCCCATCCGGTCGTGTCCTGAGACTTAGATACGCGCAGCTACTATCAGGGTGTCGACACGCCGGGAGGATTTGCTGGATTAGCCTTACCTTAGTTCGGTTTAACTTGAGCACGGGATTCCGAGAATACTCGGGTCTTCCCACCTATGGAGTTGCGACTCCGCGGATCGTGGGCTTGTAATGGGTCAAGTTGGAACACCCTTGCAGGGTTTGAACTTTCGAAAGCCGTGCCCGCGGTTATGTGGCAGATGGGAGCTTGTTAATATCCGGTTGTAGATAACTTGACACAATGTTCTAATACACTACCAGCGTGTGTACCGTGACTGTCAATTTTCGAATAGGGATTCGGGAGTTGAACACGGTGGGGTTATGTTTGACCGGCTTTAGTTAGGATCACTTCGTGATCATCTCTCGACCGAGGCACTTCTCTTCTCGCTCTCTTTTACGTAGGTTAGTGCTAGTTGCTGCTGCAGACTCTTGTTTTTCCTTCACCTCATATTCTTTCTTCAGCCTTATCCTCACCCAAGGCTTAAATAGTCTTGTTACCCGGGAACGGGATTGATGAGTCCTCTGTGGCTCACAGTTACTTCACCACACCAGATGCCGGTTCAGCCGAGTTTGAAGCAGGTGATGAATCAGTGCTTCACCAGGAGTTCGATGAAGAGTTTGGCTGTTTGCTTGTGACGTTTCGACGATCAGTAGTGGTTTCTACTAGGATTCGATCCTGACCTGTGGCTTTATGTTGTTTTGGTATCTTTCTTTTGGATCTTCACCCGTAGTCGGGTTGTGATGTTTTGTATGATGATTGGCTTATGAAAGGTATTGTGTGAAGTGGCGAGTGTAAGCCAACTACCTCCTTTTGCAATTTTAATCCCTCTTTTACATGAGTTGTGCAAAGATACCAAACTTGAGATCATTCTAGGATGGGCTTATACCTTTAAGTCGTGCCTCGACACGTAGGAGGTATAGTCCCATCCTGGGCATTACAAGTTGGTATTCAGAGCCTTCTCCGACCTAGAAGCCCCCACTGATTGATCGAATCGTTGACGGTTGAGTCTAGGCACACACTGAAAATGTTTTGAGTCCTATATATATATCGGAGAGTAGGATTTCTTTTGCTTCTCATCCCCTTTCTCTCTGGTGAGGACTCCTGACGATTACTCTTGTCTCTTCTACTTTCAAAAATTGCACCAAATTTTTTTTAGGATCCCGCGAGTATTCTGGGATTGTTTCGATGTTCTTGTGACAAGGATATTGTTCTCGATGCCTCCTGTTTCCGGGGAGTTGAGCTTTGGGGTATTGTTGTCACAAGCATATCGCGGCAGTACTAAATACTTAAGACGACCGACATCGAAAATCTCTCCTATACGGCCAGTGGCAAGATAACCCCGACATCACCCAGTACTGGGGAGGTAGTTCGAGAGTATTGCCATAGCTTGTTATAGTGGATGCTTTTCGAAGGTCCGAGGTAAACAGTTTCCGAGAAAGACTGGTTATGTGTTGAAGGATGGATACACCTGGATGTAGGTTTAGAGTTGATTGCGCGGTGCTTCCCGTGTATCCCCATCACCTGATTGCATAACTGGAAACTTTCGGAAATCTATAGGTGGGTTCATCTAGTAGTTCTAGGCATTCTTCCAACGGATGCTCGATATGAAGTTTGGGGTTCTGCATTGAGTGAAGTGGTTTTATGGAGTTGTTCTGATTGGGAGTTGCATCTTAAAGGGTCCTTGGCTATGCTGATCCGGGGATTGCAAAACCCTTTTGTAACACGTTCCATGAGCTTTCAGCACGAAGATGTCGAACGAAGCTTCTATCTTGTATTTGTTCTATCTGATCCTTGTTCCTTTTTATTTATCTTTTGTTCTCCAAGTGGCTTCTCGACAAGCTGATGTACATGCGGAATTCATTCGTTCAATTCTCTGTTTGGATGATATTGTGAAGATCATGCTGCATATCTATCCTTTGTTCTTGTTTTGATTCTGGTATTCGAGTTGCTTCGATGTCAAATGTTGATTCCATACCTTTTCCTAATCGGTATTCTCATATTTCTATGGGAGTGCTATTTTTTCTTGACCATCGAGATCTTCATGTTAATCCTTTTCATCCGGTGTGCCTTCTCTTCAAGTTATTCCATACGGACGTCGTTGAGAAATCTGACGTTTTGTCTGTTTCATTCATCCCAAGTGTCTTTGTTTTCCCCACCCTCCCACCCTTCTTCTTCTTGGAGTCAAGAATCCTCAGATGAAGTATCCATTTTATTCATATGAGGTTTCTTCATTCTTTTCCTTCAATGTTCTTATCTGATGATTTATCGTGAAGATGCTCAAGAGCTTCAAGTTCATCATTCTTTTGTTCTCTAATTCTGCCGGTGGATGTAATTCAAGATTTCGGTGTTGATCTTATCCTTTTTCCTCTTTTCACAATGCTTTCTTATTCCGGTGCACCAATTAATCATTCTCCTCTTGCTATTCATATCCGGAGCGTTCAAGGTATCTCAGAAGATTCATAATTCCATTCTTAATCCGTCCAAATTATTTTTTGGGGATTGTCATCTTATTCAAGCCATTAATTTAACCGGTGCAATATCTCTTAAGCAATCTTTTCTAACGGTGATTTCTTTGAGTGGGCCCTAACCCACAGGTCTTTTTCCAGGATCTTACCCGACTCTTCTTTTCCGGAGTTATTCTCAAATTCTTTTCAAAGTGTGACGTAAGAATGAATCCCATCAGTCACATGCTTTCTCCAAGATCGCTTTCAAATTCTGTTCATCTTTGGTTCAACCTTTTAATTCTTCATTCAGGAGTATCTCGAAATTCTTCATGGCATTACTCGTCTTCATTCTCAACATCTGAAGACCGGAGAAGTGTTTCTCTTAAATCTTGGCCCGTTCTCTTGAAGATTCATGGTTCTAGCTTCATGCCATCCTCATTATCGTTTTGATTGTGAGGAATTCTTTTCATACCCGTCCGGAGCATTTCTTGAATTCTTTTCCTTTGTGTTCCTCCGAAGGCCATCATTTCAGAAGATTTCTTCGTTCTCAGTTTTCAACTTCGTCCTCCAAATATTCTTCATTGATGTCTCTTCGTTCGTCTCCTAATTCTTGGTGGTTCTTTCAAGATTACCCTTCCGTTGTTATCGTTTTAATTCATTTGTTCTTTTCATAATCCTACCGGTGGTTCATTAAATAATTATCCGAGGTTGTGCTAGATCCCTCTTTAATTCTTTTCAACGAGAATAAGTAGTATGCCAAATCCTTTGGTTGTCATCAATTTAAATTGGTGAAGGAGATGCATGACATAATTCTTATTCTTATTCCTTCAAGGTGATTTAATTCTTTTTCCGGAGCTTGTTCATCATATCATATCCTTGGTTCTAAATTCTTCATCTTGTTTTCCGGAGCTCCAAGTTATTTCAATTATCATTTCAAGCTCCATCTAATTCATCGCAGGTCTTGAACCTTGTTCTTTTCATTTTTCACTTCTCATGCTTTCATTACCGGAGTTCTTCATGGTGGCTCATCATCATTTAATTCATCCTCGAAGTCTTCATCAAGATTCTTGTTGGAGCTCAAGCATTCTTCATCATGTTTTCCAATTGCAATCCGTTCTACCTTATCTTTTCAGATGGGGTTATGTCATTTTGACAATTCCTTCATGTTTCATGATTCACGAGTTGTCAAGAATGAGATATCTAAACCCATCATTTTCTTTGTTCAGGAGATCCTTCAACCCCTCATTTTTATCTGTTGGAGTGATTTGGGTTGTATTTCACCTAAAGCTTTCCCTAAGGATTGTTGTATTGTGGTGTTTATAAATGACCCAAGTTCTTCATTTATCATTCCGGTGAAATAAGCTTTTCATCTCCTTGTTGATCTCAATCCAATTAAATATTTTCGTCAGTGGCTGGTTATCACCTCATAATTTTGCGATGTTTTCCATAAGCCCACAACGAGCTTATTCGTTTCGTTGTTGATTTTTCCAACAACTCCGTTCAACCCTTCTTCGTAAGGATGCTCTTTCAAATTCAGTTTTGAGAGAAGTTGTCTTTTTCTTCTCCGTTCAAGTCTTTCATTGATTTATATGCATTCTTTCATTCCGGAGGCATTGTGATGTTGTTTTCTTTAACCATCATCTCATTTTTTTATCAAGATCATAGTCTTCCTTGCTTGTCTTTTAACCGGAGTGTGGTGCCCTCCATTCAAGTTCCGTCATCTTATCTAGTTTTTCCTCTCTTTTCAACCGGAGTGCTGTCTGAATCCTTTCTTACCCCTTGTGCCATTCTTTTATTTGTTCCGAAGGCTGTGTGTTGTTGTTTTCATCAAGTATCACTCCATCTCCTCAAGTTTATGTTCAATTCCTTCCATTTTCAGACGGAGTGCTGCCCAAATTCTGTCATTCTTATTCCTTGGCCATACCATTGCGGTTTCATATTCTTTTGGTTTGTAAGCTCTGTTTCCTGTTCCTTGTTCCTCCTTTTACCGGAGTGCTCTTAACTTCGTTCATCTCTGTTGTATTCTTCTTTCATTTTGTTCAACCTCTCAAGGTTCTTTGGTTTCACTCGTCTGTCAAAGAAGCAACTTTGTTTTACCTCTTCCTCTTCCGTTTTTACCTGGTGCTATCTCTAGGATCTCGGGTCGAGATCCTCTGTTAGTGTGGGAGAGTTGTGACGCCCGAGACCGACGTCCCAGAAGATTCCAGAAGATTCCAGATGTTCCGGGTTGCCCGTGTATTTCTTTTGTGCTTGTGTTATTTATTTATTTTGCATTGCATCATGTCATCATGCCATCATTTCATTTTATTTTGCATCTCAACCTAAATAATTCGTGTGGGCCTTCGGTCCATTTAAATCGAGGGAAGAATGTCTTCTCTTTAAAACATATAAAAGCCTCTCAATATTTAGGGAGCTATATTTAAAATATTCCAATTGGTTGGGATCACCGTAACACACTTGCAATATTCCCCATGCTTCTTTAATTCAAGTTTCACCTTCAAACCTTCCCTATAATTCTTTTCCTATTTATCGAGGTTCCTCCTAAAATCCTCAACATTTTTGGACACTTCTATATTCAAGTCTTAGTTCAAACCCATTTGATTAAATTCAAATAAGTTTGAATTATTTCTTCCGATCTTGCCTTTTCTATTTTTCTCGGACTTTGCTAATTTTATGATGCCCGAGAAAAATACTTCCATGTGTTATTTTTTTCCCTAACCGTCCTCCTCATTCTCTTTTTCTCTCTTTTGTTTTTATCTGCTAAAAATCTAATAAAAAAAGAGAGAGAGGCTTCCTCCTTTCCCTCTCAGCCGGCCCAGCCTTCCCTCTCCTCCTTCCCAGGCCTCAAGGCCCAGCTCCACCATCCCCCAGGCCGCAGCCCATCTGGCCTCCTCCAAACCCTAGCGCTAGCTGAGCCTCATCCCGTCGCCCTCTCCTTCCCGATGCGCCGCCAGCCTCTTCCCTCCTCGCAGCCGATCTCTTCTCTCCCTCGATCTAAACCGCATCGCTCCCGAACCCTCGTTCCCCTCGAGCCCCTTCGCCCCTCGCACTCCCTCTCCTCCCTGACGCCGGCCAGGGGCCCTCCTCCCTGAGCGCCCTTCCCCTTCCCAGACCTCTGCCTCTCCAGCGCCGTGCGTTCCCGAGCCTCCAGGCCCGAGGCCTCCCTCTCGTTCCACAGAGCTCGTCCCGACCGCCCCACGCCGAGCGTCCTCCAGACCGAGGGCTCCTGCCGCGGCCCCGTCCTCCAGCAAGCCGCCCCGAGCGCCTGTCCTCGCGCCTCCCGCGGCCAGGAGCGCCCCTTCGTTCTCTCCAGCCTTCCCTCGCCTCGAGCCGGCCGCCGCCGTCGTCGTCGTACACCAGGGACCGTGGCGCGCCCCGTCCTCCAGTGAGGCTGTTGGAGTCCTGCTCCGGCGACCACGCCCCTGCCTGGCGCCCCTCCAGCAGCTCTCTGCCTCCACCACGCCCCTGCCTCGCTGCATCCTTCTCCCGCGGCCGAGGACGCGCCCGCTGGACCTCCAGCACCGTTCCGCCCCCGTGCTGCTGTGTTTCGTGCTTTTGTAGTGTTGTTCTTTTGTTGTGTTGCCGTGCTACTGTTTTGACAGAAGAAACGAGTACAACTACCTAAAGACGACCGAACATCTACGGAAAACGAGCTCGTGAGCGGCTACGGAACAAGTACCACTACATACGTGAACAACTACCGTCGCCGGAAACGAGTACCACTACGCTCGAAGACCACGTGTACCACTACCGTCGACATGTACATCTACGAGATCGTCTACTTCCCTCTACGGCATGTACCACCACCGTCGCCCGGAAACGAGGAATTCGCCAAGTACCACGACACGATGACGTGAACCACTACTTCCGCTACGAGTTGCGAGAACGACTACTTCTCTCTACGGAACGGCTACTTCCTCTCCGACCGCGAGTACCACTACTTCCTCTACGAACTCGATTCCGCCCCGAAACAATTGTTTCGAAGGTATAACCCCGAGACGTGACCCGTGTGATGCTTGTTGTGGTTGTATGAAATGTCTCCCGTGTGTGCTCCGTGCCGTTTCGTCCGTTTGTCATGTTCCTCGGTTGCCTCGTCGCCGACTCGTGGGAACCCGGCAACGGGATCGCCCCTCCTTTCATCTCGTTTGACTCACCCACGCCATCTACCTTTTGCACCGGTCTCTCAACGAGAAACCGGAACCGATATGATGCCCTTGCATCATTTTCGGATCGTTGCCGTGGCACCCTTTCTTCCACCACGGTGACAAATGCTTCATATCTTGTTAATTGTCAACCTTTTAATAAAAACTTGCATAAACTTGATCATGTCATCCGCATCATTTAACAACATTATAAATGTTAATTGTTGTCGCTTTATAATTACTAAACATGCTCATGGGGTTTTCCGGGATTTGTTGTTGTTATTCTCCGGCCTCATTTAAATTGCTAGTTAGTATAGTTTTATTATGCTTCACCTCTTGCCATGTTAAAAACATTTAATCTTGTCTTGTAAATAACGAGAGTCAACTAAATAATTAAAATGTGGCGTTTAGTCAATATGCAACTCGTTGCATATTGAGCTCCACTTAACTTGTAGTGTTGTTTGTGCACTTTGCCATGCCTTGCATATTTAAACCGGACATGCATCATACTTGGATGTGCATCGTATGCCATGTTTATGCTTGTGTGTTTACCGTGTTGTTTGCTTCTTTCCGGTTGCTTCCCTGGTTAGCTTCGGTTTCGTTCCGGAGTTGTGAGGATTCGCTCGACTGTTGCTCCGTCTACTTCTGGATCTTGTTCTTCTCCCTCGCGGAATCCCAGGCAAGATGACCGAACCCGGATACCATTACTATCTTTGCCTATTGCTAGAGTATCGCTCTTTAGTATATTGCCTCGATGCCCATGTTTTCCTGTCAGCCTCCTATTATAACCATGAACCTGTTTAACCACCCTACCTATGCAAACCGTTGCTTGGCTAAGTACGCTTCGCTCAGCCCTTCTTATAGCATTGCTAGTTGCAGGTGAAGATTGAAGATGCTTGCTTCATGTTGAAGTTTGGTTGGGTTATATCACACTATATAAATGCTTAAATGAAATCATCTATATACTGGCAAGGGTGGAAGGCTAAGCCTTTTGCTTGGTGATTTGTTCCACTCATGCCGTTAGGAACCGTATAAACCGGTGTTATGTTCCTTGATTATGCGTTCCTAACACGGTTGGGGTGTATGGGACCCCCTTGATAAACCGCTAAGTGCTAAGTCTTTTCCAGCAAGTCCCAACATTTGGTACTATTTGCCTCATAATAACAACTTAATTAATTAATTAAATTTGCATAGGGGTCGCTCCCTCGAGGATTCTTAATTCTACATAGCAGGGGGGCCAGTGCTGATGGCGTTGGTCCCAAACGGGGGTCCTGCAGGGCCGCCTTGGGGAAACCCGAGGTATCTGGTATAACCTGTAGCATCGCCCATCCGGTCGTGTCCTGAGACTTAGATACGCGCGGCTACTATCAGGGTGTCGACACGCCGGGAGGATTTGCTGGATTAGCCTTACCTTAGTTCGGTTTAACTTGAGCACGGGATTCCGAGAATACTCGGGTCTTCCCACCTATGGAGTTGCGACTCCGCGGATCGTGGGCTTGTAATGGGTCAAGTTGGAACACCCCTGCAGGGTTTGAACTTTCGAAAGCCGTGCCCGCGGTTATGTGGCAGATGGGAGCTTGTTAATATCCGGTTGTAGATAACTTGACACACTGTTCTAATACACTACCAGCGTGTGTACCGTGACTGTCAATTTCCGAATAGGGATTCGGGAGTTGAACACGGTGGGGTTATGTTTGACCGGCTTTAGTTAGGATCACTTCGTGATCATCTCTCGACCGAGGCACTTCTCTTCTCGCTCTCTTTTACGTAAGTTAGTGCTAGTTGCTGCTGCAGACTCTTGTTTTTCCTTCACCTCATATTCTTTCTTCAGCCTTATCCTCACCCAAGGCTTAAATAGTCTTGTTACCCGGGAACGGGATTGCTGAGTCCTCTGTGGCTCACAGTTACTTCACCACACCAGATGCAGGTTCAGCCGAGTTTGAAGCAGGTGATGAATCAGTGCTTCACCAGGAGTTCGATGAAGAGTTTGGCTGTTTGCTTGTGACGTTTCGACGATCAGTAGTGGTTTCTACTAGGATTCGATCCTGACCTGTGGCTTTATGTTGTTTTGGTATCTTTCTTTTGGATCTTCACCCGTAGTCGGGTTGTGATGTTTTGTATGATGATTGGCTTATGAAAGGTATTGTGTGAAGTGGCGAGTGTAAGCCAACTACCTCCTTTTGCAATTTTAATCCCTCTTTTACATGAGTTGTGCAAAGATACCAAACTTGAGATCATTCTAGGATGGGCTTATACCTTTAAGTCGTGCCTCGACACGTAGGAGGTATAGTCCCATCCTGGGCATTACAACAAGGAGGAAGAAGATGCCTTTATATAGTGGGGGAACAATCCAACCGTGATCCCCCACTCAGCCCCGCACAGAGCGGTACTACCGCTTGAGGGAGCGGTACTACCGCTTATAGAGCGGTACTACCGTTGCCTCACAAGCGGTACTACCGTGCCAAAGGGGTAGGGACCCAGAGCGGTACTACCGCGGTCTCAGGGCGGTACTACCGCTGGGAGCAGTACTACCGCCACTACTACCGCACCTAGTACCGCAAAACTCGACATGAAAACGCGCTCGCGAATCAAGGCGGTGGTAGCACGGATCAGCAGCGGTACTACCGCATTGTGTACCAAGCGGTACTACCCCTTAGTGGGGCGGTACTACCGCTTGAGGCACACAAGCGGTACTACCGCTGGGATCCGCGGTACTACCGCTGGAGCCATGAAAAACTAGAGAAGATGGGAAAGAAGAACTCCATTGCGGCGGGAAGGAATGGTGGGTGCAATAAAGAAGTGTACGTGTTGACTCCACCCAAACCTTGCCAAAGCGGATCCCCTCTTAATAGTACGGCTTTCCTATTACTCAGAACCACCAAAAACTAAGCAAAAAGGAAACACCGTCTTGCATAGATTCCGAGGGGCATCTAATCTTCTTGTGCCTTTGTGAGATGTATCTGAAAGAGCTTAGAACACATGATTAGTCCACAAACGCATTGTCATCAATCACCTAAACACCATTTGGCTAAATATGCCCTTACAATCTCCCCCTTTTTGGTGGATTGATGACAAAACGGGGTTTGCACAAAAGGAATAATGACATAACGTAAATGCAAAATCCACACCCCTAAAATATAGACGGGCTCCCCCTAGATGTGTGCTATCTAGATAAGTGCTTTGGACTACACGGCACACATGCTAGGATCAACACTCCCCCTATATTTTAGAGACCAACAACCTAAGCAAGATATGAGAGCATAGTACATAGTAAGATAATCATGCATGCTAGAGAGTACCAGGTACATAAATAAGATAGGGTAGCATATGTCTCACACCATATGACGGGAACTTAGGTCTCACGAAAAACCAACCAAACCACAAGAAACGAAAAGCACACATGTGACAGAAACACAAAGGCACAAATCCCTAAATTCTTTCCCCCTTTGGCATCCAGACACCAAAAGGGCAGAGAGCTAAGCTACGGCTCCAGGTGAGAGCACGAGAAGGCCTCGAATCATCAGATCTCAGCAGGGTCATCTTCTTCGTCGTCGTCGACCTGAAACTGCTCTGCATCGGAATCTGTCCATGGGCAATGCTGCTTGATCCACTCTTCCTCCTCAGTTACCTGCTCCTCAGAGCCACTGGCCACAGTCGCACCCAACTGACGCATGAGCTCCTTGTGACGTCCCCTGGCCTTCTTCTCTGCCACATGAGTCATGTACTAACCATGAGACTCCATGCAAAACAACTTCTTCATCTTCTTCTTGAGCTTCTTTGCCCACGAGGGCTCTGCACCAGTTGGCTCATAGTCATCATCACCATCTGCTTCAACCTCAGCCTCCTCTGTCTCCATAGCAACAGCGGAGGATGAACCTCCAGTCTTGGAAGCATGAGTGCCCCAGTTGTCCTTCCGCCTCAGACGCTTGATCTCATGAGACACCAACTCTCCAGTCTCCAGCAATGCGTTGGGATAGAAATGATCCCAAGCCTTCTCAATCAGCAACATGATGAAAGGTCCATAGATCAGGCACTTGCGTTCAGAAATAGCAGACAAGAGCTCAGACCACATCACATGTGAAGTGTCCAGGGTCTCACCAGTGTTCCTCTCTAACTGATGTTGGCAGAAGAGAAGCATGTCCACAAGATAGGAGTGAACCATATCATGATTCCCAATCCGAGGGAAAAGAGTCTCACGCAAGATGCGGTGAAGGATATCCAGATAGGTAGACAACTCATATGTTACCTTCTTAGTCTCAGGGTGGACCTTCATAGTGCAGTAAGGCTAGAGAGCTTACTTATGAGTGGAGGTTTCGTTCTGATGAGGACGAAAGCCAACTGTTGTCTCAAGTCCCTGGTCTTCCACCCCAAGTAACTCCATGAACGCCTTCCACTTGACAGACAATAGTTTGCCATTGGTCATCCATGTCAGAGTTCTGTCCTCATCCGTCCCTAGATGGACCGTGGCATAGAATTGAGCCACAAGATCTGCATCAAAGTCCTTGTTGAACTGAATGATCTGAAGATTGTTGAGCTGAGTGCACATCCGAAGAGCCTCGCCAAAATACACCAGATCCTTCTCCAGGTATTCCGTGTCGATGGAGCGAACACTGACAAAGAGATTCTTCTTAGCCTTGAGCACATCAAAGTAGACAGCAAACTGAAAGCGATTCCAGAACGGACGGTTGACCAAATTGGGTTCTTGATCAACCTCATAGGGATTGCAGCGATGCCTTGCCCAGAACTCCTTGCCACTCATTTGTGTCACAATTTTGCCCTTTGGCTTTGCCATGGCCTTCTTCTTCTGTTGAGGTTGAAGTGGAGCACTCGAGGAACCTCCAGCAGACTCAGATGTGTGGTAGCGCTTTGAGGTTGCACGATTGGGGTTGATACGGCGAGCCTGATGCTCAAGATGTTCATCACCTGGAACCAAACACAAAAACAGACGAACCAACCAAAAGGAACGAGCATAAGCCAATGAACTCAACAAAAGAAGATAAAGGAATGAAGAAATATGTGTTAACTAGGCATGCCGCTGTAGTACCGTGATCTGGTACGCGGTAGTACCGCCCAAGCGGTAGTACCGCTCGGGTGAGGAAACAGCGGTTTCCTACTACCGTGGTCAGATCCGGCACTACCGGCCTGTCAAATTCAAAAATATTTCTATCATACTCTAATATAGATAGTCTAGTTGCTTTCTCCATCCTACTCAAGCCTAGATTTAGCCAAAAATCTAAAGATGCAAACACTATTGCCCCTAAAACACAAGATCTGAAAAAATGACACGAGGAGAAGAGGAACGGGGGAAATACCGGCATCCATGGCAAGAGGACTTGGTGGGGATCGACTCCACCAAAGGAAAAGGAGAGGAACACCCCGGAGGAGGAGATCCGCTGGAGCCCTCCCGCGGCGACGAACTGCTAGAGAGAGAGAGAGAGAGAGAGGAATGAGGGGGCGAATGAATGGGTATGGGGGAGAGAAACCTCCCCCTGCCCCGATATAAGCCCCACATACCTCCCCGCAGCGGTAGTACCGCGCTGGTGGGCGGTAGTACCGCTTATAAGCGGTAGTACCGCCCAGCACGCCACGGCAACAAAAGGTTCAAGGCAAAGCTCAAAAAGAAACACACAAAGAGGGAAAAACAGAACACCACTCACACACACACTAGCAAGAGGCAAGAGACCCCTCTACAAGAGAGGGCGGTGACCGAAGTCACCTATGTTTGAGTCTAGAGGTATGGCGCCGCGAAGATTTTAACCTTGGTCCCATGACCAAAACTTGTCCTTGAAGCACTAGTACCATCAAAGATGGTTAATGAAATACTAGATCAATTTATGCATAATGGGGGGAGAGAGAGTTCATTGAGAGAACAATGCTCCCCCTATGTCCATGCCTACATCTAGACAAGATAACTATATTGAGTGTGAGGAGTGTGTGCAAAGTCTCAAGCCACATTGCTCAAATCGATGATATTTAGCTCATGCCTTAACTCGCGAAATCTTGCTTCATCCAACGGCTTCGTGAAGATATCTGCAAGGTTATCATGAGTGTTGACATAGTGAAGCTCGATCTCTCCTTGCCTTATGTGATCCCGGTTGAAGTGATACCAAATCTCTATATGCTTCTTCTTGAAGTGTTGCACTGGGTTGAGAGAAATCTTGATGGCACTTTCATTGTCACACCAAAGAGGCACTTTGTCACAAGTGACACCGTAATCCTTTAAAGTTTGCCTCATCCATAAGAGTTGAGCACAACAACTGCCAGCTGCCACATACTCTGCTTCGGTGGACGAGAGAGACACACAACTTTGCTTTTTGGAAGACCAACTCACGAGAGAGCAACCAAGGAATTGGCACCCTCCGGAAGTGGACTTCCTATCCACTTTGTCTCCCGCCCAATCCGAATCAGAGAAACCTACAAGGTTGAAGTTTGCTCCTCTTGGGTACCATAAGCCAAAGTTTGGGGTATGAGCCAAATATCAAAAGATTCGCTTGACAGCCACAAAGTGACTTTCCTTAGGTGAGGCTTGAAATCGTGCACAGATTCCCACACTCAACATAATATCCGGTCTAGATTCACAAAGGTAAAGTAAGGAACCTATCATAGAGCGATATACCTTTTGATCCACCGCTTTACCATTGGGATCAATGTCAAGTTGGCACTTGGTTGGCATTGGAGTAGTAGCCGGCTTGACATTACTTAGATTGAACCTCTTGAGCATGTCTTGAGTATACTTGGATTGTTTGATGAAGATCCCTTCTCTTCTTTGCTTGATCTCAAACCTAAGGAAGTACTTCAACTCTCCCATCATGGACATCTCAAAATGTGTGGTCATGAGTGCGGCGAACTCATCATTGAAAGCTTTGTTAGGAGAACCAAAGATAATATCACCAACATATAGTTGGCATACAAACAACTCCCCTTTGACCTTCTTAGTAGAAAGAGTGGGGTCGATTTTCCCAATTTCAAACGCACGATCTTGTAACAACTCGGTAAGATGCTCATACCACGCACGTGGGTCTTGTTTAAGGCCATAGAGTGATTTATCGAGTTGGTACACGTGATTGCGGAGCTTAGGATCCTCAAACCCCGGGGGTTGTTTAACATACACCAACTCATTAATAGGACCATTAAGAAATGCACTTTTCACATCCATTTGTTGCAATTTAAAGTTATGATGGGAAGCATAGGCAAGCAACAAACGAATGGATTCAAGACGAGCAACGGGGGCAAAGGTTTCACCGTAGTCGATACCCTTGACTTGGGAGTAGCCTTGAGCCACCAGACGCGCCTTGTTGCGGATGACAATGCCATGAGCATCTTGCTTGTTCTTAAAGATCCACTTGGTTCCAATGACATTATGGTTCTCCTTGGGCCTTGGCACCAGACGCCACACCTTGTTGCGCTCGAAGTTATGAAGTTCTTCATGCATGGCATTGAGCCAATCAGGGTCTTCGATCGCCTCATATACCTTCTGAGGTTCAACACAGGAGACAAAAGCTTGATGAGCACAATAGTTTGCTAATTGTCTACGAGTGCTTACCCCCCTTTTGATGATTCTAGGAACATACTAGCTCGTTAATAAAAGATGGTTAAGGTTTCATAACCATGGACATGAGTTGTCATTTGATAATAGGATCACATCATTATGAGAATGATATGATGGACAATACCCATCCGTTAGCTTAGCATTTGATCGTACAGTTTATTGCTATTGCTTTCATGTATGTCAAATACATATTCCTTTGAGTATGAGATCATGCAACTCCCGGATACTGGAGGAATACCTTGTTTGCTATCAAACGTCACAACATAATAGGGTGACTATAAAGATATTCTACAGGTATCTCCGAAGGTGTTTTGTTGGGTTGGCGTGAATCGAGATTAGGATTTGTCACTCCGAGTATCAGAGAGGTATCTCTGGGCCCTCTCGGTAATGTACATCATAATAAGACTTGCAAGCAAATGACTAATGAGTTAGTCACGAGATGATGTATTACAGAACGAGTAAAGAGACTTGCCGGTAATGAGATTGAACTAGGTATAGAAATACCGACGATCGAATCTTGGGAAAAATACCGACGGACAAAGGGAATTGTGTATGTTGTCATTACGGTTCGACCAATAAAGATCTTCATACAATATGTAGGAGCCAATATGGGTATCCAGGTTCCGCTAGTGGTTATTGACCGGAGAGGTGTCTCGGTCATGTCTACATAGTTCTCGAACCCGTAGGGTCCGCACGCTTAACGTCCGTTGACGATATAGTGTTATATGAGTTATATGTTTTGGTGACCGAATGTTGTTCGGAGTCCCGGATGTGATCATGGACACGACAAGGAGTCTCTAAATGGTTGAGAGGTAAAGATTGATATATAGGACGATGGTATTCGGACACCAGAAGTTTTCCGAAGGGTACCGGGTACATATCAGGTCACTAGAAGGAGTTCCGGGCACCACCGGCAATAGATATGGGCCTTATGGGCCAAGAGGGGAAAGCCATCAGACACAAGGGACTGGTGTGCCCCCCATATGGGCCGGCCAAGGTGGAGAATGAAAGGGGAAGAAGGAACGGAAAGAAAGGGAATATGATTCCCCCTTCCTTTCCCCTCCCCCTCTTTCCTTCCCCCTCCGACAAACATGGTGGCAGCCTCCCCTCTCCCTCCCACCTAT